>CM060866.1:4157982-4844982 GCA_030737845.1 Acorus calamus | reverse complement strand
GCTCGTTCGGCTCGTTTACCACCCTTACCTAGGAGGGACCTATTCCTAAATCATCATTTAAATGTAGGGATTAAAATCTAAATATGAAGAAGTGAGGGATCAATCGCTAAATCCTATAGTTTATGGGAACTTAAAACTAAAAATCTCTTAATTAATTCCACGCATTAATAAAAACAAATGGATAATACAAGTGAATAACTATCACCACTAGGAAAAAATAAGAAAGGTGGTGCGACAGCTCACGGCCCTGTATGCTCTTTGAACGTGTCTACAACTTAAATAGGAGTGTTTGAAAATGAGTGGGAAAGTAGAATTTTAAATAAAGTAATATAAATAAACTCAATTAATAGAAAGCTCACTTTCTTTGTTTTTTAAAAAAATTGCGTTAAAAGTTGTAAATAATTTTTAATTAAATTCGTTTTTAGAGAGATTTGAAACCACGTTTGTGTTTTTTATTTAAAAAAAAATCAAAAGCGTGTTCAAACACGTTTTCAAATGCTATCTTAGTTTATTTTACAATTCTATCTACATTTTAAAGAGGTCATACATTCAATTGTTTATACACTGCTTCAATTGTTTATACACTGCGATATTACAATGTACATCGTGTTATCGCCGTACATGAAAATTAACTTTATTTTTAATTTTTTAAAAAATAATATACTAATGTAACTCGGTGTATATTCCACTTTTTATGATAGTATGCATTTTATGAGCAAATATTTATTTTTTAAAAAAAGAAAATTGATGAAGACTATGGATGAGGCTCCATACAAAGCTAAACATATCAATTTTTTCTCAAATATTTATATGACTTAGTTTGATAAGGAAATAAATAATTAAATACGAGCAGGGGCGGAGCCAGCACTTAATTTTAGGACGGGCTAAGTTAAAATTTAATAATACTTTTAATCCATGTTAAAAAAATATAAAATATAAAATATATATAAATTAAACAAGTTCATATCCATAATGAACATTATATATCTAGTAAAATTGATATATATACACAAAATATATATAATAAAATGACACTATTAAATTGACCGTTGTTATATGCAGTCTGTGGTTAGCCCCAAATGCAGCCCTACATATCTCATTAGCCATTCAAATGGGTGTATACCTCCATAGGTGAGTATATACCTCGATAGAAAAAAATTACATTTGTTAAAAATATGTTAAAAATTAGAAATGAAGTAATATACATTTTTTTATTAAAAAGTATATTTAATTAAATGATGTTTACTAATTTTAAAAAATTAAAAATTGTACGGATTGTCTATTGGACTATCCACATGACACCCTAATATTTCCTATTAAAATTGAGCCATACAATGTTTCAAATAATAAAAATCACTTGTTTTTAAATCTGGATCTATAGTTTTTTTTTTATCAAACTCTTTTTCAATACAAAGAATCATTTAACATACAAGAGATTAATAGTTCATTCACAATAAAATGAGTTTTATAACCTCTCTAAAATAAATTTAAGATAAAATAACATATTGATTTTTTTGACAAATCTTGAGCCCACTCATGACTCCGCCCATGAATACGAGGGATGAGGTATAGCCCCACTTTTTTTTAAACCCACCACCCAAAAAAATTTAGGTGGTGAATTTGAAAAACTGAGGGAGAGCAGGGGGGATAGAAAGATAAGAAAAGAGAGAGAGAGGGTGTCGGCCATAGGGGGCAGCAGAACAGAGATGGTGGCGTTCGGAGGACGTTGGAGATGGGGCATGATAGAGAGTGAGAGAGAAACGGAGAGAGAGAGGGCGGAGAGAGAGGGGGAGAGAGAGTCGGGGAAGGGAGGGGGTGGGGAGGGGGGAGAAAAAGAGAAAGAGGGGGGAGAGAGAGAGAGAGAGAGAGAAGGGCCACCCTCCTCTCCGACGTCCTTCGGCCATCGATACCGCCTCCTCCTCCGCGTCCACCGCCCCCTTTAGCCGGCACCCTCTCTCTCTCTCTCTTCTTCTTCTCTCTATCTTTTTCTCATTCCTTCTTTCATATCCACCACCCAAAATTTTTATAGGGTGGTGAGTAAAAAAAAAGTGAAGAAAAACCTCTAATAAATAATGAAAAAGAGAAATAAATATTTGAATAATATCATATATATATATATATATATATATATATTTCATTACAAGAGGCTACGTATTATGAAAGGGGGCGGTTATTTCAACCCCACCAACTCCTTCACCCACCCCTTTTTCTTTTTTTTTGTGTTCCTAACTCACCCCTCCCTCTCCCACCACCACCACCACCACCTCCCCCTCCTCCGAGACCCTCGTCTCGCCCGCGCCCACCATGCCGCCTCGCCCAGGACCTCAAGCCGGAGAACCTCCTCCTCGATGAGTCCGGCGACCTCAAGGTCACTGACTTCGGCCTCTCCGCCGTCTCCGACCAGATCCGCTCCGATGGCCTCCTCCACACCCTCTACGGGACCCTGACATACGTGGCACCGGAGATCCTGACAAAGAAGGGCTACAACGGGGCGAAGATCGACGTCTGGTCCTGCGGGGTCATCCTTTTCGTCCTCGTCGCCGGGTACCTCCCCTTCAACGACCCGAATCTGATGGTGATATACAAGAAGATCTACAAGGACCCTGACATACGTGGGCGTCTCCGGAGGCGAAGAACCTGATCTCGAGACTCCTCGACTCGAATCTTTGGCTTGAGGTCCTGGAGACGGGGGTCTCGAAGGCGACAGAGGGTGCGGGCGAGGCGGGGTTCTTGGAGACACGATGGTCGCGGGTGAGGCAGGGGTCTCGGAGGCGGCGGAGGGAGGAGGGGGAGGTGGTGGTGGTGGGAGGGGGAGGGGTGGGTTAGGATGACAAGAAAAAAAAAAGTTGGATGAAGGAGTTGGTGGGGTTGAAATAACAGCCCCTTATATGAAAACCTATACTCGTAAAAAAAAAAAAAAAATGATAGGAATACAATTCAATGATCAAATATGTCTGTTCTAATACTGCCGCCGTTGGGAATCCAAATCTCCTCTCACCGTTGCACGACCTCAAAAGAGGTTGGTAAGAAAACAAAAACACATATTTCATGATCGATCTCTGAATCTGCAGTTCCAATTCATGTCTCCCACTTTGAATTGCATTTCATTTACCAGGATTCATGAATCCAGTCGCACCTAAGCGAACACATCCCCACATTTCGATGTCTTCTTCTTCTTCTTCTTCTGCCGGGGCTCCTAGAAACCAAAAGAGGAGATCAAAGACTGTGTGGGTGTGGACGGAAAGCAAGCAAGTGATGACGGCCGCCGTCGAGAGGGGTTGGGACACCTTCGTCTTCGACTCCGGACACCGTTTCAGGCAACTCGCCCTTGATTGGTCGTGTGGGTTTTGCACAAAATTCGGTCTTTGTTGAAGTTTTTGAAGACACCCAACTTGTTTGATGTTTTACCTTTACATAACCCAGTTGATGTTTTTGCAGCGATTGCTTTGATACACCCTCTCTTCGTCGAAGGGTTGGAGATTTTGGACAGTGAAAACAAAAGGGTTGCCAATTTATGTGAGGTTTCATCTTCAGAACAACTTGAGCTGATTCAGCCTGATGAGAGGCAAGCAGAGTGTTTGGTTATAAGCCTGAGTGGTGAATGGCAGGTCTTTTTAATCAACCTTTTTTTTTATTCACATGTTTGGGTTTATATGACCATGGTTTGTATATAGATTGTACTTTAGGCCTTGTTTGGAACCAATTATCAAACTGATTCAACTTTCCAAACGGGTATTTTTGAACTTCAACTTTTGGATTCTGATTTTTCTGAGTTAAAAGTCAACAGAACTGCTTTTTGAAAAAGCTGGTTGAGAGTAGCTTTTGTGAAAAATCGATTTTGAAAATTGGTTCCAAATGGGGCCTTGATCATCAAAAAAATCTGTTGGGGTTGTTGTCTCTCATGCTATTGTTTGAAAAGAACATTTGTTTCTTGATATTGTAGTGTTTTTTTTTATGAAGAAGGTAGATATTGCTATCACGATTTCATTTCTGAAGTTGTAGTACAACTCTCAAGTAATGGGAGGAGTTGATATTTTAGTGTTGATGATGCTATTTTTAAAATAAGTGTATTTGCATTTATTAGGTCATCCCTGCTGAAAACATTGTTGCAGAGTTGCAGAGTTGTCAAAAGACTGTGTATGCTGTTGCAAGAACTTCAGAGGCGGCGCAAGTTTTCTTTGAGGTATAACACATGGTCAATTATTGATTATTTATATATGTATCAAGAACATTTAAGATTGTGTTTTTAGGCATTGGAGCAAGGACTTGATGGAGTTGTACTGAAAGTTGAGGATGTCGGAGATGTTCTTGAACTAAAGGTAACTCATCATGAACTCATATTGTTGGAGTGATGTGGAGACACATGCAGATGCAACACAGTTTTCTTTTTCTTTTTGCGCCACTAATCATGTCTGTGCCTTTTGTTTATGGGCATTGATACACAATCATTTCATTCTTGCGGTCCCTTTTGCATCCCCACTTTCCCCCTAACACTAAATTAGGAAAATGCAAAAAGACATGCATTTAATTCATTCGAGTCTATACTTCAATTTTGTAATGGTATGTATTTTATTAGACAAGTATGTTCCTCAAAAAAAATTCAAAACATGTTAGGGGCTGTTAAAGGGATTGCAGGAATGAAAATCCCTAATAATTTCCTTTGTTACAGATATTTAACTTTCAACTTCCATGTAGTCTGAGCGTAATTGTTAGTTAGAGATCAACTGATGATGATTATTTTTTATTACAATATGTGTTGAAATTTTCAGGATTACTTTGACAAGAGGGATGAAGAAAGGAACAGATTGCCCCTGACTAAGGCAACTATAACACGGGTACAAGTAGTTGGGATGGGTGATCGTGTGTGCGTGGATCTCTGCAGCCTTATGAGACCTGGTGAAGGCCTCCTGGTTCAGTCTTTGATCCAACTGTGATTGATTGACTCTTACATCATGCATATCTGGTTTTAAGCATACTTTTTTAGTGTTTGAGATGGTGTATTTTCACAAGATCTTTTCTGAATTTGTAGTATCCCATTTTTTTGGCTGATGTATGGCTGGCATTTTGTAGGTTGGATCCTTCGCCAGAGGTCTCTTCCTTGTCCACTCAGAATGTACAGAATCAAATTACATTGCCAGCCGGCCTTTCCGAGTAAATGCTGTGAGTAGAGGAACTCTTGTTCTTGAGTGGCTCCGTTTGAAACCAATTTTCTCAACCAGGTTTTCAAAAAGCTGCTCTCAACGAACTTTTCCATAAAAACTGTTCTCAATCATCTTTTTTCATAGAAACTATTTTGTTGAACTTTAACATATGAAACCTGAAGTTAAAATTTGAAGTAGGGATGGTAGCGGGACTGTCCCAATAGGGTACCCGGTCGGGTTCGGGTTTGGGACGGGTAAAATGAATCCCGGCGGGTTTGGGACAGGAAATAGGTTTACTTAGCAAAACCCTCCCCGGTTGCAACTAATATTAAGATTAAATATTTATGATAATAATTACATAATTTATAATTGTCGTTTGGTATTCAAAAAAAATATATATAAAAAAAAGAATGAATAAACTCAAACGCTAATTGAAATTTGAAATCATATAAACATAAATGGGTTCTCTTTTGGTATTCCAAAAAAAAGAAATTGAAACATTATATTTGTCATTTGTTATGGAGATTGAATGTTTATATTTCTTATTTTGTAGGGTTTATTCTAATAAATATTTTTTTATTTAAAATTTCAACTTAGATTAAATATTACATAAAAATACGTTTTAATATTTCCTTTCCAAATCTGTCTTGGCCCAACCCGACCCGATCTAAATGGGACAGGTTTGGGATGAAAAAGCTAAACCGTTTGAGAGAGGTTTGGGGCAGGATTTTGTGAATAGGTTTGGGTTTGGAATTCACAAAAACCGTCCCAATCCCCCCGTTGCCATCCCTAATTTGAAGACACCCATTTGGAACCTTATTTGAAAAAAATGATTTGTAGAAGTTTCAAACAGGGCTTCAATAAAAGCTCATTCATCATCATCAAATTCAAAAAACTTTTGGTTGGGGGAGTTAGATTGGTTGTAGAGGTAATAAACTCATGTGAAGTTTCTTTGTTTGTTATCTCAGATATTTAGACTTTCTCATCGAAATGTGAAGGGGCCCGTGCATGCCTATGTTGCAATTCCAGGAGGGAAGACTTGCTACCTTTCAGAGTTGCAGTCCGGGAAGGAGGTCATAGTGGTTAGTGAAAGTGGAAGGCAGAGGGCTGCATTCGTTGGACGCGTAAAGATAGAGTCACGACCGCTTGTCCTTGTGGAGGCAAAGGTCCATGAACTATTCACCTGATTTGTCATTGAAATGCTGAAAATACCTGATAAATGTGATTTGTCATTGATGATGTGAAGAAGATATATTATCTATTATATATTATAACCTGTTCATCTCACAAAGGGTTTCTCTACAGCTGGAAGGAGAGCCAGATGATCAAGCCACCTTTAGCATAATCTTACAAAATGCTGAAACTGTTGGTTTGGTTGGTTCACATGAACGTAAGTTCATGCAACCTTTAATTTATTAACTAGACCATTCGGATCCATTGTTCATCATCTCTCTATCCCTCGTATTTCATGCAGGAGATAACCCTTTGAAAACATTGATTCCAGTGACATCACTTAAAGCTGGGGATGAAGTTTTGTTAAGAGTTCAAGGCGGTGCGAGGCACACGGGGATAGAGATCCAAGAGTTCATTGTCGAGAAATGAAAATGGAGATTGATTCCGTACAGGGTCAAGGCGGGACACAAGGCAAGAGTTTTTATGTTATTTTCTCTCAGTACAATCTGCATGTAAATTGCTTGTTCATTCATTCAATCAATCAACACTGTAATTCACTTCAACCTGACTACAAGCAAGTTTCCCTCATATGTACCATTTGAGAAGCCCTTTGAATCTCCTGTCTTCATTAGCCATTGCATGATGGTTTGACATAGTTACACAATTCCTACTATATTAAGGCTCCATCTCACATTAATAGATGGCTAAAGCCTCATGTGGGTGTCCGTTTTCAGTGTACAAATTGATAATTGAAGTTCATGTAAACACAATTCTGAAACCCACCTCTTCATGTACACATCAAAAATCAAATGAATTCCATTGCAGTGCATCTCAGTGAGGAGTTTCAATGAAGATCTGCCCAGACCAAGCAGGCAAGTAGTTTTTGAGGATGACAGTGTATGATTTGTCTGGGAATCAAAGATCATTTTGAAGACACAGGCCGTGCTACCCTGGATCCTCTGTGCCATAAACACACAGAATATTTGTGGGTGGGCCAATGAGAAAGCATCAAGCGGCAAAAAAAAATTCTCATTTTAATTAATATTTACGTGAAATAAAAAAGTCATACTTGTTCATCTAAACAATTTTGTGTTATTTATGATATGCACTTTCCTTCTTATACGTAAGAATCATCTGGATTTTTGAACTCATCAGTCCCGACTATAGGGATGACAATGAGACCATAAATGAGAAACTTGCCCCAATCCGATCCAACCCTATTGAGACGGGTTTGGTCCTTTAAATGTCAAATTCAAACCTAACCCGTCTCAACCTGATGAAGATATGAGACATGTTTGAGATTGAAAAACCAAACTCTCCTCGCCCTATTATATCCCGTTTAAACCACTTATATTATTTAAAATTAGTATGATAAATAAAATTAACCTATCATATATCATTACGATTATAAATGATAAAATATCTGATCGTGTATTAAGTAATATTATATAACATAATGAGTAAAAATAATTATTTAGTTTATAATCTAAGAAATAATAAAAAAATTTTAAAAAATATTTGAAATATTTGAAAATTTTAAATCCATTTCCTTCTAAATGGGATGATACGGGTTCAAGTTTTTTAAAACCCGTTGGAATGGGTTTGAGATGAGATTTTATAACTGTTTTGGGATTGGGATTTGAGATTGACTAAACCCGTCCCAACCCGCCCCGTTGCCATTCCTATCAGACTATAATGATTATATATATAATTAATATTAAGTAGACATGGACCAAGTGTATATTCCAATAAAATGCATAAACTCATTTATAAAAAAATATGTTTTTTAAAGAGAGAGATATATTGTATGGTTAATGAACATATCAACATGCGGGTTTGGATAGAAACTTTGTTTACCCATTCTATGTCTGGGCGTGTGTCCCGTGTCATTTTATTTTTTCCTTTTCTCTTTCTTTTTTATCTATTCTCTCTCTCTCTCACTACACTTCAAACATGTTCTATCTAATGTTTTGGAATAGAATATAACTACATTTTCTAAAAAATTGAACAGATCAATACGGCCCTTTTATAGCTACTTGTGTTGCACGGATTATACAGCAATCTCGGCCCGAATTCGAAATCGGGCTGAACTGCTGCCCGAATATCGGAATCGCAATCTAGCAACACAGCGCAATCTAACAACGTCGGGCCATATAAGTCAACCCGAACCCAGCCCGCGGACCGCACTTCCTCATCCAAACCTAGGGTTTCTCTCTTCTTTCTGCAACGCCGACGACCGCGGCTTACAGGTACGTCCGCCGCCACAAGTCGCTCTCTTTCGCGTCACCCTGTGTTTTTGCCTCACATGATCTTTAGAAAGTTAGGCTTTTGAGAGATTTGAGTCCTCCAATGATTGTGGTTTCTCACTGAACTTTGGGTTCATGGTGTATACCAAACATCTGTTTCGATTGAGGGTTTTTTTTCCCATTAATTGTGGTTTTTGTTCTTTGGCTAATACTTGTAGTTTTATTTTTCCATTGAAAACAAAATAATAATTTTGTTAATTTTGTGTTTCGAAAGAGTATTTTATTTAGGGTTTTGTATCTGATTGGATAATGTGTTACAGAATTTAGTTGTAATTTTTTTTCTTCTGAATTCATACTTGGGACGTTGTGTCTGTTTTTTTTTAATTTATAATTTTGGGGTAAGTAGAAGTTTGGGTTTACCTTGATTTTGGTTTTAAAATAATGATTTGGGTGCTTTGACAATCCTCTTGTGATATATCCTTATATATTTCATTAGCTATATATTTATGATGTTTGGAGGAAGTGGATTATAGGGTATCATCTTATATGATGTTTTTATTGAAATACATGTGAAATTGAAAATTCCACCCCATTTCCATCCCTTTCTGGATCTGTTATTAGCTTATTATTGTGTGGCCAATGGTTAATGAGTTAGGACAAAGAAGATATGATGTTTGGATGGGTAGGTTTTCTGATGCAATGGGATCAGTTGATTATTTGGTTTCTTTACTTGTTTTTTTTTATAGTTATTATCCTGTATTCCTGTTCAATAACATGATTAGGCTGACATAAGGTTTTATTTCGTGATTGTAGCATTGCATTTTTTTTTCTAGTTATTGTTATCCCTTTGTTTTATTGATTTCTATGCATAGAATTGTTGGATCTCATTTTAGTAAAGAAAAAAAAATGTTGGATCTCCCATCCATATTTATTTATGGCGGCGGGTGGGATGAGTTTGCTTTAGGTAGGGAAAAAATTTCCTATATTGAGTTATGGATGACTTGTGGCTTGATTGGGATCCTGGATCCAACGTCACTTCTTGTGGAATAGGGTGAAAAAGACTAGAAACAGAGTTCATCTAGTCAAATATAACGTGGGCTACAACAACAAGAGGGCAAGGGGAGCAAGTGTCCTCAACCTTGAAGATATAAACATAGCACTCCTTTGTCAGTGGCTCTGGAGGAGGCTTAAGAATCCGAACCTGTTAAGGTGTAGGGTGGTAACTGCAGTGGCACTCTTCATGATAGATTCCCATGGTGTTCTATTAGAACATTTAGATTGTGGAAACGCATCCTGGCAGGCGTGGAGTGTTTCTCAAAGGCTATCCGGTGGATAGTACGGGTGGGTGATTCTATTAGATTATGGCACGATGTGTGGCTTGGGGACTCTCCCTTGAAAGAGAAGTTCCCAAGGTTCTTTGAGCTTGTGATCAACAAGGAGGGAGCAGTTCGTCGGTGTTTGGTCAAGGAGGCAGGGGATGGGATAATGGGAGATTCAGGTGATATGAAACATCAATGAGGAGAGGTTGAGAGCTATCTGGTGATCCTGGAGGAGCTGCAAGAGGTCTCTGTGCTACCTAACAAGAGGGACTTGATTTTGTGGAAGCCCAAGCCATGGAAGGGGTTCTCGGTTCATAGCTGTTACAATTGGTGGAGGAGGACGAGGTCAATGAGTACAGTGACAATGTATAAACACAAAGGACTGTGGGGATTTAAATATCCTCTCAAAGTCAAGGCCTTCCTTTGGACTGTGTATTTGTGCAAGTTCTTGACAAAATCCTAAGCGCAGTGGACCTAGATGTGAACTTGGCCTGTGCCTTGTGCAGTGCATAGGTTGAAACTATGGAGCATCTTTTCATCCTCTGTCCGATGGCTAGATAGATGTGTTCCGATGGCTAGATAGGTGTGTTTGGACTATAGGAATGGGTGTTGGTTTCACGACATTGAAGGGCAAGTGGGAAGCAGGAAAGAAGATGAGAAGGCAGGAGGAAAGGAGCATCCAAGCGAAGATCTCACAGTTGTTGGTCCCGACAATTGTGTGGGCTATCTTGACTACACAGAATCAAACCATCTTTAAGGGAATCACCCCATATGGGGAAAATATTTGGCAGTTGGTGGTCAGAAGCATCCAGGGTTGGGGGATATTCTATGTGGAGGTGATTCTCAGGGGCGGCCTTGTGTTCGAAGAGTAGTCCCCTCATGTTTACTGGTCCCCCTGGCTGGTCTCTCAGTAGAGACTTCTTCTACTGGGAACCTTGCCAGGTGCCATATGTATTTTGCTTTCTTTATTTGTACCTTTACCTATTCTGAACAGATTCTGATTTTAATAAAATGACGGCGAATGACTACTGTTTCATAATTAAAAAAGAAAAAAGAAAAAGAAACTGACTGGACTTTTGTTGGGAGCATGATCTCTTTAGTTTCCTGACTTTTTCTTCATTTGCTTCGTCCCAAACCCAACTCAATACACAGCCAGGTCAAAACACTTGGAGCGGTCTCAATCCATGCAAGCTAGCAGGTTGAAATTGCTTGACCAGCTGGATTCATATATCGAGTTGGATAGGATCAGTTTGAGTTGAGTTGGGTTGAGTGAATCAAACCAGTGGGTAAGGTCAGAAACTGGCACTTTTATAATTCAAGTTCATTTAGCTTGCAGTGTGTCCAAATTTTAAGGCTATCCACCGTTTATATCCTCATAGATCAAACGCTGTCTGTTTCTGTATGTTCTTGAGTCTTGAAGATTTGGGGTTGCCCAACATTTTGCTTTATAATTAAAAGAATCTGGTTCTGAATACTTTGTAATTTTTTGTATAACTCAATCTTTGTTAAGCATCGGGGTCATAATCTGATTGACAACTCTAGTTTATATTCAATAAATGGGAATTTCATTTTGATTTATTGGAAATTGTTAATGAGCTTTAATTTGTTTTTCATTGTCTAGATGTCACAGACAAACAATGAAGAAGATTTTGATATCAGCACTACTGTTATGTCTTCAAGCAGACTACGCAAGAGAAAAAACAAACTGAAGTCTTTCGTTTGGGATCACTTCACAAAATTAGATAATGGAAAAGAGGAATGTGTGTGTGGTAATTGTGGTAAGGTTTATTCATGTAACAGTAGGAGCGGAACCAGCCATCTTAAACGCCACTTGGAACTTCAGTGTGGGGGATATAAGAAAGGAAATCTTTCACCAGGAGTCGTACTGGCACTGGATCAAAGTTTTGTTGGAGTTGATATCAAGGTTGAGGAGCCCCGAGATATCCACGAAGTAAAAGTAATTTGTTCTTCCACATTTATTGATTAATTTCATTTCAGTCAGAAAGAATTAATATTGTTTATGTGACATGTTTTGTTAATTAGCTTTTTGGCCATCATGTATTGCATCCTGCCCTTCTACTTGTCATTTCTGAGCATAGTTGTATGGCTAATGTATCAGGATTGTTTGGGCAGAACAGCTGGACATCAGTTGGTCCTAAGTAAGGCCACTATAACACAGGCGCAAGCAGTCGGTGCAGGTGATCGTGTGTGTTTGGATCTCTGTAGCCTCATGAGACCTGGTGAAGGCCTTCTTGTGTGTTCCTTGATCTTATCCATTATGGTTTATTCTTACAGCTTTACTGCATATGTGTTGGCTTCTTGGCAGTATAATTTTAATAGGACCATATCTCTTTTTTGCTTCCCAGTTTATTAAATTTGTCTGGCACGAAATCCTTATTTTATCTGCTACAAATATCATGATTGGAAACCTACAGGTTGGAACCTTTTCTGGAGGGCTTTTCCTTGTGCATCCAGAACATTCAGAATCTGATCCAAGTGCTAGCAGACCTTTCCGAGTTAATGCGGTATGTTTGTAATAGTTGATTTTTTAATTGCTAGATTCGAGCCAAATCTGACAGGATTTATGTGTGGACTCGAGATAATAAGACCAAGGAAACCAAGATATGTGTGTGTGTGTGTTCATTCATTCATTCATTCATTCGTGTCTTTGCCATGTCTATGTCCTAGTTTGTCAAGAATTTCCATGTTGCCGTTCCATGCTCCATAGCCGGTGTCACACATTCGGATTAAACTGAGGACGCTCCTTGGGACTGATGTTTCAAGTTGGATTCATACTTTTGGTTTACATCCCCATGCACTGCAGCAAAGTTTATGTGAACCATGTTTCGTAAATTCATAAATTTGAATCTGGTAGAATATTGACACACAAAAAACATATGATCGTTATAGTAACTTTTTGTTTATTATTTCATTGATATATGTCCATGTCCAAAATGTTTGGGTAAGCTGGATCGAACCCAATACCTTTTATACCATCGAGGTGGTGGGTCAAAACTCAATGTCAAAAATAGTTCGAAACTTCAAAATGCCAACTTGTATGATGTATCCCAGCATCCCATGCCGTGATGCCTAATATAGATATACATTGGTTATGAGATTTTCCGTTAGAGTTGGAGGATAATTCATATTCTCACTGAAACATGTAGGGTCCGGTGCATGCTTACATTGCTCTCCCAGATGGAAAGACCTGCTATCTCTCTGAGTTGCATGCTGGCAAGGAGGTCATGGTGGTTGACCAAAATGGTGCGCAGCGGGCTGCAATGGTTGGTCGTGTAAAGATAGAGTCACAACCTCTTATTCTTGTGGAGGCAATGGTTTGTAGTGCTTCATTTTCTGGATGTGTTTTTTTTTCCCTTTGAAGTTAAGAAGATCAAAATGTATTATTCGGACTTTTTTTTTGATGCAGCTGCCAGAAGAGTTGGACCATCGAAATATCATGAACATCTTTTTGCAGAATGCAGAAACTGTTGGCTTGGTTGTTCCTTGTGAAGGTTTGAATTTTCGGAGAAGAGCATTTTCTGTTTCTTGTGTGTATTGCAAACTGTTTTTTTTTTTAATTTGCCCTTCATTTGTTTTGCAGAAAATAATCCCTTAAAGACAGTGATTCCAGTTACCTCTCTTAAAGTTGGTGATGAAGTCCTGGTTCGAATTCAGAACGAATAAAAGTAGGCGATAATTCTTGTATGTGACTTCTAATTGTCATCTTTCACAAGTATATATTATGAAAACTATTTATTATCCATATATATATTTTTGCAATGCAATTCATCTCAATAATACTCTTCAAAAAAATAAAATGCATCTGGTTCATTGTGTAAACTGTAAAGTGAATCTACCATTTTGGGTTTGTCTGTCTTACCCTTCGGCCTTCGCCCTTTGATGGATACAAATTTTTTTTCTAATGCTAATAAATATATATGATTAATGTAAAAAATAATAAATTTCATCTGTATGAATTATATACATGGTCAACAAAGTGAGGACTGCGTGGGGTTTAGTGACCGGGGTTTGATTTGAAGTGATTTGTTAAGATTTTCAGTGAAAAAAAAAAAAATGAAAGGAAACTATTTTTATGATGTTTGCGGTTAACTCCGATTTATTAGAAAGAAATCTTAAAAGGGATTGCTATTGTGGTAAAAAAAAACTGATCTTTTCTCTGTTTTGGGTTGGTAGAGGTCGTGATGGAGTAGGAAGTTTTATGCATCCGTTTGGTTAGGGGTGGTAAACGAGCCGAGTTTTGAGACAGAAAATAAAATTTTAGCCTAAATAGTCAAGTTTATGAGCTTAAACGAGCATAACTTTGTATTGATTTAATGATCTGATTTTACAAATGAATTTAGTTAAGCTTAATTAAGCTTTTTTATAACACAAACGAGACGAATTTGAATACAAAATGAAGTTTGATCCAGGTCTCGAGTCTAACCGAGCTTTAAAAATTGTTCAAGCTCAATCATTTGTTTAATTGAACGAGCTTAAACCGAGCTGAGCCCGAGCGGCTTGGTTCGTTTATATATATGAAAATTATTATGTGCGGCGAACGGCGGGTGCGGCCGCGACGTGGGCCGTTCGATCATGGGTCCATCGCATCCGACGGTCGATGTGAATCGCACTCGACCGTCCGATGCGATGGACCCGTGATCAACGGCCCGTTATCGCTGCCGCACCCGTCGTTCGCCGCACGTAATAACCTCATATATATATATATATATATATATATATATATATATATATATATATATATATATATATATATATATATATACGCGAGCGATTCAGTGCGGGAATGCGGGAAACGACGTCGATCGTTCGATCGCGGGTCCATCGCATCCAACGGTCGAGATGAATCGCACCCGACCGTCCGATGCGATGGACACGTGATCGCTTCCCGCACGACCGCATTCCCGCACTGAATCGGCTCCCTATATATATATATATATATATATATATATATATATATATATATATATATATATATATATAGTCGAGTGATTCAGTGCGGGAATGCGGGAAACGACGTCGATCGTTTGATCGCGGGTCCATCGCATCCAACGGTCGAGATGAATCGCCCCTGACCGTCTGATGCGATGGACCCGTGATCGATATATATATATATATATATATATATATATATATACATATATATATAGTGTTATTAGGATTTGATCGCTTGATATGGTGCTTGCTGACTTAACTAAATGTTTTTAAAAAATAGTCTTAATTAAAAAAATTATTTTTAGCTTTTAATACAAAAAAGTTATTTTTTAAAAAAGTGCAGAAAATATGTTTTCCTGAATCGAGTTTATTTTCGTCACTTTATTCAAAATCTTATTTTTTAAATGTTTTTACGAACCCGACCTTGTGCCATTTTAACATTTGAGGGTAAAAAGAACTGCATAGGGGAATAGGGGATTGGAGATATCATTTGCCAATTCCTATTCCTGTTCAGATAGACCTTCCTTCGGCAAAGGTGAGAGGTGGGGAACACTTGCATATAGGGTCTACCTTCTTCAAAGCAAAGGCAATTTCATATATTTTCAGTGATATACTTGCGCATCTCTCAAATTTAAGTTATGTTTGAATGTAACATTTTCTTGGCATGAACACACCATGATGGGAAAAGCTTATTTAATATTTGTATTCTGTTAACAAAATTCGCCATCCAACACAGTGAATTGGTTGATCTAAGATCAAATTATTTAGTTAGAACGGATCATTATTAATTAAAGTCATTAAATTTCTCAATATTCAATATGCCATTTATCTAGAATATTTTATTTGAAAATATTCTAATTGATCTATTCAACCGTCTGTCTACCTCAATAAAAAAAAAATTAATTTGAAAATGTTATTTTTGTATTGAAATTCATTCCTTCTAGTGTCTCATGCATGTTCTAACTTTATATATTATTATGGTGAATTTTTTAATTAATTTATTATCAACCTAAAATATTATATTATTATTCTTATATTTTTTTTTACAGAATAATCTTTTTCATTTACAATTTTACATCTTTTTCTTGTTTTTACACATTATTAATTTTTAAAATACTATATCGCTGGTGTAAATGGTTTTTTTTTTTTTTGGAATAAAGTTCAAAATTACTATCCGATTGCATTTTTTATTTCAAATTACAAACTCTGAAAGTAAGGGAGAATAAAGAAATAACTAAAACATAAAAAGGAGAGCGTTCTTTAAAAGGCTTTGATTAAAAGAGCTATCTAACTAAAGGCCACGCACCCATGGTTATGCCAATAGTTGACTCAATGACTAACTCGAATCAGTGAGCTGTCAAGCAATCAAATTTTTTGAGTTTCTAAACATTGATCATGACAAAAAGAAAAAATACATTCAATAACATCATGACATATTGGCATCCATGCTATACGGCTTTATAGGACAAGAAAAATGATATGTCCAGCCATGCATGTCTCCATTCGCAGTTCACATTTTTTTTCTTTCAAAAACAATATATGCTGGTCAAAGTACATACTGTTATAAAAAATAAAGTATGCGTAATATTATTTATTAAAAAAATGAAAAAAAATTAACTTTTACAATGTGAGAGTGCAGTCCATATACGTAGTGTATACTGTACTATTACAATATATAAGCGTTTGGAGGAATTCTTTCTACTATTGACAGGGCTATAAAAAGTATTGAGTGTCAGCACTCAAGGACCAAAATTGATCAAACATATCAACTCGCGAGCAATGCAATATTTAAAATTAAAAGGCTGAAGGTGTCAATTCACACAATGATCTCCCCCAAAATATAGCCTCAACAAACAGACTAAAAGGACACATTGAGAGGAGAAGAAATAAAAAGATTGAAGTGAATGTACAAGGAAGAAGTACCAGTCGGGGGGTGGTTATATTCGACTCAGCGAACCAGTGGAGACCGCTGGTGGGATGGCAACGGAGACCCACCGGGAGCGGGTGATCGACGATGCTGATGAGGCCTCATCGGAGACCTTGAGAATGTGGTTGCGCGCGACTGAATCTCCTGTTGGGGCATCTTCACCATCTCCTTCGGGTCCTGTAACTCTTCCAGAGTCGCCAAGACCTCCGACATGGTGGGCCTGTTCCTGGCTTCGCCACTGATGCATTGCAATGCGATGGTCGCGACGGCGAAGGCTCCCTTATTGGGGTATTGGCCGCCCAACTTGGTGTCCATTACACGAAAGAGCTTGCGCTTGTCTCCCAAATTTGGCTTCGCCCAGTCTGCCAAATTCTGCTCTATGCCTATCTTAGACTTATCGAGAGCGTGTCGCCCTGATAGAAGCTCCAAGAGAACAACCCCGAAGCTGTAGATATCGGCCTTTGCAGAGAGTCGTCCTACATAAACGAGTGAGGCGTGTGATGCTAATGAATTGTGCGAAACCATCTTAAGTTTCACATGGATGCAAAACAACTAAAGGGTCGTTTGGAAATGAGTTAAAAATCAATTTTTCACTTAAAGCAGCGTTTGAAAATAACTTCTAGAAAATGTACTTTTTTTAGATTTATGAAAAGATATTTTTTTTAGCTAAAAATTGTTTTTCACTTTATTCAAATAGTGAGACTATTAAGGGCATTTGGAAACAAGGCTGAATTAAATATAAGTCTTATAAAAGCAAGCAGAATCTCTCAAATATGCAAATGCATTTCCAAATGCAAGGAAGGCTTTGTTCGGAACCAATTTTCAAAAAAAAGATTTTTAAAAGATGATCTCAAATAGCTTTTTTCCGTAAAAGTTGTTTTGTTGGTTTTTAGCACGTAAAACCAAACTTCAAAAGTAAAAGCCAAAGTTCTAAAAAAAAATAATTTAGAACCGATTTTTTGAAAATCTACTTTGCATGAGAAGAATCAGTTTGAGAATTGGTTCCGCACGACATGGATGTTTAACAACAAAACTTAGTGAGATGAACAATCACGAAAATATAATCCATGCCGAGGAATCAAACGAACCTGTGGCGATGTATTCTGGAGCCGCGTAACCAGGGGTACCCATTACTTGTGTAGAAACATGAGTTTTGTCACCGGTAGGCCCGGCTTTTGCCAACCCAAAGTCCGAGAGCTTTGCATTAAAATCCTGTATTATGGATACAAGCATTGTGAGTTTTGGGAAGTGACTTACAGAAGCAGATACACATAAAGATATATACCGCGTCAAGAAGTATGTTTGAAGCTTTCACATCTCGGTATATGACTTGGGATTCAGCGTTGTGCAAAAATGCGAGTCCCCGAGCTGCCCCAATAGCAACCTTTATCCTTATTGCCCAAGGAAGTAGTGGCTGAGCACCTCCTACAATTGGTAGACACGGTTCATTACATCGGTACTCCAATAGAAGTTGATAAAATAATAGATAAAATGAACTTCTGATGTCTATTTATAGTCATAAATAAATCAGAGGCTTCCACAAAAAAAAGGAACCAGGTGTAATTGGAACAGTAAAGGATGATGGAAACTTCCAAGTGCATCAACTTTGTGTCCACAAATTTCAATGCAGGCAAAGAACATATTGTTAGCTTCTCACAGGAGATTTGGCAGCTTATCTGTCATACATACTTTGGAAAAATAAAAAGGATTCATGATGACCAAAACAGATTAACCAGTCACTATTTCCTATCAAAGGACAACACATATCCTATCCCAACGAATCAGAAATACAACTTAGAGATATATATCCAAAAGTAACATCAGAGTCTAAAGAAACTGACAGGCATAACTTCTTTCATGGGCAAAAGGAGATGGAAATAATAAACAAGAAGAGAAAAACGAAAAGCCAAAGCAGACAAACTCAGAGATTAATGCAGAAAAAATTAATAAATTGAAGCTCATCATTTGGCTTTGAAGTAACGGTTGAGATCCAAGTGCTAGTTGGCTCTTACCTAGAGAGAACCATTGGAATTTCCTATTGCCCAACAGAATTTGGGCAGATTAATATCTAAGATTTACGCCCAATCATTTATGGGAAAAAAACTATTTTGATAATTTATTTACAAAACAAAGAAAAACAATCAAACATTAATCAACATATATCATTTTTAAACTGCTTCCAAAGATGTTCCTCCAATGAAGAAACTCAAACATTGAAACTTACTGGAGACAACCTAACTAATCATCATAAATGCATGTCATGCAAAGAAACAAGATATAAAGCTAAGATAGAGAGTCACTCACTTCTGAACAAATGATTCTCCAAACTTCCTTTCGGCATAAACTCGTAGACCAGGAGTCTGTTATCGCCTTCTGAACAGTACCCAATGAGCTTAACAAGATTTGGATGATGGAGCTGACCAAGATATTCGACCTCTGTCTGCAACCAAAAATATATATCAAACCAAAATTCACATGCTGCAATTGACCAATGAAGGGCACAAAAAGAAAGAGAGTTGTACATATACTACACTTACCAACCACTCCTTGTGACCTTGAAAACCCTCCGGTTTAAGCCTTTTAACAGCCACGACAATGCCCGATCCTGGTTTCGCGGGGTTGTAAGTGTGCTCATCAATCCATCCTTTGAAAACATAACCGAATCCGCCCTCCCCTATAAGACTATCTGGGCGAAAATTTCTAGTGGCATTTTTCAGTTCATTGAAGGTAAAGGCCTTTAAATTTGAAGATGATAATATCTCGCGCTCAGTTCGAGGAGTTGGGAGACTCTCAGTACTCTTTTCAGTAAAATATGGAACGGTTAGAGAGGAGGATGAAGAAATGGCTGTCTGGTTTGAATGAGCTGAAGGTGTGCCTGTTTTGTAGTTTTTCCTGCTCACTTTTGAAGGTTCTGGTTCAGATAGAGGATATAACGGTTTTCTTAGATAAACATAAGATAGAGTTTATTATAACTTGCAAAATTAAACAATACTAAATAAAATGGATATCATTGATCAGTATTTGCAGTCCCAATATACATTATCAACAATAAAAAGGAGTGAAATAGTAAAAAAATTATGAAAAAACCAAGAAATTAAACTCATAAAAATGTGCTTTAGTCATTGCATGAAATCTAAAAATCTAAATTCAAACCTGGATATACCATGAATCATCCGATAAATAGGAAGCTAAATGACTAATACAACAAAATAAGTATAAAAAAAACCAACTGTATAAAAAACAATATCAAATGGGGTGTTTATTTCTTTATAGCATATAAAATCCACAACAGATACCTACCATAAAACTATTTGATATGACAAATCCTGGTCCAGAATTAGAGATCAGCATTTGAAAAAACCACCTCTTTCGGAAGTACAGACTTCAACAGTTCCAAAATCTCCAAACATGACACAATTAATTCACATCAAAACACAGGCCACAGTATTCCAGAAAATAGACTCAGAGAACAACTACTGATGCTTGACAAACACATAATTTGACATAAAAAGCCTAAAACAGGGGGGGAAATTATGAGAAATACGAAATATATATAAAAAAAAAACTAAAGAAAGCCTCACACACACACACACACACAAACAAAGAAGGTAAAGAACCATTCACCAAAAAAGGCTCAAAAAGGAAAATTTAAAAACATTAATAGCACTTTTAATGAATATGCATAACATATTGAACAGATGAATTAGAGTTACCATTTTCGCTACAAAACCTGTAAAGTCAATCAAAACCAACAAAGAATTCACATCGGATCAAACACACCCCTTAAAAAACATTCATCAAAACAAACTTTCACACAAAAGAACCCAGAAAACAAAACCGGTACCCCAAATTCAAAAGTTGCAGAGAAAAGAAGCAAAACCCAACAGAGGTCCGTTTCAAACAATCCGACCCAAAAATCACAACAACCCAATAGAGAAAAATCGAAACCCAAAACACCCAAACCCAAAAACCCACTAAAAAAAAAAAAACCCAATTTTAACAGAGTACAAGAATTCAAAAGCAAAAGAGCTCAACCGAACCTTGTTGAGGGATGTGAGCGTTGTCGACCCTCGTAGAGGTTTTCAGGCAGTTCCCCATCGAGAGTCCCCTCCCGAAAAGCTAAAGCTTTCCTTCTCTATTCAGAAACCAACACTCAAACATCCATTAAAAGAGCCAAAAAGACACCATTTTGTCTCTTCCTTTTTATTGTCTGTTAAATAGAGGCATAGAGAGAGACGTAGGTTAACGTGCTTTCACCCTTTTATGTTTGTTTCGGAGAAGAAGAAACGAAAGATCACAGGGAGAGAGGAAAGTGTGTGAGGTGAAGTCAAGCTTAGTCCTTTTTTTACTTGAAAAATTGATGAAAAACCCCTACAAAACTTCTTTAATCAATGATGTTACTGGCTAATTAATATAGGAAAATGTTGGTTGACTCAGCACCTTATACAGTCCGCAACTTTTTTTTTTTTTTTTTGAATAATATATAAAGCACATGTACTTGTAAAAATAAAATATGTATTTCAATGAATTATATAGACTTATTTATAATAATATATAAAAAAGAATTTAACACAGTATATGTTTCATTACATATGAGATTAGAAAATAAAATGAGTGTAACAACAGTTTTTTAATAAATAAGCTCAATTGGATATAGAAAATTGAAAGAACACGAAGAATTTGATTAAATGATTAAGATTAAATTATTTTTGTTTTAGTCAATTTCCTATGTTTGTTTGTGCATAAGAATGTTTTACATAGATGATGGAAAAAATGAAAATAATAGAATTTTTATTCATCTGGTTTAACAAAAATATTAGTTTTTGAGTGATCAAAACAAAAAATTTATATTTCCTTATATTTTTTCACTTTTTGGTGCATAAGCACATTTAAAGAAAAATGATTGTTTAATATGAAAAAAAAACTGTAATAATTATGCTCCAATAAATCCTAATGATTATTTAGGGAGATATATATGATTTATTCCTACTTATTCATCCAAAAACTCTAATTATGTTCTATAAAATAAAATGAAAAAAAAAAAGTAAAAATGTGATCAAAACCGAGAAAAAGATAGCAAACAAAAATCATATAACTCTGACCAGATCGGAAATCAAACACGGTGTGAATCCCCATACTTATATTGTCATTTATTTAACTAGTATATATTATCATTGAAACACCTCAATAATTTTAATTACAAACCACTTAATTATTTTGTCTTTGTCACATCTGAAAAGATAAGTATGTGAATTCCACGTATCAAGACTTGAAAGATCTAGGGAAAGAAAATTTATGAATCTATTCTCAAAGAATTAATAGGACAATTTGGACTATTTCAATTTTTTTTTTCAAAACTGGTAGATCAAAACTATCATGATTATATTAATCAAATAACTTAATCGAATGAGATATAAAACGTGAAGAACGAAAACTAACAAAGATAGAAAGAGCAAACGTAAAACTCTAGAGATTTGTATGATAAAAAAAGATTCTAATCCGCTAATCCCCGAAAACCTGTTTCAAATTGAGATTTTAATTTTTAAATTCAATTTGAATCTAATTTGGATTGGATTTGAGATAAAATTTTAGATAACTTATATATAAATTATAATAAAGACATCCCATTTTCCTGATCAAGAAAACCCATGCATGTAAGTGGGAAAAGGGATCTCTCTGTATTTCAAACATAGAAAATTATGCGTTGACTAATCTAATATAAGATTGTCAGTGTCAGCCAAAATAAAATTTTCTTTGTCAAAGTGCATAAAACAAAAAGAATGTAAATTGTACATGCATTTGTTTTGTTTTTTTCAAAGATAATAACATAAAAAATTAAACAGTTTCTTAAATAGGAAGTGGTTAGTCGGCGGCTTTTACATGCAACATCGTCTGCATCTACCCTTTTTTTTTAAAAAATATATATATTTATCTATATATTATATATTATTATATAAGTAAAATAAACATTAAGATATGTTAATATATATTTTTTTGTTTGAAAATAACTTTTTATAAAAAAATTTACGCACTATAAACGGATGGTTAGGAAATCGTTTTTAAACTAGTTATAAAATGAGCTGAGTATATAACACTGATATTATCAGTTGCTGTTTAAAAAAAAAATCAGGTGTGGACGTCTGCAGCTAAAGTTTCCTGACGCCCCCACACAACGTCACGTGTTGTGTTTATCTATACTCAATATCCTAAAGCACTACAATAGTGCCAAAAATTTTCATCTAAGGTGTTTTTTATATTGTTCATTCATTCATAAATGCCCAAAACCATATTAACGCCTATCATTTTATGCGGCCATTCGCAGATAAGCCCCCGTATCCCTCTTATTTATAAACAAGTCCCTACAAAAATCGGCCAAATTTGTCCTTTTCTGTGGTTATTTATAGATAGGTCCTCAGATCCGGGCATTTCCAGATACACCCCTAGATCCCTCTTATTTATAAACAGATCCCTGACAAATTGGTCACATTTGTATTTTTCTGTGGTTATTTGTAGATAGGCGCCCAGGTCTCTCATATTTTTTATTAGGTCCCTAACAACTCTTTTAAGGAGATCTTTGAAGTTTCATCTTTAGTTTGAACCAGTTTTATAATTAAACCCCCATCTATGTTACAAAGAGATGCCTCATTCAGATTTTAAGATTTATAATGAAATCTCTCGTATCAAAACATGACTTGCCAAATTTTAAATCATTTATTTCATGGAGGAAGTGTATCCAATTTTTTTTTAGTCTCTCTCTCTTTTTTCTGGATTCTGACTACGGATAAAAATATTTAAATCAGTTAATTGATTATTAGTATCATAAATATTATGGAAATTAGAATATCAATTTATTTTAAAATTTTTATTACACATTCGTTATTAAAGTCTTTGAAATACATTCCTCAAAAATTAAATATCTATTTCTATAAATTAATGCTCTTGAAACAACAGATGTTTGGACACATGAAAATTTTTCTTCACTTCCGATGTTAATGGGTAAAAATTATGTTTTACTTACCTATAGGCCGAGGATAATATGTATATAGAAATTTTCTTAATGTGACTTATGAATTCAAATGTTTTGCTTAATTCATTAATTCATATAAAAATTAATATTATTTACCTGTACTTTTGAGAATTTGATATCCCCATATACTTTGAAGTCTAAGAAATATAAAGTTCATTTGTCATGTTAGAAATACATTTTATTAACTCGCGCGAATGCGCGTACAATAAAACTAGTCTATACTTTATATCCTAAAGCAGTACAATAATGCCAAAAGTTTTCATCTAAGATGGCATTCTCGACAATAATGCCAAAAGTTTTCATCTAAGATGGCATTCTCGTAATTACGTGGGTCTGGGTTTTTTTTATAAAAAGCACCTTTAATTGTTCGTTCGTTCATTCATATATATGCCCAAAAACATGTTATTGCCGAACATTTTGTTCGGCCATTGGCAGATAACCCCCGTATCCCTCTTATTTATAACCAAGTCCCTAAAAAAATCGGCCAAATTTGTCCTTTTCTGCGGTTATTTTTAGATAGGTCCCCAGGTCCGGGCATTTTCAGATACACCCCTGGATCCCTCTTATTTATAAACAGGTCCCTGAAAAATTGATCACATTTGTATTTTTCTTGGTTATTTGTAGATAGGCGCCCAGATCCCTCATATTTATTATTAGGTCCCTAACAACTCTTTTTGGGAGATCTTTGAAGTTTCATCTTTAGTTTGAACCAGTTTTATAATTAGACCCTATCTATGTTACAAAGAGATGTCTCAATCAGATTTTAAGATTTATAATGAAATCTCTCGTATGAAAACATGACTCGCCAAATTTTAAATAAGTTATTTCACGGAGGAAGTTTATCCAATTGTTTTTTAGTCTCTCTCTCTTTTTCTGCATTCTGACTATGCATAAAAAGATTTAAATCAGTTAATTGATTATTAGTATCATAAATATTATTAAATATTTATTATTAAATATTATGACAGCTTTGTTGTTTGAGAATTTTCATAAAACATAATTAGTTCCACGCGAAAGAGCTTACCTTGAAGAATGATGAGAAAACATTATTACATAACAA
The DNA here is from genome assembly GCA_030737845.1 of Acorus calamus. NCBI lineage: Eukaryota > Viridiplantae > Streptophyta > Magnoliopsida > Acorales > Acoraceae > Acorus > Acorus calamus. Next base: position 4,820,136 of record CM060866.1, on the reverse strand, counting down.
AATATAATTTTATTAATGTTATTAAGATATTTTGTAGAAATATAACAGAAAATGCTATTAGATACTTTATTATTGATGCTATTAAGAAATTATGTAGAGACATGATAAGAAATGATATTATATAACTTATTATATAAACATATTTTATTGATATGCATTTGAAATCATGATAATTAATATTTTAATGCCTATAATTCGACAAATAAGATAATTAAATTTAAGTGATAATAAGTCAAATATATAATGTTATAATAAATTTGGAAATTAAAATATCGATTTATTTTTAATTTTTTTATTACACATTCATTATTAAAGTCTTTGAAATACATTCCTTAAAAATCAAATATCTATTTCTATAAATTAATGCTCTTGAGACAACAGATGTTTGGACACATGAAAATTTTTCTTCACTTCCGATGTTAATGGGTAAAAATTATGTTTTACTTACCTATAGGCCGAGGATAATATGTATGTATAAATTTTCTTAATGTGACTTATGAATTCAAATGTTTTGCTTAATTTATTCATTCATATAAAAAAAATATTATTTACTTGTACTTTTGAGAATTTGATATCCTCATATACTTTGAAGTCTAAGAAATATAAAGTTCATTTGTCATGTTAAAAATACATTTTACTAACTCGCGCGAATGCACGTACAATAAAACTAGTTTTTATTGATTTTTCTTTCACCTCACACCTCTTATCCACTTATGGTCAAAATGGGGAATAAAGGGTGGAACATGGAGGATAAGGAAGAATAAATGTAAAACAATTATTGTGTTGGATAATATAAAGGGGTATAGTTATGCAGAATTATATAAGAATAATTTATATTTCAAGTCCTTCTATGAGAATTGTGTTATTTCTCCACTGGTATAAGGGGATCCACCTATTTAATTATATTATTACATCAAATAATCTGTCATCACATCTTATACATCAATGTGACCCACATGTCAAATCAATTGTTTATACCTTATTCACATTTTATTCTTCATCAACTAAACACTCTAACATTTATTATTATGTTTTTCAATGAGAATAACTAAAAACACAACCAAACAGAAAATCACTTATTTCATTGATAAAGTCAACAATTCATAAAATAGGTATAAACCACAGAATAACTTATGTCTCTACACACAGACATAAATACCTACACATTTTTATAAAATATTTAATTATTAATGAACCATATTTCATTATATGGAAAAAATGATTTCTCCCTATTTCACTTTAATACATCACAAAATTCATTTAAATATCAGTCACATACTAACATAGCTAGATTTATATTAAGAGTTGCTTAATAGAAGTAACAAGTTACATATGTAGAATTTCAGACTGTATGCGTTCTATAATTTTATTATGAGTTATTTACTTATCAAAAAGAATTATTCAATTATCATACTTACATAGTAATTAGTCTCAATTACAAAAATAAACACTTAAATTTGCTGTAGGTTTTAGTTTACTATCCCACATAAATGCAATTCAAATCCGTTTTCATCAAATATTCATATTTATCAAGATACTTAACTATTTAATGAACCCATTTACATATATGGTTATAGAAAATTGTTTTTGTTTGGCTTTAATAAGGTTCACAATCATCATTTAAAACTATACTTACATAGTACTTCATTTAACCAGCCACATGTGACTATATATATTATGAATTACCTGGATTCATACTAGTAGTTGTTTATATGAGAAAGTGGTTATATATATATCTATAAAACTTTTGACATCCGATGTTTAATGATTTAAAAATGAGTCATGCTTAAACAGAAATAAAGAATTGTTCAATTACTATACTTACATAGTAATTGAATTTGTTTATATACACTAACACCGAACTGAGTTTATATAATCTATTAACAAGTTGCCTACATATGTTACCAAATACCCATATTTATTAAGATATTATTTAATGGACCATGTTTACATAACTGGATAGAGAAAATTGCTCTATGTTTTGGCATCAATATGCTACACAATCATGATATAAACAAGTACATACTAATATACTATGAATTACCTAGATGTTAAATATCAGTTGCTTCGATCAGAGAAAATGGTTACATTTATAAAAATAGAAATTATTATCAATGATTTTTAAATAATGATATATATTCATTTTTCGTAATATAAGTAACTCATGATAATATCTAGGTAATTGGTAAGATTAAAATATATAACTGATTTTTCAACTACATATAGCTATGATATTGAAATAAAAAATACAAGGTTTTGTATATAGGTACGCAAACATCGTCTCCTAACCATCCAAGTCACTTAATAAATACAGGTCTCTGATAATACATATGCAATTCATTTGTTTTCAAATCATATATACATAAGAATTAGGAAGTCAACTCATAAAGAGAATAATTATTTTAATCATATATAAAAACTAAATCTATTGATTATGTAAGTTATTTGTGTGTCTATAATTATAGTTTAATGTAAAAAACTTATATTTAAGGGAAAAATCCATATAACCCCATGTAAATTGCCTGAAATCCATATAACTTGATACTTTTCTTAAAATCCACATGACCCATTAAAAACACATATGTAAATCCAAATAGGCCCATGAATTAAATTTTTGTTGACATGTTAAAATTATAATGCGAAATTTTATCTGGTTAATCTTAGTTGAAAACATAGTATACCATAAAGCCCCTATAATGTATTAAAAATATAAAAAATCATCTATATATGATTATTTTAACTCTCCAGATAGGGTTTATAATCTATCCAGAAGGGTAAAATTATCATTTACATAAGGTTTTTCATATTTTTAACAAATTGTATGAGATTTTTGGTATACTGTATTTTTGTCAGAGTTAATCAAATGGAATATTTGTAGATGTGTCAATGAAAGTTTAACTCATAGGGTTATTTAGATTTGCATAGATTTTTTGAGAGGGTTATATAAACTTTAGGAAAAGTCTGGGACATAAATGGATTTCAAGCAGTTTCCAATTTACAGGGGTTAATTGGATCTTTCCCTTGTATTTAAATGCACCATCAATTGTTATACATGTATTCTAACTGTTTACATATATGTTCACCGGAAAAATAAAGTCTTAAATCTTTAGTGGAATAATTATTGAGTGATAAAATAAACTCTTTCTATAAGACTATAACCCAAAAATAAAATAAAATGACCGTACCAAAAATAATACCTTTTGATACATGTGTCGATATGCTTCGTGTGATCTGGAATGGAATTTAATTCCATGTGAGACTACCAGAAAATTGTGTAAAATATAGTGTTCAGTTAGTTGTAATCTTGATGGTAATTATGAGCCCATTGAAATTAAAATCATGTGTGAAAATAAAGTGGAATCAAATTCCTACCTTTTGTGGTGGTAATATCAAATTCCACATAAAATCCTAAATTAAATTACTATTTACATCCCATCTAATCATAAATAGCCTCCTCTTCTTCTTTTTTTACCCACCTCCTCCTCTCTTTTTATAGGAGAATTCATAATATTCAATTAGTTTAGGAAAATTACTATTATTATACATTTAATTATATAATCGGTTGTTTTATTTATTTGCATTCGTTAAATATTTATAAAAATATTTATAAATAAATTACTTTTTTTTTTTTATAATTGTGATATGGATGAATAAATAAATTTTACAATTATATGTATAGTAGTAAATGTATTTTAGACATTTGAATCAAATTCCTTGCAGAAATTTATGTGTGAAACTAATACTGAAAAATGATTCTTTGCAGAAATTCACTAGTGAACAAAATAGTCTGATGGAATCTGGATTCATGGTAACATGATTCATGATAAAATAATGAAAAAAATGCATATAAGCTCTTGAAAGTTCCCTGATATCCATATCGACCCCTCATTTTTTTGAAAATTCATATAACCCCCTCATTTTTATATGTTAATTCACATTCACCCCCGCTGTTAACATTCTTAAACTCAGGTGTGGTTAAGCTAACCCTATATGATAAAATGACCAATGTACCCTCACCCTTTTAACCTGAAACAGAAAGAGAGCGCCTCCCAGCGAGCACATCAGTCGCCACTCATCGTCGTCTTCAAACGCCCTCTGTGAGAGGGCCTCAAAGAGGCTGGGCCCTTCGCAGAGAGGGAGTCTTCGTACGCGACGGGGATTGGGCGCTCCGGGGTGAGGCGGTAGTCGACGGAGACGATGACGGCGCGGGCGGCGGCAGAGAGGGAGGTGAGGTGGCATGATAGATTGGGGTGGCGGCGGAGTGGAGGATGAAAGCGCCGCCGTGGAGTAGATGAGGAGGGGGAGTTTGGGTTGGTCGGAATCAGAGGGTTTGGGGAGGTAGAGACGGACCCAGATGTCGGTGGAGGAGTCGATGATGATGTCTTTGGAGGCAACGCCGGTGGTTGGGGGTGGGGGGGGGGGGGGGGGGGCGGAACGACGAGGTCGATGGTGCCGTCTTCGTAGGCATGGGTTTGATGCGTTTGTTGCATTTGTTGGAAGGGGAAGCCATGGATGGATTGGATGAGTGCGTGATCTTTCTTGGCTTCTTGCCGTGCTTGATGACCTCGCTGTAGGAGCCTCTGAAGATTTTATCCAGTATCCAAATGGTTGATAATGGTGAAGCATTCCTGTTTGTATGGAAGGGATTAAATCCTTGATTCAATTCTTGTATCCCACATTTCAACCAAGCATCAACAAATGTTATAGTTTGTGAATTGGGTTAATCATTCAATGCACTGATTTATTTATTTTATTTTTGGAATTGGGTCTTGAGTTCATATGAAGTTTTGGGTGTATGTTTTCATCATGCATTTGGGTCTTTGCTTCTACAGTTACATTGAATCCTGCTATCTTCATATGTGATGAAGATAGAATGAAAGAATTCACAAAACACCAATAGAAGATGACTGGAAATCACAAGCATTTCATGGTGTTTTTGAAGACTCAACACTACAAACAATAAAAAAAATGACCCCTGTGAGGAAGAAGAGACATTCGGTGTAAATGTATAAGGAAGGGCAATTTGGTTATTTGGAGGGGTTTTTTTGGATTTTGTTAAAAAATCAGGGGGTTATCTGCGCGTATATTTTTAAGCTAAAGTTAAGTAACGGAATATTCCTAGAATATTCCTAACAAATTGATGACAAATTAACTCAGGGAGGTATTTATTTAACCATAACAACTTTCAGGGGGTTATATGGATTTTCAGAAAAAAAAACAGGGGAAGATATGGATATAAGCCAACTTTTAAGGGGTTATATACATTTTTCCCTAAAATAATTCATGGTAAAGTAAGTTCATAAAGAAAAATGACACGAACCAAACGGGGGGACTAAGAGAGATTAAAAAAGGTCGGACACTCGCTTATCCAATTCAATGAAACATCTTAAACTTCTGCTTGTATATATAATAAGATTTATTATTGGGCATATAATTATTGCAACATAAATGAGTATAAATAAAGATAAAATGATTTTATGTTTGATTGTGTTTTGAATTATTCTCGTTGGTAAACGTAAAAATAAAGTTTTTGTTATTTGGATAAAATATGAATAAAGTATGGATAATGATTTATAAAAGGTGAAAAAAATAATGATAGTTGATTTAATAGGTGATTTATAAGAGATGATAACAGTTGACCCACATATACTTTGGGTGGAATAACGTGAGATAACTTTAATTTCATTTATTTCATGGAATGACTATCCACCTCTATGGCAACTTATCCAAGTATAAATCCACACCCTCATTAAATGTTATTAGGTGATATATATGTCTTGTTAAATTTTTTATATATATTTAATAAAAATAAGTTCATTCAATTTGAAATGGAATGATATACATTTTTTTATAAAAAATTTACTATTTTATTTAGGCTCTGTTTGGTGGGGTCTTCGCGAGGTGTTTGCGTTCGTGGACACCAGCCAATGTGAGCTCTCAACCAAACAGAAATAATAGCGTCCACATTTTATGTGCCTGTTGGTGGTGTATGTGCATTTTTTCCTGACATTTCCAACGCTCTGAAACATAGCTTCTGTGTCGACGGGTTGATTCGGCCATCGCGGTGGTGCACAACGCACACCCAAACGGAGCCTTTGTTGTTGTTTGATCTTAAAAATTAGATATCCGGTTAGCACCTCTTCTAAAAAAGGTTAGTGGATCAAAACCCATAAACAAAAAAAAAGAGTAGTTATCTTTAGCAAACATTTAAGGGTCCGTCTATCCCCACCAAGGGGTTTTCTTATCCCACCACTAACCAAAACAAAATATCTAACAACCAAAACAAAATATCTAAAAACTCGCATTGCCTTTTTAATTGGCTAACCCCACTAAGGGCATCTCTCCCCACCAACAAGAACCACATAGAATTGTTGTTCCCACCTTCCCAGTGAGATGAAAACTCTCATTCGACAAAAAAAAAGAGACTTTGAACTCCCAGATCGACTGGAATAAGTCGTCGGATTATGTTTTGGTCGACTAATATGGGTCGAACCTAGTCCAGAGCCAGATGAGCCTTTTTAACCCTGTTCGACAAAAAAAACGAGACTTTGAACTCTCAGATCAACTGGAATAGGTCATCGTATTACATTTTGGTCAATCAATATGGGTCGAACCTAATCCAGAGCCAGGTGAGCCTTTTTGACCCCCGTTCGACCCAAAAAACAAGACTTTCAACTCCCAAATCGACTAGAATGGGTCGTCATATTACATTTTGGTTGACCAATATGGGTCGAACCAAGTCCAGAACCAGGTGAGTCTTTTTGCCCCCGTTCGACCCAAAAAATGAGACTTTGAACTCCCAGATCAACTGGAACAAATCGTCATAGTATGTTTTGAGCGATCAATATTGGTCAAACCAGGTCCAGAACTTGCTAGCAGTGATTTATATAGAAATTACAATCAAAACCTAACACATGTGACTTAAGAGAAGCTGAACCATCAAGAAAGGAAAAAAAATCCTCAACTGAAAAGTCAAAGAAACAACATTCATATCATATTTAACCAAGAATGTTAGACATCCAAAAAACGCCCAGTTTAGTCTATACAAAATAACAATCGACCGATCTGCTACAACATTGATCAACCCCATGCCAAAACATGTCAACCCATCCACAAAGTACCTAAACGACCAAAACAATACACAATGTTCTTCTACATTGATAATTGGTCAAATCCTGCTATCATGCCTTTGTTTCAACCTTCGCTCTACTAAGGGAGGGGTGTCCCGTCTCTGAAAAAATGGATCATGCCTTCAAAAATAAGCCTCTGTGCCAATGTGAAGGTGCTTCTTCTACCGAGAAAACTTTCAAGATACTTACATGCTACTGTTACAGGCTGCACGAATGAAAGACAAATACCCCAATTATATGCACAAGTCCCGATCTCTTAATTTAAGTTGCATATCATGCCATATCTAATTGGCAACGGTAGGCTTTGTAGATCATGCAAAGTTGCAATAGCATAACCACTAAAGATGCATTCATCCATGTGTATATCATTACAACATAAACATCTAATAAAAAAATTTGTGACATCCAAAACATTGCCCAAGTAAAATAAATGTTTCAAACTTGTAAATCAATGTAAAGAAAATTATAATGACTTCATATTGGTTCAAAAAAAATATTGAAAATGAACTCAGATAGAAATCTTTAAAGAACTTAACTTATAAAGACATCAAGGACAAATTCCTCCCATCCCCATTTGTAACACATGTTCAGACTATCTCAAACCGTTTTTCAGTTAAACATCTTTTCTTTGTAGAGTCACTTGTGAACCAGAAGAGTGATATATCTTCTAACATCCATCCCAAGGAAAGTAAAAATCTTTCACTAATATGATCCTTTTATCATAACAAATACATCACTCCAACATTCATTAATTTTTTTGTACTTCTTAATGTAGTATACTTTCATGTCTCCCACCCAAACCCTCTAAAAAACCTTACAATAAAATCAAAGCAACTAAAATTTTAATAAAGAAAACAACTTGTTCAATTGAGTCAGAGGCACAGAACATGACACAGTTAAAATTTTTTAAAGAGATTTATGCACCATTTCTTTTTTCTTTTTTTGATGCAATTCAGAGTTTACAAAAACCCATTCAGAGGAAACTTTTTTTTAATACGTAAAAAAAAATCAATGGAAAAATCAAACACCATGATTCCCTATTAGAGGTAGGTGACTGTTTCAATATAAAAAATAATAAAAACATAGAGAAGATGAACTACCTGAAGAGGGTGCGGAAATGTTCAGAAAAAAGAAAAGAAAGAGAGGCAAAGGCCGTCAACGGCAGCACGGGATGATGGTGGGCGGCAGAAGACGACGGCAGGTGGCACCGGCATATTGGCGGAGGTCAACCAAGGGGGATGGGTTGGTCTCTTGGAGAGAGCGGAAGTTCAAAATGAGATGGGTTAAGGAAGAGAGAGATTAAGGTATTTGAAAAAAGGTAGGGTGGGGTTAGCTTTTCAGTGAGGATGTACATATAAATTGATGGGTTTAGTTACTTGGTTAGTGATAGTTGGTGGGTAGAGACTATTGGTGTATTGAGCAATTTGTTTGGTGGGGATAGACGTGCCCAACATTTAAACATTCTCCAGGTTTAAAAAATTTTCTTTTTTGTTGTTTTTATTTTTTAAAAATGAAAATTTAATTAGTATTTTTCTTTTCGATACTAGAAGTGTGTGTGTGTGTCTATATATATATATATATATATATATATATATATATATATATATATATATACCGACTGATAAGGTGCGGCGTGCGGACGCGACGTGGGTCGTCCGACCACGGATCCATCGCATCCGACGGTCGATGTGAATCGCACCCGACCGTCCGATGTGATTGACTCGTGATCACGGCCCATGGTCGACGCCGCACGCTGCACCTAATCATTCACACACACACACACACACACACACACATATATATAAATTATTACGTGCGGCGAACGGCGGATGCGGCCGCGACGTGGGCCGTTCGATCGCGGGTCCATCGCATCCAATGGTCGACGTGAATCGCACCCGACCGTCCGATGCGATGGACCCGTGATTGACGGCCCGTGATCGCTGCCACACGCGCCGTTCGCCGTACGCAATAACCTCCCACACACACACACACACACACACACACATATATATATATATATATATATTATTCAAGTTTCTATTTTCCATTGTCGATGGCAATTATAGCACTAAAGATTTTCACAATGCATAATTTTATTAAGGGATTTTTAGTTTTAAGTCCCCATAAACTATCGAATTTAGCTATTGATCCCTCACTTCTTCATATTTTAGTTTTAGCCCCTACATTTAACTGATAATTTAGGAATAGGTCCCTCGTAGGGACTAAACAATAAACTTAATAATTTAGGAATAAGTCCCTCCCAGGGATTTATTTCTAAATTATCATTTAAATGTAGGGACTAAAACCAAAATATGAAGAAGTGAGGGATCAATAGCTAAATTTGATAGTTAACGGGGACTTAAAACTAAAAATCCCTTTTATTAAATGGTGTTGATCAAATGATTAGGATCATTTGTAAGTAACACGTGTTTAGCGTGTCAAGACTACACATTTTTATATATACAAGGAGTTGAAATTTTTTTTGATACGAACTGAAATTATGAAAAGTTTCATAACAAAAAATTATAAGATCCAAATTAAATTAAATATAATTAAATATTTTAAAACATACTTTTCATATATAAAAACCCAAGAATTCTCTCTTTTCATATATAAAAACCCAAGAATTCTCTTTTATGCTTATGCAGCTATGCTAGAGAATCATTCCATCACTTTCACACCATTCACTTCCTACCAAATTTCATCACAAAGCGCCAGCCCCACCTCATATCTTATCCATCAAAATCATCACTATGAGGATTTTGACCAATCTATCTTTTTCAACATTCGGTTCCCAATGGACCCCATATTGTTCTTTAGAAAAAAGCAATGTGAAACAGAATAAGGATCCAAAGAAATCAAACAAACCAGAAACCACTTGCCAGATATCAAGAAACTTCATATTTATATCATTTCAACTATTAAAAAAAGTGTTATTATACTCAGTTTTTTTTTTTATAGTCTAGAATATAGTCTTATATATCTTGTTAGAAATTCAATAAAGCATATACCTCGTTAGATGATGTATATACCTCGTTAGATATTTTCTTATACTTAGTAAAAATGGATTCATTCAACTTGAAATTGAGCGATGTACTTTTTATCAAAGCAATATCTCATTAGATGATGTTTACTATTTTATTAAAAAATGAAAATATGCGTAGTCTGAGTTTTAATTGATAAATGTGACTCAATCTAACATTTTCCTTAAAAAAATGCACATAAAGAGGTTTCATATTGTGTGGACCTTCCTTTCACACCTAACTGTTTTGCCCACCCATCAACAAAAAAAAAAAACTCTATTTTGTAGGTCTTTGTTTGGTATTGAGAGAGTGATTTTACAAGAATCATTTTTTTCTTAAATAAATTGAAAACATGTATGAAAAATAAGATTTTGAGTAAAGTGGCTTAAATAGAATTGATTCCTGGAAAGTGAATTTTTTCATTTTTTAAAAATCAACATTTTTGTACTAAAAGCTGAAAGTAAAATTTTAATTAAGCCAGCTCTTTAGAATGCGTTTGACAACATTTTTTAGCTTTCAGCTTAATTAAAAACAGAATTGCTTTAATTAAGCGATACCAAATGGGGTCTTAATATCTAGATTCTGATTTTCTTTTTTTGAATACTGTAGAATTTTTTGTATATGAAATTTATAAACAAATTTCAAGAAAAATTCAAAAGCTGTAATCCATTTTTCCACATTTAGGATATGATGTTACAAAATATTCATCATTTTCAAAATCAGTTACAAATGACTGTGAAAAGTCATATTTATTTGAGAAAAAAAAATCCCAAAGTAGATTCTGAAAAGAAAAGAAAATATTTTGTTCCTTATCTACCTTGAATCATTTATTCCCAAAATAAAAAAATTTCCAAATCTCAATACCAAATCACCCTTAAAATCTATGGGATTCCATTCCTAAAAAAAATTATATTTTCAAAAGATAAGATTAGCCAAAACCTCTTAGGTTAGAACTGTACCTTTATTTAGTGGGGAATCTAGTGATGTCACACATATCATATAAAGAAAAAAATGTTAGGCAACTTGAAGACCTAATCAAACCAATAAAAAAAAAAAAGACCTAATCAAATATATTAAGGAGTTTTTTGAGGGATAAAAAGATGTGTTCAAGACATAATATGGGAGTCAACAATCAAATCTTGCTTAGATGTCAAACTTCACAGATATTTATTATTATATATATATATATATATATTGTTTTAATGGATGTGAAGAATTTATTTTGAGAGGGCCTCTCCAACAACTTTTCAAAAGGTCAAGTCACGCCGAAAGCGTTATGAAATTAATCAGTTTTTTATTAAAGAAAAAGTCAGCTTTTCATCGTACCAATAAAATAATCTAACCAATATTATTATTATTATTACAGATACAGTTTGGGTAAGTTGGGTCGGGGTGAAGTTTAATCTAAACCCAAAGTAAAATCGGAGGAAGTAATCCCAAATCCAATTTAACTCCCCATCTTTAAACCTAATCTGTCAGGTTTGGATTGGGTTCGGGTTTGATCAAATACAACTTTAAAAATATGTTATTTAAAATAATTAATATTATGAAATAGTTGATGCTCACATGGAAGGAATAAGAAAAAAAAAATGTAAAATTGATAGAATTTAGATAAAAATAAATTAGACAATTTAAATTTTATCTTATAAATAATCAATTAGAAAATGACTTAGATATTTTTCTTTATCACTCACTACTTCGAGTTCGAGTTATCTGAACCCTTAACCCATAATCAACCAGAATGATGTTCAGGTTGTTCGGGTTCGGGTTGAATCTAAATGATAAAATCCTAACTTAAACCTTAAAAAGTCCGGTTGGATCGGTTTAATCCGCCAGTTGTACCCCTACATGCTAATTGGAATTCATATAGGTGTTCGGAAATTGGGGATAATTAGAGTATTTGTTTTAACAAATATTTTTTTTTCGGGTAGGTCACTTGGGGACACAAAAGTATGTAGTTTTTAAACTTTACACGCATGCTCAGCTGCCCCTGGTCCTCGAAGCCTTCACGTTAACAAAGTATATATCCCAATAAAAAAAATTTCACATTTTTTTATAAATTGATTAATACGATTCATTAAAATACATATTTTATTTTTTATATAAACATATATATTATCATATCAGTATATTATTTTAAAAAAAAATCAATATCTGTGATGACTAAAATCTAAGCCAGAAAAGGAAATGCACGTGACATGATCAAAGGTTACCTGTTCGCTGTCTACCTAAACAGCACACAAAAGTACTGATAATATTTTGAATGAATAAATAATAACTTATCAAGAACCCCTTGATAAATTAAATAGCGATAGTTAGGCGCCACCACAACCAAAATCCATTAAATCAGACAATGATGACATGATGATCACACCATATCAGTTCCCACTTTTTCTCTACATGATCAAGAAAGAACACTTGATGACTGGCTGTTGTCAGAATCCTGAAAATAGTAACAAGAAGTAATCATTGCAGCAGCTACAAATCCCTGTTTCAGATATTGAGTCTCAAGACGCCTTTATATATGACCAGAAATGAAAAACATTTCTTCAATCAATTATAGGAGCCAATAGAATTACAGAAGCATGACACAAGTTAGACAGATATCTTTGCCTTCTTTGTAACAGAGATCAATGAATCCATCTGGGGGTTATAACCAAATGCTTCTTGCCCAATATTCTGAAAACAGGATTCCAGAAAGAAAAAAAACAGGGAAAACAAAAAAAAAAAACAGAGATTTACAAACTGCCAAGCCAGAGTTAATCAAACTTCAAGGAACTCCGGTCATCTTCTATCATTTCCTGATAATGTTCTACTTGTACTCGGCTCTCCGATAGAAACTGAGGCAAGGGACTTGGAAGCCCATGCCTTCGCATTCATCGCACCCCCCTGAAGATTGCTCCTGTTAGTGGGATAAAGCCTGCTAAAAGCTCGCATCCCTCCGTCGATATATGCATGTGGATTGTCCAACAGGCTCATCAAGGTAGCATTGTGAATGTGCCTACTCCAAGCTTTCTTTGCACAAGCAAGCAGTTTGGGGAGGAGGATGTAGAGGATCCTCATAAGCAGGAAAGCTATGGCCAATGCCAGGTATGTCTCTTCCCGGAACAAATTCTCTGGTGACTTTGCCCATGAGAATGGGCAAAACTCCTGTTCAACATTATCGACGGTTTTATTCTCAAGGTTCTGCAAGTCTCCAATAATCTCCAGATTAAACGAATATGATGCCAATGACCTGATGCCTGTATAGGAAAATGCACAGCTGAGGACTTGAAGATTATAAAATAAAAGGACAAAACATTTATACTGCTGACATATTCTGGCTTGCAAAGCATATCTATGTTTTGGAAGATGAGGAGCATACTGGATCATCAAAGAGAGGAGGAATAAATAAAATTGCACATATATCAAGATACCTACACAGGCAAATAAATGTAGAATCACATTGCATAGAATCACATTTGCAATGGGCCATGAATCCTTGCTAGACCCTAGTATGAATGCATACATATAGACTACACAAAATGAGTTCAATCCAGACATCATGGACTTCTAATTCAGGATTTTTGTGAAACGTGCAAATTACAGAAATAAAAATGCATGCAGTCTTTTATCGAGGTTCTGTCCATGCCAGGCCTATTATGATTGCCAAAACTGCCAGACCATTCTGAAAAAATATATAATCAAGATAAATAAAAAATGGGTCTATAAAACCAATTATACAACATTCATGGGATTCTGTACTGTTCAAAATTTAACGAGCATTTGCAAAATTATGCCTCTCCCCCGCAAGAATATCAACTCTCACAGCATAAGAATTTATATAAACAACCAAAAAAAAAAAAAAGGATTGATATTAGTATGTGGACGACTTTGGCTGGTTAAAACCATACAACAGAAAACAAGACTTACTAAAACAGTATAACCCCATCCAAACATTAGCCTAACCCTATCAAATGAATGACTAGAAAAATAAAGATTGTGGCAAAAATTGTGTAATAGTCATTTCGATTTCGTGCTGTTTAAATTTCAGTGTTCATTTGCAATCTTGTGCATCTCCCTCATAAAAACATCAACACACAATAACTAAGAATTTATATGATATTATGATAGTTATAAAAGTCAGTCCATCATGTATAATTGAGTTTATTACTTTCGAAACCTGCGAGTTGTCTCTATCATGGTTATTCTGCTTATTGAAGTTTGATTGTATGAATCTATTCATGACAACCCTCTGAATCAAGATCATCTCAACGTGTTAGGTAAGTGACAGAATGCGTTTATTAGGTAGTTGTCTTAGAATATCTGAGACCTTAGGTAGAATAGGAATCTATCATTTGTGTTTGTCCTATGGGGTGTTCGAATGAATAAAGGTTTCATAGAATTATAGTTCTGTCCATTTGACAAGCTTACTCACCATTACCTGGGCTTGTTGACCCATGGGAGGTCGCATATGTCCTCATGTAGTCATGTGGGATCCAACTACCACTGTGAAGCAGTTACATATTTGATACCAAGCGTTATGTCCTAACTTGTCTACTTTACCCACAGGCACATGGTTTTAAAACATGCTTTTGTATATATGACTCTGTAGTCACATACAATCACAGATTGGCTTCCCCTAAAACGTGACATGGGATAATTGAATCGTTGGTCTCTTTACAATTGTGACAATTTTAGACTTGTAATTTGATGCAATCTATCTACATATACGCTATAGTTGACCACTGGTGCCCAAAAGTCATATGGGGAAACTGACTACATCCAATGCACCATCAAGGCTCTCTGCAGAACCAAGGTGCACATTTTTATCCACTAGCATGAATCCTTCCACTAAATTTTATTAAACAATCTGGAGTACAATTCCAAGAAAGACAAAATAAATAGATGACCGATCTACTAAAGACATCCAACAGGTGCCCTCACACCTCTGTGTATAATATTCACTAGCTTTCCCTTGTCAATACACACACTCTTTGCCCCACACAATAAACAATCCAGTCCTTTAAGTTCCCCCATGTATTTTCAAAATGGGGGGATCCACATCATTCCTACTCAGCCATAAAGCCCAGCTTCCAGTTGGTATCAATAGTTGAGAAACCTTGGCCCAAATGCTCTTGTTCTTTAATCTTACTCTACTTAAGGTCATAATTTCTAAGACAACAATAAGAGATAAGTATGTATTTTTGAGTCACTCAATATGGTATGATAGTCGTGTGACGGGTGACTCTGACAGCATTTAAATAAAAAATAAAAAAATTAATAAAAAATCTCTCACATACATTGACTCATGAGCTTTGACTCAAACCAATTACACAGTAACAAACACAACAGTGAAAAATTTTAATAATCTGAGGATGAAATTTTCAAGTAATAATGTTTCTAAGTCTACCTACGGGTTAAAATTTAACCAATCGGAGACTAAATACCATCACATAAATTGCAAGTCATTCACGCCAGTTTAAGATTGACAGCAAGCAATTGTCCTCAATATGGTTGAGGGATCAGAAAAACCGCCTAAACTAAATTCTAGATTATGCAAATATACAATGCAATTAAAACCAATGAAGCTCGACTCCTAAATTAATTATTATAAACTGATAATTTCAAGAATATCTCTCAAAAACAATATCTACAAGTTTCTGAGAAATCATATCAAAATGAAGTCACTCACCAGTAACATCACTGTAGAAAGTACTGAGAGATTTGATGGTCCGTGAGCCACGATAGCGTACTCGCATTGTGGAATTAAAGAGAAAGAGGGTTGGAAAGCCATGAACTCCATACCTTGAAAGCGTACTGTAAATTTCTGATTGTTAGTTTTTAAATGCAATTTTCACAGACAAAAAGTAAGTCCAATACAGCTTATTATCTGTTATATCACACCTGGGCTTCACATTGGATTCTTCAAATGCAAAATGGATTATGGTTGGAAACAAGGATGAAAGGGTGGAGAAATTGGGCTTGCAACGCTTAGAGAAGGGACACCATGATGCATAGAAAAGCACGGCAATGTATCTGTTTCTATTCATGTGAACAAGGTGCAGGGCCTTCTGTAATGCAAGCTCGTCTCCCTTCAAAAAATCACCAGTAATCTTTCACATAAGAATTTCAAAGAGCATGATATTTAAGAAAATAGAAAACAAGTACTCATTGCCTAATCAAGACATTAAATGGATGGTGCTAGGTCAAACATAGTGATGCAAGGAAAAGAAATCCTGGGAAAATCAAAATACGAGTAAAATCTGAGTTCAACTAGAACCCAAAAGTGAAGCTTTCACAATAATCATTATACATTTTCTATTTGTCCATTGGAAATCCTAGAGCTTGAGTAAATAAATTTATAATACCTGCCGAATGAAGGCATATTTCAAGTTATTGTTGGTCATCCTATTTTGAGTTAAAAATTGAATGATGTGATTGAGCAATTATTACTCCACATGGTGACTGGCACATATTATAAGTCCAACCACATTATGATTTTTAGCAACTGATAATTGGGAAACATAAAGCAGATGCTTCAAGTCTGTCCATCTATCTTCAAGCACAATATATTAAACTAATGCATACAACCATAATGCAATTGGGCCAGTGGCTGAAAACAATGAACAAACACCAATCTTCACCTATGTAGATTTCCTGAAGTATAATGGGGAATTGGGTATCATTCAAGTGAATATATTTGGTTGTACCACTACATGGAAAAAGGTTAAAAATAAAAGTTGATCGAATTTCACATCTTTGGAGCATCAACTTTGTTCACATTTGCAGCAATTTTTTTCACTGTGACCAAATGCTTTTCGCCTATAGCACAGAACTTAGAATTAGATTCACTTATTCTAACAGTAATATTTACGAAGATGGGTAGTTATCTACTTGGGATTTTTATATACTGAACAACAAATTGCATGTTTTACTATGGCAACCCCATAGGAAAGGAATCATGGAAACACCCATCAATTTTATATATATACAAATTAATAACAATCACAAGTTATTGGCATTATCTCGAGTTAAAGGTCAAACCTCAATTAACTTGATCAATAGAATAACTATAATGCTAGGAATCCAAGAGAAGGACGCTTGAAGCTACTATTCTACAAATGGGAATTCCATTTACCTGTATTTTACTCCAACATCTTATGTTGCTTAGCAAAATTCCATATTCAATCAGGTAAATTAAGGATGCAATTGATTCAGGTTAACCTAAAAGGCTAAAATCAAACATAAATTTGATCCAGCTGAATTGGAGGAACATAGCCCAATATTTTGGACTTGCTTGTGATTTGAAGATCCTCAGAAGCTTTCTTTGCAGGATTTTGGGGAGATTCCCTACTCGTCGGGATTCTTCACCATCTAGTGCCCTCGGGCCATTTGAATGGAAGGAAAGTCAACTATGGACCCCACAGTTACGCCATAGCCTAAATGACATAGAAGAGGTTGAGCTCACTTCTCTTCTTGCGGTGCTTCAAGAAGTGGAATTAAATTTGGAGGCGGTGTACTTGGTGATTTGGAAGTTGTCTCCTTATTCCGGGTTTACTGTGAGATCCTTTATAGGAAGCTTAATAAGAATCCTTCACCCAACCTTCCTACCACCGAATTTGAGTGTCTAATTTGGGGAACACTAGCCCCATTAAAGATTCGGAGCTTCAAGTGGTTGTTATCTTCAAACAAAATTCTTACCAAGATCAATCGAGCTAAATGGGCGAATGACGGTAATGTTAATTGTGTTCTTTGTGGCTTATTTGAGAATTCAAGAGACCACCAGAGTGTGCATCTAGCGCGGAAATTTGGGAGAAGGTGGGTATGGCTATTGGGTCCACATGTACATTCAATAATCTTGAAGGCAATCAGGCATGTGGCAATGGTTCAGGAGAAGATGCAAATGAGCAAATCGTAGTTCCAGTGGTTAGTCCCACACATAGTATGTTGGAGAATTTGGCTCACATGCAACGAACGCATTCTCCAACACGAGATTTTATTTGGAAAATACATGGGCGGCTATTTCCTCTCTTCCTAGATTGCTATAATCTTGGAAGTTCCTACTCCTCCATCCATTATGGGGAATCTTTGGTTTGGGGTGTAGGACAGTTTCGTAAGGGTCTCTTATATCCCCCTCTTTCATGTTCCCTCTCTTCTCTTCTTGATATAACTTTGTAAGGAGATCCCTCATCTTCTTTTTGGGGGGGTTCTTTCTAAAAAGATTCTCCAAACTTTTTGAAAAAATTTAAAAAATGTCCACTGTGAAGTTTCTTCTTTCTATCCACTCCCACTCCTTGTTCGCACCATTCTTGTAATATTTTGGAAGAAATTTTAGAAATTAACAGGGAGATTGCCTTTTGTACCAAGATTCGCACGGAGCCAATGTTGAAGTATGAATTTACCGGTGCCGGGATCCGAGTAGAACCCAAAAGAAACGAAAGAATTGAATGAGAATCCACCAAGATGAACAACAATCAGAGGAGAACCAGTAGGATTGCTCTGACTGTGAATATCGCACATAGGATAAGTTGAAGAAGATTCCACAAGAGAATAGCTAAATAATTGCCGGAGAAGAGAAATTTGACATTTGTGTGGTGTCTGATGCTCAAGTGAAACAAAAATCCCCTCTTTTTTTAAGAAAAGAAGAGAAAAAAAACTTATGAAGAAAATGAATTCTTGTACCTCATGGAGGTTTGATCCCTGATCTATACATGAGTCCTGGCATGCAGAATACATTCTGATGAGTTCATGCAGATTACAAATATCATGGTACAGTGAGACCATGTGGTAAGCAATTGAGGTTGGCGTACATGTCACATGAAGATGAGACCATACTACCAGGCTGTCGTTGCCACCTATTAGCTGTTAGTGTGAGTTTGTGGGGACTATGGGAGTCGCCAAAGTTGATCATGTCAACTACACAGCCTATTGTTTATCACATGCACCTGCCGGGTTCTACTTTTGTTTCCTTCATCAGAAGAGATCAAGTGTAATATTTCTGGTAGATCTGTATCTGAAAAAGCTCAATCTTTATTAAACAATGAAACTGTTTTCCTTTGTCAAAAAGGTAAGGGCACTTCGTTACTAAAACATCCGAAGCCTTTAATCAAACGGACTAAGCTACTGCTGGGAGTAACAATGTGACAGAAAAAAAGTGGGGTGAGAAAAACTCCCCCAAAAGTCTTTCCGTTGGTCCCGTCTCTCGGAAGATGTCGGGGACTGCTAGATACTTTGATTCGATTCTCAAACCGCATAACTTCTCATGATATTGACGGTTCTGTTTGGTGGATAATCTAGCTGAAGTATGCCCGAAGTCAAATGCCAAGTAGATCTGAAATCTGCCACGTACCCCATGAGTATGGGTGGATGTGTGGATATGACTGAAGCTCATTGGGTTCTTCTATTACTTCAACCACAAGTAATCTTCCAGGACACGCATTCGCATCAAAGGAGTTGGCAGTAAAACACCTGCCACAAGAGTGACATAAAACTAAAGATCCTAACATTCTGTAAATACTCTACACCAGAGGAGTTTCTCAATTTTTTTTCTCAAGACAATGAGTTTACAGGAATTATTATTTTTTTGGCAGAACATCGAGTGAAACTCGTCACCACATGGTTCACTAGGCAAACCACAGTTGGTGGATGTGAATGTGTGTGGACTGAGTGTCACAGTCAATCACCTATCAATGCTTGTGATCATGAGAAAGCTAAGATGATAGAAACTTTCTCACAATTACTCTCGAGTCTCGTCTTCATTTCAGTCCCTTCAAAACCTTCAGCAGAGTCACTCGTGGTAAAATATATCTTGACTTTAACCATTTCATGTCTCACATTCACTTCCAAGAGAACAATGAGGTGTTGGCATCACATTACATCAGAGAACCGTAACCACACATTCAAGGCACTCGCAACCTGATGGACCTTATGATGGTGACAGAAGAATCAAAACAAGCACTCACTGTAGATCGAGAGAGGAGCCTGAGAATGCACGAACTTGGGAGGACGGTCTCAACCACCAACGGTGGGACCTCATTGCAAGACAAGAATTGCTCCACCTAAACCTCTCTAACCATCAACAAACACCATCAGAAAATGGTAGAACAGAAAATCATCAAAGTACCATTTGTATCTGATTCTTTCTTGGATTATGTCCAACAATTTTGCTTCCAACGATATTCTAAATATGAATGAATTTCAATTAAATCCAAAAAGATTTGTTATCCCATATCTGTTCTAACCAGCTAACCTTGATTTAAATCTGCCAATGAGTGGGGCCCAATAAACACATCTAAGACTCCCGCAGTCTCGCTATGGGGATGTGTACCTTTTATTTACAGGGGTCCATTGTCTCATGCTAAAGCCCGGAGAGCTGATATTCTACAAAGCTTCACCTATTATAGGTTACTCATCAAGGTAGCTAAAAGCATTACTACAGTAAAAACATCAAAATCTTTGGTTGGCCCACTAATTGTAGTCCCTCCCTCTGGTTCCACTTCATCATTATCTAGTCAACTATGCGGTTGCACCATCTAGAATCAGAGGAGCTCTTGATTGTGCTGGGTGAGATCTAGGCGATATCCCTATCACAATGGGATAATGAAAGGACGAGGTAATACCGCATAAGGTGACACGAATCACAAAGTTAGAAATCCAATGATTGAGGATTATTTTTTAATAAAAAACAGAATCCCTGTTGAATGATTGAGGAGTTGGTACGACATATAGGAGTTCTTATGGCAAAGGTGGACAACATTGGTTAAGACCTCAGAGACATATGAAACTGTCTCCAGAACATCACGGGACGAACACAGACTTTCAGTTCAACTTGAATTCCTCAAGAAAACAAGATAAAATACCATGGAGGAACACCACAACATCAATATCAACCACAACTCCATTCTCTTCCATGAAAACGTGAGTTTGAGCTCCTCTTCTTTGATGCATGCATACCATGACATTAACCTATTCAAGAGGAGTCATGGAGACGGGGAGATTGACGCCCAGGAAGATGACACGAAATATAATAAAGAACCTCCAGAGGAAATATGAAATTAAGGAGCTCAAGAATACTAATCTTACTCGATTTGATGAACAGTTTTTCCTCATCGTTGTATTGAAGAACTATTACATCAACATCACATCCAAAGGTAACCATGTGAATGTCTCGTACTTCATCAAATTGGAATTGAGCGAAATCATACATAAATCACAGTCACCATTGAACTGCTTTACTCATGGTGGGGGTATGGCAAGGCCCTCCCCACCTCATGTTGATTGTTGAAACAACATGACCTTGAAATTCATTAATTGAGAATGTCAACCCAAATTGATAGGGTTATTATGATTTTTAATATTTTATCTGGCAATAATTAGTTAGTATTTTTTTTTACCTTAAGAATAATAGTGGTTGAGTTGTTAGGAACATGTTTAGTTGTTGAGTTGTAGAATATATTGATTTGTTGAGATTAGTTGAAGATTCAAATTAAATAGTATATATAACATCAATAAAATTAAATACTTACAAATAGACCTCATTAGAGTCGCATAAGACATCCAAGTTTTAAAATTGTCTCTCTTGAGATTCTTTTGGCTTGTAAATGGTGGTTTTAAAGCAATAGAAAAATTCTCTTGTCTATTTCTCTCTTCTATGTTCCTCTACTTAAAGCTAATGCATCAACCTCAGAATATAAATTCTAACAACCATGAAGTTATATATAAGAAATGCCCAAAATCCCCCTGAATTCTTCCATCTCCAGACTCAAAGTTCAAACAACAACAATCAATCTCCTATCAATTCCCAATGTCCAATCTAGTCACTTGACAGAAGACATACATGAAACTGTGAGAAACCATTCTATAAGAGAGCCAATCAAAGATCCTGAAATTATAAATACACAGAATCCTCCTACATAGTTATTAAAACCTCGGAATTCTCAACAATATAGACAAAATCAGCCAAAGCAAGCTCATAACAGGCGAGGACCAACAGAGAGATTGCCCATACCTCAATCACGAGCCGATTCAAGGTCAAAACATCTCCGTAGCCACCATCGACCGGAGATCCCCAGGTGGCCGGGCACAAATCAAGAGGAGGAAGCACGGAATCGACCGCCGAGGATCCGGCCGGGCAGGTGGCCGCTGCAGCGGCGACGGAATCGGCCGAAACCATGAACGAAGACCCTCCGAAGACGAAGAGGAGAACGAAGAGTCCCCATCTACAAACCCACATCGCCGCTTCCATGACCACGCAGTGGAAAAGAAAGAAAGAGAGAGAGAGAGATGAACCGCAAATCCCTAAATCATCGGCGCACGATGAGGGAGACGACCCTGGGCGATCACTTCGCCATTGAAAAAAAGAAAAGGAGAGAGAGTTTTGGGTCGGGAGAGAAGAACCCTATCCAAAGACACGGGCCGACCAAATTTGGTTTCTATATTTGGATCGAATAACAAACAAAGCGCTGATACCGTTTAGCAACCCCGTCTGCGGGATAGATGCGTCCTTCAGCCAGCCAGCCCATACACTGTGATAATACTATGTTATCACGAGGAATCATGAGGTGCAACTAAGCAATTATATTCGCGAATCTGGGCCGTCCAGATCAAATCTGGATGGCTCATACCATCAATACATTTTCGTTAAACTCTTAGCCCCCCGTTTGTTTCTGATATAAGACTCGGATAGCCCTGGATAACTCTGAATAAAAAATTTTAAGTGTTTGTTTACCCTGGATAACCCCTGATAAAGTATACCAGAATAAACTGGTATAAAGTGGTGTATGGATTCCAACGAACCCCTGGAATTAAAGTTATCCTAGGTTATTCCACTCAAAGAATATGTGAGTCCACTATCAAAATGTCAAATCAACTATCATTGTCTCCTATAAATCACATGTCAAATCAACTATCATTATTTTTTTATCTTTTATAAATCTTTTATCCATATTTTATTCACATTTTATCCAAACAACAAAACATTTATTCTTACGTTTACCAACGAGAATAATTCAAAATGTAACCAAATACAAAATCATGTTATCTTTATTTATACTCACTTTTATTTGGGTAAATATATATCATGTCATAAATCTTATCTCGGTTTCAAACGGGGGCTTATAGTAAGAATCTTTACAAAATATATCATATATGAGCCGTCCAGATCCTGGATTCGCATCGCGCATAAAGGGTATGGTTACATGATTGCATCGTATCATCCCTCATAGGGGGGGGGGGGGGGGGGCTACGTTGGATAGATGGGGGTGATTTTCAGAAACGTTGTTTTGATGCGTCGAAGAAACCGGGGAATATACATATAAAACATGGGGGCTACACAACAAACACAGAAGCTGTTTTTTCGCTTGTTTTGACGATTGCGTTCGACGGTGTCTGCTAATGCAAACTTGGCTGGGACACGAAGCCAAATGGGGCCTAAATGTATCAGAATTCGAAGGAATATAGCTAACCATACTGTATATAAAGTTCAGCTCATGAGTTTTTTTTCTAGATGAATACAATGGGTCTGTGCTATGTAACATTTTTTTGGATGAATGTTTTTTTTCAATAATCATTTATCAAAAATCATTTTATAAGGAATCTAAATTTTATTAGACCGTTTAAATTCTACTCAAATTCATTATTAGTGTTTTATTTGTACATGAAAATAATAAGAAATTTGGTTTAAATATTCAAAATATCACTATCTCACTAATGCAGCAATGCATAAGATATGATCTTTCTTATTGTATACAGTGGTAAAACCAAGATCTTTAGAAGGGAAGGGCATAATGTGATTAATGTAAATATTTTTTAAAATTGTATTTTTATATTTTTTTTTTTAAATTCAATAGCATAGTTGAAAAAAATAAATATGTATAAAATGAAATAAAAAATTCACATAAATTATATCAATGAATAATTCTAAAAGATAATTTGCATATTTTAAAATAATATGTCAAATTTTACATCGATGATTCACAAAATAGATGTTAAAATATAAATTTGATGAATAATACAAACCTTTAAATTTGCCATCGATGAGGTTGAATGATTTATCATTATTAATGTTATAAAAAATATTATTATCAATATATATGATAAGCAATCATTCACCGACTCATCTCCTATTTGATTGCACAACTTAGTCTTCACAATATGCGTCGTAGAAAGAGTGTTAACGTCGTTACACATAATTTTTTTTCCAGCTCTAATTCCAATTTCATAAGCGTCGATAAAAAATCACTGGAGCATATACTCGCATAAGTGAGGTATATGATTTGATAGAATTTTTTAATATTTTCTATAAATGCATCCATACAATTCATTGAAGTATATGTTTCATTTTTATAAAAGAATGAATATCATTAGATGAGATATAATATTTAAAAAAAATTTAAAACACGTGTAAATTGGAATTAAGACTGAAAAATGGATTGTACGTAACATTATCCTTATAAAAAAAATTATGACTTATAGTCATAGACTATGACCCTAATAAAAAAGTTTTATATATAAAAAAGGGGAAAACCCGCATGGGAGGGGGGGGGGGTTGTTGGTTGGTCCAAAGGTGGCTCCCTCATCCATTAAAAAATCATAATGTATGCAATATGGGTACATCTAACACAATATATATAAACTAAACAAAATATATCATAACCCTTTTGGACAGTATACAAAAACTTCTCTCACAAAATATATTATAAGAGCACCTCCAAAAGACTCTCTACACCACATTTTTTTTATATGAGGAGTTAAAAAATCTTAAAATTCACCTCTGAAAGCCTCCCCACACTCCTCTCCCTCACTACATTTTTCCGTAACACACTCCCTATGGGTGGGGAGCTAAATTCATTCCCTACATCTAAAAAAAGACTATATTGTCCCATTTCCCTTTTTTCATTTTTTGTTTCTTTATATGGGCATATTGGGTATTTCCCTACATGAATTTTGTTTATTCATTAATAATAATTAATTTTTATTCATTATAAATAACTTTTATTTATTTTTCATGTTTTTAAATTTTTAATTTACTTTTAATTAATTTTTATTAATTATTAATAATTTTTATTTAAATAAATTTTTTTCCAAGTCAATATTTGATCAGTTTTGGAATATGTTTTTATTCATTTGATATTTAGATATTTTGTAATTTATAGATATGAATATGGATAAATTGATAATTTATAATAAAAGTAGGGTAAGAATGAAGAGGCTTTTGGAGTGATAATGAAAAAAATTCTCTAATAGGGAGCTTTTTTTTCCCACAATATAAGGAAGAATTGAGGAGATTTTTAGAGATACTCTAACCCTTTTGGACGGTATACAAGAACTTTTCTCACAAAATAATAAGACCTTTGCAAGGATACATGTATCACATTGCCTCATCATTCAAGAAAAAATATATCCATATGTATCTAGTCCAATTGCATTAAACAAAAACACACAGTACCTGAAATTTGGGAGTACTTAATTTTCTGTGATCATTATCAATTTTCCTCGTAAAACATCAATATATCCAAATCATTTTTGGGGGAAAAAAGGTTGGTTAGGTATTATTTGAAAATTCCATGAAAAGCAAAATTAGCAAAGATATAGTCATTTGAAATTTGAAGTGGAAATATATATAATGTTATTTGATTTAAAAATATCTATAGATTTTTTTATTCTATTCCTTCCCACAATCTAAAACCACCCAATAAATATATAGGGTTACATGAAAATTTAGGAGCAAAAAAGGAAATGAAAATTTGAACGGTCCAAAAGTTCCTTCCATTTAATATATACTAGTAAGTTGTACGCGCGCGTACGCGCCTGATCATCGTCAACACGTGAATAAATAAATTCACAAATTTGGTAATATATGAAAACACTTATAAGTCTTCAAATCCATGTTCATAAGACATGCGTGAGAAGAAAAAAAACTTGTACAAACAAGTGATTAAACAACAAATGTAAGATGCTTAAATCCCCATTTGTTGTCAAACATGAAAGAGAAACCTAGATAAGTTTGCCATTGACCCATATAAATAATTGACAAATGTTTCTTATTAAACCTAGATAAAAAAAGAATTACAACTATAAATATATTTTAATTCTCTTTAAGACTTAAGTCTTCATGGTGATAACTTACATGTGACACAAAAACCACAAAGAATATTGTGTGGTTTATGAAGTCTGCTTGTATAAAATTGTGTATTTTCTTAGTTAGACTAATGACCATTCTATCATATTATCAATTAAAGCATTTTTAATATGACAAATGAAGTCTATTTTATTTTTTAGACTTTAAAGTACATGATGATATCAAAGTGTCAAAGACATCAACAAATGATGTTATTTTTTTTATATGAATAACTAAATTGTGGAGAATGTCCTAATTCATAAGCTATATTAAGAAAGCGTATACATTCATATTATCTTGGGCTCATAGCTAGGTAAATAAAATAAAATTTTACCAAGTAACGTCATAAGTGAACTTTATGAGTTCAAATAATTAGATTAAAATATTTATTTATAATTTTGTAGGTATTTTAATGGTAAAAAAAAAAGGAAAAGATTTGAAGTTCGGCGACGGCAAGTCGTGTTTTTGAGACCACAAACCTTGTTATAAATCTGGAAATCTGAATCAAAGATGTCTTTATAACACAGATAGGGGTCTGGTTATGAAATTGGTAAAAACTAAGGGCGAAACTACAAATAACTCATAAAAGGACAAATTGATTTATTTTGCACGGACCTGGTCATAAATATCAGAGACCTTGAGGACCTATCCACAAATAACCAAGGAAAGTGGACAAAATTGGCCAATTTTTTCATGGATCTATTTATAAATATCATGAACCTGGGGGCCAATCTGTAAATAACCCAGCATGTCCTCTTCAGTAGGTAGGTCGAAAACTTGAGGGCCTATCTGTAAATAACCAAGCAAGTTGAAATAATCCAGCCATGGGGGCCAATCCACAAATAAACCAGAAATTGACAAAAGTTATAGATTTTTACAATGACTTGATTATAAATATGAAGGATCTAGGGGCTGATATACAAATAGCCCACCATGTCTCATTGAGCAGGTTGATTGGGTGAAAATATTTGTCTCATCGTGTCAATTTTAGATACTAATTGATGCACTTTTGCGTTAGACAAGGATAAATTTGATAAGTGATGGGTTGGTTCAATAGTAAATGAAAATATACAATGAACGATGCACAAAGAAATATCACGTTAATTTTCATAGTTATCCAAATATTTAGTCATTTTTAAATTAAAAACACGAGTCCATGTCATGTTGATAAATAAACAGTCATAAAAAAGTGAACAATCATTCTGATTTAGTCAAAGTATAAATGTTTTTCAACAATTAATGGGGATGAATGTGAAGCGCCGTGTCGGGTAGGGAAATGGTTTTCATCACAATGAATGATTTGGTGATTAGATTTAGTCATTTTTAAATTAAAAATATGAGCCCATGTCATGTTGACAAATAAACAGTTATAAAAAGGTTTGAACAATTATTCTGATTCAATCAAAGTATAAATATTTTTCAACAATTAATGGGGATGAAGGTGAAGCGCCGCGTCGGGTAGGGAAAGGGTTTTCATCACAATGAATGATTTGGTGATTAGATAGATTAATAGAAGCTACCAGATTATTTTATATATATATACATTATATATATAATGCATTATTATATGTATTACTTACATATAATTTTAAAAACATTATTATATAATAGAATTGTGTTGTATATATTAATTTTATACATATAATAATGTAAACAATATATAATTTTATAAATGCATCTTAAAATTATTTTATATAATGTAACATAAAGTCAATAATAGATCATTAAGATATATAAACATATTAAATTTAAGATATATAAAACGTATATATCATATATGTATATTATTAGCTAATTTTATATAACACTTCTATTATTTTTAATTAGATTCGATATTTTACGTGCAAATTTATTTAGCATATTTTAAGATATACACATATTTGCATATAATTTGAAAGTGTATATATTAATAAATGCATAATTTTTAACACATTATATAATATTAATATAGTGTCATAAATTTTCAAGAATTTGAGAGAGTAAATATGTCAAACAATGAAATAAAATGTCATTTGGGGTAAGAATGCATTTGCAAGAATTGGGGAAGGGCAAACTTGTCAAATGAATGTTTTCTATTAATATTTTTATAAATAGTATAATATAATGTATATATATATATATATATATATATATAGAGTATAAATATATGGTAATACCATAATAGATATATATTCTTAAAATCTCATGCTTTGCCTGTATCACAATTACAAAGAAATGTATAAATAATAATAATTAAATAAAATATTTAATAAATAAATTAAAATAGCATGAAGAGACAGAGATAGAGAAAATAGCATGAAAATTATGAATCATCTCCTACCAGATATGTGCAGCACCCTTGGAATAGTTGCCCCCCCCCCCCCCGCCATCTTGGATGATGTGACGAAAATGAAGTACGGGGCCAACAATCTTTATGTTCTATGTTCAGAGGTACAAACACTGCATTGTTTTGGCATTATTAGAAATAAACTGTTAAAGTTGAAGCATAATTACACTAAATGATCACTTTGTTTATTGTAATATTTTGGCAGTGTTATTGAATATGTGATTTAAGAGCCCAAGGGATATCCAAAGCATGCAATCGGCCTTATACTATAGCATGCCTGACCAAGCTCTGCACAAAACATATTGCCAACCCATTCAGGCCATGCTTCTTTCAATGCTGATACCTGACCAAGCTCTGCACAAAACATATTGCCAACCCATTCAGGCCATGCTTCTTTCAATGCTGATACGCCTCAGTCTTTGCACGTTCAGTTCCTTGCAATAGCCTATTGTCGTGGCTATTCCGATCATGGAATAGATGAAATAAATCAAAAAATGGATTTTTGTTTAAGGCATGTGAGGACTGGAAAGCAAGAGAAAGAAGTATTATATCCTCAATTCCAGCCATAGTCTGATCGATAAACAAAAGAATGTATCTTTGTAGGATATACATTGAGAGCATTGCATAATATTTTGTACTTGTATATATCTTTTTTTTTTATGTATTTCTGAGATATTTGGACATTGTAAAAATAATTTGGTATTGATTTCACCTAAAAAATTTGTGTTCATGTGGTTTGAGATGTTGAATATAGATAAATGTTTTATTTTTTGAAATTATTGGAGATCCATATTTTGATATAAAAAAAAGTGGAGAATCAGGTTTTAAAGAAAGTTTTATATAAGCTATCATGATGGATTTTTTCCGTCGCAAAAGATCAGTTTGTACGTCAACAACGACACTTTTTATCCTGTCACAAAATAGCAAAGTGACGGCTTTTAAGCCGTTGCAAATGGTCTAGAGCGACTGATTATAGCCATCGCTAAATAAAGCAACAGCGACAGCCCAGATCGTCGTAGATCTTTTCCCGACACCATCAACACCAATGAACCCACAGCGGTGTAAGTCCGTCGTAGAATACCTACAAAATTAAATTTCTTGTTGTGCAAATGAAGAGTGCGGACTGAGATTCCTCCCTCATTGGACTGGACTGGAGGGGGAGATTGTTGGGTTTGGGCCCATTATTGGGTCAGCCCAAATGAAGGACTGAGGCCCATGTATGAAGGAATGCATGTATTCATGCATGTGCACATGAGATTGCTCAAGTGAGGATACTTGATGCCCAAATAAGGGCTTTCTCTTCACGTCAATCACATCGGCCAGAAAAAAAAAAGGGTCCGGCTGCGTGTGTTTGGTGCGGCAATAGTGGAGAGAGAAAGAGTGAGAGAAGAGAAGAAAAAAAAAAAAAAAGTTCCAATCATATTCATCCCCAAATTTTGATTTACATCAAAGTTAAGTTCTCTGTATTGTTTAAAAGATTATTTAAGATACTTTTAAGATAATCATATATTATTCTTTCATCTTATATTCTTTAATTTTTTAACAAAACTTGAGAAAATATTATTATTATTATTTGATATAAAGAATTGTTGTCAGAATGCTCCGTGAGTGTAGACTTAAGTTAAATCATGTTAAATTAGATGTTTATTTGTGGATTGCATGCTTTTATATTTTCCTACTTGTGTCACCGATTGATTCAGGTCTCGTATATTTTTTTTCGTGATTAGTATTATTTATTTTACATAAATAAAATTATTAAAAATCCCAATAATATTAACCTCATAGCAAACAATGGACAAATATCACTCACACCAAAACCTCTCTCCCAATAAAAACTTCACTGCTATACGACTGTTTTCTATTTATTGTGCAAACCTTTTACATCTTTTTTTATGTTTGAATCTCATCCTCTGACAAGCGATTGGATAATTTCTTTACACGAGTGCCTGACATGAGTTAACGTATTATGAAAGGATGCTATCATGAAAAAAATGCATAAGAAAATGAAAACAAATAATCATTATGGATCGAAAACATCCATAATATTAATATGAATATGCATGTAGACAAACACTTGTATAATCTTTCACGGTAACTATTGAGGGAGTTCCGCTTGTTCAAATGTTTTGTTTGCTTCTCTCTTTTAATTATCTAATTTCAATTCCTTTTGTTACCATATTGGAGATCCATCATCTCTGTTGTTGAAGTGGCGTCATCTATTTTGATATGAATTGAGGGCCATACTTATTAAAAGAATGTAAATTTTTTCAAAAAAATTGATCGGCTTACTTATCTGGGGGCATACTTATGAGGTGTATCTAATGAATCTTTGACAATAAAATTCATTTAAGAAGACTTACAAATAAAATTAAAGAGGTTCAAATAGAGCCACTCTAAAGTAATTTTGGCTATTTGATTTATTGGTGGGACCAATGCAGACTCCAGCCTATCCAGTGCTATTATAATTTTGCCCCTTCAAATTTTAACATTTAAAATTTGCAAAACTGTCATATGATGTCACAACTTATCAATCACCGTCCATCCTTAAATCACACTAATGCAATTCATCTTCAGCTCCGTTTGGCGAGTTGTTCCGTCAGCGGTGGTGTTAGAGAACGCTGGTAGACGTGCTGTGCTAACCAACTAAAAACGTGGGCGGTGGCGTTTTACGCAAGCAGTCACAGTGCATGTGTTTTTTTTCATGTTTTCGAACACTTACCCCAGTCGCCTTGTCGTTTTGTGTGGCGTTGTCGAATGTGGCGAATGTGGAGTCTCCCAAATCCTTCTCCACCCACTCTCTCTCTCAAATCCAAACTCAAATAAAATAAGATTTAACCTGGCAATGATGCGATTTTGCAGGGGCGGTGCCACCCTTTCAACCCTTTCAACAGTGGGGTCAAATGACCCCGTAAAGTTAAAAAAAATAAAAAATAAAAAACTAGCCCACTTATCTTGTTTAATTCAAGTTTAATCTATTATAGTTTTTTTTTAAAGAAACAATGATACATTCATTTTTTAAAAGGAAAACAAACCAGCCTATTAATTTAAAAACAAATTGGTTCAGACTCCAGAGTATTATCCATTAAAAACCTTGTACCCATTCTCTATTAGAAAAAATAAAAATGTGGGACCTTAAAATACCATATTAAAAAAAATACCAGTCTCTGGAACCCCTTATCAGCGGATTCGTTGATCACCCACACATGGGAGGATGATGCCCCGATCACTGACGGATGGACGGACGCTCCAACTATTGTTGGTCATGTTCCCCATCTTCTCATTCTACTGTGTTTTCATATATTAATCATGGATTTTTAGAATTAAAATGAATTTGTGATCTTGCTCGAAAGTTGGTAGAGACAAAGAAACACCTCATATATACATTAATCTATTTGTTTTTTCTGAAATGAAAATCATCAATAGCTGAATGATTGTTTGATCAAATACATTGAAAAAGACATATTCAATAATGTTGATAATGAAATTATTATACAACGATTTCAAAATATAAAATTTTATCGAAGACAATTATAAAAGTTTATATATTGTAAATCTTTGATGACTTATTTTTTATTAATAGTTGTTACGTTTACAAAAAAAAAATTTAGATTTTCTATAACTATATAATAACAGTTGATCTTTTAAAAATTTTATGAAATTTATTCTTTTAAATTAATGATTCCATTGATAAAAATTTCTGGAGCCGTCACTGATTTTAGAATGTATAACCATCTTTCTTGGACAATGTCCAGGGGCCCTCCCACCAGACCAGATGGGACAGATTGTAATTTGTCCATGTAAAGTTCATTCTAACAACAAATTCTTTGTAATTTATAGGATCATTTGATGATTATGTTAATATAAGGTGTGATGTGGAAATTCCAAGGAGTTTCACATATGCACGATCAAATAGTGTGGTACACAGGTGAGTGTAGAATTTCTATTATTGTGATAGAAATTCTACCAGCATGTGCATACTCTGTGCATTCCCACATTCGATCTCGATCGCCACCAACACTTTGTAATGCAAGTGATAATGCATTACATTTCAATGGAGAATTGTATGTGGAACCCTTAGGAAATGGAAAAGGTCTCCATCACTGCATTTAGCTGAGTAAATTACATAATTTCCGTGTAGCACACTTATAAGTTTCCTGGTCTCTATTAGAATAGAATTTAAATTAGAAAAAAAAAGTTCAGTATGTGAAAATTAAATAGATATTTTCTATGCTATTCTTACCTTTTTTTTTTTTTAGAGGAATTTATGGCATATCTATTCCAATTAATAATAAAAACAGACGATGTTCGAGTAAATTTACAAAAGATAGATGAGAAAAAAGAAAATAGATGAAAAAACATAAACAAAATGTTCGAGTAAATTTACAAAAGATAGATGACCTGTTATATATTGTGGAGTCTGATGATGTGCGTAGAGGATTGCTGGCGTTACGCAGGGTCAGACGGGGTTGAGTTTCATGGACGTAGGCAAGATTTGCCGAACCACGTAATTTTTTATGTCTTTGCTTCGATTTATTTTGTTTATTTTCTTTGATTGGTTGTATTCCAAGATCCGAAATCGTAATATGACCCTCATTCCGGCCTCCATCCTTGCCTCTATTAGGTTGTGTGCATTTCATTCCTTCTATCTTCTTCTGGTACAGTAGAATAGGAGATTGAAGGTAAGTTAGTAGGGTCTATCAGGGATGAAAATATGATTAGCAGTAAATCATATTTAGGTTACTTTTATTATTCCTATTCTGAGCTTTTTCCTTTGATCTAACGGAGGCCTATTGACTAATTGACATGGTAAGATGAGAAAGGAGAATAAACACATTTTAGAAGTGTCTATAGGGGATTTGAGAGAGCCTGTATTGAAGGGGGAAGGAGATGGGGGACAATTATTCCTTTTTGTTGAGT
The DNA here is from genome assembly GCA_030737845.1 of Acorus calamus. NCBI lineage: Eukaryota > Viridiplantae > Streptophyta > Magnoliopsida > Acorales > Acoraceae > Acorus > Acorus calamus. The sequence continues at coordinate 4,786,641 of CM060866.1, read as the reverse complement.
GAGATACGTTGTTACATAAATTCTGCTGGGAGGAATGGGCATGCTTTTTTTTTCCCCTCTACATCATTTTGTAGCCTCTGCCCTCTGGTAGTTTTCATTTATAATATAGCATGAGAATCAACATGTTTGTTCATAAAGAGAGAGAAAGGAGAGGTCATATCTTGTGGGACATGGATTTGTATCCTACGACCCTTTTGGATGTGGGATGGGGATCCTCACGTTCCATAAATCCAAGGATTAAAATCCCATGGTGGAAAAATATTGTTTTGCGGGCGTTTGAAAACATAAGAAAAATTAGTGTGGTGCAGTGTTATTTGACAGTATGAACGTGAAAGACTAAAATCAATTTGGATATGTAGTGTTGTTTCTCCAGCTTTCCATTGTCATCATGCCATATTCATCCCATCATCGATCCAAACAGACCCACCCAACATATTTGTGTCACATGAAGCATTTGTTCTTTAGCCCTCGTTTAAAACGGGATATATTTTTATTATTAGGTATACATTTGTCTGAGCGTAAATGAGTATAAATAAGGATAAAATGATTTTGTGTTTGATTGTGTTTTGAATTATTCTCGTTGGTAAACATAAGAATAAATATTTTGTTGTTTGAGTAAAATATGAATAAATTATGGATAAAGATTTAAAAAAGTAAAAAAATAATGATAGTTGATTTGATAAGTGATTTATAAGAAGTGATGACAGTTAATTTGAGAGTGGACCCACATATTCTTTGGGTGGAATAAATTAAGATATCTTTAATTTCAGGGGTTGATTAGAATCCATATACCACTATACCAATTTATTCTGACATACTTTATCAAGGGTTATCCAGAGTAAACAAACATACCAAAATTCTTATCCAGGATTATCCAGGGGTTTATACCCAAAACAAATAGGGGCTTAGAGCCACAATTTTATTTTAATTTTTTTGGTGGAGAGGCTCTGTAGGACGATTACAACTAATTACAAACTTTAACAGTCTCAGAGAGCTACAAGTACTTTCATATACAACCTAAACTGGACTTAAACCCATGAACAAGTCTAATTGGGCTTAAGTCATATTTTTTATTGGTAGAAGTAAGAACTGATCATGTGTTTCTCTCTTGAGGAGGGTGTCCTTTTACCAGGCGAGTTCTCGCTGGACCCTTCAGAGTCACATTGATCACATGAGTCTCTCTAAGGGTCCGTTTGGTTCCGCGTTGGGCGGATTCCGCTTTTTCAAAAAGCAGATTCCGCCCAAACGCGTAACCAAACGGGTCGGATTCCTGCGGAATCAAAAGCTGGATTCCTTTTAATTTCTCTCTCGAAATCCGTGTTTTTAAAATCTCAAAAAGAACGATTTTTGGTCGGAATCGATTTTTTGAATTGAAAAGCAACTTTTTCTACCAAACATTAAATTCCTTCCAAATATTGATTCCTGAATTAAAAAAAAGCATCAAAAAAAGTCAAAGGTCTAAAATCATCTTAAAAAGCAGCTTTATTCCAAAATCTACTTTTCAATCTGTGTTTCCAAACGGAGCCTAAACCACATGTTAGGAATCTGAATTAAATGGAGCTCAAGGAGGCCAGTTGTATGGATGGAATTGACATACACGCCATAATTCTGATAACCTATTATCATACTCGTGGCCAACCATCATCCACTGGTAGATGAACTTATGTTGCTTTTATGAATGATGTCTATATCAATAATGACAATGGACAGAAAAATCAAAGAAAGTTGGCACCGTACCAGGGTGTGTACGTGAAATGGAAAAACTTTTCTCTCCCAAGTGCACCACATCTGGTTGACTGTATATTATACATATATATATATATATATTATATACACAAAAAGCTATTATTGTGGGCTCAAAAATGATGCTTCATAGAAGTATCTAGAGAAAAAAACTAGGTCTATAGAGGGGTCTAATAAATAACTAGTCATGTGATTTGTCCAATGAGAGATCTTATTTCTTCAAGTGATCGTACCATGGAATAATATAATGGAATATTCTTTGAGTGAATTTTTTGGATATCACTCTTTAAAAGTTACTGTTACGCACAGTTAGCATTAATTTTTAGTCAACATATATTATTTTTTTATAATTTAATAAAATACCTTACTTAATAAAAAATATTTTTTATATAAATTAAAAATAAAATATATACTCTAATAAATTGTATAGATTCATTTATAAAAAATATAATTTTTTTTAATAAGCTATATATTTCGCTAATGTGAGCATATGATGTTATTGAGATATATGAAATTAGAATTATAATAAAAAAATATGAATAAATTATAACATAGTTAACATCGGTGAAAGATGTTGCTTCAACAACATGATTCACATTCTTCCTAAAAAATAATAATAATAAAAACAACATGATTCGCACACACTATTTGAGCTGTTGTTGCAATTTCAGGCTTCCAATGAAAAAGCAAAAATACACTGAACGTGGCATCTTTTCTGAAAGAATGTGAATCCAGTCTGAAGCTAAAAAAAAGGTGAATGAATGGTCATGTTCAACTAATAGTCTAATATTTTTTTATTTGGCATTGCTAATGTATTGTCCCACTTCCAGAATATATTTTTGCTACCCTGCACAGAAGGAACAAGAATATGACAAAAATAGTGATAAGCATTACTTCAGACCTTTCATTTTGATGATTGAGTTACTTGGAATAATATCATGTTTTTAGATCTCTTGTTTCATTTCATCTGGAATGGATCAATTCACCTGTCTATTCAACCAGTTCCCTGTTTTAAAAAGACCATCCATGAATGATACGAGTTCTATTCCACCGACAATGCAAAACCTATATTGAATGAGAAACTACAAATGGAGGTGGTTTCGGAGAAAGGGTTAAATTATTGAGGTATAGTATCAGCTTTGAGCCTGTGAAGGGTAATTTATTGGCCATGCCCCAAAAAATATGTAACATCGGAATCTTATTAGAGGACCACTATACCCAACCACAATAAAGAGACCACAGCTTTAATGTGAGAGAGATGATACATAGCAGTTTTTGAAGTCCAGAAGTAATCTGCCACCTGTAAACTACGCTATCAGAGGTTGATAGTGTATAATGATTATAAAAAAAATCATTTTTTTAAATAGAAATACACTAGTGCATCATAGTGTGTACACACTTTTTATAATAGTATGTATTTTAATGACTAGTGTATTTATTACTTATAGAACAAAAAGTGATCCAGTTTTTATTTTCATTTTTACCCTTCTATAAATTTAGCCATTACTCATATTTATTTATTCAAAATTTAATATTTTTAAATTAAATTTAAATAATTATAAGTATATATTAAGATTTCAAAATTAAATTTAATTATATCTATATTGAAATATTGTATTATTCATATTGATATTATAGTTTTATCTTGCACATTTAGGCCAACGTGCATTGAATATGTGTATAAAAACTAATATCTTTTATAAAAAAAACTGATGTGAGCTGCAGATGAAGCTGCACACAGTAGTGGTCATATCATTTCTTCAAATGAAATACAAATTTTAACATCTCAAGCAAGTGCTGAGAGAAACACCAACTACACACAACTGTTTCAACATATGAAATAAATAACAAAACATATGAAAGCAATGAATTATAAATAACAAAAATCCCTCTCATGCATCTGATTCATTTTCTTGTAGAAGGGGAATGCTGCTGGTTGCTCCTTGATCTATGCCCGCTTCTCTGTCCATGTCTATGCCCATCCACTTCAATGATCCTTCCCCTGAATGATGAAGACGACGACGATACATGGCTCACCCGTCTCATTGGTTTCCTTCGGCCACCGAATCCATTGTTCCCAAGTGCAGCTCTTGCAACACTGTCACCGGCCACCTCCCTCGCCCTACGCGGTTTGATCGACTGCTTGTTCAGGTATGCCAATTGTGGTAGGAGGCCTGACATTGTCTTTCGAAGCTGGTCATCACCAATGTTGCTCTGGACTGGATTGCCCAGTAGGTTCAGAGCCATTAGAGAGCTGTAATTGGCCACTAGCTGTCCTAGAGCCTTTGCTGTGGTTATCTTGTTGAAACTCAGGTCCAACACTGCCAACTTCAGAAGCCTGTGGAGCCCTTCGACCTCACTGATCTTGTTCCCCGCCAGGTAGAGTTCTTTAATGAGCGTACAATTCGAAAGACCTGGATGTTACAACAAGAAAGATGTTACAATTTTTTCCCCTGATTTGCAAATTTGAGATTAATACATGGTACCTGAACTTGCCAAATATTTATGTCCTCATATATGATATGGCTCTAAGAGCTACTGAGCTTTTGCTTTACAATTAAGCCCCCATTTGGGTTTGAACAGATTCTACATTTGAAAATCGAAAATTTTGCGAATTCAGCATTTAACTTTCAAACCACCATTTTGTTTTTTTGACTGAAAAGCTAAATAAAATAGCATCTTCAAAAATTAAGTTGCAAATATAAGATTTAAGAATCTTAACGTTTCAACCGCAGAATGCAGCCTAAGGTAGTGGTTTGTGATAAAAAATAAAGGGCCTCTGCATTTTATTAGAGATGCATTTGATTCTCTATTACAAATGGGGGAAAAAAATGAAAAAGACAGGTGAAAGCATATACCATGTCCGATTCGGGATATCCGGTTGTAACTGAGGTTCAGGACTCGCAACCGTGTGAGCTCTCTAAGACCTTCAATGGCAGTTATCTTGTTTCTCGATAGATCAAGGCTGTGCAGACTCTTTGGCAGAGCTCCCGGCGTGATTTGAGCTGCAATAAAAGCAATCACACATACATGGACCTTGAATATATTTATAAATGATCACAGTTTACTTAAAACCAATCAAATTAATCACAATCAATATGAAAAATTGTAACAGTGAATAGAATTGCCTTAGTTTCCCCATACCTATGAAGTTCCCCGACAGATTTACAGATCGAAGGCTAGCGAAAGCAGAGATGATCGGGATCGCCTTAAGTCCAATGCCGGATATATGAGCCACACTCGAGAAGGAATTCAGCGACTGTATGATGTTGTTAGCTTGTAAGACCTCTTCCGCAAGCCCCCCTCTTCTCCCCTTTTGGGTACTGTTGTTCTTCCCTGACGACTCTCCAACCTCAAAAGAATTCATACGCGCGGCATCATCATCATCAACATCATCATCCACGGGAAGCACCGACTCGACGTCGAGACTGTTCACCCAAGCATCCACTCTCCCCAACGGCGACGACTCCATGGAGAAAGCCACCCACTGGTGCTTCTGTTCCTTGTCCTTGTCATCCTGGCATAGGTTCGGTAGTGTATCCGAAGAATACCCACCCTTCTCGTTGTCGCTCTGTTTCTTGATCTTTTGCACGTGGAGGTTCCTATGACTCCATAGGAAGAGCTTCCACCATAGCCTCCGACTCCTCGAAGGGAGGACCTGGCTCGACGACCGCTTCTTCAACATGACCCGATCCGCGCTGTGGGGACTGCCCTGCAAAGCTTCGCCGCCGCCTCTCCCGTCGAAAGAGTAGGACTTTGAAGGCAAGAGAGAGAGAGGGTTCGCGATCCTCCTCACCAAGTCCCTCGTCTCGAGATTGGAGCACGAGCGCTTCAGCTTCGGGGAGGCGCAGAAGGTTGGTCTTCGTGTCCCCGGATCACTGACATGCCCGCTTTGTATTGGAGCATCAGTTGCGATGCCTTCCTCTTCGGGGTAGAGTCTCCGATCGTCGTTATTGATTGAACCTTCCGATCCACATTTCTTGATGACTTCTTCTTCTTCTTCGTCATCATCATCTTCTTCGGAGAAATCCCTCTTCATCACGGAGAGGTCATCGTGCTCGTCCTCACCTTCATAGGCCTTCTCAACCGCCGCCTCGATGACTTTGGTGTGGACTTCAGGAGGACTTACTGAAGAGTATGAGTTTGAATTCTTCACTTGGATGGTTGTGACACCCTTATGAGAATCCCCACTGTGTGAAGATACCTACACACAGGGGAAAAAAAAGATGTAATTAAGTTAAATATCATCAAAGATTTATGTGATTGTTGCATAACATGATCTGATACTGACCTTTGATTTCTTCTTCCGCGCAACGAACATGGAGAAGCAATAGAACTTCGTCATCGTTGTTATTGGAATAGATGGAAATAAGAACTATATATGTACAACACAATCTTTTTGTCTACTATAATATGGTGTGTTTCAGGGGTTAGCCTTAGCCATTATCGATGGGAAAACCAGTGCAAAACAGACGGCGGAGGAGAGCGATGTTCAGAATCGGTTGAACGGCGATGGCGGCCCACACCTTCTTCAAGGTGCGAGGAGGTATTCCGACGGGGATGGCCAGTGTTATCGACACAAATCCTTCTCACTTTTGTTCTCCGTCTTCGAAACTGGAATTACATGTCCACAAAAAATCAGAACTGACGATGAACAAATTTAATACAGGCATTGAAATTCATCAAAGAAACAAGAACCAACTTACCTGTTTATATGTCAACCCAAACTTTGTGCAAAGCAAGAGAACATGACAGATTAGGCTATGCTTTCGATTCAAATCTGACTGGGGGTTTCTCTAGTTGGACAGAATATTAATAATGTACAAAATGATGAGCACAAATAGACTGGGTCCCTAAAAAGGATGGCCTCCGTATTTATCTTTATACGAATATAATTTTTTTTTTTTTAAATTATATTAAAAACGACTCTGCCTACGCGAATGTTACGCGTCTACGTAGTCTAGATGAGTCCAATTTGATAGTAGCCGTTTGATGGATAGTGAACGATGGTGATAATTGTGGTCCCAAATAGTGGTGGGTCCCCTGGTTTTCCGGAAATCGAAAATGATGTGACGTAATGCACGCTTGGACTCGGGTGGGTGTATAAGAAGGGGTCCGTTGAAAAACCACGTTTTTACTGATTTATCCCCGGTTAAACTGTGGGGGGGATACCTTGGTTTCGGTGGAGGATTTGGGGTATTATGGGAAATTCAAGGTGTTTGCCCGCACATGTGTTGAGATTGTGACAAGCAGAGGTGTCATGTTTTGACGGAGATGATTTTTTTTCTGCGATCGTCGGATCAAGTGGCAGGAGTGATGTCATAGATGACGTGTCAATTTGGTTTCTCTAATAAGACAAACGTGCGGCGGTGATTTATGGACCCATTCGGAGATGCGAAGATTACGACCTTTTTTTGAAGGCTGCGGAGTCCATTTCGCTGATCTCTCGTTTTTCTTTGCAACCTGTAATTTTTTTTTTTGGTTATACTGTCAGATATTAATTTTTTTTATCCGAAAAAAATTTGCAAGGGTGAACCAACCATCGAATTAGGTTAAATAAAAATAAAAATTTAATGAACGGAAAAATAAAACAATTGATGCAGAAGAGAGGAACATACCTTCAAGAAAAAGAGAGATCTCTTCTAAACTCAAATAAATAAGTTTATATAAAAAAATTGAATTTTTTTTTTATAATTCTAAAGGTTTTTTATACACTTAATTAGTTAAGATGGGATAATATCTTATTTAAATTTCAGGTATTTTAACAATTATTATATTAATTCTCTAACAACTAGATTCATAAAAATATAATCCTCAACAACTTGCATTTAACAAATCCTAACAAACTTATTTATAGATACATAGATAAAATATATGATTACATGACAAAAACTCTAAAATATTAACTTTAACTAATTGCAAACTGGTATTATATACATATGTATTTTATAATAAATACATGAATTGTATATTAGCAAGTTTTGTGTATATATATAATTTATATTTTATAATGCATGGCATGTTCTTCATCACTTCTCTGTCATATGGTATTTAATGAATTTATATTATTCCATAGTAGATGAGTAGTTGTATAAGTTATTCTTGCAAAGAACAAAAATTATATCCTTACAAAATTATAAAACATTGGCTAACATATATATATGTTTTGACAACTCGTACCTGTTTTTTTGTGCACTCCCGAAACCTATAAAACATGCATTTCATGCCTTACATGAGTGCATCTCACAATGCCATCATAAGAGCTCTCTAGAAGCATGTGAGGCCTTCAAACAATATTAATAAAATTCATGTATCAATTGCTGGGTCAGTGATCTCTTATACTGCCCAAGATGCTTGGTGAGAGAGCAATCTTTTTTAAATTTTGTGATTCAATCAATAATATTATATTATTATGCTTCGCCTTCATTAGACACCAATACAAAGGGACTCCTACAATTTGAGAGAAGTGAGGAAACCAGTTCTAGAATATTTGTTGGACTTCTACAATTTATTAACATAATGTTAATAAATCAGAGGTCAGCATTACACCGAAAGAAAATCAGAGGTCAGCATGCATACCTGTTTCTACTGAAGGCAACTTTTTTAATCAATAATTTAAAGATGGTTTGTATGCAACCTTCAATAATTAGTTCTATTATTATTAAATGTGGAGAGTGGACAAGCCTTTCATGGACCATGTGCTGGATTTTTATTTAAGATTTGAGAGAATCTTGGTGTTCCTAGAGCATTAGAAGGTCAGTTTGTCCCACTTTCAACCATTCTAAAAAGTTGGCTTCAGAATAGAAATATAAAAAATGAATTTCCGTAGATAAATATTTCTGTCACTATGAATTCAATTCGGTTTAGATGTAAAGTTTAGAATACTAATGTGACAGAAATGCTTTTATTGTTTTTTGGAATATACATTGGGTGGTTGAGGATCAGTAGACTTTGACGTGTTCGTATTTTCTGTTGAAGTGGTGGTTTGGAGGGGCCTATTTTTTTTATATAAGTGTGTGGTGCCCTGTATTTCATATGAGCGTTGTTGTACTGAGTCTGACCTCATTTACAGCTTTATATACTTCATTACTCAACTACATTTACTATAACGAGATATATATTTTGGTTGATTTTTTTTACATACTCTATGAATTAGTCCACATATTGTCGATCGGGCGACAGTTTGTAGGCTCAAGAAGGATGATGGTTTAGGTGTGTTGGACCTATGGTTAATGAACTGAGCACTCCTGATGAAATGGGTGTGGCATTGGATTGCGGGACACAAAGCGTCATGGATTTCAATCATGAAAGGTAGATATGAAGGGCAAGGATAGGGTGAGAATCGGTGGTCGACGATCAATGCAAGAACGACCAACTTATGCAAGGCATATTTGCGGAACAAACAGAGATGGGAAGAGCAATTGGTTGGATGCTAGGGGATAGCGCAGCGATCCATTTCTGGCATGATCGGTGGTGCGGTGAGGAACGCTTGGGGGACGTCGCCCCCGACATTATGCGGATCTCAACCAACAAAGAAGGCACGGTCAAGGAGTTTTTTCAGGGGATGGAGATAGATGGGAGTTGGGGGGGGGGGTGTGCATGGAGTGTTCCTCAATGGTGGGCGCGACTGACAGGGGCCAAAATGTGCCAGTTCACTGCCTTGATGGACTGTCTGGAGGGCTTTGTTGTGCGACATGATCGAACGGACAGAGTGATATGGCGACCAACGGTGTCCGGGGACTTCCTGGTGAAGCACGACTACAAGCAAGGGTGGACCCAAGGGGGGGCGGGCTGGGGCCCAGGCCCCCCAGTGGCTGCTCCCCCACTACCAATTTTGTTTTTAACTTCTACCATGGGCGCTAGACTTTCTAATGTATCTCATTATCAACTCCAACCAGCCCGCCCACCCAAACAAATAAAAAAAACCACATGTCTAATCCTCAAATTCTAATGAATTCTGAATTGCAATAATACCCATCTAATAAAGGATGTCTCACATTAAATCAAACAATCTTAATTTAGAACATCTATAACTCAAAATATATTTTTTGAAATTTTTCATGATTGCTATATCTGAAATAAGTAGGTTTGAAAGTAGAAAATGTTATATTTAGTCCTATTTGCATCTCCATTAGCATGCATACATTTGATTTTTTTTAAAATTGTATACCTATATAATGAAGTGTATTAATAAATGAAGTACTTCTGATTTTTAATAGAAAATGAAATACAAGCTCTTATAAAATAAATGCATATATTTAATTCATATTTTTATAATAGTACATACGAAGATAGTACAATATACCAACTCAGCCAATTTTATGTATTGTGTTAGATATGACGAATGTAAATAGGGTTACAAAATGGACTGAATATATTAGTTTCCATTGAATGTTTTGAGATTTGGAGGCACGAGTCTTTCTTAAAAAATTTGTGAAAAGCTTTTTTTTATGGGAATATTGGTATCTAGTTTTTAAGGATTGAAAAATCATTGATTTAACTTTTTTAAAGATTTTTTTTGTTTATTTTGATTTTTCATGATTGCTATATTGAATAATTTGAATCTCTCAAATTTTTTAAAAATTAGGTTTTAAAATTTCTTCTTAAAATATAAGCTTAAAGGATATCCTTGTATGTTTTTATAATCAGTTATTTTCTTCATATTTTTTAATTTTTGAAACTTCATTTTTTTTATTTTTTTGCAATGAAAATAATAAGATTTGTAAGATTTTTCACTCTAAGTCTTTTGGCCTTTTGGCCCCCCATACTGAACAATCCATGAGCACGCAACCTACCTTCTCGCAGTTCCAACTAGTGTGGAGGCTGAAGATTCCACTCGAAATCAAGGTTTTTTTTATGACTACTGACACAAAAACGATTCCTTACGAAGGTATATCAGGCTAGGTGGGCAGTGAATGAATCCACCATTTGTGTCCTCTGTTTGGTGGATCGGAAACGGTCTAGCACCTATTTAGTGAATGCAGGGGGGTGCGGTCGTTCTGGTTGCAGGTCGGGAGGAAGACGGGGTTGGCAATATCATTTCAACATAGAGGGAATGTGGAGGGCGGGGAAGGAATTGCGCAACAGGGCGAGCAACATTAGGGAGGCGACGACAACCCAAGCCACAATCCCAGTGGCGACGTGGATGATATGGCACACACGCAATGACTTAATCTTCCGCGGCATGTGCGCTTATCAGAAGAATATGTGGGAAACATTCGAGTCTCTCATACAAGATTGGAAGCGGCACATTGCCGGGAGGGGGGGGGGTAGTCTTTTCGGGGGCTGGAGCGGGATGACGTAGGGTGGGGGACACTGATAGTCCTTTGGTTTAGATGACTCTTCTACCTGGGATGCCGGCTGTGGTGTTTATTTTGCTTTTTATTGGTGTTTGTTTTTTCTATTTAATCCCCTCCTCCCTCTCTATTCATGTTCAAAGTTTGTAATTCGATTCTCATTAATGAAATCGGGTAGCAAATATCTACCTTTTTTTTTAAAAAAATAAAATTTGTCCACACAATTTATTATTATAAAATCCACATTAATGTTTTATATTACACAATATAATCTAACAATTATATTTGTCTCAAAGATGCACTTTTAAAACTTAATTGAATAATCAACAAAGCAATAATCTCAAACAATATTCAATGCAATTCAATAGTGCATCAACTAGTTATGTAAAAATAAATCTTATCAGACCGGATTCAACCCGAACCTATGATTGAAGACTGTTGATTGGGTTTGAATAATTCTCTAACTCAAGCCAATTCACTAGGACACTTTTAAAACCATGAGCTCGTTGAATGATTAAACAAATAACAAAGGGTTCTGTTATATCAAGTCTTTTTTATAGTTTAAAATATAGTCCTATATACCCCATCATCTACATTCAGCCATTGTACCGAGGCATATATAACTCGTTGAAATTTTTTCACAATTTTTATAAATAATATCATTCAATTCATTAGAATATATACTTCATATTTTATAAAAGCGCATACCAAATTAAATAAAGTCTATGATTTAAAAGAAAAATAAAACATGTGTGATATATAATTTGGACTATAAAATGGTTTAAGTGTAACATTTTCCAATAACTAAACCAATAATATCAAGCCATCATGAGACATTACAGCTGGCCCAATAACCAACTTGTGGCCAATCCATAAAGGTCCATTACATACTAACGGACCATCCTGGATGGCCCAAAACGGTAAATAAATGGGCTGGATCATTGCTATACTACACCAGCCCACCCATTTTACATGGTTATCTTTCAATCAGGTTGACTTTGTATTGTGTGGAATTCTTTTGTTCAGAGCTCCTAAATATATCCATATTCCATTTATTGTGAAGATATAATTCACCACTCGCTTCCTTTTTTTTTGTTTTTTTTCACAGGCTTAGAGAGGGCGATAAGTCTAATTATAATCAAACTATGTGAACATGAGTCAACAATGATCCAGAGTAGATGGTGGACAGAGTCCACAACACACCCAACCCAAGTGGCTGTTTTGTTCCCTTCCAAAGGCAGGGATTGAACTCACGTCCCCCATTGAATGGGGAATGTCCTTCCACCACTGCGCCAAGCAAGGGCGGGAGACCACTCGCTTGTTATTAGGGTGGAGTTCTGTTACGTTCAACTTTTTTTTTTATATAATTCTAAAATGTAATCTCATTTATTTCATTAGCCCATTCACAAACTACACGTTGCGAATTTTTACATTTTCTATAAGGGGTTTTTAGTTTTAAGTCTCCGTAAACTATCGAATTTAGCTATCGATCCCTCACTTCTTCATATTTTGGTTTTAGTCCCTACATTTAAATGATAATTTAGAATAGGTCCTTCCCAGGGACTAAAAAACAAACTTAATAATTTAGGAATAAGTTCCTCCCAGGAACCTATTCCTAAATTATCATTTAAATGTAGGGACTAAAACCAAAATATGAAGAAGTGATGGATCGATAGTTAAATTCGATAGTTTATGGGGACTTAAAACTAAAAATCCATTTCTATAAATGATATCATTTAATTCATTGGAATATATACTTCATCTTTTATAAAAATATGTACTTTATCACATGAGGTATATGATTTCATAAAACATAAAAACATGTTTGACCCATATTTAAGGACTTGGTGTATTCTTTTCCATTATAGAGTAATTGCTCCCCTCTCACTTAAGCATATATGTCTATGTTTTGTGAGGCCCAAAAGTATATTAGTAGATGGGGTTCCATGTCATTGTCATTGCCGGTCTTTTTTTTAAAAGCATTCCTCACTCAACATTGCAAGTCCATGGACGAACTAAAGAAATGTTGTAGTCCAATTTTAATTGTTTTTTTCTTCCATGTCTCTTCTAACTAGCCCCTTGGGGTTTTTCCTTGTTTGTTTTTTTGGCTTTATGCTTTGTACTTTCGATTTGGGCCTCCGGCCCCCTTAATATATTGAGGCAGGCGCCTGATGTTAAGTTAAAAAGAAATTTTTTTTTTTTTTTTTTTTTTGTGTATAATGGAAATTGAAAGAAATGAAGAAAAACTAATTTTTTTATTTTAACCATTTAAAAATCTAGTATTCCTACCATACAAAGAAATAAAAAAAATGTTCATTAACTTCTCTCATTTATTTTGTCTTATTAAAAAAGGTAACAAACTTTTTTATTTTCTCCATACATAAAAATTTGATGGAAAGAGAAAAAAAATTATATTTCATCACTTTTTATTACATGAAAATTAGTAAAAAAAGAATATATATTACATTTCATCACTTTCTTTTGACCTAAATTTGTCTATTTCTTTCATATTTTTCATGCAAGATTGTGCACAAACACCAGCGATGGAAAATAATGACATTCTAAATAGTGGCGGAGCCAGGAATTTATCTGAGTGGGGGCAAACTTAAACTGGAGCTAATTATTAAAAAAAAACGATGTTAATTGCCTCTTTTAAAATTATATATTCAAAAAATAAAAAAATAATGTATAAGCTTCATTTGTAGTTCCAATAAGACGGACCATAGAAAAAAAATTGATAAAAAACATAAAATATGAAAATTTAACCAATCAAATAAATGAATATTAATCAAATAGAAACTATTGTATATCAGAATAATTTATCCATGAGTCAAATAAGAGCTAAACAACTAAATATGAAATAATGATATAGGACTTTTATGAACAAAATCATAAAACAATTTAATCAACAAACAAAATTACCTGATACATGTCTTAACAAATTTAAACTACAACATATAACACACACACACACAAACACACGAGACACACACTAATTAATAAAAAAAGCTATGCACACATATATAATGGTTATTGCAAACCAAGTGGGGGCAGCACACACACACTAATTAAACAAAAAAAATCATGCACACATATATATTGATTATTGCAAACCGAGTGGGGGCAGGGCAGCTGCTGCCCCCACTCGCCCCATGTGGCTCCGCCATTGATTCTAAACTCTGCCATTATGATCAATCTCCAATTCTGTTCCCACACACACAATGCAGAGTGCCAATTAAGCTAAGACCCACATGATTAATCTTATGCCAAGGCCTTAACTGAACCTCTCTAAACTGCATGTGCTTATGTGTGATGTATGACAGATTAGAAAAGAAATCATTGCAGAATATTTTATTTTAAATATGTTATCAAAATAAATTTTTATGAAATTTTATTTAGGAATTTAGGATTTTTAGGATCTTATGTTTTATTTTATTAGATTTTAATAATTATCATTGTAATTGTGTCTTTACTATTTTTAGTAGAGTCATAATTCACATTATGAATATTTATTTGATGTTTGTGGCCTATATAATGAGTGCCACCATATTTTATAATAAATAACTTTTGATCAATTAATAAAATATCTCCCTTTGGGTTTTTCATTCTTGTGGATTCAAGGAGCTTATGAGATCTCAACGCTTGTTGGATCTTTTTATCGTTTTCAAGCTGCGTTAGGTGGTATCAGAGTAAGGATTTGCCTGGCTTCGATGACACATAGCCGTGCGGGAAACAACTATCTCATTGACGATGATCGTGGGGTGCAGGAGATGTTTCGGCCGTTGCGGGAGAACCAACAGCCACTTCGGGAGGAGTTTTGTCAACAAACGCGGCAGACTCTTCGTGTGGTGAAGGTTGGCGTAAACCTCAACACCGACAATAGACGACCTGGGTGTGACAGGATGCGCGCCGAGGGATTCGCCTGAGGCCAACCTGTTGCTTATAATAATATTTGACAAAATTCTCATTATCTACCCGATTATGAGGATGACTCGAATGATGAAAGCGGTGAACTGTATGACTATCAGCCGAGAAGGTGTCACACATATTACAACAACTATTTTTCAAAGGTGGACATCTCATATTTCAACGGTAATTTGCCAATCGATAAGTTCATTGATTGGATCTTAGATATTGATAAATTCTTTGAGATAATGGAGGTGCTTGAAAAAGAGATGATTAGATTGGTGGTGCTTCGACTCACAGGTAGTGCCGCTAATTGGTGGGATCACCTTCAAAGGACTAGACAGCGACAAGGAAGAGCACCTATTCGAACATGGAGGAGGATGAGACAATTTCTCATGGATCGCTTCCTTCCTCTAGATTATGAACAATATTTGTTATAGTTGTACCATAATTGTCGTCAAGGTAATCGTTCTGTATTCGACTATACTGCTGAATTTTTAAAATTTTCGGGCCGGTATAACCTTGCAGAGGCTAAATGGCGACGAGTGGTCCATTATCTTAGTGGGTTGAGGCCATTAGTGCGAGACCGTATTGCTTCACAAGAGATTTACTGCTTGATGGAAGCAATCTCGGCGGCCATAAGAGTAGAATCACAATTGGAGAGATCAAGGGTGCATGTGGTGTTCAAAGACTCTTCCATGATCAACCTGCTAGATGTTGCATCAATTCAAGATATGATTGATGAATCGATGAAGAAGACCGAAGAAAGTCCACCAGAAAATCAGGAGAATCTAGTGACCGACCCCCATGATCAACCTCTAGTTGAATCAGAATTTGATGAGGACATGGCAAACAAAGAAGTGGAGGATGTTGTTCTCTCTGTTGAATCTGAAAAGATTATTTGAGGAGAACAAGAGAAGTCATTTTCTTATTCCTTAATAGTGACTCCAGAGATAGAAAAGCCTCTGCAAATGTTTTATTTCAAATCATTGATGTAGGACAGATATTTTTAATCCACACAATATTTTTAATCCCATATGTTTGGATTCAACGATTGAAGGATTCTATTCGCTGCAAATGTATCTCCCTGCAATTATTTTTAATTTATTTTAGATTTTAGATTTACAACAAAAAAATGTCAATTAGAGTCTTACATTCAATCCCATATGTTTGGATTTAAAATCTATATTTATATAATTATTGACATAAAAAAATATTTTTAAGAAACATATTCTCAGTTAATTAGCATGGGTAGTAAATGAGGGTGAATATAAAAAAAAGAGATGTTGTTACACACAATCAATTTTTTCATCTTCAAATTTAGTTCCATAACAATTAATAATGCATATAAACTCACGTTTTAAATGGAGATTCAACAGGCCTATACAATTACTCCAATATATATCTCATTAAAAAAATTAAAAAATATAATTATTTTTTTATAAATTAATTAATGCAATTAATTGAAATATACATTTTTTAATTTTTTTTATAAATAAAAATATATATGTATATATTGCTTGGTAAATTTTGGACTCGACCTCCTGACCTCTCATTGGGGGAGGGTGTGTCTCAACTACCCCGTTAAAGGAGTCTTCCACTATAAATATATATTCATTAAATGTACATTCTATTTTTAATATAATCATATTGAAATTGAGACAGAAAAAGACTCTTTGTATTCGTTTTATGTGTTTTGTTTTTACTTGCGGTAGAGTTGACTTGGAGATTAGTCTTTAGATTAGCGCGTCAAAAGCTACCCCAACTTGCGCATTCCACAGCCTGGATGGTCCGCGAATCGCTTACTTAACGATCATATTATATGCATGTGCATCAATGCATGGTCCTAACCTTTTCTAATAAGTTATGCAATCCTTTCACACTGTTGGTATCCAACCAATCTCAGCTTCAATCCTTCTCATTTGGTTCAACTGATGTGATGGTATTCTCCCCATGCAGTCCAAGTGAAATTTTTTACAAATCGTCTTTTAATGTTTTTTTGTTGACAAATGTCGTGTCATTAATCAAAATATTAAAAAATGAATAAAAACACATAACCATAAAAAAAATATTTACATATGATTATGTTCACAGAGAGGGGAGAGAGAATTCTTTTTAATTTTTTGGAATACAGACTTTGTGTGGTATAACTACAAATTTGACTCTCCATCTCAAGCCTTAAGGTAGCCACTCAATTATATAAGAAAATCAAACTCACATAATGAGTATATATAACCCAATATATGATCATAATACAGAATTACAGTATTGTCACTACATGTAAAAAATACATGACACTTTATTCAGATATACTACCCCCGAGCTCCCAGAGGGACGTGCTGCCCCTTTCACCCCAACAAGCTACCCACGTAACTCGACTTGCATTTAGATTATGAAAAATTCCGCTGCTGCAATTTATCTTTGATGATTCACAAACCAGAATTCAAGACATAAGTTCAACAGTATTAAACACCTTAATTTCATGAAATTATCAACCAATAATGCTATGAAAATCAGAGAGGTCCGGATAGCATTTAACCAACCCTATCTGTATATCCATGTATTTCGAACAGCATCCATAATTGCAGTGTCGGTGAATGAATTGGAAGAGAGGGGACCAATTTGGGGTCTGAGGACTGATAATTGTATAGAAGAGGATGATGATGTGGAGTCACATGTATGATTGCAATGGGAAAGAAAGTTAGGGTCATGCATTTGTCCACTCCTATCTCCCTATTATTTTTTTTCTTTCTATAATTTTGAGGTGATGGAAGCACAAGTGGTCATTTAGGGCAAATGGGTGTGTCACCATTATATGTGGGCCAGAAATTCCTTCTCAATGAGGGTGGTGTCAATGCCTTGCTCAGGCACCCCATACTACAACACATTTATTCATTCCCACAAATAACTTTACTCTACTGTTTTGGGTAGTATGTACAAACATGCTTAAATTTTTGTGTAAGTCATGAAACTGGTATTCTATTTCCATGATTGTTTTCTGAAATTTCTGAACTAAAAAAACATTATGCCCTCTTGTTGTATAAGGGGTGTGTAATTGTGTATGAAGTAAAAAACATGCTTGTCTCAGCAGCTCAACCTACTGAAGATTGTATGTTTGTAGGAGACTCGGTTGTGGGTCATATTTGAATGTAAGGGTCACCAAAAAGCCCGTGGCCCGAAAGCCCGGCCCGCCCGGCCCGTTTTCAGGGAGGGCCGGGCTTGGGCCTGGTTTTGGGGCCCGAGCCCGGCCCGTAGGCCCTCCCGAGCCCGGCCCGTTCGGGCTGGCCCGTAGGCCCATGGAGGGTGATCCAATGAACTAGTAACATGTAATTTTTATTTGAATTGTGGTTGAGTTATACAAATTATTAACATTTATATAGGTGTTAATCTAGTTAGGTACATGTAATTATTTATTTTTGTAAGTAATTAATTCATTTAATATTTTTATTTTGAAAATTCAATAGATATAAATATTTTTTTCAACATTATACTTAAATTTTGTGTTATTTTAACATTATGTACAAATAAACAACGTAAAATAAAAAAATAAAATGTTTTGAATTTAGGCCCGTAGGCCCGCCAGTGGGCCCGAACCCAGGCCCGGCCCGTGAGGCCCGTTCAGGCCCGGGCCCTGTTTTTTTGTCACGGGCAGGCCCGGCCCGGGCCCGTTGGCCAAGCAGGCCCGCGGGCCTGGGCCCAGGGCCGGGCTTGGGCCCTGTTTCAACGGGCCGGGCCGGCCCGGCCCGGCCCGTTGCCGACCCCTATTTGAATGAGAGGCAGGGTGATATTGTAGATGGGTGATCCATGTGTTTCTGAAGCAATTGAAGAAGAAAAGTATGAAAATAATAGTTGTTGATAATAATAGTGACGATTTCAGATTCCCACCAAATTTTTTGCAAAATTTCATTATTAAGGCAATTAAATAAATGAATTTTCTATTTAAGATTACAAATGTCATAATTAATTATCTTCAATTCTGTTGTTTTGTAAGGTCATGAGTGAGAAGGTCAATTTTTGTTGATATTTGTAGGACATGATTATTTTTACTAATTTCCTAAAAAAATAGGGTCACTTAAGCAAACTATTCCATTAACAATAAACAAATTCATGGAATGAGAGAAGGATAGAAGACAGACGAACCAAGTAAAAGAAAGAGTGATGAAAATATGGCGTCATCATACGACAACGCAACAACATATAAAAAAAAAATTAGACATTATGATATACACGGACCACTCAGAAGAATATGACCGAGTTTGTTGGGCAATTCTATTCTGGATGCTGGGACCAATATTCGTGGGGGGGCCATAGAATGGTACGTACTGTTTAGATTATGCTAGATGAATCCAATATTCAAACCAGCTATTTGGATTTCTTTTACCACTCAAGGAACATTGGGTGTGATTTTGAGGGATCCATCACTAATGGATAATATTTTTTGTCCTTCGAATATGTTTTTGTTTGAGAGGTCCCTGAAAGTACTTGAATGTTCTTGATCGAAGTAGAATAGAGGAACAAAAGTTATATATCTTATTTACATACATATATTTATATTATATAATGCATTATTAGTGTATACCAAGACAAAAGGTCTTTTTTTGTGTCATATATAGATTAAAGTTTTGTGTCATGTTTGGTTAAAGGAACAACACTTGAGATAAACTTAAATATATATAAACTTAAATATATAGGATAGAAAAGGGACCAACTACCTGTTTGAATGGCTGTAATAGTGTGGAATCTGGATGTTAGAATAAGATGGTATTAGATGGTATAACAATTTCATCTTCCCTTTAGAATTAACTATTCCACACTATCCTTTGATAGCATAAAAAAAAAAAAAAAAATCCACACTAATTTATAATGGGCCCCACTTGTCCCATCAAAATGTTTCCTCTACCACTGCTAATGTGCCTCATCCTCCTTCAAACAGAAGCTGATGGTTGATACTTGATACCAATTTGACCCAAAACAAAATCTCCTCTGCAACAATTCCACCTACCTGTAAGTGGTGGTGGCTGGTGGTTCCCGGTGGTGGTGAACCGTGCAATTGTGGTGGTCGGTGGTTCTTGGTGGTGGTGGTGGTTCTCGGTATAGGTGAACTATGATGGTGGGAGGGTAAAAGTGTTATTATAGAAATTATAAACACTTATTCTTAACTTATTCAAAGTAAAAAAATAATAAAAAATTATTATTATGTTTTCAAACAAGAATAATTAAAAAAATACGATCAAATAGAAATTGATTTATTATTTATCTATATTGAAATAAATATATATCTAAAATAACTTATGTCAACCGAGTCCTTTCGCTATGGAAAAAAAATTCACCATTCAAAATGTCTTACAACTCGGTTTGAGTTAGTAGCCTGGAGAGGAGTATGGTAGCTCCTTATGTAGATTCGAGTAGGCACTCTTCTTAGCTTAATATATTTGAATTGGTCTTCCATATCAACATTGAACTCTGGCTCTAATGTGAGCCTGAGGAGAGTGGGTGACCGGTCTTTGAAGACCAAGATGTCCCAATTGCTCACACCGGCTCTCGTTAGGTCGGTGTGGCCAAGTCATCTTCCGTGGTCAATGTCCGTATGGTGAGAACATTTGAGATATAGTTAAAGGCACTGTTTTTTTATCGGGGAAACCATTGTGTAGGGGCGAGGGGAACTAGTTTTCAGGCATAAATGTTTGTATTGATGTAAGGGGGTTAGATCCTTTTATGGGACCCGTAGAACTCTCTTCTACGCAGGTTCATGGGACCTCTTTCTTATGCTTTGTTTCTGTATTTTTATTTGGTCTTTTGTTCCTTAATGTATTAAGGCATTTCTAGCGTTCATATATTAAAAAAAACTTTCCATTTTTTTTTTACATTTGAACTGTTTTTGTTTCAAATTCTTTTTGAATTTTCTTTTCATTTCAAAATTAAATCTTTTGTGTAAAATTCTTTTATAGTATACTGTCACGAGACAAAATCATGGCTAAGCCATGTATATCAACAATTTTATTAGGGTTAAAGTAAATTTAGTAAATTATACAAATTTTATTTTCTTTTCTTTTACTTTTATTGTTTAAAAACATCATTAAGTTTTCTCGGTCTCGATCAAAAAAACATTGTTTCTAGTGGCATTCTCCGACTTTTATTCATTGGTTGACTATAGCTAAAAATACACTACAAAAATAACATATATGATAACTAGGAAAAAGGATTAAAAATGGTTCAGTTGGGATAAAGTTGTGTCTTAGGTTTACAAGATTTTTGGTACTTGAAAATGTTTTGATAAGATAGTTAAGTTTCATTGATATAACACATTATTAAGGTCATTCAGTCGGCACGGTGGACCATCAAACATAAAATCAAGGATAATGCACATACTTCTGATTGTATGTCAAAGTTGATATACTTTTGTTTGGACGAATATCATTATTAGAATTTAGATATGTGTCGAGATATGTTATTTAGGATGAGACATAATATTCATTAGGATTGGAATATATTTGTTAGTATTGATATATGGATAAAAAAATTATTGTTTCATTCACAATACGCCATTTTGAACACACTCCATTCTAAATGGAACAATTGATTTTGTGAAAGAAAACGTCATGCATGTATAGAGTCTTTTGTTATTTACAGATTGAGATGAAGTTCAATTCAAAAAAAGAAAATCACTCTGAACAACATAATAGTTGATCTATAGATGTTCGTTTTATTTTAATGACTTGGCCTTTGTTTGGGCGATAAAATAGAAGGGAAATAGAGAGCTGAGATAAATAGGGTGTGTTTGGTTGCGCAATTACAAAATTAATTATAAATGAATCTAATTAAGTTTTAAAATTGATTTTGCAGAAACCCAACCCAAGTTTTTGGAAATAGCAACTTTTGGAACCATTTGTCTTAAATATGTTTGTAGAAAGTTGTTACATTAAAACTATTTAGTTGCATAATTGTATGAGCAACTTCCTACAAAACGTAAAAATCAGAGGCAGAGCTACAGCTTGGCTTGGCCGGGATATAGCCCCACCCAAATTTTTTGAAAATTTTTTTAGGTACGGTGTGATTATTCCCACTATTATTCAGCCATAATTATCCCAAATTACTACCCCTAATCATGGGTGATTATCCTCTATCACACCAGTTTGTACACGGTTGATTATTGCTTTGTATAGGCTAATTAATCCCGCCATTTTTTGTCCATTACACTACCTGTACAGACAGTCATCACTTACCTTACATTGAAGATATGTAACTCAATTTCTATCGATCACATGGTTAAATACACATTTCTTATACAATAACACAAGATGAGAAATAGATTCTCCCTTACTACCAATTTTATCATGATTTTCAAATTTCTTCTACAAAAATATGGTCATAAAAATTTTAAATCTTTGTTAGAATGATTTTTTCTTAATCTTTACCAGCCTTGAGATCAATTATATTTTTTTCAGTTATGAAATTTGTTAATACAACACTTCATACTAAAATGAAAGATAACTTTCTTGTATATTTTATATATGATTATTTATATTGAAATTTTATTTTGTTGAAAATATCGACTCAAATTAGAAAAAAGATTATTTCTATTCTTTAAAGGATTGTAAATACAGTTTCAATAACATATTTCTGAAAAAATTTAATCTTTTGCCTATTTTTGTATTTTTGCATATCTATGACAAAATTTATTATAAATGAAGTATAAACTCGTTTGGTTTATATAAAATTTAAATTGTTCATTAGATTTCGAGTTCATCTCAGCCCCTCCCAATATAAAATTCTGGTTCCACCCTTGGTAAAAACTATCCAATTGTGCAACCAATCATTGTCTAAATCTAAAAATATATTTATTTGCAAGAAATATATGTGTATAACTATAACAAAATATATGACAATAACTTGATATTGATATTTCAGGTCCTCCGTGAAATTATGTTTCTTTACTCAATCTATTTATTATATTGGAATGAAGATTAACATGTTAAATCAAATGCAATCAACTTTTATAAATGAAAGATTCATATGTCAAATCAATTTTTTTTATATTTTATTTAAATGACCAAATTTTATTGTTATATTTTTTCTAATCTAAATAATTAAAAATACAATTAAATAAAAATTAAATTGTATATCGTCACTAAAATTGTTATATATCAAAAATCGATCACGCCTAAATTTAACTGTGAATAAGGCGCACGGTTATCGATCGACGTGCCTCCCAAATTTATGCATGCAATCAAGCTGCCCAAAAAGAAGGTCAAGAACGTGTAATGACATCCAAGTCCTCGTCACTTCGCGGTGTCTCCCACCGACAAGAGGAGGGGCAATCCAGTCATTGTGTACAATTAGAGTGGGGTCCATCAATCTCATGGTCAAAGACTGTCATCTTTAATTCCCAAGCGGCAAAGTTGCCAATAAAAAAGCCACTTGTGATTCGGATTTGGATGGTTCGAATCTAAAGGTACCAAAAACTATATAAAAAAAATCTATATACAGAACCCAGAGCACGGGTTTAACAGAGAAACCTGAACATTGAATTAATCTCGAGATTAGTGGAATCTCTTTATATGTGAGAGTAAAACAGGTCCCAATGAATTAACATTTAGTATTTACAGCCCTTAATTCCCCATCACGTGCATCTCCTTCACCAGTGGATCTCGTGCTTCCTAGCACCGTTACACGCATGCAATTGGTACGGACTGGGGTGAATTCATCCAATGACTATCTGAATTACCATTTACCAGCCACAGATGATTTTCAACTTCATTAAAAACAGGCAAAAGTGTCTCAGCTGCTCGTTACAGCTCTTGTTTGGTCGGCGGTGATTTTTCATAGATAAAATCTTGGAAGAAGACAGAACTGTGTGAGTGTGCACCTGCGTGCTGCATCAAAAATCCATCATAAAATGTTTATCAAAAGAAGCTTCACTAGAATACAAAAAGTCTACCTTATAAATCCTCAAAATATTTTTCAAACAACCGATATGGAACTAAAAAAATAAGATCACTTTTTGTCTCCCATAGGATCACTAAACCCAACTTTATAAACCAACTTTTGAAAATACCCAAATTACCCAACAATGCAGTGTATAGATTTTTATGAAGGGAAACTAGTGTGAATCTAGGGATACTACAGTTTGGTGAGTCCGGTCGTGTTTGGTGAGTCCGGTAGATCCATCTTTTATTTTGATTCATTGTGGTCGGTCTTATTCTTTTGTACCAGTAATGAGCTTCTTTTCTTAATATATTAAGGTGTTGGCATATTGTTTATTTCAATTTTTTTATTAAAGCATATTTTTATTAAAAACATTATTTTCTTCTAATCTTATCTTGAAATTTTAAATAAATGATAAAATTTATATATAACCGGATTTCTAACAGATTAATTAAAATTAACTAAAAAAAACTATGTTACACATTTAACAAATCACATTAAATTTCAGAAAATTTGTAGTCTTAATGCATATTATAAGTAATTTTAAAATAACTACTATTATTAACAAATGTGTGTATTTTCATTTTAAGTTAATTATTTTATAGGTGTATTATTTTTGAAGATTTATTAACATTTCATAATATTTGACATGTTATAGGAACGTGGATGGAGTTACTTTATCCAAGCAAATGAAAACTAATATATATATTATTACAAATATAGATTTTCGGCGAACTATACGAACAATTGTGAAAAGATATTTTTTCCTTTCAATTAAAACAATCAATCGGAGTTTTATTCTTGAATCCGGACCACATTGAATGTAGATCCTGCATTCAAAAATGAATAAGGGGCACACCGGTGTGATGCTAACCAAAGAGACTCTAAAGAGATATATCACTAAATAAATTTCAAGAAAAATCGCATTAATTTGGTGGCTTGTGTGTAAATAAAAAGTTAGATATCCTAATTCATTCATCACCTCCCTTTTTATAGAGTTCATTGGCTTAGGTAGCCGTTGTTATTGTTTTTCCAGCCATTGTAACGATTTTCCTCAGTGACTGCTTAGTGAGTAGTTTTTGTGATAACCATCTTATTTTATTGTAGTTGAATGTGCCCTTAATTATTTATGTTCTACGAGTAATGAGCCTTAATCACTCACCTGATAGTTACAAGCGTTATGGATGTTTGACCGTTTCTCTGATTCTAGTGGTTTTGGCCTAATCGTCACATGTGAGACGTGTACATAGCCATTTACTCGCGAAGTGTAAGATCGTCTAACCATATTTTCAATCTGGTCGTGCCTTATCTACTCGATATGACATTCGTTTGCGAGGTGTAAGACTATCTGACTAAACCTTCAATCTGGTCATGCCTTGTCTATTCGGTATAATATTCGTCCGCGAGGTGTAAGACTATCTGATCAGATTGAATCGGTATGACATTCGTCCGCGAGATATAAGACCATCCAACCAGACCTTCAATCTGGTCGTGTCTCACCTACTCGGTGGTGTCCATTTGATATTTTGAATTCAGATTCGGGCTCTCAGATGTTCGATATGATGGTCTATATCTGTCTAAACTCTGACACGTGTTATCTTTTAATACGGTGCAGATTCTTCTCCTTGCAAATAGATTTATTAATTTTAGAAAAATAAAAATATGAATGGATCGCCCGTTCTGTTCCACGGATCATCACATTATTTCGTTCGCATTTGATGCTTCAAATTATATATATGTTACCGCGGAGCAGCATCCGAGTTAATTTACATTTTTTTCGGCGGGATCTAAGGCGTCCAGGTAGATGTGATAGCGACGGCTACGAAGCAGTGCGTTTACACGATAACCAGTAAGGGCATGCCCACTGGAAATTACGCCACGTCAACAGGTTCGGGTGATCCGCCTTTACAACGTAGACGTCCTGGGTCCCACCAGGCAGAACATCCAAGCATGTGACCCTCGCCTCCCAATAAATTAAAATAAAAACAAAGGTATCCCAAAAATGACGTCCTCCTCCTTATCTTACACTCACTTCGCAGCCGCCTCCTCACCCACACCTTCATCGTTCAATAAATATTTCCATTTTTTTGGTACAAAAAAAAAATACAAATCACTGTAAGTGGTTGCTGTTTGAAACACTTGTTTTCCTAACTATGCTTTGTGTGTCGCAAAAGAATCCGAAAAACTCCCCGAATAATGTCTATGAAGAGGTAGATCCAGATCTAGAAATGCTACGTTTGTCACCCTAAACAAAAGATCCCAATGAAAAAAAAAATGTAACCGTAACAGAATTAATAAATGCAAATCTACATTTCATCATTAACTAGAACAAACTAGTGAGGTGCATTTTTAATATATAAAATATAATATAACATTATTATATGTATTGTGGGGAATTCACGCAACTCATCCGTGCCTGACTCGCACTCAGATGTGACTGAACCAGTCTCCAAAACACGGAGAGAGAGAGAGAGAGAGAGAGAGAGAGAGAGAGAGAGAGGAAAAGCTAAGAAGAACGCGTAATGCGATTTATATGTCATTATTACTGATATATTATATGATGATCGGTGACATAATATCATGAGAGGATGAGATATTAGAGAGTTATAGGAAGCCAGCTGCAATTGCGCGCCTACTTTATATTATCATCTTTTAAATCTCAATCACTCTCTCTCTCTCTCAATCACTCTCCCTTCAAAGGTATATTTGAGACCTCTCTCTAAAATAATGAAGAACAATTGATATATTCGTGCGTGTATATAGTATATCTCATCTTCGTTATACATTTTTAGACTTTAGTTTCTTTCACCAGGCCGTGGCGGCGGCGACGACAACCGTCTGATGATGCCGCGGCCGCTCCATCGCGGCCTCTCCATTGGCGGCGGCGATAAGGGTTCCCCTCTCAAGTCGCCCTCCAGAGAGAATGGATTCGGCCATGGCTGCGGCGGAGGCGCCCAAAGCATCCGAGGCAGCCGACACGCCTTCATCGTTAGGGGTCTGTTCCCGCTCGTCCTGTTCTCGGTCGTCGTGTTCGCGATCACTTGGTCGGTCTGGTGGACCGTCTCGATCTCCACCGCTTCAAGGGCGAACATCTATGGCGGGTACCGCCGACTCCAGGAGCAGCTCGTCTCGGACCTCTCTCAGATCGGGGAGCTTTCGCTCGGGTTGGTGAAGACCAGGGAGCTTGAATTCTGTCCCCAGGATCTCGAGAACTACGTCCCCTGCTACAATGCCTCTTCTTCCACCGTCGAAGCATTGGACGGCGGAGATCCGGCGGCGGTGGTTACCGAGGAGGAGTACGAGAGGCGTTGCACGGAGTACGAGAAGTGCCTCGTGCCGTCTCCGAGGAATTACCGGATCCCTTTGCATTGGCCCACTGGGAAGGAGTTCATTTGGAAGGAGAATGTGAAGATCACTGGGAATGAGTTCTCGTCTGGAAGCCTCACCAAGAGGTTTGTTTTGCTCCGTCAATTGTTCCAATTTTGGGTTTTTTTTTGTTGAAAGATGTGGGTTTTAGTTGTTCAATTTTTTTTGTGGGTTTTGAAGGATGATGGTTGAGGAAGAACACATTTCGTTCCGATCTGACTCGCTGATGGTGGATGGTGTGGAGGACTACTCACATCAGATTGCTGAGATGATTGGGCTTAGGAATCAGTCGAATTTCATCGAGGCCGGCGTGAGTAAATTGGGTTTTGTTTTATTGTTTTTTAGGTCATTGCTTGATCTTTTGGGTTCATGGATCTATTCTAATTATGCAATTCAATCTTCTGCTTTTGGAAACTGTGGCTTTTTAACTGAAATCTTAGTTGTCTGGTTCTCGAATTAAATCTTATAAACATCGCATGTGAATCGTTAATATTCAAATGATAAATAGTGCTTTTTGGGCTTGGTACCACTCCTAGCATGAATTTTACTGTGTTTGTTACAATAGGCTTCATATTTAAGAATTTTTATTCCTGCTCTTTCATCCCGACCTTTAAAAGAACTTATATGGAATCGCCACACTTATGCAGACTGGTTGATATTTTGGAAATATTATGTGTACTGATTCATTTGTACTTGGTTAGAGAACTGGATTGGAAAAGAGTCTTGTTAGAAGAGAAAAAAATTGACTTGAGTGATGACATTGCAGATCCCAAGGTCAAACCTGACAATTATGTTCAAATTCACAGGTTATTTATATATTTTAGAAGGAGATGAAGACCAATTCTAGTTGTATAATGATATTTGACTTTTCCACATCTAGATTGTTTAATGGATCTTGGTTTGCTACATTTTATTAATTGTTTATTGACATTTTTATATGTGCAAATTTCGCAGATCAGAACTGTCCTAGACATCGGGTGTGGCTTTGGGTCCTTTGGAGCACATCTCTTTTCAAAGGAGTTGTTGACTATGTGCATTGCAAATTATGAGGTCTCAGGAAGTCAAGTTCAAATTACCCTTGAGAGAGGCCTTCCTGCAATAATTGGATCGTTCACCTCGAAGCAACTGCCTTTTCCATATCTCTCCTATGACATGGTGCACTGTGCACGTTGTGAGATCAGCTGGGAGAAGAAAGGTATTTATTAGATGATGTATATTCCATTTGTTCATGTTCGAACAGTTTATTTCAATTGATGCCTGTAGCTTAACATTACTGCTGGAAGTAATTTCTTGATCGATTAATTACATGCTTGATTTTCTATCAATGGATTTATGACCTGTTTTATTTTCTCTTTTGATGATGTCTTTAAGTTTAGTAAACCATAACGCAAACATGCCTGCATCAGTAGTGAAATGGGTGAAGTTTGGGACCAAGTACTAAGAAAGTACACATTCAAGTGAAGTGTGCTTTACCTTTCATTTCTCTGTAATCTATCCGTATTGGCATAGTGATATCCATCTAAAGACAGAGTGCTTGCCTAATGAGTTTATGTTTCAGTATTTGCATATAATATGAATGTATACTTAAATTCGTAATTTTATTTTTACAACTCAACAAGCTCATTGGGTGATTGAAACTATTATTATGATAGTGAACTGAATTTAATAAGTCATTGAGACAACAAATAAATCACTTACGAATGTTCTTCTTTTGTTGTGTTTTTTTTTTCTTAGTTATTTTACCTCTTCATAAATGCAAGATGTAGAGATTGACAATTCTGAAAAATATTCCTCCCCCATATGTAACCTTTATTTCTTTTGTCAGTTTTTATCATTTTAATCCATAGCACAAAATTATGTGCACATGGACTGGGGTGGGAGGTTTATAAAGATGATAGTGACATTGTTCAAAGATCATGTATGTAAATAGCACAATGATAAATTAAGAGATTATCATGTGTAATAGGTCTTAGACTATGCTTGGTGATTGGTTTCCTCTTTGAAATTTTTTTAATTATGTGATATACGGAATAGTCATATTCCCTTGATGCAACAGTAAGTTAGCATGTGTAAATCCATTCAAGCTGAGTTTGTCTTTGAAGTTTCTTCACGTTATGCACTGAGAAATGATGGTTAGACTCGATTGATACTGTGCATTGGTTTTTGTATGATGCCAGGTTGTCAGATACATACCTCATCTCCATGCTTAGATTTCAATCACTACACAGTTAGTATCTTCCAACTCCATAGAGCAAACCATAAATTTCTCAAAAGAAAGTGGAATTTTCAAAAATATTTTTGTTTAAGAAACTAATCCCAAACAGATCTTACTAAATGTTTGTTTCAATCTTTATTATTTGAGTCAACTCAACTCTTTAACTCGATATAGCTTGTTCCATCTGTATTTCTGTTAAAGGACATTTGGCTTCCCTCCTGTTGGAGTCGCCGTCTGTGATTAAAAAGCAGGTGGTAAATAACTTAATGGAGGTTGTTTCTGAATGGTGTGGGCACAGCTTTATAAATCTTACTATGCCAAACTTCTATCATTTATATTTCCTGTAGGTCGTCCATTGTTTCTTATATTCTTCAATGCATTCCCTGTCCTTGTATCTTATGCCTCGTCTCCTTTTGTACTACAGAACCATATCCTCCCTACACGTCAGCACCACCTAAGATGAATGCTTTATTGTCTTAAAAGCTATTCTCAGAATTTCACAAGCAAACTTTTAATCTTGTCCTACCTAGTTTCTTTACATTCCTCTTTAACATCCTTATACGACAACAAATATCGACATGTTTTTTAACTCCAATGTTCAGGTCTATACACCATGGTAGGCTTACTTACTGTACAATAATAGATTTTTCCCTTTAATTTTTCTTGATAAAGTTTTGTTCCTAATCAAAGTGGCATTCAATAAAAACTGGTTTCCAAGGTACTGTCTTCCTATACTAGAAAGGGGAAACAATAAGGCTATCCTTGGTTGTGACAAACACAGATACTCATCTAGTTTTGTAGACTATTTGGAAAAAAATATGTGATCTTATACAGTAGGTTAAAAATTGTAGGGTGAAGTTATGGATCATTACATATGCCAAATAAGAAAGGGTGTTGATACACTCAGTCATTCATGTAGTCCTACTCTATACTTTCCCTCATATAGTGTATACTGGGTTAGGAAAAATACAGAATGGTATGCATTCAATTCATTTGAATATATACTTCATTTTTTGTCAAGGTATGTATTTCAATAGACTAGTATATACCTTTAAAAAATTCAAAATGTATTGGGACGACAAAAGGTGATTTCAGGAATGAATGTCCCTAACCTTTTCCAATAAGAAATTGTTTTCTACAGTCTTCAAGGTGCTGTCCTGTAGAATTCAAGAAGAGAGATAAATACAATGTGCAAATTTTGGATCTTCATTCAACTAGTATGTTTGCCATATATTTTTCTGATGAAAGAAGTTGGGCTGTGGGACTTCATGTAGATTCATTTTGAATTTGTTACCATGTTCTATTTTGATATCTCATTGAAATTACTAATTTTCATTGTTGAATAGTTAGATTTCTTTGAAATTACCAGGTAGTGGATTTTTAATTTTTATTTCTCAATTTTGTCCTTTCCTGCATACTTTTTTGGGACATCTTGCTTCACCTTCCCTAGATATTCATCTTTTCTTAATGGAATCTTATATGTCCCACTATCTCATCAGAAGAAGTTTGTTAAGCTTTTACTGACCTTAGCCGGTTCCAATGCAGATGGCATGCTCTTGTCTGAAGTTGACAGGTTATTAAAACCTGGTGGATATTTCGTTTGGACTTCACTTACAACTACTCCAAGAGCGCTCCGTATTAAGGAGAACAAGGACAATTTTCTATTTATCACGAATTTTGCAGAAAATCTTTGCTGGGAATTATTATCACAACAAGATGAGACTGTTGTGTGGAAAAAGACCAGTAGAAAGGATTGTTACTATTCCAGGTGGGTGTCTGCCTTTTTAGTCCCTGTGAATCATTTTTTGTCCCTTTCCATTGAGCTTGTATATCTTAAAACTAATAGCATCCTGCTGAGTTGACTTAAATGGCATTCTATATGAATCTATAGGAAGTCCGGAACGAGCCCTCCAATATGTAGTAAGGGCCAGGATGTTGAGTCTCCATATTACCAATCACTGGGATTCTGCATCGGAGGAACTCGAAGTCGCCGGTGGATTCCCATTGAGAAGCGCGCGCACTGGCCAGCTAGAGCTAAATTATCTATGGACTGACCTTGATATCTATGGTAAACTAGGCCATGTTTTCCATCCAAAGTAAAAAGCCACTTGCAAGCACATGATCCAATAAGCCTGAAATTTTTTATTTTACAGTCTGTTGATTATAATTCTTTGCTTTGCCATAAAACAGCTAAAACTTAGAACTAGATGTCCTCATCAGTTCCTCATTATTATAACTAATCATATTATTTTAATCAGGTGTACATACAGAAGACTTTTCTGAGGATGCCTTGAACTGGAACTCTATTCTCCATAATAGTTATTGGTCGCTTCTCTCACCTCTAATATTCTCGGATCATCCTAAGAGACCTGGAGATGAGGATCCATCTCCACCTAAAAATATGCTGCGGAATGTACTAGATATGAATGCTCACTTTGGTGGTTTCAATGCTGCTTTATTGGAAGCTGGGAAAGAGGTGTGGGTTATGAACGTGGTGCCAATAAGCGGGACTAACTACCTTCCCCTAATTCTAGACCGTGGTTTTGTTGGTGTTCAGCATGACTGGTACGCTTTGCCTTTCTTTACAGTTCTACTCATATATTTGATATCTGCATTCACATTGCATGTCACTTTGAGTATGTGCTATGGATGGACAATGAGAACTGTGACAACTGAAGAAATATGCTTGCACTGCTTGTTTATGTTTTTCTTTAGTGCATGCAATATTGACTGGTTGCATTTGGGTTCTCATCTTCCTCCAATAAGATCTAGTTTAATCAAACCTCTAATGCCTTATTTTGGTGCCCATTAGGATTGATAGTAATACAATATTATCCTTTTACAATGACTATATGAAGATTTTGGTTGATTTGTTCTTATTATCATGATCCTTTTCTACTTTCTAGAAGCAATGATATTTTTCTGGATGCATTTCACTCTATTGTAAAAATTCTTCTTTCTCTGATCAAATACATATATTGTGGATCATTCTACTAAGGATGCACTAAGATTTATTAGTTATTATCAATGCTTCAGGCCTTTTTCTCCTGTGATCAGTAGCTGGGCTATTAAAATATTTCTGTGATTGAATATTGTACCATTTTGCAGGTTTTTCTATGTAATATGACATTACTGATTCTATGATATGCTTTAAATTCTTCTCTGAAGTTTTTTGAAGAAAGAGTCTTCTTCCTATATTGAACTTTGAACCCCACTTTCGCCTGCTTCAAAGAAATTTTACTGCAGCTAATCATTGGTTTATTTCAAAAGTAAATTTTGTGCATTTGATGCTTTTGCTCAATTTCTGCAATTTTTTGTTGCAGTCCTAGGGCTATCCACCAAACAAGTCTGTTTTGGCCTAGAGCTATTCTGTCTAGCACAGCTTCAAATAGCTTGAATATTTGTTTGGTGGCATCTATAGATATATAAGGAGAGAGCTAAGCTTAAATAGCTCCCATTTTCAAACCTGGGCTAGGTCATTCTGTAGATGTCATCAAAATGTGGAAAAATTGCATTTGATTGATTTGTTTATTTTTTTAAAATGTTTTTGATGGAAAATAATTCAATAATTTTTTATTAGGTGTGAGGCATTTCCTACTTATCCTAGAACCTATGATATGGTGCATGGGGAAGGGATTTTGTCACTTCAAGCCAAACAGAAGCACAGAAAGTGTTCCTTCGCTGATATATTACTGGAGATAGATCGCTTACTCCGGCCTGAGGTAACCATATTCTTCCATTTCTAAGCTTTTCTATTACTCTGAATATGCCTCATTTTTTTTAACTGCTTTTTGAACAAAGAGCAACTTAAAAATGGTATCACCATCACCCAGTTGATGTACTCCCATTAAATAACCAGAACAGCCTCCTGCGGAATAGGAAAAAGAAGGGAAAGAAAATCAAATAATAATTCTGGAAGAAGTTAAATTGCTATTGAACAGCACAAATGTTACTCTACAAATCCAACAACTGCAGTTGCCTTTTTTGGTAGATCACATTTGTTTTTTTTTTTTTTTTTTTTTTTTGGGGGGGGGGTTACTTGCATGCCCCTGCAGCTGTAGGTATTGAAATAAATCCCTTTAATGCTCACAGATTATGTACATCACTTGGACTTAATACATAAAAACCCCAACAATGTAATGTATCCGTATCTCCTTATATACCTATCAAAACCTCAATATGCTCCTTTTTATATCCAGATTCAAACCATTACACATGATCTTTTAACACTGAAAACCAATTACATTTCAACGTACACGCGAATTAAAAACATACAAGCATCAATCAGTTCCTCCAAAAGTAAATTGGTGTGAGATGTTTTCTGTTCCACAAAAGTTTCTTGTTCGATCAATGTCCTCATCGCATTCAGACCACTTGGTTCTCTAATAGCTGCAGAATAGTTGAAGAATTGAATTTTGAGGTCGCTAAATAGAATAAAGTAACAAATAGTGTAACCACATTGTCACATTGCTCTTCAATTTTCCAAGATGTTTTACATGTCCTTCACGGTTTACAGAATATGAAGGATTCGACTCCTTTCATCCTTATGTCAGATTGCTGTGTCACCATAAGTTAATCTAGCATAACTTGGCATGAACCACTAAGCATTTCTGCATGTGCAGGGCTGGGTTATACTACGCGATAGAACCCCTCTCATTGAAGCTGTCAGGTCCGTCACAACACAGCTGAGGTGGGATGCTCGTATAGTGGAGCTCGAAAACAACAACGATGAGAGGCTCCTAGTCTGCCAGAAGCCCTTTTTCAAGAAGCAGCTGAAGTAAATATGGGGTACACGTACACCGAAAGCCCGACGAGGTGATATATATTCTTTTCATTGATTCATCCACCTTAAATTTCCATAGAAGTTCCCATCTATCGTACAGAGAGTTCTGAATTCAGTAAACCAAAGAAGAGGTGGGACGGAGAAAAAGAATTCTTCAACGGGAAAAGTTACATCAAATATTTTCCCGTGGAACCGCAAGGTTTCCACGGGCCGCCCCATTGTATTTAAGCAAATGAAGGAAGAATTATAGAGTAGGCTCCAGTTTCTCAAATGTTTACAGTTCTTTTACATAGAATACAATAACAAGGTCAGGTCACGAAATATATCATTATTAGATTGTCCAGGAAGATCATGGAGACAAATGATGAACAGTATTGTAGGCAATGTTGATTTTTTTTATAGTTGATGCATCACGCTTTGGAAATTGATTATTTTCAATAGTTTGAAACTGTCCTTTTCTTGTTGCTGAGGAGCTTGGCTTTTGTCTTATTATTTTAAAATATTGTTTTTATGGATAAAAAAAAACCTCATCAACACCAACATCACAACAATGTGTATGCAACAAGGACTCGCACATGGCCTAAGTAGTGTCCGGTCAGTGTCGCGTAGCTATAGAAAAAATATCCATTTGTCCCACCTTGTTTGACAATGCTTTGTCCATGGTTACAAATTTCCTCAGACTTTCCTCTAGGTCCCATTTGGATTCGCGTGGATGTCACGGTGGAGAATCTAGCATAACGCCACCGCAGACCCATATAAAATTTGGGTGTCATCATTTACACAAGAAAAACAGTGTTGTAAGGCAGGCTGCCCCCCTCAGCTCTCTCTTCTTCTCTCACACTGTCCCTTATTTGTTCGAACATCGCAATTTCAAACGGACCCTTAATTGAGTAGATGATTACGGCGAGCTTCTTTGTGCGTGTCAACCATTGTACCGTTTGAGGCAGGGAATAATCCATCAATGCAATCAGTGTCAATATTGCTCATTCTCACACGGTAAATTGAAAAATTTTCAAAGCCAAGATTTTAAAAATGATCACATGGGTGCTTTTTTTATTTATTTTAGATATATGTAGTTAGATTTCTTTTTGCAGCCCAGAAGTGACCCTCATGCCATCTATACAATGTATAATGCACAATCATAGTCTATACAAATTTATTTTTTTATTTTTCAAAGAATAAAATACACTAGTACATTTTAGTGTATATTTCATTTTTTATAACAATATATACTTCTATGAATAAATGTATATATTTTTTAACAGCACATGTCATTTTCCTTCTTCTTGTAATGGTTGGGTGAAGATTCTAAAAATGAGAGGATTATAAATCTATTGCTATTCACAAGAAAATCCTCAAGTACATGGGGTATTTAAATTACATCACAGTAACAAATGAAGTGTGAAAGATCTCCACTCGAAACTCCTATGCCCTGCACCCAAGCATCTAAAACACCGTTCTGAGGCTCCGCCCCGTCTACCCTGGAACCCTCCGCTCTGAACTTCTCTTCCGCTTACAAACCCGCCAGCCTTCCTCGCCTGAACTCACCTCCGTCCACCTCCTTGCCATGTCCCCCTTCAACCGTCCTCCGCTCACGAGAGAAACTTCAGATGATGGTTGACACCTCTTATAAATCATGGAGCCCACATGTTAATCAAAACGTGAGCAGTCGAATGGTCGACGATTTTTTAGATGCCTAGCATGGAAGAAGGAACATGATTGTGGATTTTTTGAGTGGGTTGTTGACGCCAACCACAACACTATTTATTTGAAATATCAAATCATTACAGTTGAAGAGAAGCTCAACCATCAAATTGATGTCCTAAGTTTAGATATGAAGAAGTATATGAAGTTCATGAAGCTTGCAATTTGTTTCTTGTGCATGCTAAGCTTTGTGATGGTGTATCGGATGATGAAATGAAATGAAAAACAGATTGCTCTTTTGTGATGTTAACTTTGATATTTTATGGTTGTGTTGATGTTTATAGATTGAATATTGATACATTTTGGTAGTGTTTTACACGGTTGAAAATCAACAGCAATGATTGAAAAAATGGTTCCTCCTACATATCCACCTGTTACATAATGCTTGACCAATAAACCATTCACATTCAGATTATATAAACCATTCACATTCCATTGAAAATGCATTTCCATTGTACTGAGATATTTAGATTACATACTCATTCACACTTAAAACAAAATACTGCACAAAATCTGCACAAAATTTGCATCTCCAAGCTGTATAAAGGCTACATCTACATCTCCAACCATCAACTTTCTCAAAACCTGCAATCAACGCATGTAAATAAACTTATCACACGGTAGTCCATTTGAAGTTAAATATTGATCATCTTTAGGTAGCATAAATGTCATACCTTCCCTGACTTCCATATTCGGAACTAAACCCGGACATGTTAACTGAAATTTGACTTGAGATGTGAATATTTGTCTAACTTCCACCCTGAACATGTGATTGGTTACCTCCTGCAGAAGTTGATGCATTCATTGTGTTTCTATTGCTTGCCCTGCATTACAAAAATTAGTTAATTTATAGCAGATACATAAATTAGTTAGTTTGAGAGTACCATATTTGTATTGAACCAAAGCATTTACCTGCACCTAGGTTGCTGTTTATTTGGTGGCCTGGGTAGTGATTGTGTTCCTTGGGCCTTTGTGATTTTAAGGGGCTCCTCAACATCTTTAAGTGTTGCCCCCACTACAAGTTGTGGAGCATCTCTGTCTACCTCCATGTACTCCCCATCATACTCAATTATACCTTCAGACATGGATTCATCTGAACCTGGAGGGACACTGTGATAACTGTCAGAAGTTTCCACTAGGGCTGAATCTCCAAATGAAGAGGCAGACCTTGCATCTTCATCATCATCATCATCATCAGGCTGGGCAGTGTTGCTATGTTCCCAATCTGCATCATCATCAATTTCAATGTCCTCATCACTATCACTATCAGGTTGAACATCATACTGAATAGTATGCTCTGTCAGAAGCTCATCCATATGCTCTAAAGGGTGCTCAATAATATGCTTTGTAGGGTGCTCAACAACATCATCAAGAGGAGTTTGATCAGTATCTGAATCAGCGTGTTCATCTATGTTAACCACTGGTGGAGGGCCCACTTGTTTAGATGATTGAGCCTGATACCTTGCACTCCTTTTGTCCGAATGATGATCTTCTTGGAGCCATAAGAGGTTGATCACCTTCTTCTACACAAAGCCATATGTCAAACTTTCTTCTCTCCTGGTTATCTCTAAATGGCTTAGATAGTTGTGCATCAGTGGTTAGCTTCTCATACTTCGGAGGATTAGATTTTGGTGTCTTGAAGTAGAATATCACATTGTATCCAGCAGCCCATTGAGAAACATAGATCACTTCCTCTGCTAAGGTCACCATGTTGCAGTGTTCTTCATTCATTGCAACTGTCTTCTGCTTTGCATACATGTATTTCTGCTCCCCTTTTCTTGTAGTCTTCCAAAAGCCCCCTTGATAAAAAGTGACTTTAAATGGTTCCTCATCCATAGCAGCTAAGCAATTTCAAATAGTTCCACATTAATACATATAATTTACCTAGCAGCTAAGAAATTTCAAATAGTTCCACATTAATACATATAATTTACCTAGCAGCTAAGCAATTTCAAATAGTTCCACATTAATACATATAATTTACCTAGCAGCTAAGCAATTTCAAATAGTTCCACATTAATACATATAATTTACCTAGCAGCAAAACAATTTTAAATAGTTCCTCACTAATACATATAATTTACCTAACAGCTAAACAATTACAAATAGTTCCATATTAATACATATAATTTAATTAGCAGCTAAATAATTTTAAATAGTTTCATATTAATACATATAGTTAGCCAAATCAGATTTCACATGCTTTTGTATCCTAATTTTAATGACTCACCCACTAACTATATAAATACTCATTATAATCATAAAAGCAATTTGAAAACCACCACACAGATTCTGATCATTTCACCTTCTACTCACACACACAAATTATCAAACACTTAACATGCCACACAAACCACCACCCTCACTTACACAGACACAATGGAGAAGCATATTTTGGGTATGTAGGATATGTGAAAACAAGAAAC
This sequence comes from Acorus calamus, assembly GCA_030737845.1. NCBI lineage: Eukaryota > Viridiplantae > Streptophyta > Magnoliopsida > Acorales > Acoraceae > Acorus > Acorus calamus. The sequence goes on along the minus strand of CM060866.1, from coordinate 4,748,277 downwards.
AAATTGTCAAAAAATTAGGATTTGAACTAAAGTATTATCAGTGATAGACAGACATTTTTCATGTTCCATTAACTTCCATTAGAGAGAGAGAGAGAGAGAGAGAGAGAGAGAGAGAGAGAGAGACGGAGATAGAGACAGAGAGAGAGAGGGAGAGAGACAGAGAGAGAGAGAGAGAGGGAGAGGGAGTACCTCTGAAGATTTTGAATGGTGTCACTATTGATTTGGTGTGTGGGGTCGAGATTTCGAATGGTGGGGACGAAAGCTAGGGCTGGGTGGGGACAAAAATTGAGGAAAAGTGGGGTCTTGGTCTTCTAACAATGAGTGGGGTATTTTAAGTATTTCACATTTTCATTTACCCCAAATAAATGAACGTTCGATGAAAGGATTAAAAGCTAAACACCTCTTTAATTGTAGGGACTTAAAAAATAATATGAAAAAATGAAAGATCAATTCTTAAATAAATATGTTTATGAAGACTGAAAACTAAAAAACCTTAAAATGTATGTTAGATTAGATATACGCACTCTAATGTACCATAATAAAGACAAATTTCGCCCAACAAGGTATTTTAGTAAATTCGTTATCCAGTAAGGCGACTTGAAGTGGATCTAGATTTCGTTATATGTTGATAGTGTCTTCGGTTTTTATTCATTATCAATTGCCTTTTTGAGGTCATTTTGAGTTTGTCATTTTCAGGAGTTATTGATAATTTCTTATTCTTTATAGAAACAGTTTTAGCAATTATCAATTTTACTTTAGGTATAATGAACATTGAGCTTCTGGACTCTATTTAGATAATATAATATGGGTTATAAAACCAAGCTTTCATTTGTATTTTCCTGTCTTATTTTCTATTGGTTGTAGAAAAAAGTTCACGTCTTTTATTAAAACGCTAAACCTAGAATAATCATAAACCTTATAATAACTTAATTATTTACTCAAACAGAGTTTTAGTGTTTTTTGTGATTCTGTCTGAATAAGTTCAAACAAAATTAAATGAAGTTGAAACATTTACTCACATTTAATCAACAAAACCCGATGTTTCAACCTGTTTCTGTTTTAAAGGTTATTATACAAATGGAGGTTTCAATCTGTGTATGTTTTAATGGTTACAAATGGATATATTTTTTATAGTATTTTTTGTAGCGTCTAATTTTTTCATCAAATTGTGTAATAGCATACCCTTTATTTAAATAATAAAAAGAAGTGGGTGTTACATTTCTGTTTTTTTACACAAATATAACAACAAATTAATGTCACCTGATCCACTTGGACCAGCAAGTGTGGTTGGTCCTCCATGCTTTTCGTCCAAGTAATGAAGTGGGGAGTTGGTTTTAAAAATTCAACTACCACCAAACAAAAGTGTTTTTGCATCATTATATGTGCACTAATTGTGAGTCTTCCATATTCAATAATTGAAAACTGCTAAAAGAAAAAAAGAGTAGGTCTGAGTCTTCCATATGGACCATATCCAACAATTGAAAACTAGCTAAAAGAAAGCAAAAGACATGTATACTTAATTATATCCCATAGAATGTCAAAAAAGGAATTAAAAATAAGAAAAAGAAATAAATTAATGCAAGTCCAGCTACATTAGTGTTGGATGATTAAACTAACAGGTTTTTTAAAACAAATAAAATGTTATATGGGACCCAAATGCATTAAAATGGTTCAGAATCCGCTCTCATTCAAGGAAACTGTTACACTATATTTTACAGCCTCAAATGTAATCTAATGTATTGATGTATATACCTTGTTAACCCCCGTTATATACTCATTGAAATTTTTTCACATTTTCTATAAATGATATCATTAAATTCAAAGACGGAAAGAAGAATTAAAATAAAGGGGTAGTTGGAGTAAATGAAAATAATAATTATAAGGGAAAAATAGTCATAGGTCCCTAAATTTTTCGTAAAATCACATAAAGTCCCTGTAAAACTCAAAAATCATCATAGGTCCTTATAAAATGATATAGTTAATAGATTTAGTCATCCGAATATTCTGTAACGGTTTTAGCAAAATTATATTGAAATAAGTCCCTAAAAAATTTGTAAAATTGTGTTTAGTCCTTTAAATTGATAAGAATGCCCCTGTCACTTTCCAATGCCCAACGAGGCGCACTCCGAGAGCCTCTCGAGGAGCATCACCGTCGTGTTCGACCTCATGTCCTCCTCCATCGAGACCTGGTTCATGAGGTAGTACAGCATGAACGATGCGTGCCCGACCGAATCAAGCCAGGCCTTCCCTTCCGAGCTGTAGAGCAGGCGCATGACATCCAGGTTGTGAAGCAACCGCGGGAGCTCTCTCAGGAATATTTGTAGGCACGCGGCGACCAACAAATGCGTGGTCTCGTCCAACCCGTACTCGACGAATGCGATCGCGTCTTTGATGGTGGCGATCAGAGAAGCCAATCGCTCGTCGCATGCACATTTCTGGCATTCATAGCGGTTCGCGAAGGGGATGAGCTCTAAAAGGGTGTCCACGGAGAAGGAATTGATGGAGCCCGTTCGACTGAACGACTCGATCGCTCGCAGTGTGTCAATAGAGATGCCGATTTGGGTGAAATCGATGGTCTCCCGCCACGAATCCGAGAACCCGCCGAAAAGCATTAGGAGATGTTGGCGCGCACGCAATTCACCTCCCTGGACCTGTCGCGGAAGACGACGTCGCCGGGGACTGGTTTGGGGTCTCTGTCGAATGCGATGATTGGGTCGTCGTTTCGACAGCACAGGCAGGGGACGAGTGGGTCGGGGCCGGGGCGGAGGGAGAAGTAGGGGCACTCTAGGGGGAGGCCGGGGCAGTCGGAGGAGGAGGAGGGTCGTGGCGCTTGAGGCGGAGAGGGCGAGCTTATCGTGGACGGAGGAGGCGCGAATGTGGGTGGAGCGGAGGGTGATTAATGACAGTTCGTGTTTGTATTTCTTGAAGGAGATGATCTCAAGAAGAAGCTATTTGAGAAAGAAATTCCATTGTGTTAAAGTGAGTGAATGAGAGGGTATTTTAGTAATGTTACATGTGTGGCTAATGTTAACTGGTTACTTGGTGTTTGGGTAGGGGCTTATTCAACAATTTATTAAAAACACAGGGACTTGTAACGATTTTTGAGTTTTACAATGATTTTTTGTGATTTTACAAAGATTTCAAGGACCTATGACGATTTTTCTCTAATTATACATATATAATAAGTTAAGATAAAATTAAAATAGTTGAAAAATTAACAAGTCCTTAGAGTAACAACGACTGAGATTAAAAGTACTCTCACTCCTGTGAAGTAGATTTCTTGATTATGATGTCCATACATTCAAACAGTTTCCATGTAACTGTGAAAAAGTGTCAAGATAAAATAGAAAATAGAGATTATATATATATATATATATATAGTCTGATGATAATATGCGGTGTGCGGGCTCGTGCGGACGCGACGTGGATCGTTCGATCGCGGGTCCATCGCATCCAACGGTCGACGTGAATCGCACCCGACCGTCCGATGCGATAGACCCGTGATCGACGGCCCGTGGTCGACGTCGCACGAGTCCGCACGCCGCACGATATATATATATATATATATATATATATATATATATATATATATATATATATATATAGGGAGCCGATTAGGTGCGGTTTACGGTCGGTGCGGTGCGCGATCACGGGCCGTCGATCACGGGTCCATCGCATCGGACGGTCGGGTGCGATTCACGTCGACCGTTGGATGCGATGGACCCGCGATCGGACGGTCCACGTCGTAAACCGCACCGACCGCATACCGCACGTAATCGCGACTATATATATATATATATATATATATATATATATATATATATATATATATATATATAGTGAAACGATTAGGTGCGGCGAACGGCGAGTGCGGTCGCGACGTGAGCCGTTCGATCACGAGTCCATCGTTCGATGTGAATCACACATACACACACACATATATAGGAGAACCGATTAGGTGCGGCGAACGGCGGGTGCGGCCACGATCACGGGTCCATCGCATCGGACGGTCGGGTGCGATTCACATCGACCGTCGAATGCGATGTACCCGTGATCGGACGGCCCACATCGCGGCCGCACCCGCCATTCGCCGCACCTAATCGCGAGCGTGTGTGTGTGTATATATATATATATATATATATATATATATATATATATATATATATATATATAGGGCCGATTACATGCGGCGAACGGCGGGTGCGGCAGCGATCACAGGCCGTCGATCACGGGTCCATCGCATCGGACGGTCAGGTGCGATTCACGTCGACCGTTGGATGCGATGGACCCGCGATCGGACGGCCCACGTCGCGGCCGCACCCGCCACACGCCGCACTTAATCGCCCCCATATATATATATATATATATATATATATATATATATAGGGACGTGATTGCGTGCGGCGAACGGCGGGTGCGGCAGCGATCACGGACCGTCGATCACGGGTCCATCGCATCGGACGGTCGGGGGCGATTCATCTCGACCGTTGGATGCGATGGACCCGCGATCGAACGGCCCACGTCGCGGCCGCACCTGCCGTTCGCCGCACGCAATCATTTTCATATATATATATATATATATATATATATATATATATATATATACACACACACGCTTGCGATTAGATGCAGCGAACGGCGGGTGCGGCCGCGACGTGGGCCGTCCGATCGCAGGTCTATCGCATTCGACGGTCGACGTGAATCGCACCCGACCATCCGATGCGATGAACCCGTGATCGCTGCCGCACCCGCCGTTCACCGCACCTAATCGATATATATATATATATATATATATATATATATATATATATATATATATATATATATATATATATATATATATACGCGGATGATAATATGCGGTCGTGCGGTCGCGATCGTGGGCCGTCCGATCGCGGGTCCATCGCATCCAACGGTCGACGTGATTCGCACCCGACCGTCCGATGCGATGGACCCGTGATCGACGGCCCGTGATCGCGGACGCACCGATCGCACGACTGCACGTAATCACTTCCCAATATATATATATATATATATATATATATATATATATATATATATATATATATATATATATATTGGGGTACAATCAATCTTTTCTCAAAATTTTTCTCATATTAATTAAAGTAAAAATATTACATTAAATGATGCATCCTTTTACACATGAAATATGATCAATTCGTCACTATGACGCGCACTAGTGTTTAACCAGTGAAGCCCATATCTAGCAAAACTTTTGATTTACTTGAGGTTGCATAGATTAAGGGTCAGACACTTTAATGATCATTCCTCTAAACGCCACAACACTTAATTACTAATGTAATATATAAAATCATCTAATGCATCACATACTCCATTATGTCAATATATACTCAATTTACAGAAAAAAAAAGAAAATGTATAAATCAATTCATTTGAATGTGTACTTCATTAGTCAAATATATATTTCTAAAAAAAAAAATTAAACCCTTGTGCAATCTGCAAAAATGACTGAATAAACGGGTGGACAAAATATCTGATCACTGAATTTCATCTTAAAAGAAGTAACCTGCCTACATTTTAAAAAAGAAAGACAATTTCAAAGAGAAGCTACATATCCAGTATAGACATGATCCTAAAACTTACATCTTAATCCTACAGTAAGGACCGCCTAGCTTTAAAAAAAATAAAGAATTTAAGCTGCTCTCCTTTCAGGTTCTCACTCAGAAGTCTTCAATGTCAACTATTGATGTCTAAACCACCATCACATAGCATTGCAAACCTCTCTGCCAAAACAATGTCTAAAAACAGAAAAATCTTCCTAAACAATTTATTTCCACATCAAACAAAAAAACATGCATGCCAGCCCTAAACCAGGGAATATATTATAAAAAAGGAAATTGGAATTGTGTTCCTTGTGATAAGTATTGGTCAACTAAAGTGATCCGCATATCTGATAGCATCCAATGTTGTTACACAACGTTCTTTTAATAACCCATATATCTCGATAATTGTCCAACAAGATATATATACCTCATGAGACGGGTATATACCTTATTAGAAATTTTTCACATTTCTCATAAATGGGTCCATATAAATCTTTGGAGTATGCCCTTCAATTTTCAAAAAGTATATACCTTATCTGAGAAACAGGGAGCATCCAACATTTTCCATTTTTAAACTTCTCCAACCATTGTCATTGTAATTGACAATTGCTTTGACAGAGAAGCATGGGAATGGGATGTCCGACAAATTATATTAATGTGGCAAAACATCCAAAAACATAAAAAAGAAGATGAGGCATCAATCTCCAAAAAAAAAATTAAAAAATTAAAAACACAAGGTATGCTATACCAGTACAAATTTTCAAGGGTTTCATCCCAATTCAATGAGTTTAACAGCAAACAATTTATGAGACTCTTACAATCTTAAAAAACCCAAAATGTCGATCCACGTGCACGAGAAGATCACAAACTACAAAGCACGGACACTTCCTCGGAGGTTCCGTACCCGTGTCGGACACGGACACGGACACGGCAGAAACACGACACAGACACGTGTCGGACACGGCTCTAGCCGTGTCTACCTTCATTTTTTCTTGGACACGTCTGAGACACGGCTAGGACATGGTTGGGACATGACCCAGCCAGTTTCAACCCAAAAGTAAAAAGAAAATGAAAATGAAGGCTCAAATATATCCCACATTTAACCCATTTAAAACAACCTAGAACAATTCATATAAACAAAATCTCTTTCTTAAGGTTAAAAAAAAATAATGATTTATTAGTTTAAAATAGTGATTTATAATTTAAAACATTAATTTATTGATTTAAAACAGTGATGTATAAAAAGTGATTTATTAGTTTATACAGTTGGTTATAAATAGTGAATTAAATGAAATGTGTTTGTTTATATAAAATAGTGATATATATTTATTTATTATATTAATTTATTTGTTACCGTATCCTAACCATACCCTTGTCCTATTTTTTCAAAAATTACCGTGTCACCGTGTTCGTGCTTCATAATATAATGAGTGTTTTCTTTATTGTGGTTTCCGTTTAGAGGACGAAAGAAAAGGAAGGGGGAGGGGTTGTAATCATAAAAAAATGTAACAAAATTTATATCAATTGCGCTCAATGTTACTTCATGCAGGGGAAGGATGATGGGGGACAGGATGCCACTCTGGCAAATGTTTTTTGGAAATCCCATATAAATTGTTATTCAATATGAGTTGTATCATTTGGGGTTCTTTCATGAACATATTCCACAGGTTGTCATTGAGTTTGACTCCATGGTTGGTTGGATTCGGGCTGATACCAAGCCCCCATGGGTAATCACTACACCTGATCTAGAAAATTAATCATCATTTAGATCCATTAAGCAATAAGAAATCTCATATATTGCGAGAGAAAGTCATGCAGTGGCTGATCACATGGCATGGCTCCAGAAGCAACAATACATAGCAGCCTTGAAGACCTTGTTTAGATGCTCAAAATATGTTTGCTGAGGATGGAAGGTGTGCGCAGAGTCAGAGAACCAATTGGCAATGTGCCTGATGCAGAGGCAGAGTTTTCATTGCACTAATCTTGTGGTTGCATACCAAAACTTCTGTAGCAGGAAGAAAGGATTCCTGTATCCCCCTTTTGATGGATGGGGAAACATGGGATATGCAGGTGCAGGTTTTGAAGCTGATACAGCAGAGGGGTGCGAAAACAGATAAGTATATCACAAATCATATTCTGGTGGTATGGGCGTATGGCTAATCAGAATTAGATGTTTTTCACGTGGTGAGTATATTCTTGCACAAAGAAATCCCTACTGGTATGAATGGGGGATGCAATTAGACTGTCCTGCTTCCATCCTTGTTTGTACCCAAGTAGGGATTAGAATTTTGTTGCATTGATACCACTCACCAAAAAAGGGTTAAGGTTACTGGAAAAAGAAAGTGAAGATAAAAATGAAGGACCAGAATAGAAGATGAGTGATCGACATTCTGGCCTTCATCCAGGCAGCTACATTACATCACCAATTACTAATACATCAAAACATTCTATCAAAAACAGAAAATAAATGCAACAACCCTACAGGATACACCTGGCTACTCTATAATTACTAATCTGTGATGAATAAGGCTAACACCCGGCTACTCTATAATTACTTTGTTCAATCCTTTATGAACAAGCACTGTGCTCTTCCAAATGTTTTCAAAATAAAAAGAATTTTCCTTGAAGAAAACTCAATCCGCATCAACCAAATTGCCCCTTGGATAACAGAAACCAACAACTGGGACACTTTAGACTTGATACTCCTATCCCCCTTTTTCTTCATTTTCCTTCATAGGCTTAATAAACTCGAAGGACGACCAACCATAACTTTGAGAGGAAAATCCTCTCTCCCAAATTGGAGGTGATTGATAAAGTAACATTTTTCCTACTTTTTTGAGAAAAGTAGGAGGCGATCACTCGTGTGAGTTGTGTTCTACGAAGTTGTCGGGCGACTCAAGACAATCAATCAAACGGTGACCCAAAACGTTGCAAGATGAGATGGATCCAAATTTGAAAGAGACAGATTAGCACCAGAATTCCGTACCGACAAATTGGGGATTATGGTGAGATTTCTCTCGTGAAAGGCTTACAGTGAACCTCCCCAAAACCATTAGAGAATGATCGCTTGTTTGACCATCTAGAAGTCCCCCCTTGATCATAGGCATTCTATTCCATTCCAACAAGATTCCCCCACCTCATCCTAAGTTCCCCCACCCTAACTTTCTCATTCCCTTTGATTTCCAGAAGAAAAAAGTTCTAGATAAATACACCAAAACACATCAATAAGCATCAACATGTATTGTCATCTCTTCTTTATTAAAAAAGGAAAATTGGACTCTATCTGGTGTACGGTGGTGGGTGGGAGTCTGATGGGAGGAAGGCAACATGCTTGCCTTTTTCCACACCCACGTAGAGGTATGTCCTAAGTATAGAAGTCTATACATGGAATTGCTTCACAATTCTAGGAGACTATAAGGTGGAAACTAGGGGGAGGGGAGAGAATCAGGTTTTGGCACTTTCACTGGTGTGGATCTGGTCCTCTCAAGGCTGTTTAGCCCAAGTTGTTTGCTCTGGCGTGAAACAGGGATGGTCTGGCGCATGAGTTCTCGTTGGCCTTGGGTTCCGGAGGTGGCTGGAATTTAGATTTGCAAAGAAGAATTACTGGTGCTGAACTTCTTCAATTTGCCAACTTTTCTGTGGGCTAGCTGATTTCGAATCAACTCCCTTGAGGAAGATGCACCAATTTGGGACCCAAATCCGCAAATGGGGTTCTCGGTCAAGGCTGCCTATGATTGATGGCGGCTGGGTAGACCTTTTAACCATGGTGTGGCTTCGAAGACGCGCGAAATTTGGGGTTCCCGGGCTCCACTAAAGGTGAAGTGCTTTCTGTGGCTTCTATTCCAAAAGAGGCTGTTGACGAGATCCTATCGTGTGCTCTGGAGGCCATCGGATTCAACTGCCTGTGTCTTATGTAATGGAGCTGAGGAGACAACAGTTCACCTCTTTTTCGAGTGCTTGGTGGCTCAGGAAGTCTGGTTCAATCTGAGTTTGGTAACAGGTGGCTCCTGGAGATTCCAATCCTTGGATCAGCTTTGTATGGCAAGCCGTCAGCTGGTTCGCAGGGGAAATAGGAGCGTGAGGACTGAGGAGCAATGTATGTAGGTTCTCTTCCCAGCAACTATGTGGGTGATTTGGCTGGGACGGAATGACGCCCTTTTTCATGGCTCCCTGGTCTTGGCGACAGGTATTTGGGAGTCAGCAAAGTCCTTTATCTAGGCCTGGGGTTGCTTCTGTGTGGGTATGGCGTCAATTAGGCTGCGTGTTTGTTTTTCCTTTTCTTTGGCTTGTGGGCTTGCCAGCCAATAGCCTTTTTTTTTTCTTTCAGGCATGCACTACTTTTATTTATAAAGAAGTAACATGTCTACAACTTTCATTTTCAAAAAAAAAAAAAAAGAGGAGGAAAATTCATGAAGGAAACACACAATATACAACAACTGCGAACTACATAGTAGTACATCAATCGTTATGTTGATGAAAAAGGTAAAACTCACATATTAAGACAACTTAATTGTAAGTTAATAGTGGCAGAGCATAGATATGAAAAAACTAAAAAGAGAAACATCACAACATTTATCCTGATTTTAGCATTACCCAAATTAAGATTAAACAGAAACCAGAACCAAGTACATGTTACTGATGATAGCCAATAATTCCTAAAACCTAGCAGCTGCGCAAGATTGAAGCTATTTTTTAATAAAATGAGACTGGAAGCACATGTCAGCATTAAGAATTACGTCTTTGCATTAAAAAATGGTCAAATTCCCAATAACTATCAAACCCTAATTAGAAACTAACCAATTCAGAGTCAGCGAACCCTACCCAGTCTTGTAGACAACAAGTTTTTTTTAATAAATAATGACTAAGGTACAAGTTGAACTAAATGTAAGTGGTGACATGGATACCTGATCCACCGAAAAATTCTGCCAATTCCAATGCAGAATAATATCACGTGCTGACTTCCAGAACAACATTTTATGATCACTTCTTCCTAGTGAACAGAGCCTCCAAGAATGAAGGGAAAATGTCTCCCCTAAACCTGCCATATATCTGTTTAAGGGCGATAATTGTGCGACTTTATATATGTTAAAGCTCATCTGTAAGTCCTCAGCTCAAATTATACTTAGCGGCCCTCACACGGGCTATTATGGCTTCACCTACACTGTCCAAACCTTTCGTCCCCACCAATTTTGAACCAAATCTCCCATACAAAACACTCAATCTCTCTTCATCTCCATTCACCTCACTGACCTCAATCACCTGCTTTTTGGTGATCAATCCATAAAGGAACAATGGACCAGAACCCAACTTCTTCTCCCCAACTCTCACTCGCACCAAGGACAGGGCTTCCAAATCCTCCGAGTCCGGATCGAAAAGCACCGAGAAGTCACCAAAAGACATGTCGGGGCTCCTGAACAGGCCTTCCAAATCCAAAGCATCCTCCTCCACATCCACCTCTTCTGATGGGATAGCAGACCTTCGGTTCACCACTCTCGATATGTTTGCTGCTTCCCTCAACCCACTGAGGAAGGCCCCATGCATCGTAGCCGGGTACCTCCTATTTGTTGCTTCCCCAGCAAAGAACACCCTCTCATCCCCAATGCTCTCCGCAAGCACATCGTAGTCATCCCCGGAGGATCCGACAGCCACATACGAGTAAGACCCATAGGTGAACGGATCTGACCCCCACCTAGTGCAGACTGCCTGGATTGGGTTGGGTACTTCTATCCCCATCGGTCCAAAAATCCCCTTCAAAATCTCCAACACTCGTTCCACCGGGTCCATGGGGTGCATTGACTCAAACTTGATCGCGGACTCCCCTGCAACCAAAGCGACAAGCAATGGCCCGCCCGAGACAGATGAGTAGCTGTAGAACAGAAAGAACTCCCCACGCTTGCATGGGTCCTCCGTCAGGTGCCCAAACGTGTCAATCCCACCGCCCCAGAAGTCCCACGGGAACAACATTGCAACCTTGTTGAGCAACCCAAAACCCAATCTACTGATAGCCTCCTGTTTATGAGGCAAAAGGTCAGGAACGAATCTGATCACCCCCCGTTTCAGCACACCTAAAGGGACAGTGATCAATGCAATGTCCCCACGGAATGCCTGCCCATCACGAGCATAAGCGATCACGCCATCACTCCCATAATGCACCGCCTCAATGGGCTTACCATAAAAGATTGGTAGGCCCTCTGCGAGGGCCCGCACAAAATGGGAGTTCCCCCAGGAATGAAGCAGTGGTCACCACCCATCTCATACGGGTCGTCCTGGTCCCAGAAGACCATCGAAAGGTCGGACAGCAGCGTCGCATTCGCATATTCGAGGTTCGCGAGATGCCAATCCAACAGCATCCTCTCCTCCTTGGAATTCACGCCCCCCTCAGCGACGCCATAAGCCTTCCTGAAAGCCTCAAGTGCCGAGCCCAGGGAGACATCCGCTGACAGATCAAGCCCCTCCGTCATGGCCTGGCGCAGCTTGCACACCTTGTCGAGGAGGCGGTTGAAAGCGCTCTCCACACTGCGATCGATTTCTGGGTCCACGGGCCGCCCATCAGGGAGGTACAGCGGGCACTTGTCGCGGACCTTGTGGAGGGGGAGGCCGAGCTGCCTCGCGAGCACCCCGAAAGGGTTCCCATTGATTCCAGTGAGGACGCTTCCGCCGAGGTCCGCTGCCACCACGACGTTCCTCCCGCGCATCTTCCGAGTCAGGACACGCCCACCGGGGCGGTTGCGGCCCTCGACAATGGCGACCCTGAACCCAAGCGAGAGGAGGTGACGACCTGCAGCGAGGCCGGCGAGGCCAGCGCCGACTATGACGACGGTTTTTTGCCGACAATCAGGCGAAGGCAGCGCGAGAGGGGGGTGGTTCTTGATGGCGGGGGAGAGACCAAAGTTGATGTAGGAGTGGTGGAGGAGGAAGTCATAGGCGGAGTGAACGAGGGGGCGGTGTTCGGAGCGGATGGAGGCCGTGGAGTCGTCGAAGGTGAGCCAGGACGAGACGTCGGAGCGCCAGAGGGAGAGGATGTGGTTGCGGACGACGATGTAGTTGGACTGGTCTCTGCCGCCGAGGGAGGCCACCACGCCCCACTCGATCTCCTCTTCGGTGAGGGAATCCGCGGGGAATCCGACCGAGGCGGCGACCAGGGCTTCCATATCGAGCTCCCTCGCCAGGTCGCGGCGTCGACCGCGGCGGCCGCGGCGAGGGAGGGCTCCGGCGGAAGCGGCAGCGGCGGAGGAGCCGATGTCTCCGGCTAGGTCGTCTTCCCTGTAGGAGACGGGACCCGCCTTGGGAGGGGGGCGGAGAACGCGGAGGCCGTTGATGGGGACCATCTCCGGGAAGAGCTTCTTGCGACGGCGACGCTTCCTCGCCAGGGGGAGTCCAATTGATGTGGCGGCGGGGGCGATGGAATCATCAAGGAGAGGAGGGTTAGGGTTAGGGTTAGGGTTTGGGGAGGGGAGGGCATTGATTGAAGAAATTAGGGGTTCTACGGGGGTGTATTCGAAGTGGGTTTGGAGTTGGGAGGGGGGAGGGATTTGGGGGAGGGGTTGATCCGCCATTGCGGAGGATTGAAGAGAAAACGGAGGATATTTTCGGAAGAGACTGTTGATTCAAATCATTCGGCAATATTGCGGGCTTTCTTCTACGAGTATCTCGGCTAAAGATTAATTTCTCCTCTAGCTCCTCCAATCTATTCACTAATCCTAAAATAAAAATAGTTTAAATTTAGGGTTAAAACATCATAGTTCCTTTGAAAACCCATATAAGTTTCTATTAAAATTAGGACCATCAAAACTCATAAAAATTCAATTATCATTCATGAGTTAAATTTTCATCCAACTTTAACAGAATATTCCTAGAATATTCTGTCACAAATAATTGTGTATACATTGAAATTCTTATAAACAGTCATAAAGATAAATTAATCCCTATCAAAATTGTCGCTCAAAAACTTTTACATTAAATTGTGTACACATTGCAGTCCCTATAAACAATCATAAAGACAAATCAGTCATTGCAAAAGAAAAATTGCTCCTGAAAGACTTTTACATTTAATTGAATAAACATTACATTCCGTATAAATAATCGTAAAGACAAATTGGTCCTTATAAAAGATAAAAATGCCCCTGAAAGATTTTTACATCCAAATTAGGATCTTTAGGTAGAGTGTGAGCGATAGAATAAAAGATGAAAAAAAAATAAATAAATTATATTATTTGTCTTTATAATTATGTATAAAGACTATAATGTCTATACAATTAAATGTAAAAACCTTTGAGGGGTATTTTTGTCTTTTACAGGGATCAATGTGTATTTACGATTGTTTATAAGGACTGTAATATTAATCCAATTAAATGTAAAAGTCATTCAAGGGTAATTTATTTTTATGATTATTTATAGGGACTGCAATGTGTATACAATTTAATGTAAAAGTCTTTGAGGGCAATTTTATCTTTTACAGTGATTAATTTGTTTTCATGACTGTTTATAGGGACTTCAATATCTAAACAATTATATGTGATGGAATATTATGTGAATATTACGTTAAGTTTGAATGAAAATTTAACTTAGAGATGATAATTGAGTTTTTTTTTAGTTTTAGGAACTCGTATGTCTGTCACAATTATAATAGGGACTTATATGAGTTTTCTTAACCCTTAAATTTATTAATCCCACCAGCCAAACCCTCCCATTTACCCTACATAAGACCCAGATTACATGCCCCACTCACAAACCTTATTAGATATCATTATCTTATTTGATGACTTGTTGACTGTTAAAAAAAATGATACAATACGGACAAACCCCCTTTTCTCTATTCATTATTACTCTTCCACATGCATATTGATTACACTAAAATTTATCCATTTTGAAATTTGAATTTTGAAATCCTTACCTAAATTGTAATTCAATTTCTATTTCAATTACATTAAAACTTACATAAATTATTTTTGTCAAAATCTTTCAAACGGCTTAGATTTTTAATTCAATCTTGCATTCTTATTAACACATTAGTATTTTTCTAAAGAATGTTATTAACTGAACATAAAAATAATCAGGTATTTATTAAATTCAAATTTAAATAAAAAACACATAGTTACCATATGAAGCAGTTACATTTTAATTTGATAGTTACATTTAGAAAAAATACCAAAAAAATTGTTTAAAAGTTAGAAATATCAAAATCAGTAATTTTTAATAATACCACAAAAAAAGTTTCATTTCTCAATTTTAGAAACTAAAAAAACTCACATACCCTCATGTAATTTTTAAACTCTCTCTTATCATATTTAAAACATTTCATAATCATCATCTAATTAAAAATTAATATTAATATAATAAATTATTTTTATTTGAGAGTGGTTTTACATGCTATTAAATTTTTTAACTATTCTATCAAAATGTTGAAATTGGAAAAACTATAATTCATAAATATATAAGATTTTGTTGGATTTTTCTAAATTTTTTTTAAAAACATTATATTTTATAAATGTCTTGCATATAAAAAAAAAATTGTATAATATTAAGCATATATAAGTGTACTAAAAGATTTTAAAAAGTTTAGAATGTCTAAAAAATATTTTATAATGGAAAATTTTCAATTTTTACTATTAAACTCTTAATGGTGTATTTATATATACAAAAAATAATAATAAACTTCATGTACAAATTAAAAAATATATATTATTATTTATCAATGTTTTTTAATTGGAGTGTTAAACAATAAAATATATTTGATGATGTTTAAATAATAGATAACATAGGCGCAGTCAAGTCATTTTACTTCCTATTTTTGTAAAAGACAACTTTTTTAGATACAATTTTTAAAAGTGGCTAATTTGGGCATATCTATCTTTCAGAATTTTTTTTGGGCAATTTTCCTTACATTTAACGATTAATTATTGATTACAGATTCATCTTGGCGTACACACAATTAAAGAAATGATCTGTTTTTAAATTGTTCATGGAATGTAAGAAATTTAGGTAAATGTTATTGTTATGTTATTTTTTTGTAAATATAACAGTGTTATGTAAATGTAACAATAATATAAAATATAAAAAATTTAGGTAAATGTTACTGTTATGTCAAATTTATGTAAATGTTGTGTTACATTTATGTAAATGTAACAGTGTTATGTAAATGTAATAAACAGTATAAAATATAAGAACTTTAGGTAAATGTTACTGTTATGTTACATTTATGTAAATGTAACACTGTTATGTAAATGTAACAAACAGTCTAAAAGTTAAGAAATTTAGGTAAATGCTATTGTTATGTTACATTTATGTAATGTAACAGTGTTATGTAAATGTAACAAACAGTCTAAAATGTAACTGACAATCACTATATAAAAAGTTCTCATGTTTTAGATTTAAAATATGTAACATACATTTAAAATTTAGATAATAAAATGTTAATTTCAAATTCAGATATAACTGGCATTCTAACAAAATCATAACATGAAATTTTTTTTTTAATATCAAACAAAACCAATTGCAAATAAAACACAATTGCAAATCCAAAATATAAAACATGTCAAACATGATCCGACAGACATTGAGACGAAATCCAAATCGAAAAAAAATGAATCAGTGACTTCAGATTCCTCTGAAGCAGAAATTCAGATATGAGGGGTGGTAAATGAGCTGTCATTTATAAACGAGTCGAGCGAGCCGAGCCGAGCTCACGAGCCTAGGTTCTTCTTCATTTTAGGGTTTTTGGGGGTTGAAAATAAAATTTTACTCTAAATGAGTCAAGTTCATGAGCCTAAACGAGCATAATTGTATTGATTTAATGTTTTGATTTTACAAATGAGTTGAGTGAAGCTTCAACTAAGTATTTTATAACACAAATAAGTCGAGTTTGAATACAAAATGAAGCTCGATCCAGGTCCCGAGCCTAACCGGGCTTTAAAAATTGTTAAAGCTCGCTCATTTGTCTAATTGAACGAGTCTGAACGAGCTCAATCGAGCCGAGCACGAGCCGAGCATGAGCGGCTTGGTTCGTTTACCAGCCCTAGATATGCTACTAGGTGTTTTTCATAGAAAATTTAATTCTAAAAAAAAATCGATTAATAATGATGAATGAATAAGAATTCAATTGAACATTCTAAAAAAAGAAATACGGGAATTAATGCTTCTCCACGATGTACAGATGAAGGGGACCAGATCCTCTCCAATCCTTTGGGTTGCAAGGATCTTGCTATATTTTTAACTAGTGGATGGCACCTGCATGTAAAAAAAATCAAGGGTGAGATTTGATTTTTCTAGTGGACCACCCACCATCCCTTTTTTTCGGTGCACCCAAAGACCCAACTTGGTTTTTTTTTCTTCTTTTTTTTTCACTTTCCAGTGGACCCAGGACCTACGGGCTCGGATTCCCTGTTCCCATGGAAACAGGAAACACCATTTTAATCCAATAGAATATATCAACGTGGACACTCAAACAGACTAGTTGAACAGCGTTAAAAAAAATTAATTGCAGCTCCAAACGAATTGCACAAAAGTCCTGTAGAATAAAAGAATCACAAATCCATCAAACCATATTAAAAATAATCACACTTCTAACTCTTTTCAGACAAAAACATATACAATCCGTGAGTAAGAAAAGGATTGAATAAAAAAAAATTAATAGTTCAAATAGATGTAATCTTTATACCTTATTATATTAGACCCTCTACTCATTATGTGTGTGTGTCTGTATATAACTATAATATTATTTAATTTATTAGATTATGTACTTCAACTTTTTATAAAAGTTCATGCTTAGTGGCTCAGTAGACGAGATATATAATTTTAAATAAAAAAATTAAAAGCATGGGCGAACTTGCATTTTAGACTAACAAAAAAATTGAGCATAATATTTTTCTTTTATTTTTGAAATAGACATTCAATTAAATCATTTCATAACAAACGGATGAGATGACAATAAAAAAATTAAGTGGTATTATTCTCTTACATATATCATGTAAATTCTGCAAAATCAATTTGATATTGTCGCTAATAATTTTAGAAAATGTCTTATAAGTCCTCCATGCAAATATAAAAAGAACTTAATAAAAAAAGATAAAATAAATTTATATTTATTAATCAAAACTTAAACCTATAATATGTAATTGTTTTTGCTAAGGAACTCATAACAATCAATTGATATCAATATCATCATGAGTCTTTGAAGTCCCAAAAAGATGAATTTATCTTCTATGAAAATCTTGGTGGCCGTCTCGTTGAATCCTTTATTGCTCCTCTCTCGTCAAAATAATATAGACTTTTCACCTTCTATTATTTGATATTAGAGTTTATATGTGATTTAATTGAAGGGACCGATTTGTGATTGATTTATTATACAAGGACTATAATGCAATGTTTACATTTTCTTTTACAGGGTCCAATGCAGACGGGTGTACAACTAATTTTTTTTTTGACGCCATTCAATCAGCCCGTTTGAGTGTCCACGTGGATATATTATATTGGGTTAAAATGGTGTTTCCTGTTCCTATAGAAACAGGGAATCCGAGCCCCAGGACCTACTACTTGGGTTATTTTTTGTTTTCTTTTTTTTAACATTCAAGATTTAGGGTTTTTTTCCATCACCAGCCCCACCACAGAAGACTCAAAGATCTATCATCAGTCTCGTCGTCCAGGCACAACATGAAGAACAAGTTGATATTCCAAGGTATCATTCATCTTTTAAATTTCAAGCCCTAGAACTCGATGTACAAAAAAAATTTGGAAGAAGAAGTGTGTGAGTCTTGTTCCGATCCATTGTGAGCAAATTATAACCCCTTCAACAACTCTTCTTTTTTAGTGGGATCAAATTAAATTATTTTTAAAAAAAATATCAGTTATGTGTCTTAAAGCCATCTGTTTCAACTTTGTCTGAGTCTAAATTTTCCAACAGTAACAGCTCACACATCTCCATTAGTGACAATACACCGCGTGGAGGAGCTGCCACTTCACGGACTTAATTTTTAAAAGTCTCCCTGTCTGGGTGTCTCCATCCTTCACACTTTCACCCCACAGTGATCCAAAACCTCTACTAACATGGTTGTCTCCTAATATAATAAATTGAATCCATAGTTTATGACCTCCTCCACTGTACCTTTTTGTACAGAATATATGGCTTTGACTCAATTTTAGCCTTTGCAACTGACAACCCTCCTTTCCTCTAAGGGACCCCATGACACTTGAGGAGTGAGGGCCATATTCAATTAAGAAAATGACAGTCCGGTCTCCGTTCCAGCCAATTTTTTTTTAATGAAAATATGATACATTTCATCTCTAAAATAGTTCAAAAAATAGCTCAAATATGTCATATACTCTTTGTTTGAGGTCATATAATTTGATGGATTTTTATTCTATATTTTTTAAATGCATATATGTAATCTCTAACAGGTGTATATGACCTGCAAGTTGTTTTTTGGATAATTTTTAGAACTGGGTGTATCAAAGCTCTTTTATTATGCATGTACTTTTAATGTGTATTAATTTAATGTTAGAGAGCGAATAATCACTCACTAGTAATGACTGAATATATTGTTAAAGAATTTGTGTTAACTATTCCCACAATGTTTTAAACCATTTTTCATTTGACCTGGCCCAAATTGTGAAAAATATGCTAAGATAACTTGAAAAAAAATATTTCTACATGAAATATTTCTACATGTATGGTTTTATGTTTGAATACACTTTTGAAATGGAAAATGTTAGATTCAACATCATTTTCAACCCCAAATGTAATCCACAACCTTTTTAATTTTTTTAAAAAATAGTATACATCATCTAAAGAGTACACATATATATTTTTGTAAATAATGAAATATATATATTTTAATGATTCGTATGAAATTAGTTATAAATTGTATTAAAAAAATCATGAATTGAAAAATGAGTTGAGTGTAATAATATCTTTTTTTTAAATACAATGAGGTATCCTAAAATCCTTGATAGTTTTGAGACAAAAAGACAATGTGAGGAGTTTCCAGTTGCGGAGCCACATGTATGGGACCGAGTGGGTGCAGCTGCCCCCACTCAGTTTGCAAATAACGAATAACCAGTATGTATATGCTCTGTTCAGAAATGCGGCCCGTGCGGGTCGCATATGTGGTTCGGTAAGCCTATCGAACCGTGTAGGCTAATATACGGGTCTATGAGAACAATGCTCGCATATGCGGGGATATGCGATATATGCGCCCGCATAAACGGGCACATGGTTTAGAAAAAAAATAAAATTTGCATTTATACCCCCCTAAAAAAGTTAATTGCATTTATACCCCTTAAAAATTACATTTATACCCTTATGTCCGTCTGAAATTGAATCTATGCCCCTATGTGGCTGTGTCTGAAATTTTAATGGTTTAATATGATTATATTTCTTTAAATTTACCTTGTTATCTCTTATTTATAAATCAACACTATATAATTATTTTTTATTAATAAAAAATTACATAAACGCATATACTTCTGCATGCCGCATATACTCTGAGCGGTACCCTACCCACACGCATACCGCATACCACATTTCAGAACACTGTATATATGTATTTTTTTTAGGTTTAGGGTGCGTTTGGTTGCGCGATTGCAAAATTGATTCTGCAGGAATCTGCGATTGCAAACCTGATTCTGCAGGAAGCTCATTTTCTCAGCTTTTTGAAATCGCAGCTTTTGAGCACTATTTGTCTGCAATCGCTGGGTTTAAAACTGCGATTACAAAACTGTTTAGTTGCGCGATTGCAAACGCAGCTTCCTGTAATCGCAATCGCAGTGCAATCGCGCAACCAAACGCACCCTTAGTGTGTATATATGTTGTAGTTTGGTTGAATATTAATCAATTTAAATGTGTTAAAAGACATGCATGTATGAGGTAGTTTTGTTTGTTGATTAAATTGTTTTATGATATATTTACAAGAGTAGTACATCCTTATATTATATTTAATTATGTTTGTTTGGCTCATGAATAAATTATTGGATTATACAATAGTTTCTTTGATTGATATTCCTTTATCTATTTAGTTAAATTTTCTAAATTTTCATCTTTTATGTTTCTTTTATCAACTTTTTTCTCTAGTCTACCTTATTGGAAACTCATACATTATTTTTTTCATTTTTTTAATAGTTTTAAAAGAGGCAAATAACATCATTTTTTTGTTGTTCTTTTTTGTTTGATAGATCATGACACTTTAAATTTATGTCAATTGAAAATTTATTTCAGTTTAAATTTGCTCCCCAATAAGACAAATTTCTGACTCCGCCATTAAGAGTTTTCATGTTACTATTTCACCAATCATTCAAACCCACAGGACCACAGCATCTTTGCTTCAAATCATTAGTCCCTGAATATATTTGGATGTGATGATCTTTTTAGCCAAGTTTGAGGCACCATCATATATTTTTCCTGGTTGATAAACGGCAAAGATGTTGATTGTTATGTGTTATGAGGGAGAGGGACTAAACGAATCTAGCTATGATTTTTAAGATATATATAGAGAGAGAGAGAAAGAGAGATGGGTATATTAATGTAGAAGGGGAGACAGGGAGGACAGAACAAGTTGGAGGGTATGGTGATGGTGGTGAACTCGCCCAAAAAAAAAGTGTTCTTTGTGCAAGCTGTCACTGCATATCCAAACCCCTCCTTACAGCAAGGAAGCCTTTCAGCCTGTCGGGTCTCGCGCTCTCTCTCTCTCTCTCTCTCTCTTTTTTAAAGAAAAATGTTATATTCAGTCTATTTCACAGTCCAAAATGCAAAACACAGTACTCTCCTTGTTTTTATTTTTTTAAATTAAAGATCATATATTTCATCTAACGATGCATATAAAATTTGAAAGTATTTATCCTCCAATGAATTGAATGATATGATTTGAAAAAATATGAAAAGTTTTCAACAAATTATAGTAAGTAGAGGGGCTACTAGAGCTATTTTAAAAAAAAATACATGTTACCCTACAACTCAAAACACCCTGACCACATAGTTGCCATTTGCCAAAAAAGACACCTACGCACGCTCTCTATTGGCTCATTCTTACCTGGCTTTGTTGAGAGACTAATGGAGGGAGAGACTAGGAAAGCAGAAGAGAAGAGAATCAAGAAAAGGAAGGGCATGCAGTAGTTGAAGATCAGATCAACCCAGTTATGATTCAGATGTTGTGAGGGTTGAATAGGTTTTCAAAGATGGCGCAGCAGCATCGATCGAGGTTCGGTGACACGACGTTCACAAAGGTCTTTGTAGGTGGCTTGGCTTGGGAAACACCTACTGAAGAGCTCCGGAGCTACTTTGAGCAGTTTGGGGAGATCCTTGAAGCTGTCATCATCACAGATAAAAACACAGGAAAATCAAAAGGTTATGGATTCGTAAGTTACATCTTCTCTTTAAATTTTTTTTATCCATGTTGGTTTACTTAGATCATTTGGTAAATGCACATATAACTCAATATCAATAAATGATCATGGTTTTTGTGGAGCCAGATAGAGATATTATCTACCAGGTTTTGTGTTTTACGCGCTTTCTTTAGCTTGTATTTTCTTTTCTTTTTTCCTTTCGTCTCCAATTCAAACATTGTCTGTTTTGATTTCACATTGAAATAAATATGCTCACAGTTTTATCAAAAAAACATAACATGATGTGGCTTTATGAGGCAGGTAACGTATCAAGATCCAGACTCAGCGAGACAGGCATGCATCGACCCAAACCCCATCATTGATGGGAGGAGAGCCAACTGTAACATCGCCTCAATGGGCCGCCCTCGGCCTTCTCCTCCTGGAGGTGAACACTAGAAAATGATTAATCTAATATTAATGTATAAATGGATAATGTAATGGAGAATAGTTATCATGGTATAAACAATTCCCGACATGTATATTGTTCATCAGTCAAGTTGAGATGATAATGTTGTGGTCCCAGCAGACTGAGATTATAATTCAATGTGTGCAGGAAGAGTTCAGGGCGGTTCTCCCAATGTTGGATCACAAGTCCCACCAATGTATAGTAGATTTCCCACACAAATGCCCCCTCTTCCTCCTCCACCACAGCCACCACCACCTGCTGTCGTTTATCCACCCTTTGGGTGAGTTATATGTTCCACTCTAGTAGTCTTTTTTTCTTTCTATAAATTTTGCCTTTTTTTTTTCTTTTTATATCAAGTTGAGTTCTATAATCTTGCATTTCTTTGCTAATTTCAATAGCGTCATACACTTGATGAAATTTTTTATATATTTTATAAATGTATTTATGTAATTCGTTGGAGAATATATTTCGAAAATTCAAAACATACAAGAGACTTGAGGTTGAAAAAAGGAGTGCACGTGATATTTTATAATCTTGCGTTGTTTTCTTATACATGATCTTATTATTATTATTATTGTTTGTGGTGGCTGGGCCCTAGGCATAATGTATAAAAAGTGATATGAATACCATCCACCCACTATTTTAATATAAGGGAAAATTTCAAATAACCCATGTAAACTATTTGAAATCCATATAACTCCCTATTTTTTCTTAAAGTCCATATAACCCATTGAAAAACCTTTAATTTATAATTTTAAATAACCCCCTGAGTTAAATTTATGTTGACAGATGAGAAATATTTTACGAATATTCTGTTTGGTTAACACTGATGGAAAACACAATATACAAAAACCCTCCGACTATTTGTTAAAAATATAAAAAATTATCTATAAATGACTATTTACCCCTCTAGATAGATTATAAAACTCTATTTCGAGGAATAAAATCATTATTTATAAATGATTTTCTATATTTTTTACACATTGTAGAGTATTTTGATATATATGTTTTCAGTCATGATTAACCAGACCAAATATTCACAAAATAATAATAATCTGTCAACGTAAATTTAACTAAAGGAACTATTTGGATTGACATAAGTGCTTTCAGGGGGTTATATGGACTTTAAGAAAAGTCAGGTGATTTTATGGATTTCAAACAGTTTACAATGGGTTATATGAATTTATTTTCTTATTTTTAATTGAACCTTACATATTATAGAGCGATATACAACAAATTTTTGGTAATATATTTGACTTTTTTTTATTTACTATATCCCATGAAGATATTACTATAGTATGAGTCGTATATTACTATATCCCATGAAGATTATCCACCAAAAACTCAATGATATTTTGGGATAGTTTATCTCTATACATTGGTTTCGTGGCGCATCTCTTTCAATATTTAAAATGTTAACACTCATGATGTACATAATCCTCTTTAATCTTCCATAATATTTGCTTCTACATAATTTTCTCTAAGCAAAAATAGATTGTGATGGAGTTTCTAAGCAAATATATTGAAAAATTTTCTCTGACCAGTTCACGTTGATCGAACTTAAAGCCTCAAATTAATGAGACAATATAATACAAAAACAACTATGTAAACCTCACCTTTCATTCATATTGCTTTGCAGGTATGCAACATACACGAGTGATTATGGATATCACCAAGTCAGTTCACATTATCCATCCTATGCTTCCAAATATAATTTTTCATAACGCATGTTGTAATTTTTTTCATGTATTAATTTGTTGCAGAGTATGTATAACCCTAATGTTGTGCCACATTACTACAATTCCATGTATGGAGGACCTTCATCAACCACAATTGGAGGGCCACTTAACCAGTATCATCCACAGTTTGGCTACCAACTGATGGGGTCTAGGACCATTTTTCCAGCTCCACAAGCACACAGTGTGCCTGGACCATCTCCTTATCTGAACTACCCTTGTCGGGGTGAGGGTTCTATGTTACCCCCAGTCTCTCCAACTATTCGACATCCTGTCCATATAGCAGGTAAACTTTCTGATTATTAGATTTCATAACTAACTTGTTCAAGTATTCTTAAAATAAAAATAATTTACGTATGACATCATCCTTTTTTCCGTCCATACAAGTTTTTGCTTAAAAAAAATAAAGTATATAAAATCTAAGAGATAAATGTTTTTATGAAAAATTAGTATATATCTCAATAAATTGTATGAATTCATTTATAGAAAATGTTAATGAGATATATGCATCATTAGTATTAATGTATGATACTAATGAAGTATATCAGACAATATCTTTAAAATAATCATTACACATGGACATATTCCAAAACATCTCTTGGAATGATGCATCTCCTCAACTATAATGTCTAATAATTAATATACCACTTGGTTCTAATTCTTCGAAGACTCATATTTACACAAATGCTTGACAAACACAAGTACTTTATTCTATTTTTATTTTATTGTTTAGTAACAGATCCAGTGGCACTGCAACAACCATCGACAACCGCAGCCACTTCAGCAAGTTCTGACACTTAATTTAAATTTCACATCAATGCGGATCAAAACAAATGTGGAACTCAGTAGGCTTTCATTGCAATGCATTGAGGAAAATTATTTTGATGAGAAGAATGTGTTGAAGAGTTGTTTCAGCGAGGAGAGAACCCAAAAATTTATTCTTCTTTAATTTCTAATTTTTATTCTTTTCTGCTTGTATTATTATTGAAAACTCAAAACTCTCCCAAAAATGTATTCAAAGGAAGAGGGAGAGCAGATTTATCATTTGTAACTTCTAGAACATGGCACTTTCCTAATTAAGGCAAATGATGTTCTATTGTTGAATATATGGTAATTCATTTGAAAATATTTTCACATTGGTAATTTTAAGGTGTTTTGAAAAAGACACAAGGGAGAAAGTGGTTCACACACGTGCGCATGTATAACAGATTGGACCAGGTGTATTTTTAGGGGTTTTCGGATCTTGGGATGCAATCAATCAAAGGAAAAACAAACAAATCGAAATCAAAGACATAAAATTTACGTGGTTCGGTAAAGCTTGCCTACGTTCACGGAGCACACCAGAGATTAATCCACTATTTCTGAGAAGTGAAATACACCGTAGATGAAAACCCTAGAACCTAATGAAAAATATGAGATGTCCTTTTATACTAACATCTCATTAAGGGTAAAGAAGTCAATACACGAAAAACACCCAAAAATTTTTTTCACTCAGACCCCAGATGCCCCCAGACCCCGCGAGCTGACCGGGCAGCTCGATCCTCGCGAGCTCAGCGGGGAGCTCGACCCCCGTCCACCCCTGCGTAACGCCAACAATCCTCTGCGCGCACATCATAGGTTCCATAATATATAACAGTGTGTCCATGAGAAAATTTTCCACCACAATCTCAGTGAGAGAGTATAGTCCCCCATGCTTCTCCATCATATCTTTAGATTGATTTTGATGGTGGCAGGTGTCGTTTACTAATTAACACACCAGTCACAAATAATAAAAAAAAAAACAACTTTTTTTTTTAAGAGATTCCTGGAATTGGTGGAAAACAACAAGATACAACAAGAAGATACATCTTTCTTCATGTGGAGTGGTATTCACGTTAATTAGTATCTTTAATGCATAGCTGTTACAAGCATTATTATTATTTTGATTGGTATACTTTTATAAAAAAAGGGTTGTTACAAGCATTATTAATAACAATAAAACACCAAGGAAGTAAGCTTTATAACTAAAACTCTAAAATGTCTTTTACTTGAGGGCTCCCTCAAAATCCAAATTAAATATGTACTCAATGCATAATGTTTCAGGTTTCTAAAAGTTTTTTTTTTTTTGGAGGGTAATAATAGAAATGAAAATAAAAACATATAATATAAAAAAAATTAAATTAATTTGACGTAGAGGGGGTGTGACTAGTTATATTTTGGTTTTTTGTGGTGGATATTGAAACCTTTTCTTTTAATAATTCAAATTCAAATAAAATTTCAAAAATTAGATTTTGTCTTCATCGTTTGTAAAAAAGATGATTTTGGAACTACACTTGACATATTCAAACAAGAGGGGATGAATAGATCTGTTTCAAATTTATTGATGCATCTTTAAATTCTCTTTTGGTTAATGCAAAACCTGCATATTTTCATTTTTATGTATTTAATTATAAATATACTAGCATATTTTCATTTTTATGTATTTAATTATAAATATATAAATGGGTGTATGGGGGTAATTAAATGGGTGAAATTTCATGTTCATTGTTATGCATGAAGCTCCCATTTGGATAAAGAATTAAATTATTAAGAGATTTATATGACTATTCTAGTACATATAAGAATAAAACGATTTTTAATTTGTTTAGTTGCACTTTGATTTATTCTCGTTGTGAAACATATAATGATAAAGTTTTTATTGTTTGGATAAAATGTTAATAAAGTATGAATAATGATTTATAAAAGGTAAAAAATGATGATAGTTGATTTGACATTTGATTTATAAGAGGTGATGACAGTTGATTTAATAGTGGGCCCACATATTCTTTTGTGTTGAATAACTTGGAATAACTTAATTCCAGTGGTTTGTTGAAATTCATATACCAGTTTATTCTAACATGCAGATTCTTATTTATTCCAACTATCCAAACAGTCTTAAACCCCTTAATCCATCTTATCCCTGGTTATCCCCCCCCCCCCCCCCCCCTCGTTTCTCCAACCAAGCATGCCATTTAAGGCCTACTTTGGTAAATAAATAAATTTTTATGATAAGTTAGTCTAATTTATGGGGATAAAAAACTATTATTTTTATTTAGATTTGCATTTGGTAATGTTTTTTATTATCCTCATTTTTTGTGTTCTTATCCTCAATCTTGCATTTGGATCAAATATGAGATAACTTTTAATTTATTTTAAAAAATACCAAATATTTCATTTCTATTAATAAGGTATTAATATTGTTTGGTGGAACACATTTTTTTTTTTTGAAGGGTAGTCAAAAATATTATCTCAATTTTATAAAATACGGATAAAAAATTGGAACAAAGTATGTTCCATCTTTTACCTAGAACAAACTATCCCCATTTTTTATCTCAAAATGTGAACAATTGTCCATGTTTTATTCCTTTTTTTTTTATGCCGTATGGGATAACAAGTTGTTTAACCCAATTTTTTCCTTATCCCAACCCTTTATCACCGTGCCAAACTAAGCCTAAGAGAATATTCAGTCTGAAATTTTAGAAATAACACATCATGTGTAATATCATCATTCTATGATTTTCAAATGATGCCGAGGGTCTCGTGGACCATTAGGTAATTTTTTTGGAAATCAGAAGCCAAGAAATCGCGTTTCGTAGCCTAGGTAGCTTTAAGAGGCCTCCTAAGGGAACTCAAATACTCAATGAGCTATTGTTAAGAAAGGGAGGAGAATTCAGTGGTTTGGTGACCGCAGCCTAGGCATCCGTTCTTAGTCCGAGCGTCGTGGAGGAGGGACCGACCCTGTCTTGAGCCAATGGCGACGATGCCCAAGGAGATCTGGAGACCGAAAGTACCTTTTATGGTTCGTGCGTTCGCTTGGCTGTTATATTAGGAGAAAATCCTTACCAAGGCATACCGAGCTAAATGGGCACCTCTTACGGATCGCTCCTCCCCTTTCTATCAAGTTGGAGAGGAGAACACGGTTCACTGCACCTAGTGATCCTCTGTCCACTGGCCCGACAGATTTGGCTTATGATGAAGGATGCGACAGGGCTGGTCATCAACTTCTCCTCATTTCACAAGATGTGGCTCGTGGCTTGTGGCTTGCGGCTTTGTGGAGATCGGAGTGCCAAGGCTAAGGTCTCTCAGTCGTTCATCCTCACCATGTTATGGGCTATCTGGCTAGACTCCAATGTGTACATTGAAAATATTTGGGGGTCTATTGTAAGCTTTATCCGGGCTTGGGGACATGCCTGCGCGGGGGCACGCAAGGAATTATTTGTTGGGGGTAAATTTGTGGTAGAAGAGTAGACTGTGACTATTGCATCTACGGTTTGTACTCCTCTTCTACCCGTCTTTTGCTTTGTATTTTTAAATTGAACATGATTGCTTTACCTATAAAATGAAGGCATACGTCTACCATTTCATTAAAAGAAAATGTTCATTTGGTTGGGAGGGACCCAGTTGCAAATAAATTTTCTTGTGGGTGTTGGGTGGCTAGACGCATCCAACTGTTTGGGTTTTGATGACCAGGCGCGCGGGCAGTTAGTTTTAGCATATCAAAAAATGTAATAATTAACAATATATGAGATTATGATATACATGTAATAATTAACAATTGTCTAGATGTGCAGTAGTTTTATGAAATACATGTAATAATTAACAATATGTGAGATTTAATAGTGTATATAAAACGATGTATATGATAGAAATAATAAAATACATGGGATGAATAACAATATATGACTTAATCATATACAAATAACAATGTACAAAATTATTTTACAATGTAAACAATGGTAAAGGAGACAATAAAATGAGATTGTATTGATGTGTTAAAAAAATGGGTTAAAAACATCTATTTAGTTACATTATTTAGTTTTCTTTTGAGTCCCTGATAGGGACTAAAAATGAATTATCATTTAAATCTGGGGACTAAAACTCAAATACGAAGAAGTGAGGGATAGATAACTAAATATGATGGTTTATGGGGACTTAGAAATAAAAAAATCCAATTATTTATTGTGTGCTTTTATGTGTAAACAGAAGAACCCATTTATGTAAACCCAAATTTCACTGATGAACAATACTATAAAAATTAATATATTTTGTTACAATTATAATGACATGGTATCACAGCCGCATTAATGACATTACTTATTTCATTAGCCATATTTTGGGTAAATTAGTCCCCATATTGAAATTACACCAAAATGCAGTTAATACACAAAAACATTTTACATACAATACATATGTTTGTCAAGTTACACCCACTAATTAACATTGGATGCTTCCTAAAAATAACACCATCTCTTGAAGGCCATGCAAACCATAATTTTGAACAACATAAATGACATACTTTTTTTGTGGTAAGATAAAAGACATACTAATTGTTTACACTTGTACATACATGATTTTTACATGATTGTAATAAATCAAGCGATTAAACTTATTTAAAAAGGGATGAACAAGCTTCAAATTTAACATTCTACATCATAGACCTGTGATACATGTAAGCATATCATTAACCACATCAGATATAAGCAGTACTTAATATTGTCACTAGCTTGACCCCTACTATTGAGGTTTTTATATACAAAATAACCACACTGGCATAAGAGAATATAGGTGATCAAACATCCATACAAACTGGTCAAACCACAAAAAACTATTGCTAGTAAGCTATCACAAAATGAGAGATTTCCTACTTAAAGTGGACTTACCCCTGCATCAGAAGATCAATAGTGCGATAACCAAACTAGGAGGAGTGCAAATATGAGTCCAACAAGAAGAACAAGAGCTGCAAACATACCAAGGAAAAGTGTAATAACAGGAAAACCATGCAAAGTAACGTCTGTGTCCATGGTGGACCGAAGTGGACTGCAAGTTGGTAGCATATGGTGTGGACTGGAACTAGACATGTTTACCGGACGTGGGGATTCTAGCAAGATCTCGGTATTCTAAATTTCGGTAGCAGGTGGTGGTGGCTGTGGTAATAGTGGTGTGTCAATGCCATCAGTCGCATTGGATCGAGGTGGAGTCTCAGTTGTTACATTGTTCGGTACATGTGGTGGTGGGTCTAAGATGAAGCAGGCTAGAAATCTGTTACCCTCCTCCAAGCTATGTACCCCTGTATACAGAGATCCCTTGAACCCATGAACTTGGGCATGACAAGCAGCCCATGAGATACACTACAGGCTTCCTTTCCTTAGCGACAGCATACAGAGGATAATTTCTCATATTTGATAACCAACATCCTATAAAATCAAATCGGTTGATTAATTAGTATGGTTAGTACTCCATATAAAAAATGAAATTTAGGGGTGCAGGGAAACATATCAATGGTATTGATTACATTGACAAACAAACTACTACCACGGCCTCTGAAAGTACAAATGACAATTTTTGTGGATCAATGAAATATTTCCTCTAATAATCAAGGAAAATGATTTGAACAACATTTCCTTACTTACTTGCTTACTAGCCCACAATTGTCCAATAATCAAACTATGCAATTCAGCACCTTGCTTGCTATTCTCGTTTCCAATTGTCAAACTTTCTTCAGAGGAGCTAACCCCGACATCTTCCATCTCTTCCGGATTCATATTGAAAAAAATATCCGACCCTTGCTCCCTACGAATAAAGTTATGTAGGATGAAACAAGCTAGTGCCACTTTAGTATGAGCTTTGAATTGATAATATGGAGCGAACCCAAGGCATTTGAAACGCATTTTGAGGACTCCAAAAGCATGCTCAATCACATTCCTCAATTGTGCATGCCTATGATTGAAAAGTTCATTATGTCCACTATATCTATTCGTTTGACAATTCACAAATTCAGATAAATGGTATCTATGAGAATTGTAGGGAGCAAGAAACTTATCAATGTTTGCATGTCCAGAGTTTACCAAGTAATATTTTCCTGATAAACAAAGGTCATCAAAAGTGATATATTATGATGCAAATGCATGTCCCCGAAAGTAACATGTGAATATGTTACCTTTAAGCACCTTGAAGCCACCAAACTCTATAGCCCATCTAAGAACTTTCATATCAGCTGCAGAACCTTCTCAACCAGTGGCGACATAAAAAACTGTAAGTCAAACAAACAAGCAGCCATTACATTTTGTGCTATCTAACCCTTCCCGATTCCGATAGCGTGATGCCTTGGATATTCTAATAAGTGCGGAGATGTGTGTCCCATCTATTGTGCCAATCATATTCTAAAATCCATGAAACCAATGAGTGAAAGCCTAATTTATGAACATATGAATTAAGAATGTCAATATGTGTGAAACATGTTTCGTTTACCTTGAAAAAAGGGTAAAGTAGTCTGTAATGCTTCATATAAGGGTGGGTTTGTACTCCAACTTCCAGAAGGTTGATGTACTCTCTTTTGAGAGACAATATTGCTTTAAGAACAACATTGAAGTATCTACTTATCGTCTCTCCAGAATGGTGAAAGTGTTCAGACAACACCCGGTTGGTCACCCCATGGCCAAGAGCATGAAGGAAAATGACTACTTGTTCCGTACATATTACATTCTTCATATCTGTGAGGAGACCCTTCCCTATCAAAATGTCTGTAAGCTTGAAGAACATTTGAGGCGTCATCCGAAAATTTTCATATGCCTTATTAGTCTCATGGCCTTGTATCAACTCGTGAATGAATACGTGAATTGAGAGTGGACCAGTTCTAACTGGTCTCCGTGTCAATGTCCGTCGTTCAGCCCTGTACCTCATTTGATCAAGAAAATAAGCCATCTCCATGAACCACGATTCATCATCCTCTTGAAAAAAATTTCTAAGAAATTCTCTACATCGTACTTTGCTTGCATTGGTAGCCATGGACTTCAATGGACTGGCTTGGAAAAAAATATTTACATGAGCATGAAGAGATGAATGTTAAACATGCTTGCATCAAGATTTGCTTGAAGTTAAGACTGAATATTAGGTACTTGTATTCATGCATTTAATATTGTAACAATCTACTTCAAATTAATGGATCAAATGGAATATGGACTTCAGATTTGTACCTCGTGGTATGAACAAATCAACTAATGGGATGCAAGACACCTTCCTAGCTTGATTGTTTGGATAATCTGCATTGAATATCAACTTTGTGAGGTTCAATACACATGAAATAAGTGTAGACAATTTTTTTTTCACACATAGGACTTGTAATGCTACAAAACCTAAAACAATATTAAAAAAGTCTTCACAGCCCAATTGATGAGTTAAAAGAGGAAAAGTAATCATACATCACAACCATTGACACACATGAAATAAATTAAAAATTTCTTATATCTATCTTGCATTACACAAAATATGAAAACATACAGATCTAATCTCAAATTTACACACACATTATATGGATGCTACAAAGCCACTTCATTTACACAAATCAATCCGTGAGTATGGTAAGAGATGAATACTGCAATCCATACAAACATGAACTGTCACCAGCAAAAAGCTTAGGATGCTCCATCTAAAATAAATTAGGAATTTCTTGAGTTGTCTTGCAAACCATTGACCAATAACATATAAAAATAAGATCTAATCTCAAATCTACACACACACACATTATATGGATGTTACCAAATCAGTTCAGTTACATATAGCAATCCATAGGTATTGTAAGAAATGAAAACTTTTAAAAAATACAAACATTCACACACATTTCCATAAGAGCAATAACATTGCTCTATTTACATTAATTTAGTAATACCATAAGCTGTCTTGCATTACATATAATTACAAAATTATGGTGCATCTCACTATATGTTAGTAGCATTCTATATATCAATATTTAGACTGAGAATGCTAGGTAGCCATGCATCATAATAGTACATATTACATTACTAACCTTCCTCTTATGGGTGGCTCAAAAAATGATAGGTTTAACATTCATTCACTACATTGGTCTATGTTCCTATGGTAGAGGTTGTGGAATGTAGCTTGGGGTTGGATAGGTTATCCCTTGTCGCTCTATCCAATCAACCTTGAAATCATTGGAAAAGGCCATGAAAATAGTTTGGTTGCTTTCATCTTTGAGGGCTTCGGTAGCATCCAACTTACAAGTAAAACTAACTTGTCTGGACATGGGGAGGCACTTGATTTCCTGTTCGAGAGTATACTTACCTCGTAGTCCTTCTCCAAGAATTCCTTCACAACATCCACCCTTTGCCTACCTATCTACATAAACTCAGCCATGAATCCATCATTTTCAGGGGGCTTCTTCCTCTTTGTTTTACCGGAGGAGCCTTTTTTCATGAATACAATGTTTTTTTTTAAATCAGATGTTATTAACCCAATAAATTAATTGTTTCCCTTTCCTCTTCGAACTCGGTCCACCTTCATCAATGATTTTTATGAGTGTCTTAGTTCCCAAATGGCCTCAAGGGATGACCTTCGATTAAAGAATTCTTTAATCGTTTCCTCCTCAACTTACATAGCATCTATCTTAATTTTTTTAGCCTCCTCAGAGTCACCTTCATCAGATTCACCATCAACATTGGATGAAACATCATAGAACCCTTTGGACATGGAGTTTCCACATATGATATTGAATTCCTTAAATCACAAGGGGCTTCTCCCGACACACACCATACTTGCTATTCAAGTGAAAGGAGAAGCACAAATGGACCATGTATTATGAAATATATTTTACACACCATGATTAATAAAAACTATAAGCAAACACATACCAATATCTATCTATCCCATTCTTGTGCATCACCCAGAATAGCTATTTTCATTTCATCATTCCAACCTCATCTGGTTCGGTTGCTAAGTTACTGGTAAAGATGGAATATTTGTTTCAAGACTTTCCATCTGTTCTTACAATGAGTCATATCCAAGGTCATTGTCATTCGGTAATTGAAGGTCACAGTTATTGTCTTCCAAACTTTATTTTGAAATTTCCTCTTCACGAAGTTCCCTTGGTATAATTGGTCAACTAGCAATCCAACTAGACACGCATCCATCGGGTTAGTTCAATTGCCAATCTGATTATTTCTAAATGCCACATGATAGTTTGCATGATTGGCTTTTGATATCTATACACACATGGATACCGTTAGTTGAATATTTTATAACAACATATGTTATTCACGAAATGAGTTATGAATATTTTTTCACAACAAATGTAAAGTACAAAACAACATACTACAAAATCAACTGCACTAGACTACACACTACATTTCAATGGGAAGGACTAAATTAAACTGCATGACTGGGGCTTAAGAAACACATACCATAATAGGGAGGATTGGCATGGACAGAGAACTTCACGATAAATATCTGAGTAGTACAATAATGTACGGTAATAAACAAAATATTTTTTGAGAAACAAATAACTATTATTCACACCAACATTTATATCCACTTGCAACTATTATACACATTTTCATGTTTCATAGATAATATGACATGCAATGTTCTGCTATTTGAAGTAATAAATAAATAAATAACTTTGTTTAACCTAAACATGGAAAAAATATATGAAAACCATATTAAACAAATTTCTACAACAAATTGCATACCTACCCTATGTCGTTATGATGGCCATTTTCGATGTACAGAAATTTTGAAATGCATGACAACTATGTCTCAACAGTTCTAAAGACATTGATGGACATTATGCAAGAGGAAAACATATATAGGTCATATGACCTCAAATGAAAGGGGAGATAGTTCATCCAACGTAAACATGTTCGAAAAGAACAACATAAAAAAATAATATGTACAGACCAAGGTGTGTAAAGAAATCTTATTATAATATATAAAACACAACTATAATAGGGGAATTAGTAGATCTAAATGGTAAACCTACATACATAACCAAATACTAAAAAATAAAACCACTAAAAAAAACAACACAGAAGAGACAACAATCCAAAAAAAAAAAAGAGATCACAATCATGGGTATAGAACCACATCAAAGATCCTAAAAGAAAATCCAAAGTTTGAACATTTATGTCGCTTCAATGTGTTGAGGCCCGATATGTTGGTATGGTCGTGCGATAACGGATCCTTCACTTCAAGTGGTGGTCGGAATGTTCGGAGTGCCGTCTCTTCCACACTCGGAGGTAGCAACTAACAATGTAGTCGGTGAAATAAAATCCCCCAAAATGGCTAGGGTTTCTCAATCAAGTCAGCTTGTGAGGGGAAACATTGATGAGTAGCAACTGATGATGGAGTCGGTGAAGCAAAATCCCCCAAGATGGCTAGGGTTTCTTAGTTAAGTCAGCTTGAGAGGGAAAACATTGATGATTAGTGAATGAGGCGGGAAGGGGTAGGTGATGGAGTCAATGTGATTTGATGTCTTAGGGACAAATGTCGGTAGATGGCAACACTTGCAAGTTGTATCGGACAGTGAGGCTTAATGCGTTGCTTGGGTTATTTTTGGACGACCGAGATTTAATCTAAAAAAGAGAGTCTACTGATTAGATGACTGTCATTTGATATGGGGTATGCTTGTGTAATGCCCCCGTACCCATTATCCCTAATTAAGGCATGCGATACGATGCGTTACGGTTGGTATCAGAGCCTGTCCATTACGCGATGGTGGGTGTGGGTGACCCTACACGAGGACGTGTGGCCTATTAGGGGGGTGATTGTGACGCCTGGCCCAGGCCCAAAAGTCCCAAGAGGCCCATGGATTGGGTGAGGATGAGGGTGAGGGTGTTTAGTCCCACATCGCCTAATGTGAGAAAATAATATATGTTTATATGTGAGCAAAACTCTTACACACCAAGATGCGTTTTAAAGCCGTGAGTCCATTTAAGGGTAAAACAGACAATTTCTTGCTCTGTAAGTCTGGGGCGTTACAGATTTAGTTGTGTAAAATAAAATGATGTGAGAGAAATTTTTCATAATGACAATGAGATGTATTTTAATTCTCTAACATAGATAAATTCTGATAAGCAATTCCAATATTTTCTTAGAATAACTATGAGACATTATCCTAAGTTATTCAGATATAGCTATCAAAATTTATTCTCGTCAAACAAACAACTCTTTTAAACTATTCTAACGATTCTCCCCTGTCCCTGGCTTATATTTTTTTATTTTAGTTTTTGTTTTCACGTGAAACTCACGTGAAATTCTTTGTCCGCTTATAATGCTCCCTCCGCCCTTCCCTTTAGATTGAGCAAAGCTAAAACCCTTCTTCCAAGCCAGAAAAACCTAAACGGCGCAGCAAGGCCCCTTCTTCCAAGAATCCAAGCGCAAACATTAAGCGAGGTAAAAACTCCTCCTCCTCCTCCTCCTCCTCCTCTTCGGAAAAATCTAAGTGTAGGCCCGGCGATTCCATCCACCTCTCCCTCGCTAGGGTTACGGTTTTGGAAACTATTGTTGTTCTCTCTCTCTCTTGTTCTCTCTATCTATCATTCGCATGTATTTGAAATTTTTTGGGTCTGTTGTTTGTGAATCCGTGTTTCGTTTTAGGGTTTTCAGGACCAGAGAAAATCATAGGAGATAATGAGTAGGAGTTTGGGAATACCGGTGAAGCTGCTGCACGAGGCGGCGGGGCACATCGTGACGGTGGAGCTGAAAAGCGGTGAGCTTTACAGGGGTTCCATGATCGAGTGCGAAGACAACTGGAATTGCCAGCTCGAATCCATCACTTTTACTTCCAAGGTATGATCTGCCTCCCCCCCTTTACATTATTATTGTGTAATATTGTCACAACTTCTCTCAGAACC
Source organism: Acorus calamus (assembly GCA_030737845.1). Taxonomy (NCBI): domain Eukaryota; kingdom Viridiplantae; phylum Streptophyta; class Magnoliopsida; order Acorales; family Acoraceae; genus Acorus; species Acorus calamus. The sequence continues at coordinate 4,711,517 of CM060866.1, read as the reverse complement.
CTAATTTCTTGAAGTTTTATTTAACTCTACTTGAATCGCTTTATGTGTATGTAAATTGGAGGGGGTTTTTGGTCTGGCATCATAGACTCCATAAATTATTAATTTGACCTTAATTTCTTATGTTTTGATGGGTGCTTGAATAATTAGTTTGACACTTGGAAGTCCCTGTTTGGTTTGCAAATAGCTTATCCATGGATTATATAGGTATTATATGGGGAGAGAGAAGAATTGGATGATTATCTATGTGATTGTTAATCCTTTCTCAGTGTTGATAAACTTTTTTTTTGTTAAAATGTAGTTATAGTTTTGGATGGATAAATAGGGAAAAAAACTACATGCCTCCCCGAGGCATAGCTATCTTGATTCTATGATGGTTTAGAACTTGGGGAAATATTGTGGATTCCTTCGAGGATTTGGTTTTTTTTTCTAATCTAATGGATTCTTGTTGGGGTTGGGCTGGGCAACCTTTGAAAGGAGTGTGTGTTACTGTGTTTGTATGGTGTTGTTTCTCTAAATGAAATGCATCTCTTTGGTTCTGTTGGAGCCTAATTTGTTTAAAGTTGGTGTTGTCCTACTTTTTGTCCCAAAAAAATAAAAAAAATCAGAATTTGGTGTAGTTCTTCTACATTGGAAATTTTTTTTTTTGGTGTATAAATGTGCAATGTGTTCCCATTGTAACCTGAATTTTACATACACGTTTGGCATCTTCTTTTTGTGTAGGATGGAAAGGTTTCACAACTTGAGCATGTTTTCATCCGAGGTAGTAAAGTAAGGTATGAGAATGAACTGGTTTATGTTGAAAAATTATACAACAAAAAACATTAGAAGGTTGCTGTGCATTTGCTTATGCATTGTTTATTGCAGGTTTATGGTCATACCTGATATGTTGAAGAATGCTCCAATGTTTAAGCGCTTGGATGCAAAGATCAAGGTATATTTTGCATGTGCTTCCTTGACTCTAGTGTATATCTATAGTGTTCTGACATATTTCATTTCATGTCTGTCTTGGCTTATTTAAGGGCAAGGGCTCAGCTCTTGGAGTTGGTGTGGCCTCTGTTGCAATGAAGGCAAGGGTAAGTTTGTTTCTCAAATGCACTGATTGACATATGATTACTAGCTTTTGTTAACATCTTTGATTTGCAACCTGTCATCCGATAATATTGCATATTCAGTTTGAATTCTTTATATGGTGGATGTCATGTATTTTTTTATTGGATTGAATTGGACACACCATCCCATGTATAAAAGGTTTTCCAAAGAAAATCTTCAGCAATCATGTTTTTTTTTGGAAGGAGAGGAGTGTTTTTATTATTAAGAAACTCCTAGATAGGAGTCAAGGGATCTCCTTATAATCAAGAGGAGGGAGAAGGGAATACAAAAAACAAAAATAAAATAAAATAAGGGGTTTTATAAAAGTAAACTTTGGTGGGGATAAACATTCTGTTTGAGGGTATCGCCTTGGCTTCGAGGTTTGGGTTAATGCATCAAAGCTTCAATCAAATTTAGGCCTTCATCTACACACTAGGAGTCTTCGGAAATCAGATTGGGAGCCTCTTCTTTCACGGTTTGATAAGAAACTTATGGATGAAATGACGTCTTCTAGCTTGGGTGGTCGGTTAGTGCTACTAAAAGCGGTACTCACGAGTCTTACACTCTATTTCTTCTCAATTTTCAAAGTCCCCCGTGGGATTCTTGGTAAGATGGAGAAAATTCGGCGGCGCTTTCTTTGGAATGGGACCGAAGACGGATTAGGAAGCCTCATTTGCGAAATGGGACATTATCTGTGTCAAGAAGGATGGTGGTATGGGTGTTCTTGACTTTTGTAATATGAACAAGGCTCTATTGGGTAAGTGGCTTTGGAGGTTATTGCTGATCCGGAGCATTTGGAGAATGGTCGAGAGAAATACTTCCGACTTATGGACTTAACCTTATTCCAACAAAAAGGTCTCTCTCTCTAATGTTTGGAGGAATATCTTGGAAGGGGCTGAGGAGTACAGGAAGCTTTCCAATTTGTTCCTGGCAATGGTGTAGTAATTCGTTGCATGGCTTATGGCTATCGCCGGCAACTCTCTTTCCTAATCTTTTTAGAGTGGCTATTGACGAGGAGGATCTTATCTGTGATTCTTTCACGTGTGAGGTCAATTCTATTATTTAATGCCAAGGCTTCGGCGGAATCTTAACGATATGGAGTTGGCAGAATTCCATCTCTTCTTGGGTGTCTACATCAGGTTCCTCTCAATCTAGAAGAGGAAACTCAGTTATTTGGAAGTTTCCTCGGCATGGATTCTCTGTCCGCTCATGGTACCGGAAACTTAAAATCGTCCACTCCTCACTCCTTTCGTCTCGATTCGAATATATAATTTGGGGTACGCTATCTCGTTGAAAATAAGGGGTTTTATGTGCTACTTTCTCTTAATAAATCCTTACCAAAGTGAATTGGGCTAAATGGTCTAATGACGGGGATACAATCTGTGGTTTGTGTGGATTGGGGAGAAACATATGATCATCTTTTCTTCACTTTTATCAGTAACCAAATTTGGAGGAAGGATGGGAGGCTCTTAGGCATCTTGTTCCTTTTCAAATATAGAGGACATGTGGAAGTGATTTCGGGATCGTCGGAAGAAAGGAGACAAAAGTACTCAAGCTAAACTCCTAGATATAAGGAGTCAAGGGATCTCCTTATAATCAAGAGGAGGGAGAAGGGAATACAAAAAACAAAATAAAATTAAGGGGATAACCCCGACGATATAGATCCTGATCTTCACCTCCCAAATCAACGATTCAACTTGATTGTGGAAGGTCCAAAATAATGCGATCCAATCTCTTAGGTACAAGGAAATAACCACCCATGTGTTTTCCCATTATATTCTCATGTCGGAAGATACTCTCATTACGGGTGAGCTATATGCTCCAACACACCGTTTGTGACACTAACCATTAAAATTTGGCGAGATTGCTCCGATCACCTTGTTAGCACCTTTTCCTAAACCACCTCTACATACTCCCGAGATCCTTGAAGGAACAAGAGGAGCGAAGAACCTCTCCCACCTTCTCACAAATCTTTGTGCTAAAGAAGCATTTGAAGAAGATGTGCTCTTTTATTTTCACTGTCCAACCGCAAACTTCGCAAAGAATGTTGCCATTATTTGCCTATTTTGGTCAATTAAACCTGGTAATGACTTTGTCAATAGAAAGAAACTTTATGAAACCCTAAATCTTCAAAGGGGCCAGGGAGCCTCAAATAAGGCACTCGGAGTGGGAGGTTAGGTGAGGCTTTATTCATGGAATTTTACATAAAATTTGTGACTGTGTGACATGAATGTTAAAAATGACCATGCATCAACACACCTTTCATAGGAGAGGATTCATTGAAAAAGAAAAGGTGAGGGAGGAGTGTCAAATAATGAAGTAGAATTCTTCTAGGTCTCAGCAATCTGTATAAATTTCCATGAAAATCATTCTTAATCTTCATACAAGTTTCATTACACTTATGTTCTCTATGGCTTAACTTCCACATGGTTGCCATTGTCAGTGTGAGGTTATGTTTAGACTGTCTATCATGGACTGTTAAATTGATGTTCTCTCAAGTTTCTTCTTTTTCCTTTAAAAAAAGCATTAGGGAAGAATAGGCCTGTCAACAGGTCAGGTCCAGACCCAAAGCCGACCCGGACCTGATTATACGTGTAATATACTCGACTCAATTTGAACACGACCCAGTGGACCCGAACATACAAATGGGTCGGGTGACCCGGACCCGACCCTTTGGACCCTAGACCCAACTGTTTTATATATATGCTTTTATGTTATTAGGCTATTAGTATTAGTTGATCCATAATTTTGTTTCTTATTTATCAATTATAATGCCCATACTCCATAGTCTTAACTCATTTTTGTATCCATAACCAAGCCCATTTATCAAGTTATACTTATATGGTTTCTTGAAATAAGATTCTCCTATATTTTCTTCAAAAAAAAAAAAAAGTTATACTCATATGAGTAAATAAGTGAAAATGTGAAAAGCCGATTTATCAAGTTATACCCATATAAGTGAATGACCTGTTTTATTTATTCTACCCTCTGTCTCTGAGACCTAGCTGCCTCCACGTTCATCTCTTCTCCACCCCACCAATTCCTCACCTTCACCGATTGCACATTTATCAAGTCATAACCCATGTTTATTGTTTTGAATGTTTACTTTGTGACACAAAAATAACCATCAGCTCTCCCTCTATCTACAAAGAATGATTGACATAGTGATAAAATTCAGTACTAAGGCATTAAATTCATTCACTTCTTTTGAATTGTACATATATGTTCAAACATAGTGTCATGACACTAGTTTAGAAAACTCAATAATAATTAATATTTTACTACAAATTTTTTCTAATAGAATGATAAGGCCAGCCGAACAGAAACAAATTCATGATTTTTGAATTTTTTATTTTATTTACTATACCCACGGGTCTGGTCCGACCCGAATCTGCCGGTCCTGCCACGGGTCGGGTCCGGGTCCACCCTGACCCTGGCTGGACTCAACCCGTTGACAGGCCTAGGGAAGAATGATACCTCTAATACCTTTCAAAAGAATTGCCTTCTTCTGAAGATTTACTTTGGTAATATATCTTCTGCTGGGGAGGTTCACAGAGATTAGAGTGTTCTTAGGTGAAAAAATTCTAATGAATTTGTGCATAATCTTCATAAAAGTTGCTCCCATATTTATCCAAAAAATGTAAAAAACTTGATTTTCATTTCATCTTTTTATCATCACCCCCATTCTTTGCCCAATTTGATTTCTCCCTGTTTCAATTTTTTCCAGCAGTATATGGTTGCAAATTCTATGCCGTAAACATGATGTGCAGATGGGATGTCTTTTCTGTTTATTTTATGGAAGTGTATCATTAAATGCTTAACTTGTTTTTTCTGTTAGCTTGGTGTGATGGCAGGGGCTTAAAGTCTTTTTTTTTTTGTTATTTTATTTTATAGTTTTTTTTTTCTGATTTGGAAGTTTCAAGGGGTTAAATCGGGTTCTAAGAGGCACATGAAGGTTTGTTTAAATGTCAGATTAGGTTAACCATCCACCAGTGATATTGAGTGACAGTAATGGTTTAACTCTTGTACGTGGAAGTTTTGATGGGGGGTTTTCCAATGCTCAAATATAACAGGGGCTAATCTTGATTTGACCAACTTTTCATATTTATAGTGGCATCCTAGGCGGTCGTGTCAGCCAAATCCTGAGCATAACCTATGAAATGAATACGACTTGATTAATAAGAAATCCTCTGTGGGACTATTCAGGGTGTGAGGATATACTAATAGAATAACCCCATAGATGTCTACGGAGTGTTATACTTCTTTTGAAATTAGATTCCCAAGTTGCATACTTTAGTTAGATTCATTGAAAAGTCTTTTTTTTTTTACTTTGTTCAAAAACTAGGACCAGTTGAGGCGTTTGGAAAAAACATTTGGGCTGAGTATGACCCCTGCAAAAGCATTATTTATCCAAGTGTTATCAAACAGACAAACACTACCTAAATATTTCTCTCAGATAGTTGAGGAATTATGGTTTGCAGTGCAGTTGCAAATGGCCGTGCAGAGAACCTTCTTCATTGAAATATCATATGGAGGCTCTAGTGGTTCGTGCCTTTAGGAACTGTGTTCAATTTTTTTAAAATTTTTTTCATTGTTCTCGTAATCCCCTAGACTAGACCCACCATGTTCCCATAGTTGTCTAGCATGGCAAAAAACACTAATTCTCTAAAACATGTGGCACATGATCTTACCCTGCCATGTATTTTTACCATTTTATGGCATCAATATCTGAACAATTGATATTAATCATTAATCTATAATATAAAAGAATATTTTTTGGTAGTAAGTGGTGGGTCTTCAACCAAGGACCCCGTGGTCGCAATGTTTGTTGACAACCATGTGCTGTGGGTCCAAGACCCGAAGAATGGCAAAGTTGGATGACACTAGCTTCCTGTTTATTAGGATTGTATATTTATTCAAACACAACTTATATGTAATATATGAATTTCTTTTTTGAAAGAAATCTGGAATATCTGGAATAGATGAAAGTTGACAATAATGTTTAAAAAATTGTTATATATTTCTCTTACAATAATGTTCAGAATTTTGTTATATATTTCTCCTACAAATTATAAGCTTATGACATCATTCTGGGGAATGTGCAGGCCCAGGCTGCTGGTCGGGGTGGTCCTCCTGCAGGTGGTCGGGGTGGCGCTCCTCCAGTGAGGAGGTAGTCATCATCGTCTTGTTTATTTGCAGATGTTGCTGGGATTGTAATGGAAATTCTTGTCTTTTTTTCTTGGTTAAAGTGTGATTCCCCGTAGTTTTACATCCATTAGATGGAGTGGACAGAGTCTAAAAACCATCTTCCAATATATGTTTGTCTTTGCATGGATTCAAAAGATAGACCATGGTGGATTTTGACTGATTGGTTGTTTTTTGATTCCCTAGTGTTCCATTGGAACTTAGCCCACCACAACTACATGAAAAAAGGATGCATTGTTAGGCACCGTATTATGTATAGTACAGCTCTACATCACAAGGGTGTTAGAATTTGTGCATCCCAGGTTTCTTAAATGTCTGGCCTGAATCGATTTGAAGAATAACTGAAATTCTCAACATCCTCTTCCGTGACAGGCCATTAGAAGAATAACTGAAAATTCTCACTTTGATCTCAATTTGTGACATGCACTGCCCTGATATTCCACATGTACTTTGTCTGTTGAGCAAGTACAAGGAGAATCCTAGTAAGGAGCTTTTTCTTTTCTTTTCGATTGGTCTAGTAAGGAGCATTGATAAGCAGTGGAATGGATCATGAGGTATGTTCAGGGTATCTTGGATGCATGACTAGTAATTTTCAAATCCAATCCATGTATGGAAATGGACTATGCCAGTGACTTGATAATTGTGACTGATATATGATTTAGTATGTGTTTGCACTGTCAGGTGGTTTGATGATATTGGTTGTTTCAGTGTTCTAAAACTTGATCAACGTTATACATGTTTGAGTAGACAAAGATGGTAGTCATGCAGTGATACAACAATGATAAAGATAATGGAGTCGTACGATTTTGAAATTTTGTCAGATGGAGCATTTTTGAAATGTGACTGCAATTCTCAAAGCCTTGGGTAAGTAATTCAAAAGGAATGATCAAGGAAGATCTTGTATGTATTATTGAAAGTCTGTTTGGACGATCTTATGCTCATGTTTGGATTTAGAATAGGCCACGGAATAATCTTAAATAAAGCAGAATGAGTAATTTTTAATTTTTAGTGTTTGGATGTAGTGAATACTCTGGAATAATCCATACTAGAATAAACTGGTATAAAAAGTGGTATATATATTTTAGTTAACTCTTATAATGAAAGTTATTCTAAGTTATTCCAAGTTGAAAAAGTGGTATAAATCATTTGTCCAATCAACTATTATCATTTTTTCACTTTTTATAAATTTTTATCAACACTTTATTAACATTTTATCCAAACAACAAAATTTTAGAATTATTCAAACACAACCAAATACAAAATCACTTACCCCCCGTTTTAATAAGGGGTTAAGGGAGTATAAGAATGAATAAGGAAAATGGTTGTTTGTTTGCAAAGTATAACTTGGTATCACTCAATGTTCTAAAAAGCGTTAGGCATTAGTTGGGCGGTTGAGGGGGGACTAGGGATTAATCGGCTAGTCGGATATTAATAAGAGATTAATCGGTCACTATTTTAATAATACAAAATAATATATATATATATATAGGGAGCCGATTAGGTGCGGTTTACGGTCGGTGCGGTGCGCGATCACGGGCCGTCGATCACGGGTCCATCGCATCGGACGGTCGGGTGCGATTCACGTCGACCGTTGGATGCGATGGACCCGCGATCGGACGATCCACGTCGTAAACCGCACCGACCGCATACCGCACGTAATCGCGACCATATATATATATATATATATATATATATATATAGATTTCCGATAATATGCGGTCGGTGCGGTCGTGCGGATCCGACGTGCGTCGTCCGATCGCGGGTCCATCGCATCCAACGGTCGACGTGAATCGCACCCGACCGTCCGATGCGATGGACCCGTGATCAACGGCCCGTGATCGATGACCGCACGACTGTATAGTATCACGAGTATATATATATATATATATATATATATATATATATATATATATATATATATATATAGAGGAATGATACGGTGCGCGACGTGCGGTCGTGCGCGAACGACCACGGGCCGTCGATCACGGGTCCATCGCGGGTCCATCGCATCGGACGGTCGGTGGCGATTCATCTCGACCGTTGGATGCGATGGACCCGCGATCGGACGAACGACGTCGTTCCCGCACGACCGCACGTCCCGCATATTATCATCCGACTATATATATATATATATATATATATATATATATATATATATATATATATAGCTAAATGCTAAAAAAATAAAATATTAAGGGAAGATGTAGATCAGTATACAAAATCGATTGAATATATCTGATGGACAATAAAACCTGTGGCCATTGCTTGGGTGGATGATAAAACTAAATAAATGATCCAATGGCCATAATTAATTAATTATATCAAACATTCAATAAGCTGAACCCACTAGAACCAAAATCACATGGATCAGACGGCCAAAAGCAAAGATGGCATTAGAAGAAAAAAATCCCCTTCAATTCTCTCTCCCGTCTCCACCACAAACACCTGTTCTTCAATAACCTCTACACGCGTCAACCCTCCCACGAAACCCATGTGGTTCCTATTCCTCCCCCCATAAAAATTATTATTAAACCCTTAATAAGTAGAAAAAAAGACACCACAGAGAGACAGAGCCTTTCAATGCAGTCACTGAAACCTTCACAATCACTGCAAATGGGACTCGATTTTGAGTCCGAGTGGAGCGGTCAGCGATCCCCCGCGGCAGAAATGTGTGCTGTCTGAAGAAGAAGAAGAAGAAGAAGAGGAAGAAGCAGAGTCGGAGGAAGAGGAGGCTGAGAGAGGGATGTTTAGGGGGGGGGGGGGGGGGGGGGGGGGTTTACTTTTTTTTTTATAATTTGGTTGTGGGCATTGTGACCCGACTAGCCCGCTTAATCGGCCGATTAGGACAAGCCGCCTAGGGCCTGGGCGATGGCGGCCAGTATCGCTTCCGCTTAAATCGCCGTCTACACAGCGCTTTTTTTCACTTTTTAGAACATTGGTATTACTAAGCCAGTTTAAACGAGTATGAGAGAATATAACAATTCTAAGTAATCCTTAGCCCCCGTTTGGATACATAATAGGGTTTGTTCTTGGATATTTATCCGAGTATAAGTAAGTATAAATAAAAATAAAGTGATTTTGTATTTGGTTGTGTTTTTAATTATTCTCGTTGGGTATCGTAAGAATAAATGTTTTGTTGTTTGGGTAAAATGTGAATAAAGTATGGATAAGAATTTATAAAAGGTAAAAAAATAATGATGGTTGATTTGACATGTGATTTATAAGAGGTGGTGACAGTTAATTTGACAGTGGACTCACTTATTCTTTGGGTGGAATAACCTAGAATAACTTTTATTTTAGGGGTTGATTGGAATCCATATACCACTTATACTAGTTTATTCTAGCACACTTTATCTGGGGTTATCCGGACTTTTCAAACGGGGCTCAAATTTTATCCAGGGTTATCGGAGTTATCCGGGGTTTATCCGGCATCCAAACGGGGGCTTAGGATAAGTTATACTCAGTTTATCTATTTTCATTGATAAGTGGGGCCCATCATCACATTAAAAAAAAACATATCTTATCACATCAAATCACCTATTAACGCCTCTTATACATCAACGGGGCATACATGTCAAATCAACTTTTTATACATTTTTTATATTTTATTCTTCATCAACTAAACAACTCAACATTTATTCGTATATTTTCCAATGAGAATAAAACAACACAACCAAAACAGAAAATCTCTTATTCATGTAGAATTGCTATCTATACTAGCATAGTTATCTATCCAAACAAAGCATTAATTCATTGTTATACTCAGTTATGCTGGTATAATTTTATACACCAGAATAAGTCTTATTCTTTTTTCATGTTTCATTTTTTTTTACAGGGCTCTGTTGAAACCAACAAAGCAAAATGTGTTATCTCCCCAGTTGACTTGGAGATAATCACCAGTGGCTAGCAGCCACTCATCTACTAACCGTTTAAAATAGTCATGTTGAGCAGACAAACATTTTTGCATAAATGAATCCTGTAACGATATAGAACACCGAGTAACGTGAGAATGTGAGATACTCTAGCCTGCTTGGCGAGTGCATCCATTGCACCCAAGTACTGCCGAGGGGTCAATCTAAAGCAAACCTAACTCATGGCATGGATATGTTGTTGCCATTGATCCTTCAAATTATGCAAGTGCAGAGGCGCGGGCCCAGGATCAATGAAGAAGGTGACCGCTGTCGTAGAATCTGTGCACACCATAACTTCTTTGTATCCCAACTGTGTAGTCGCAATAAGACCATCCACAATGACTTGCGCTTCCGCTTATACTGCAGAGGAATAACACCACCAGTCGCAACCTGTCACAATGATACGAAAAGGAGACTGCTGTAGGAGTATATACGCCCAACCTGCCGCCCGAGTAGTTGGTGAGGCGCTCCCATCCGTAATGTTTAGTTCATTTGAATTATGTTAAAATCATCTAGATCAATACAAAAATTCTGCAAGGGTATCTCTAGATCTCAAGAAGCACTTCAACCATCTGAAAAGGACCATTGGGTTACAGAAAGGCTTATCAATGATCATTCTCAGCATGGACATTGACAAACTTTCATTTTATGATAAAAAGTTTGTATAACTACACCAAAGAATATAAAATGACAACACAATAATGCACTGTATTGTGGAACAAACAACAGAACAGGAATACAAGCATGATTAATTTTTGAACAAGCGTCATCTCATGCACAAGCCTATCCAAATTTATAAACGATGAGACCCACCCTTCTTGGTCGCGCACTCTGCCTTCACTTTCAACTCCAAAGCCTTCTCCCTCATCACCTCCCTTTCCTCTCCCTCCTCCATCAACCTCCTAATGAGCTTCCAACAACTGTTGGTCTGTCATGACTGTTATGCCCCCAAAATTCACTTACACAACTGAATTCGGTTCCCTGTTTTTCCAACCATTCAAGGCAAGTTGTGTCTTCTCTCCAGAGACTTGATTGGATGGACAAGATTAATTTCATTGCATATATTACGTCGTGTTCCAACTCGTTAAACGTGTTGAGAACGATCGCCGAAGCACGAAATGCCCTCTGTGTTTCCCTGTTGCTGTAGTTGATTGAGCATGGTGTCGTTGGGGTCAGTCGCCTTCACGAAGGTTGGAAAGTCTCTTATGCGCATGTTCTTCATTCCCTGGATGAATTCTATGGGGGTGTCGAGGTATTTCCTGCATTCTAACATGAAGCAATCATCTATATGCTACATTAGTGCAGTATATATACATCAGTAATCTCAGTGCATGTATACTACATAATCGTTGTGTATACTATACTATCATAGTACATGAAAATTAATTAAATTTTTTTAATATACATTGATACATTTCAATGCATATAAAAATACAATACCTTTGAAGGGTGTGATGCCTCTCTCTGTGAGCAGGTGGTTCAAAACAGGATCACTCGAAAGTTGAGATCCTCAACAACATCTAATGTGAAGCTCATGACCCCATAAGACAAAATGTGTGTCACCGATTTGACAGAGTTGAGTTTGTATAAGAGTACTGAACGGACCGGCCATGTTTTTGCGGATAGAGTGGCACAAATTGCGGGGATGCTCTGGGTTATATCTCGGTTAGATGTTTTCACTATTTACTATAAAAAAATGGGTTATAAAACATACTGAGCATATCAACGCTCGATTAACAGTTTTGTTAATGATATATAACATATGCCTTGGTGGCACTCCTTACTAGAAGGAAAAAAAAAGGGACTTAAATTATTGACCACCATAGACCAGACTATTTTAACATTTTTTTGAGTAATAACAAATTCGTGCCAAAAGTGAGGGGGCCGGAGATAAATTACATACATGTGCAACCAGAGGCGGAGTCGTAAATTTGTTCACAAACTTTATTTTTTTATAATCAACATTAATAATATAAGAGCCCAAATCTACTAAAAAAACATTAATAATATAAGAGAGGTTATATTTCAAAATCTTCTGTGTATAATTGACACAGACCAATTAAGAAATCCCTTGAATGTTCTAAGATAAGTCAACTATAGAATTCTCGAATTCTAGGATGGATAATCTCTTGGAAAGTCCTCGTGTTGCAAGCGCGCAACACCCCCCCCCCCCAAATCTTCTTTTACCTAACAAAAACTATTTAATTCTCGATTTTCAAGCCCTGACCAATATAAAAATGCTTAATTCGGGACTCCAAACATGATGGGTTTTCACACATGACATCTCATAAAATCATATATAGACTTTAGAAAATATTAGGAATTACATAAATTTTCACAACTTTTTTAGTTGTAGAAAATATGAGAATTGATTTTTCATTCAAAAAACCAAACTTTTGAGTTATTTCTTATAAACATTTTCAAATCTTTCCTTAAACATTTTTATACTCAATTTTTCTTACCTTCAATATATTTAAATTTAAAAATGATAATCATCCAATATTTGAAAAAGGTAAAAAAAAAATAATTATTAGAGTAAAATAAGAAGTTAAAAAATGAAGATGAAGACTTAACAAAGAAGAAGACTATTTTTTTTTTTTTTTATTTTTTATTTTTTGGTTTCAAGAGATGGTGAAAATTTGGGGGGGGGGGGGGGGAGGAGGCATCTAGTATAATTTAACAAAAAAGTCACAAATGAAAACGTGGAGATGTAGGAAAAAAAGAGATATTGAAAATTTGGGTAAAGATTTAAACCTTCCTTAATTTGGGTAAAGATTTGAATAAAAGTTTGATTTGATATGGATAAATGGTTGGAGAGAGTTTTGAATGATTTTTACTAAAATTTAAATTTAAGTAAAAATTTAGGTATAGCCGTATAGGATTGGAGATGCTCTTAGTTTCCGTGTTTAAAAATTTACTGAAAACAATGCTTTGAAAAATTAGCTAGATTTTCAAAATATCCTCTTTTCCACCACTCTTTCAAACTGCACCTACATTATGTAGTATTTTCAAGTTGAGGTTTTACAAACAAAAATTATCTTTATCTACTCTTTTTTTTGTTGTGTGTGAATGATGATATATGCATAAACCTGAATGACTAGGCAAGATCTTAAATTTAAAATATAAACACTGAATAATTTTAAAATCCGATTTAAAACACTTCAATCTCCGTTTTAGGTCTTAAGACACCTGCTGATTGCGTTCCTCAAAGAGGGAACCAAGCCAAGGCTTAAATTTCCACAGGATTAGTTGCTTGTATTCATATACAATACTTCAGAAGAATCAAAATTGCATAATATTAATCAGATAAAACAAACAATACTTTTGAAACTGCTGATAAAACAAGATGAACTTTGAAACAATTCCAATTAACAAAGACGACAAAATTACACTAAATCCTTTTAACAGTAAACACAATACAACACACCAGACATTATGACTCCTTTATGTTGACTCCCAGGTAACATAAACTGAGATGTTTTTGCAAATGAGAGAAACCACCATAGAACCTAATCTATCATCTGCTCTGCACATTATGAATCACAATGAACCATGTTATAATTGACTATAAGTCTTTCCCATTAATTACATCAAAGGTCCAATTTCAATGGCAACACCCATCATAAAAACTATACTCATGAAACGAATTGTCGGTTAAAAAATCATTACCATCAAGATGGATAAAATGCGCTGAAGTTTACAAGAGATTACTATAGTTTTCAGAATTATGAACTCAAGAAGCAAATTAAACAGAACCACGGGGATACAGAATCAACTGAGATTATTCTACAAGTTCAAATTGATGACTATCACAGTTTGGCATACAATGGAGAAATCAATTTATATTGGTATGAACCAAAGTAATACTGCAGAGTGAAGATTCAGAATCATCCACACATAATTTACTCAACACAGTTGTGATACTCTAGTGATCACTGAATTTCAATCTACAATATTCGTTCGTCCTTATTTCATTCCTTTTATGTTACTTTAAATAGCTCAGGTGCTCACATGGATGGTGTCATGAATCCTCAGCATTTCCAATGTTTACATAAAGATTATATATTGAGGGACCAAGCATAATATAGGTCCTTGTAAATCAAATAAATTTACATTTCAATATAAGGAAACTTAAACTGAACTGTAATGCGGTTCATTCATTAAGCTCAGAAAGACCAAGTAAAAATTGACATTTTGATTGTCAAAGTACTTTTTATAGCATTTTTACATCCACCGGTTAAAACCATAAAATGGATGTTATCTAATTAGAAACCACAACATTTTGGAGCAACAAATGAAGGTCTGCCAACCTGCAAGAAACCTGTGTGTTAAACAAGTGAACAAGGACATTCACTGCAACATTGATACAATGGAGACATACCTTAAATTACTTAAGTCAGGATAGATGGCAATGGCATCTTTGAAATCCTACAGATGGAAATGATGAGCATCATCACACAATTCAAAATCCAGGGCTTAGCTACAATAAACTCATATTCAGAAATTTCACCTGGTTAGATGTTGAAGACGTGTATGTTAATACATGACATCCCTGCTCTTGTTGCGGCCTATGGATACATATCCAACTCATGCCAGTAAATAAGGCAGTAAACTCAATGTTATATATGTGTGTGTGTATAAATATAATAGAAGACGTACCTGTAGCCCAATAATGCTATCCTCCACCACCAAACAATTACTAGCTGGAACACCCAACCTCTGGGAAAACTTCAACAACTCAATATATATCTATGCATATAGCAAAACTTTCCTTGATGAAAGCACAAGGAAAAAATATATATAAATAAGAGAACCTGTGAAGCTGTCATATAGATTGATGGATCAGGCTTCTTTTCCTTCACGTCATCACCTGTAGTTTCAAAACCATGTATGTCATATGTCATTAAGTTACTATACACAGATTTCATAATAAGAAACTGGCATTAAAAAGTTGGACTCAACAAAGACGCATCATCATACTTCTATGTTCCTTGTCAAGAGGAAATATCCATATTCATTAAAAAGAAATCATAAGTTTCAAAACTGAGGATGACGGCTCAGAAGCTAAAAAATACACATCTATTGTCCCCACACTGTTAGACTTTTGGGAGATAATTGCAACAAATTTCAACAAATTAAAAATATATAAGGTATTGTATAAAGGAGATAGCTTCACATGCCATCAGCGACAAGGTGGATTACATTATATCATATACATTTGATACACTCCAACATGGCAAAGCTAAACATAAATTCCTAAAAAATGGTTCAATCTCAGCTTCTGCTTCCACTATTGGTAAACAGAAAGCAATGTATTTGAAAGAAGGATAAAAATGTTTGTCTTATCACTGCTGCACCTGATCTTGCCAAAACAATTTGATTACATGAGATATACTCTAAATCTTTTAATTGTAGTGATCTTGAAGAATGATATTTTTGCATCACTGACGGTTTTTCCATTTAAGAATTAAACTTTTTATTTGCTAAGCAACAATCATCAGGACAAGCTATAGGCATGTACAAAATGTGGCATGTTATCTTTCACCATCCATGCACACATGTATGAAAGATTTGACTCAATGGAAGATAAAAACATGAGGATGTGAAAACTGAAAATATCAGTCTGCTGTAAAAAATGTCTTAAAGATATTTAATATTTTTAAAAGGGCCAAATACATGTTCTCAGTATACTTCCCATCTTCAAATTCCATGTAATTATAGATGAAAACAAATTTTCTGCAACTATGAAGAAAATTCGTTTCTGTCAAAATAAATCAAGACAATGTTGTCAGAACTACCTGCAAGGAAGCAGTCAAGAGATTGGAAGCGCTCCTACAAAATCACAGACCATAAAAGGCAAATTCATCTTAAAACTAAGAAAAAAGTGTCCTATGATTATTAGTAAAAAAACATTAGATTGTTGAAGCATGGAATTACCATGTCTATAAGATTCTCAAGACATAGAACAACTGAACTTTTAGTAGCGGCAGAGCAGACAGCAACTTTAATTCCCTACATACATATAAAAAAAAGCTATTGATTAATCTCAAAAGTATAACTCAAGTCCCATATGGTGTTCCCACGGGCTTACTTACTGATGTCCAAACTGAGGGTTTAATGATGTCCAAACTGAAGGATTGACTGAGATAAATAATGACTACTCTAAGTGAATGTCCACAATGTAGCCATTGCATGAATGTGGACAGTTTTATCAGGGAATCAAAGAAAAACAGATTAACAGAATTAAGAAAAGTACATTTTGAGATTTCAAGTTTCATTACCGCAGCCTTGGCTTCATCCATCAGCCTAAGATCTCCAGGTCTAGTCTCCACCTACTCAGTAGAAAAGGAAGTTTATATAATGCTTGCTAAGATTATGTACAAAAACTTTATATTCAAAGAGTGCTGAGAATATCCTTACAGTTCCGGAACTGATAATTTCTTTGTACCTTCAGTTTTCCAATCCTACAAATGTAACCGCAGTGCCATTATGGTGCAAGCTCTGATAAATAAAAGTCAAAATAAAATAAATGGAAGATCATCTAAATTTGACCAAGTGTCAAGAAAAAAATCTTGAATATGTAATCAAGCAATTAATTTTTAGAAATGATCTCTCTTTTGTTTTATTTTGTCTTTTCTTTTTGTTGAAAAGTGAAAAGTAGTGACATGACATCTAGCTCCTTTTTTAGAGTCAGGGGTGATGACTGGTGAATTAAAGCTCGCCCTACTAACTTGAATTTCTTAAATTCATAATGGATGCTCTAACAAGTGTTTCACTGTTCAACCTAATTGTTCTGAATGTTACACTACATGAAAATATGCCCTATTACATATGTAGACTCATTAAACAAATGATATCAAAGAAACATTAACAAGATGGCATAGAGCACATCACTTCAACATTCAAAACATAACAGATTAACCGTTAATACAATGGCACACATCAAACATAATTCACTAAATTCCAGAACAGAAGCCCAAGATCACAATGAAACCTTCAGCATGGTACCTGAAGAGTGTCGATCAGTTTGGCCTTATCCGCATCCTCAGTGGGAGGCATTGCATATATCAAAGAGGAAGGCCAACCATTCTCATTGAAATACCTGTTCAGTTTAAAGTTTGTAACTAAATTAAATCCGACGTTAGGAAATAATGTAATTGTATAATATTAATTTTCAAATACGATTTAGTTGTTGAGATTTATATCTATCCAAAATTCGTTATAATTTCTTTATTAAGTGAATAAGAAAAAATATTTAGAGATGTAATATCCAGTATGTTTGTGTTTCTCTCCATGCTTTTTTTTTTAGGAAAATGTAGTCAAATTCTATTTCAACGAATCGAAAGAACATGACTAAATGAGTTAAGAAAAACAGAAGAAGAAAAACATAGGTAGTGCAAAACGTGAAAACAAAGGACGAGAGGAGCAAGCACGCGCGGTGCACTACCACCATCCCACCAAGACGCCCCCAAGAAAAGTGGAGTAGAAAAGGCTTCTACCCCGCTTCCTTGCAGGTCCATCACTACGCGGTAATGAGGAATGCATGATCGTCAATGTGAACACTTGAGACCCCGCACATGCATGTGCCCCATTCCTTGATGCAATGACGCGTCATCTCCCACAGATTCTCAAAATAGAAAGTGGTGTCCTTGAATATGACATCATTCCTCATTGTCCAGATCGCCCAAGTATCCGCCGGAATTAGTGAAAGCCACACCTTGTATATCTTGCTCCTGTCGTTTTTCTTTCTCATGCGCCGTGCCTCCTCCCATAGCTCCTCCATTGAGCGAAAGCGCAATGGCCTCCCCAAGGCCCCGACCAGCTTGGCCCAAAGTTTGGATGCAACTGGGCACTGACAAAATAGGTGCTCGATGGTCTCTGCCTCCCGTCGGCACAACGGGCAATCGGTCGCTTCCGATGGACGCCAGCGCGCCCGGAAGACCTTCGTGACGAGGCGGTTTTGTAGCAAGAACCACACGAAGCATTTCACCTTTAATGGAATTTTAGCTTGCCAAATGACCTCCGCCCGTTTGGTAAAGGTGCAATCCGCCGCAGCCTCCCTATTCCACCATGCGTACCCGACCTTAACTGAGTAATCTTGCCCCGGTCTCCCCGCCCACGAAAGTTCATCCTCTGTATCCGCTGCCAACGAACATGTCTGCAACAACGCAAGGAGCTCCGCATATTGCTGAACCTCCTCGCCACGTAGTCCGCGGCGCATGCGTATGTCCCACCCACCGTTTGGCCCATCTGGAGACCAAAAATCCCGCGTCCTCCCCTCCCTTCGCATAGCTTTACCAGCCAGTCGTGGGTACAAGGCGCAAAGCGGGCGAGCCCCACACCACCTATCATCCCAAAAGCGGAACGCCACACCCTCACCAAGCTGCCACGCGAATTCTTCACTAATTAAAGGCCAGTCATCGAAAAAACCTTTACATAATGGTGACCTCCACCTCGCGGGATCCGACACCACCCCTCTAGCCTCGCCCATTATCCCATATCGTTCTTTGAATAATCGCACCCATTTTGCCTCTGGCTTGTTGGCCCAGTTCCAATAGACAACAAAGCACGGTTCATCGCCTCGAGGTTAAGCACGCCAAGACCCCCCTTCGATTTGCTCCTACATATGGATTTCCAACTTACCAAGCATGGTGTCCGGCTGGTGGGAGATGTTCCGCGCCAAAAGAACCGCCGTCATAGTGCATCAATACGCGCCAACACTCCCTTCGGCGCCCTGAAAATGGACATGTAAAAAATTGGGATTGCCGAGATCACCGCTTGTAGTAATACTAGTCTGCCTCCCCACGAGAGTACCCTCCCTTGCCACCCTTCCAGCTTGCGTTCCATGCGTTCTATGAGTGGCTGTCAGTCCCTCCCTCGCAACTTCCTCGTCGATAAAGGAAGACCCAAGTAACGGCACAGTAAGGCTTCGGACCGACAACCTAGGATCGTAGCTAGTTCCATGCTCCTCGAGGCTTCCACATTGATCGACATTAGTGATCTCTTAGAGTAGTTGATGTTCAGTCCTGATAATAAGCCGAAGCACCACAGGATGAAACGTAAACCATATAACACATGCGCATCCGGTTTTTGACGTGAAAGATATGATCTAGTGGACAGACTCAAGAAGAGCTCGACAAACATTGACTACCAATTCACACGATCCAAATTATCTTTTGATTATATGTAACAATCAAATGTTAATATGAATAAAACATGTGACTGCGGCAGGGTGTTAAAAAATAATTTAACTGAATAAAATTAAACTTCAAATATGATTTAATTTTCTTTTCTTTTTTAATATCATTGTTCAAAGATCGAATTACATTACAAACTCTAAAAGTGGGAGAAAAGACAAATAAAAGCAAAAAAAAAAAAAAAAAGGTCAGTTAACTCCGAAGGTCTCTCGGGTAGAAGAGGGAAGGAGACCCAAAATCACATGTTGCAGTTACACCGAGGAGCCAAGACGCCCGTTTTGGAAGTAGAAGTCGCGTGTTGAGTGTTGACACCATACACATTATTGACTTTATAAATAAATCTCATGTAATCTCTTTATAAAGCGAATAAAAAACAAATATTTGAATGGGGCCCGAAGAAGAGGAGGAGCACCGGACATCGAAGTAGACGAACGTGTCATTGTAGGCCGTTCGATGGAGGTGCTCCGATTCCAGTATCACTCTGTCGCAGTCGAAGATGAGGGCCTGCAAGGACGAGTCTCTGTTCTTCTTCGCTGTAGATGATGATGAAGAAGAAGAAGAAGAAGAGGCAGAGAAAGCAATGCCGGGTTTGGGAGGGGACCTTCTCCGGAGAATGGACGGCTGGGATTTGAGGAGGGGAGAGACGGACGGGGACGAAGTGGAGGAGTGATGTAGAAAACCGGTGGTTGGACTGATGGAAGCGCGAGAGCAGTGGAACCGTCGGAGTAGAAGAAGCCATTTTTACAGTTTTGTGTTAGCCCTCTTTATCTATCCGAGTATCGGATTTGTATTTGAGTTGCTTTTAAAAAGGATCATCTTTTTTTTTTCCTGTTTTCTTTTTTTGTATGGCCTGCGTTCAATCGCTGACCGGAGAATAATCGGCGCTTTTTTTTTTTTTTTTTGGAAATTTTTAAAAATAACCCTCCTTAAAAAAAAAAAAATTTAATTTGATCATGATATTAAACTATTAGCAAAACTGATCATGAGACCAGTTTAACTCTGATCAGCGCGCCACGTTGGCGTACGGATTGGACGAAAATAAGCCACGACGGAGACGTGATCCACGTCTCCCCACAGGGGAGACATGCATGCATGCCCCCGCATACATGCGCGGCGTTGCGCGTGCGTGCGGGGGTTTGATTAATTTTTTATAAAAAAGAATTAAATTAAATTTTTATAAAATTAACCAAACCATATAGTGAAAATTAAAATTGATTTAATAAGGCTTAACTTTTATTTAAAATTAAAATTAAGTTTAAAATTTTAAATTCAAATTAAATTTTAAATTCAATATTCAAATAATATTTAAATTAAGTTTAAATTTTATAATTCATATCATATTATCTAAATTCCAAAAATTTATAATATTTTAAAAAAAATTAAGCTAGATTTTAAATTTTAAATATTATCTAAATTATAAATTTTTATAAAAAAATTTCACTTGTTGATTTATTTCATAAATGGTTGTTTTATCAAATTAAATTTTAAATATTAAGTTTATATTAAATTTAAAATCTTATAATTCATATCATATAATCTAAATTCAAAATTTTATAATTCATATCATTTAAATTTTATATTAAATTCATATCAAATTAAATTCAAATTAAGTTTAAATTTTATAATTCATATCATATTATCTAAATTCCAAAAAAATTATAATATTTAAAAAAAATTTAAGCATGATTTTAAATTTTAAATATTATCTAAATTATAAATTTTTATAATAAAAAAAATTTCCACTTGTTGATTTATTTATATAAATGGTTGTTTAATCAAATCAAATTTTAAATTTTATTTGAATATTAAATTTAAAATTTAATTTGAATTTAAAATTTTAAACTTAATTTTAATTTTAAATCAAAGTTAAGCCTTATTAAATCAATTTTAATTTTCACTATATGATTTAGTTAATTTTATAAAAATTTAATTTAATTTCTTTTAAAAAAAAATTAATCAGAACCCCTCCCCCGTGGGGAGACGTGATCGTGGATCACGTCTCCCCACAGGGGAGACATGCATGCATGAATGAACCCGCGCGCACGTCTCCGTCGTGGCTTATTTTCGTTCAGTCAACGCGCCAACGTGGCGCGCTGACCGGGATCAAACTGGTCTCAAGGTCAGTTTTACTAATATTTTGATCTCGGGGTCAAATTTAAATTTTTTTTTTAAGGAGGGTTATTTTCAAAAATTTCCCTTTTTTCTGCCAATATGCTGATAGTTTATCTTCGTAGTCCTTCGGATATGTATATATCTCCTTAATTGAGGTATGTACATCATTGATTACGAAGTGATATATTTATTTTTATTAAAGTCTATGTAAATATGCCTTGATCCCTCTTATCTTCGTATTTAATTGATTTTTAGTCCTTTCGTCAAGGTCCATTCATACACGGTTAATTTGTTAAATATGATTTTATTTTTAAATCCATGTAAACTATGTTATTTAGTGATCAGTCTCTTTCATTCTTCTTATTTCATTTTAAGTCTCTAATTTCATACTTTTTTTCTTATTAGTCTATAGACAAAAATGAAAACATGTGTAATCTGATTTTTTAATTGTAAATATGACCGAGTCTAACATTTTCCCATAGAAAATGATATGTCCAGCCTTTGTGCAGCCTCAATTGCAGTACATACCATTTTTTTATTAAAAAAATCATGCACTTTTCTATTGAAGTTCATGCTGTTATATGAATTGAAATATATATTGAGATACACTAGTGTTTTTTTGTAGTTGAAAAAATGATAAATAAAAAATTCATGTCATACATTATAATAGAACCACATATACTATGATAACGCAGTTATTGATATATTTATGTAATTCTTAAGTAGATTTTGATTATAAATTTGATTTATTTAATAACTATAATCATACAATTTTATTGGATAACTATTTAAATATAAAAAATGTATTCGGGATAATTCTTAATAATTCAAATTTCACATACTTGCTAGTCCGTACAAATATTCAAGATGTCAAGCCAATGTCCAGTCTTGTAACTGCTGAAAAGAAACTCAACTACTGCAATGGAGACTCATTGTTTGTTGCATCTGAGTACAGTAGCATAAGTGAGATGGACAGCTAAGTCGAGGAACAAGGAACATAGCCATGAAATTTCTGCCTCGGTGCTGGAGCGTGAGATCGTGCAATGTTTCTTAGCGCTCCATGAAATAGGACAGTCTCCCAGATGGATGTGGTAACCACCTATGGAATGCTGGTCATCAGAATCACCACCATAATCTACATCAAAAAATGCTCGGAGTCGAAGAGAACTAGGCTTGTAGTACAGTCTATGGTCTGGAGTTTTATTTAAGTAGCATAGAATATGCTTTACGGCAGTCCACTGTGAAGTGGGAGGTTGATGCATAAACTGTCAAACTTCATTCACAATGAAGGAGAGATCTAGACGTGTAATTGTGAGATATTGGAGTGCGATCTCGCCATTCCAATTATTTGGTGTGGTAACATCAGCTCCATCTCCTTCGCATCAAATCCCGTGTTCCATTTTAAAATGAAGCATCTGGAGATCGACTACCATTATGTACCAGACAAAGCTGTACGTAAAGAATTGGACATTCACTACATCACCATTGCTGATCAGGTCGCCGATATCTTCACAAAGGGTCTGTCCTCTAGTCGGTTTGCCTCCTTATCAACTCAATGATATCTATAACAAACCACCACTCGCTACTAAGGGTGTAGGTGCTAAAGGAAAAATAAGAGAAAGTGAAATTTTTTCTATGACCATTCAAAAACTAGTGTTTGTGCTAAACAATGAAAAAAAAATCATCACTTTTCCTCTCCTATTGTCTTATTAGAAAAGTGGTAAAAAATTTCCCTTCTTTATAGATGAAAATTTGAGAGAAAGTGATGAAAATTTTTTCCACCACATGCATAAACACCATAAAAATTAGTCAAAGGAAAAATCTTTTACTTTCCACGAGTATTCTTTTGACTCTGATTCTCTCACTTTCTTTCATTTTCCCTTCAAATGTGTGTACACACACCCTATCTCTTGTTACCATTCCTTTGAAGCATATGTAATAGTATAAATAGAATAATAAATTATACCACCAAGTGTATGCATGGAGTTCACAAACCAATTCATTGTATCCAAGTTCTTTATCTCCAACACTCATTAATAAAAAACATTCCAGGAAAAAAATATGTGGAGGATTCACAGTATCTTGTCAAGTAAAAGTCAAAGGACAAATTTGACCTTGGCATAAATCAGCAGATGCCATAGTATCCGCCAAGTAGGGTTGATAAATGAACCAAGCCACTCAGATTCAGCTCGATTTGAGCTCTTTCGGGTTCGTTCAATTAGACAAATAAGCGAGCTTTAACAATTTTTAAAGCTCGGTTAGGCTCGGGATCTGGATTGAGATTCATTTTGTGTTCAAGCATGACTCGTTTGTGTTATAAAAAACTTAAGTGAAGTTTGACTCAACTCCTTTATAAAATCAGAACATTAAATCAATACAAAATTATGTTCGTTTAGGCTCACGAGCATAGCTTATTTAGGCTAAAATTTTGTTTCAGCTCCTAAAAACCCTAAAATGAAGAAAACCACTAGGCTCGTGAACTCAGTTCGTTTATAAGCGAGCCGAACTTAAACATGTCAAAGATCGGTTCGTTCGACTCATTTACTACCTCTACCGCCAAGACATGGAAGAGGTGGAGGTAATGGGAATGCCAGAAGAATGCATGTAGAATACATGGTGGATGTATACCAGTTACGCGTGGTGGTATCTTCAAGCAAGAGTGTGGGGGAATCATGGGCCGGATGCATAGACGAATTAGCCACATGGGCTTCCCAATAAGGAGCGAGAAGATGGGGGTAATTGATTTTGATTAGAAATGAAAGAGAGGGCTTAGCAAAGTCTCGTCCATGTTGAGAAAAAGTAATAAACCAAATGTCATCCAAAAAAATTCAAATTGGTCGGGTCCACACTGACCCGACAAATCCATGTATGTAGAAGACTCATGCCACTGGTGATAAATTTCCATACCCATGATGAGATCTGTGAATGGTGAGGTAGCCATTGATATATTTTGTTATATGTTAAAAAAATCTGAAAAAATGAATGAAAATGAAAATTGTCTAATTGCTTACTTCTTGTTTTGGGGGTGTAACATAGGGTTTTTTTTGTCTTTGATAATTATATTGGGATAGATAACAATTCATGTTGAATAGATAAATTTTTGTTTAGTTGTCATTTTTGTTATTCTCATTGAAAAATGTAAAAGTGGCATTTTTGTTGTTTGGTTCACCTTTGATAAAATAAGAATAAACGATAGATAAAAGATGAACAATAATTTATGACTTTTTAAATAACCCCTGCATAAATTATTTGTGTTTGATAATAAATACGAGAGATATATATGTGAGATGATGAATATAACCGTTTTTGGAATGTGTGCAGAGAGTGTTAGGGTGTTAGATGGAATAAATTTTTTAAAATAACATAAAAGAGTATTTTTATCTATTAACATAGAGATAAGTCATAATAAGTAATTTTAACATTTTCTGAGAATAGTTATCAGACTTTATCCTAGTTTATTCAGACATAGCTATCAAAGTTTATTCTAACAAAATAAACAAATTTTTTTCTTACTATTCTCCTGTATTCTTTATTATTCTTGCTTATGTTCCACTCCAAATAGGTTGTTAGATGAGATAATAGGAGAGAAATAGAGAGGAATAAGACTTAAAAGTTGTTTTTTTTTACAAGGGATATGGGAGTATAGCTATAACTATTATATGAGAATAAACTAATATTGATATTTTAAATCCCCTTAGAATTGTATTATTTCACCTAACCAATTTCACTAGTATAAAAGTGGTCTACATTTTAAATCACATGTCATCACCTTGATTAAATAAAGAGACCCACATGTTAAAACAATTTTTTTACCTTTTACAAATTCTTATTCACATTTTAAACTTTTTTTTTTGAAAAATGAAACTTAATAGACATGCTACTTCTTTAATAGATGATAAACTCTCTCGTCACCCCTAGAGAACTACAAAAAAACCAGCTTGAACACTATGCCATAATAGAGATGGAATCCCTAGACATTTTAAACATTTTTTATCCACAACATATTCATTATCAACCAAGCAAAAAAAAAAAAATTATATTTTCTAATAAGAATAACTAAAAATACATCTAAACAAAAATAAATATATCTATTCCCACCAATCAATTCACTATTCTCACCAACTTAAAAATTAAAAAACTCATATTTGGTGTGGCTTTCAAATCAATTGATCCCACCAACCATCCTTGGCCGACCTCAGCATCACTTCCTCCTCCCCCATCGACCCCATCTCCCTCTGCCGCCTCCCCTTCCTCTCCTCTCTCAACCTTCCTTCAACTTCCTCCATGGAGCCTTCTCCACCCAACTCTACAACATCATCTTTCCCACTGCATAACCTATAGAGGTTAATGATCACTCCCTGGAGTTCAAATAGAATATATTAAAACAAAATTATTACTTCAAAATTATGAATCGACTCAAATGAAAGTATGAGTTTTTTTAACGTACTTCGATTATCCTCGGACAACTTCTTGACGGTGTCCCTGCCACGGCAGATCTCTGCAACCTCACGAATGTAGAGACGTTTGTCCTCGCCGACAACCCTCTCCTGTCACACCCGTTCTCCGATTGGGTCTGACGGTAGGGGGAGGACACAACGGGATGGTGGACCCGGCGGCATGGGGAGGAGGACACGGCAGACGTGGTCACTGTGGTGGTGGCACAGTGAGATTGGAGGGGAGAGAGAGAACAGAGGATGATAATCTGTGAGATACAGAAAGGATGGTGGGGTTAGATGTTGATAAATTTTGTATATAAAAAGTAGTTGGCTTAGAAAACACAAAAACTAAGTTATGTTTGCATAGATAATTAAGTTATTATGGGATTTATGATAATTTTTATATAAATAAGGATGAAATGATTTTTTGTTTGATTGTGTTTTAATTTATTATTGTTGAAAAATATAATAATAAATTTAAATTTTTTATTGTTTGAATAGAGTAAGGTATGGATAATGATTTATAAAATATGAAAAAATGATGATAGTTGATTTATAAAATGTGATAATAGTTAATTTAATAATGACATACATAATCTTTTGAGTTGAATAACCTGAAATAATTTATTTTTAGGTGTTAGTTGGAATACATATACTACTTTATATCAGTTAATTCTGACATATAAATTTTCATTTATTCTAGTCTTCAAAATACTTATTTTAAGACTATTTTGATTAATTCTCACTTTTTTGAGATCATATTCTCCAATTAAAAAAAAAGATAAGGGTTGTGGGTTCAGGAAGGGGTAGGAACGGACGGTAAAAAAAAGTGGTGGGATTTTCCATTCTTAATAATATAATAATTTATTATTTATCTATAAAAAATAATTATTTATTTTAGAATAATCTATGTTTCCATAGACACTTACAGCAATAAGATATAATAAATAATGAATTATCAATGCAAACAAGGACGGAAAAAAGGGTGCAGGGCTTTGAAATGTGACCAACCATTCCATTGAATGGTGGGATTAAAACCACACGAAATTTACGGATGGGACAGTCAACTAGAAATTGATGTCAGCCCTAAAACCTTAGGTCAGTAGGAGCAGTTGTGTCTCTGATTGATTCCCATGCTGTCCGTGCACTTCAACACGTGTTTTGCTTTTATTTAAAAAAAAATCAAACCCAACAACTAAGTGAACTCGAGTTGGTGAAGCGTGTACTTCCTGGGATATCTACACATACATACATACTGTATGTAAGATACAAAAAAGGACATTATATGATGCATCAACTATGATATTAAATGTGTATTAATTATACCTACTCAATGAATGAAATAAATGTTTGTGGAAAATGATATTGACGTGTAGTCACATCTATAATCTTCATTGTATGCATTTATATATATATATATATATACACGCGAGCGATTCAGTGCGGGAATGCGGGAAACGACGTCGATCGTTCGATCGCGGGTCCATCGCATCCAACGGTCGAGATAAATCGCACCCTACCGTCCGATGCGATGGACCCGTGATCGACGGCCCGTGATTGCTTCCCGCACGACCGCATTCCCGCACTGAATCGGCTCCCTATATATATATATATATATATATATATATATATATATATATATATATATATATATATATGGTCGCGATTACGTGCGGTGTGCGGTCGGTGCGGTTTACGACGTGGGCCGTTCGATCGCGAGTCCATCGCATCCAACGGTCGACGTGAATCGCACCCGACCGTCCGATGCGATGGACCCGTGATCGACGGCCCACGATCGACGCCACGCCTGCCGTTCACCGCACCTAATCGGCCCCCTCTATATATATATATATATATATATATATATATATATATATATATAGGGAGCCGATTACATGCGGTTTACGGTCGGTGCGGTGCGCGATCACGGGCCGTCGATCACGGGTCCATCGCATTGGACGGTCGAGTGCGATTTACGTCAACCGTTGGATGCGATGAACCCGCGATCGAACGGCCCACGTCGCCGCCGCACCTGCCGCACGCCGCACCTAATCGCCCCGTATATATATATATATATATATATATATATATATATATATATATATATATATATATATATATATATATATGAGCGATTCAGTGCGGGAATGCGGGAAACGACGTCGATCGTTCGATCGCGGGTCCATCGCATCCAACGGTCGAGATGAATCGCACCCGACCGTCCGATGCGATGGACCCGTGATCGCTTCCCGCACGACCGCATTCCCGCACTGAATCGGTATATATATATATATATATATATATATATATATATATATATATATATATAGGGAGACGATGGGGTGCGACCGTGCGCACGGTGCACCCCATCGTGCGCCCCGAGTATGGACCGTGCGATCGCTGGTCTCGCGATCGCACGGTCCACGTTATTTTAAAAAAAAAAGGGTTTCGAAACCCATCTCTCTCTCTCTCACGGGCTCTCTCTCTGCAATCTCTCTCTCGCTCTCTCTCTCACGGGCTCTCCAGGTTAGAAAAAAAAAGGGTTTCGAAACCTTGAGAGCTCTCTCTCGCTCTCTCTCTCTCTCACCCCATCTCTCGCTCTCTCTCCCTCTCTCTCGCTCTCTCTCTCTCTCTCGCTCAAACACACATACTGCCCGTCGACGACCGCACGAACCCCGGCGATTGCGACCCCCGTCGACGACCGCACAAACCCGACCGATTGCGACCCCGTCGACGGCGACCGCACGGACCTCGGCGACCGCAACCCCCGTCGACGACTGCTTTTGGTGGGATTTTTTTTAGTTTTTTTATTTGGGTTTCTGTTTTTTTGGGCCTTTCGTTTGATAATCTATGTGGGTTTTTTATTCTTTTTTATAATCGAAAGTTTGTGTTTTGGGGTTGTTGGATTTTTTCCTGAATGTTGGTTATGCTTGAAATTTTGCAGAATCAGAGATGGGTTTTTTTTATTTACATTGGAATTTGTTGAGAATTGACTTTCTTCAGATTGTTTTGATGTGGATATCATATCTTAAATTTTTTGATTTTGTGTCTTTTGGGGCAGATGTGTTTTGGTTTTGGTTTGTGTATGTCTGCTTTCTTTCCAATCAGTTCTCCTCTTCCAAAGTCTATTTATCTTACTATTGAGTCTTTCCAACGCAAAACAGATATAAATTTTGTAATGAGATGATGCTTAATAAATCATAAAACTCATAGCATTGGGTATAAGAAATCCATTTTATAATGTAGGATGTTGCACTATTTGCTTTTCATTTGAAAAGTATAAAATAAACAGGAATTTCATTTTAGAACCAAAAAGCAACCAAGAAGGGAGAAGAAGATTGTTTTAAACAACTTCAGGAGATCATAATTGATTAACAATTTCCTCTGTATTGAAGGTTTTTTAATTCCATTTCATATATCATATGTTTTCCTTGTGTTATTGTTATATATAATTCTTCAAAGCTCAACAGAGAAATACAATAAGTGCTACACTCTTAAACTAAAAATGGTTGAGATGTTTATGCCTTGTTGAAAAGGGATAATTAACTCATGAAGTGTAATGTAAGCTTTTTAAAGGCATCACTGGATGAGGCGTTTTTCTGTACATTACATGCTCAAAGCCTTAAATCAAAATGTGAAAATCTTAAACCTTCAACTTAGAGGTGAAGCATCAAATTTTCATCAGGCCAGGGTTTCTCAACCCCAGGTTAGCTATTTGTATCTCACGACCTCCAATTTCTTTGTACCAATGAACAATCTCGAGCAGAGGAGGAACATAACTGTTTTTTTTTCTTTTCACTTTGGCATTTTAGACAAGTTCCAGATTTTTATCCTTTGTTTTTTTTAATCTTTAAACTTGCAATCTCCACCCATCAGGTGAAACAAATTAGATGCATTTGGTATAGAAGTCAGTAGTACTAATTAATGGCTTCTGATCACTTGAAAAATTAGCGTGGGCTTTTCTATATTTAGTCTCTTCTTGTCGTATCAAGCAGTGTGAGTATAGTACATTGTTAAATCCCTAATGTTCTATATGGTTTGAGGGCAAAACCCAATTACTGGGTGAATAAGAATAGGAATTAGATGAAATATTATATTTATTACATTGAGCTGCAAAAGAAAAAAAAAGACCTTGAATTGGTTCATCTCAATCACTGTTCTACTTGGGTAAACTTCAAATGGGTCTTCTAGGTGAAAGCTTGAATAACTATGTGTGACTTTTTATCCATTTAGTCGTCCTGCTTATCCTGTTTTTTATCCATAGAAATAACAAAACAAATTGGAAGAACAATTGCTTAGCAAAATGGCTATAGGAGTTCTTTGTTTTTTCTTTTCTTGAACCAAATGGGTGCTCGAACTCTCTAGATTTTATGCTGGGATACTAAAATTGAGTTTTGTGCTTGAGATGCAAAAAATGAAAAGTTAGATTTGATGTACTGCTCTTTAACTAACAACAATTGTTCACATGCTTGAGTGCTTCTAGTAGGTGAAGATATGATCAACATTTTCACGTATTGATCCATCTCTTTTTGCAGGTCCAAAGCCCGCTGATCTCTATGGAAAATTTACATAGAAGATTTAGAATTTTTCAACTATAACTAAAAGGGAGCTTCGGAGTAATGCATTTGAGGTTGGAGGATACAAGTGGTATGCGACCTTTCCTTCTCGTAATACGCGACATATATTTTGTTAGTCAGTCAAGTATTCATGTAATCGTGCAGAGTTTGTGTGATTCTTTTACCTAATTGTCTGTGTCCGAGGAGTTATCATTTTCTCTGTGGGCATGTGTCTTGTTTTCCTTCTAGTTCAATGCTTGAAAAGTTTGCCATAAAAAATTCTCTATTGTAAAGTAAACAACTACACGAGTAAATCTAAATGAGAAAGAAAACCTAATTGATTTTTATTAGAATGGTCTCCTGCAACTACACGAGCAAATTGGTGTTTGAAGCAACCAAATAAGTTCTCAACCTGCAACAGATAGAGAAGGATTTATTCAGTCACATAGTTTGGGATCCTATAATATGGTTCCCTTGTGGTGTTATACTGTTATATTGATTGTATTGAATATTACAGAGAGGATTAACTTGAAGAGGATAACGTTCAAGAGGACGAGCCTCAAGAGGCTAATTTGGGATGTCATTTCTCTAATTCTGGATTGTGGAAGGACTCTGTTTGTATCAGAAGCTGTACAATTCTTTCCGGGACATTTCTCCTCCACAAAACGAAGGACATGAGTGACAGTAAGTGACCTTGATATGTATTTTATTACCAGTACCTGGGGTAAGCACATGTATGCACACACCTTGTATGGATGAAAGAAGAAATCACCCAGGAGCTCCAGATTTTTTTTATAACAACACTACCTTATCTTTTTAGATAATACTGATGCTTGTTCTAATCCAGGTTTGTGACTTTTTCTTGTCCCGGTTGAAGGCAAATACGTTTCTTTCATCAAAGTCTGCTGCTGGAACTGTGTTGTGCTAATCATTTGGCTGGTTGCTGGGGTTGTTGTGGAAGGGGAGTGCTTTTCATCAAGTTAGCTGGTTGTCACATGATAAACTATTCTGGGAGACATTGTTGTTTGTATGGTGTAATAGACTGAATGGTTGGTTTATGTTGTTGTTTGAATGCATTTGTATCAGCAACATAACTGTGGTGTTTATTGTTTGAATGTTTTTATGGTGTAAAAACTGACAACTTGGTGTTTATTTGAATGAATAAATGTTGAGTGAATGGCTTAATGTTTTTAAATGAGTGTTTTAAAATGATTGAATGTTTAGTGTTTACAAGATGGTGTTAAATAAAACATAAATAGTTTGTGAAGCATAGATCAATATTAGTATTCATTCTAGTCACATGTGTATGCATTGCAGTCCAGGTTTTGCATTCCAGTGCAGTCCCGTGCAGTCCCTGAGCAGGTCATTCCTATCCAAGTCCTCAATCCAGTGTAGTTTCTTTCAAGTATGCATTCCAAGCTTCTATGATCCCCAACTACTGCAATCTACCAATGCAGTCCCACCGTCATATCATTGTAGTAAGTATTTATAAGTTGCAGTCCAGTCTAATCTCACTTTGAGAAGGTGCAGTCTAGATCAGTTTAAATTGTAACAGATAAGTTGCTGCTAGCGTCTCAACCAGCACCAACATCTGCAACTCTAACACATGGAATACAAACATTTGCTCAAACACAACCAGTACCAACATTTGCTCAAACAACAAATAAATAAAACATGTTTAATACATCAATTTGTTTAATTCAATACATCAACCTCAACCTATTTGGCCTTGTTTAATTCAATACATCAACCTGTTTAATACATCAACTTGTTTAATTCAATACATCAACCTAAACCTGTTTAATACATGAACATATTTATTTAATCAACCAATATAATACATCAACATCAACCAGTTTAATACATCAATTACAACCTGTTTAATACATCAACATGTTTAGTACATCAGCAACCAATATAATACATCAACATCAACCTGTTCCTGTTAACCTGTTTTAATACATCTACATCAACCTGTTTTAAATAAAACTAAAATCTTCAGGTGAAACAAAATCTAAAGAACAACCACCATTTCTCTAAAAGAACCATCTGAGTAGCACCACCCTTTTATAAGTATTCCTGTCGCATACCACTTGTATCCTCCAACCTCAAATGCATTACTCCGAAGCTCCCTTTTAGTTATAGTTGAAAAATTCTAAATCTTCTATGTAAATTTTCCATAGAGATCAGCGGGCTTTGGACCTGCAAAAAGAGATGGATCAATACGTGAAAATGTTGATCATATCTTCACCTACTAGAAGCACTCAAGCATGTGAACAATTGTTGTTAGTTAAAGAGCAGTACATCAAATCTAACTTTTCATTTTTTGCATCTCAAGCACAAAACTCAATTTTAGTATCCCAGCATAAAATCTAGAGAGTTCGAGCACCCATTTGGTTCAAGAAAAGAAAAAACAAAGAACTCCTATAGCCATTTTGCTAAGCAATTGTTCTTCCAATTTGTTTTGTTATTTCTATGGATAAAAAACAGGATAAGCAGGACGACTAAATGGATAAAAAGTCACACATAGTTATTCAAGCTTTCACCTAGAAGACCCATTTGAAGTTTACCCAAGTAGAACAGTGATTGAGATGAAACAATTCAAGGTCTTTTTTTTTCTTTTGCAGCTCAATGTAATAAATATAATATTTCATCTAATTCCTATTCTTATTCACCCAGTAATTGGGTTTTGCCCTCAAACCATATAGAACATTAGGGATTTAACAATGTACTATACTCACACTGCTTGATATGACAAGAAGAGACTAAATATAGAAAAGCCCACGCTAATTTTTCAAGTGATCAGAAGCCATTAATTAGTACTACTGACTTCTATACCAAATGCACCTAATTTGTTTCACCTGATGGGTGGAGATTGCAAGTTTAAAGATTAAAAAAAACAAAGGATAAAAATCTGGAACTTGTCTAAAATGCCAAAGTGAAAAGAAAAAAAAACAGTTATGTTCCTCCTCTGCTCGAGATTGTTCATTGGTACAAAGAAATTGGAGGTCGTGAGATACAAATAGCTAACCTGGGGTTGAGAAACCCTGACCTGATGAAAATTTGATGCTTCACCTCTAAGTTGAAGGTTTAAGATTTTCACATTTTGATTTAAGGCTTTGAGCATGTAATGTACAGAAAAACACCTCATCCAGTGATGCCTTTAAAAAGCTTACATTACACTTCATGAGTTAATTATCCCTTTTCAACAAGGCATAAACATCTCAACCATTTTTAGTTTAAGAGTGTAGCACTTATTGTATTTCTCTGTTGAGCTTTGAAGAATTATATATAACAATAACACAAGGAAAACATATGATATATGAAATGGAATTCAAAAACCTTCAATACAGAGGAAATTGTTAATCAATTATGATCTCCTGAAGTTGTTTAAAACAATCTTCTTCTCCCTTCTTTGTTGCTTTTTGGTTCTAAAATGAAATTCCTGTTTATTTTATACTTTTCAAATGAAAAGCAAACAGTGCAACATCCTACATTATAAAATGGATTTCTTATACCCAATGCTATCAGTTTTATGATTTATTAAGCATCATCTCATTATAAAATTTATATCTGTTTTGCGTTGGAAAGACTCAATAGTAAGATAAATAGACTTTGGAAGAGGAGAACTGATTGGAAAGAAAGCAGACATACACAAACCAAAACCGAAACACATCTGCCCCAAAAGACACAAAATCAAAAAATTTAAGATATGATATCCACATCAAAACAATCTGAAGAAAGTCAATTCTCAACAAATTCCAATGCAAATAAAAAAAAACCCATCTCTGATTCTGCAAAATTTCAAGCATAACCAACATTCAGGAAAAAATCCAACAACCCCAAAACACAAACTTTCGATTATAAAAAAGAATAAAAAACCCACATAGATTATCAAACGAAAGGCCCCAAAAACAGAAACCCAAATAAAAAAAACTAAAAAAAATCCCACCAAAAGCAGTCGTCGACGGGGGTTGTGGTCGCCGGGGTCCGTGCGGTCGTCGTCGACGGGGTCGCAATCGGTCGGGTCCGTGCGGTCGTCGACGGGGGTCGCAGTCGTCGGGGTTCGTGCGGTCGTCAACGGGCAGTATGTGTGTTTGAGCGAGAGAGAGAGAGAGAGCGAGAGAGAGGGAGAGAGAGCGAGAGATGGGGTGAGAGAGAGAGAGAGCGAGAGAGAGCTCTCAATGTTTCGAAACCCTTTTTTTTTCTAACCTGGAGAGCCTGTGAGAGAGAGAGTGAGAGAGAGATTGCAGAGAGAGAGCCCGTGAGAGAGAGAGAGATGGGTTTCGAAACCCTTTTTTTTTTTTAAATTACGTGGACCGTGCGATCGCGAGGCCAGCGATCGCACGGTCCATACTCGGGGCGCACGATGGGGTGCACCGTGCACACGGTCGCACCCCATCGTCTCCCTATATATATATATATATATATATATATATATATATATACACACACAGTGAGATTCATTGAGTGTGTTTGTGAATAATATTGAAGTGACAAAAAAGATGAAAGAATATTTGGTCAAAAAAGAAATTAATGAAAAGGAAAACCATTTTTCTTTTTGACCAATTTTTATGGTATTGTGTATGTAATTTTTTTTTTTTTCAAATTCTCATTTATGAGAGAAATTTTTTTCTTCTTATATTTCATAATAAAGCAAACTAGAATAAGAAAAAATGAAAAAAAAAATTTCTTTGCTCGACACAAGTACTTTATTTTTAAATTTAGCTTTCATTTTTTACTTTCTTTTACTTTTCATTATATATAAACATTAATATTTTTTAATTATCAAAAGACAATTGTAATGGGTTGATGTTCAAGGGTCACATATTTTACATGGAAAACCTGTGAAAAGAAGCTATACATCTCATTCAGGACTAAGGACGCCACTTAATTCGCGTGCGGGAGGTGCACGTTACCCGGGGGGAGTGATTCGGATTGTCGAGTAACGCTTTCGTGAGTTCTGGTTCTAGCCTCCCCGGTAGCGGTGACACACTTCATGGATTTGTGAGGGGGTGGCTAGGCATTTTTTGGCTTCTCCTTTCTTTTTTTCTTCTCTTCCATGGTCTATTCTCTCATGTTCTTTACTTCGACTCATTTATAATATTTACAATATATAAATGGATTCACGTTTCACATATAAAAAAAAAGATAATTTTTTAATTTTTCTAATTTTTGTTTCAAAAAATAAAAAATAATAATTTTATATAATATAATAATACAGTATACATTCAGGTATCTCAATATATAAGTGAATTTTAGATCGTTGCTCAACTAACAACGAGATTGCAGAACAGAGTGGAGCACCTCTCAATTATTATTATTGTTTTTTCGAAAGAAAAACTTGTTTGTTGTGTTGGAACTTGGAAGTGGTGGTGAAGAGGGGGTGACAAATTTCTTCCGGACAAAAACACGGCCATTCACATGGACCCGTAGCCGTAGCTTCCTAGGCATCCACGTCTCCATCTCGGGACATTCAATTACACGTGTAATCCTAAAAGTTTTCATCCCTCGCATCCAACCGTTCATGTCTGAGAGTTCCTTTTTCTTGTGAGCTTTAATAGCGTTTGTTTGTTTTCTCTGTTTTGTTTGCTCTACAGACGTGAATTTGAAGCCATTTATATTTATATATATATATTTTTTATATTCCACCATTGTCTGAGGCGGAGATTTTATTTGTTTATATTATTTTGTTGGGTACATCTTCTATTCCCCTAAAAAAAGTCTGCTTTTGTTTAACCATTGTTTGGGTTTTCGTTTTTGTGAAGGAAATGAATCGATCTTGATCTGTATCGTCTGATTTTTTCATGTAATTGTGATATTTTCAGAGTTTTTTTTTTTTTTGAAAGTCTGTTGGTGGGTTTTTCTTTTGGGGATCCTGATATATTCAAGAAAAAAAAGAAGAGATCTTTAGATTTATTTTCTGGGTTTCTCTTTCCGCTTGACATTTTTGCTGATGTGGGGTTTGTTTATCTTAAAATTTTGTCAAGTGGATCTCTGGCCATTGATGGGATGAGTCCCCCTTTTAGCCTTTTCGAAGAATCCCTTATCAACATGTAAAAAAAATTGTGGCATGTTCTTTCATATTGGATCTTTGATCATGATATGTGTTGGGTTCTTGGTTTTTTTGAAGTTTTTAAGGTGATTTTGATTTGGGTTTTCTCAGATCAGTGAAAGGTGGGGTTTTTATGGTGGTTGGTCTTCTCTATTTTTTGGTGTTAGGGATTAAATTGAGCTCAATGTGTTGCTTGTTTGGTAGATGGACTGAACTGTTTAGATGGGATCTTGATTTCTTGATCATTTTTGATGAACTGTTCTCAACTACTTTTCTTGTTGCTCTTATTTATGTACATCTTTGTTGGTTGTGTATGGACAGAGAGGGAGAGGCAAAAAGAGAGGATCTTGAATCCCTGATTGTGAAGAATACATAAGATGGATGCTAGTGGGGAATTACGGTGCTGGGACGAGTTGATACTGGATGCTCTCTGCTTGATCTTCCGCAATCTGTCGCTTCAGGATAAGCTGACCGTCGTTCCAAGGGTCTGCAAATCATGGGGCAGGGCAGCTTTGAGTCCCAACTCATGGCAGGAGATAGACCTCGCGGAGTGGAGCCAAAGATGTAAGCCTGAGGATCTTGATCGGATGGTGCGGATGCTCATCGATCGGAGCTCTGGATCTGTTCGCGAAATCTCCGTCTCTGGCCTCCCGGATGACTCCTTGTTTGTGTTCATCGCCGAACAGTAAGTGGAAATATTTCTAGTAGTCAATGATTGGTACCTTGAAGGCATAATTGTTTTGAGTTCCATAAGAACAGGTGGTGATGCATGGCACATAGATGCTTCTCAGGAACGTAATTAGCAATTCACGATTTTTCTTGAGACTGATAAATAATGTATCATCAAATTGATCATAGTATTACTCATTATGATTTTTAAGTAGAGTTAGATATTGATACAATTATCTGATCCCGGTAATATTGCATTGTGTATGTAGCATGGATTGACAGATGAAGGAATTGATAAAATTTACATTATCTGATGTGTCTTATACCTAAGCGGTCCAAATGGCAAACCTTTTGTCCTTGTTATAATATTTAGGTTGTTTAGCAATCTTGTTTGCGGAGCGGATCTTGACTGTATTCGGATTATATCATCAAGGCATGTTTTTCACATTGATCACCAAAGCATGTGTTGTTATTTTATTTCACTTATTATATATATTATCAGCCTAGCTCTTCTTGATTACACACTGATTTTATAGTATCCCATCTTATACTGTGTATATTACTCCATTTTTGTTATTGATTTGTTGATTAGCCAGTTTATGCATTTCAAATAATAACTCCGCATAAAAATTGTCAGCTTGTCAACTGTTGTAACAGTCCTTTTAAGCTTTGATTAAGATAAAATATAGTCAGGGCTGGATCTCATGAGATATCATCAATCTCCAACGAGAAATTGACATCAGATTAAAGATGCCGCAAACCTCACATGGTTAACATATAATATGACACATCAGATTCTCATGGGGGATTGACAAGACTTGATGGGATCCAACCCTTGCTATATCCTATCCCACCTTGATAATAATATTTGAACAGTCATGCTTATGTATAGGTTGAGGATTAAAGGAAAATTAATTCAATTAAACTTTAGTGTGCCATTCCTTGGTGGTTTTTTCATTGCTTGGGCCACTCATGCATATTTGAATCTTTAAATTCTTTTGATTATTCCAGCACGAGTTCCCTCCAGACCCTATCACTCCCAAGGAGTGAAATAAGCGATTCAGTCGTAGAACAAGTCGCAGGGAGATTGTCCAACATCACCTCATTGGATATCAGTTACTGTGCAAAGATTGGTGCCCACGCTCTGGAGGAATTTGGGAAGAATTGCAAGTTCCTCGTGACGCTGAGGCGTGTAATGCACCCGTTAGAGGTTGCAGACAAGGTCTGCCAGGATGACGAGGCCCATGCGGTTGCCTACTACATGCCAAAGCTCAAGCACCTCGAGATGGGTTATCTTCTCCTCACATCGGTAGGGGTTCTTGAGATCCTCTCCAGTTGCAGGGATCTCGAGTTCCTTGACATAAGAGGATGTTGGGATGTTAGGCTTGATGACAATTTCGTGAAGGAGAGGTATCCTAGGTTGAAGTTGTTGGGGCCACTCATCACAAATGACTGCTATGAGAGGGGTCTCTGGGAGGATTGCTCAGACTACTCGGACTCCTCTGGATATCTAGCTTGGGACTACATAGATGATGGCATCGCAGAATTCTTCGATGGGGAGAGCTCTGATGGTGGCTGGGATGATCCACAAGGGCTAGAAGGTCTGGAAGTGAGGTTCTATGGAGGTGGGTTCAATAATGATGGCTTCCTAGGTATTGAATGGCCACCCTCTCCGTAAGGAGTGCATCGATGCTGTTCATGAAACTCTAGTTACTCTACTAGTGTTTGTTTCCCCTGCAGCTGCTACTGCTACTGGTTGGTGTTAGTACCAATATTCAGTACTGTTGTTTCTGTTTCTCTTTTTTTTACCATTTAGTTGGCTCGTCAATGTCTCCAGAATGTGTGCTTGTTCAGGTGGATGTAGATGAATGCTTACATGGAAGCAAAGTTGTTTGTTATAAGCTTAGTCTCTCTGTTTCAATGAGTTTTAATTTAATTTGATGTGCAGTTTCATGAATTTCTTTTTAGTGGAGAGTGAGTTTTGGCTCTGTTGGAAAGAATGAGGCCTTGGATATATGGGTGCTACTGTGTGGATGTGGTAGTCCTGCTTATTTCAATCATTTTTTACTCTGTGACTCTTCTTTGGGTTAAAATACAGTGTTTTTGCCAATGTTTTGGTTAGGTGGGGGGACAAAGACATATTCTGTGTACTAAGATTCTTTTTATATGCACATGGCAGGATAGGCCATTGATGTTGCAGCAGGATTTAGATACACTTTACCTCTTCCGTGCATGGGAGATGCCTACTTAATGGGTCCCAACATTTTGAGGAAATTTGGATTTTACAAAGATTTTCCCCCCTTTTAACTACGACCCTACTTCCTCCTCCTTGTTACACACAAAAGAAACTTTGCCTCCAACCCAATTTTTTTGTAGGATTATTGCCCAACATTCTTTTCAGAACAAACCACAAAAGAGGCTCTAAATCCCTTGTTTGCCAACTTCAAATCATTTACATATCTTATTAATGGCCATTTCCATTACTTGTGTTGGTTACAAATGTGGAAAATTTAAAGACACCTGCAAGACCTTGATCACACATACATAACTTCAATGTATTGCACATTGAGTAGATCTCCTCCCTCCTTGGGTGGTACATTGTCTCACTTGACTTGAACTTGTGCATCTGATTATCAATTTCAATCCAGCTATAACCTGGATCCTTTCGAACCCCTCGATGGCTCATCATTTCCCTGATTGTAAACGCATCATGCCATCTCGCATTTGAAGCGAAAACGTTGGCCAAACCAATGTATGATCCTGAGCTATCTGGCTCCAGTTCAAACAAAAACCTTGAAGCAGCTAAACCTACTTCAGTGTCCCCCCAGACTCTACAAGCACCCAACAGCGCTCCCCATACCGATGCTCCAGCCTCGAAACCTGCTCGTTTTATGAACTCATAAGCCTCTCGTGTCCTCCCCGCTCGGCCCAGAGTGTCCACCACGCAACAGAGATGCTCATTCTCCCGTGGAACTTCATACATGTCTGGCATCGATTCATACAGTCTCAAGCCCTCCTCGATCAGCCCTGAGTGGCTGCACGCGGAGAGAAGGCATGTGAAGGTGACTCGGTCGGGTGCAACTGAAGTGGTCTCCATCAAACTGAAGACACGGAGAGCCTCCTCACCATAACCATGCTTGCCGTATGCCCCAATCATCGAATTCCATGTGACCACAGTTTTCGTCCCCTCAATTTTATCGAATGTGGCTCGAGCAGAGTTTAGATCCCCGCATTTCG
The DNA here is from genome assembly GCA_030737845.1 of Acorus calamus. NCBI lineage: Eukaryota > Viridiplantae > Streptophyta > Magnoliopsida > Acorales > Acoraceae > Acorus > Acorus calamus. The sequence continues at coordinate 4,671,050 of CM060866.1, read as the reverse complement.
CATACATGTCAACAATGACTCCTTGAACATGTACATTGCGAGCAAATCCACTCACTATGGTTAAGACGTGAAGCTGCTCACACAAGCCAATCAATCCCGAATTCGTACACCCATTTAGCATTCCAACATAAGTAGACTCATTGGCTTCCAATCCTAATAAACCCATCTCCCCGAACACAGAAACGATGTGCACCCCATCTCCAATTCGAGCATAACAAGCTATTGAAGCACACAATGTCCTTGTCAACAATCCGCTCAAAAATCAAACGCGGATCATCCAAAACTCCGTTTCTCGAATACATGTCAATGAGGGCACTGCCAATGAATGCATCCGAACCCCAATTCCGCTTCATTACCAGACAGTGAAGCTGCCTCCCTGTACTCAATGAGACACCTCCCAATGCAGAAGTGATTGTATGTCTGCTGGGGTCAGCTCCATCACGCAACATGTGATTGAAAAGTCTCAACAACTCATCTCCACGACCATTGGAATCCGCATAGGCCCTCAACATGATCGTCCAAGTAACAACGTCTCTCTCGACCATCCTATCAAACACACACCGACCGTTAAACACCCGCCCACATTTGACATAGAAATCAATGACAGCGCTCTCCACGTGCAATTCGGGGGTGCCCATGTTCCTGATCATGAAGCAATGTATTTGTTTGCTGTGCCGGATGGCTCCCAATGCAGCACAACATCGCAATGCAATGCTCAGAGAGAAACCATCACGTGTATATTCAAGACCCAGTTCTAGAACCATCGATCGGAATGTCGAGAGAGCCTCTTCGAAGCGTCCGGCGTGGGCATGTCTGCCAATCAGGATTGTCCATGAAGAAGTATCTCTGTTGGGAAAGAGATCAAACATGTGGTGTGCCTGGACTAATGAGATTGATTTGGAACATTTGAATGGTTTTTGTTTTTGAGTGAGGGAGGACTTGAATTGGGTGGAGTGGTTATTGTTCTTTAATGGGTTGGATTTTGGTGTGGTGAGAGTGCTATTGAATGGAATTGAATTCATATCAGGAAGTGAATGACTTTGGGAGTGAGTGAGTGTGGGTTATTAGAGGTAAAGATGATAATAAATGTGTGGCGGGAAATGAATGAAGAGTTAGGTTTTTTTTTTTTGAATGGTGAAGAGTTAAAGTAATTGAAAAGAGTGTTCTTACCAATAATTGAAAAGAGTGATGTCATTGTTAGGAATAGGTCCTCCAGTAAATGAAAGGTGAGCTGTCTCCTCATTTATAGGCTTCTGATAAAGTCTAAAACTGTCACTTGTTGGCGCCATTAATTTTGAATCCTGAATCAAACAATTCCACTCTGGGTCCATTGGTATTCAATTTTGACATTGATTTTGATGGGAAATTTTAGGGCAGTCCAGTAGGTTTTGCACTTGCTAACTCAGCATTTTTTGAATTTCCTTGAAAATACATATTTATTAAGGGAAAATATCAAAAAAAACTTCTAAGTACTTAAAATACTCAAACCAGTCATTCTAAATAATAATAATAATTTTTAAGCCTCACCTCTTAGACCCCATCAAAAGTCTTATGAGGTGGCACATGGCTAATTCCTAATTTTCTATTTGATTTAATCGAGAAGATGGTTATGATTCCTCTTTCCATATTTAAAACCATATAGGCAATATGTAATTTCACTTTTTTTTTATATTCCTTTAATTTGAATGTTTTTTACATTCATAATTAATCATTCACTGTTTTTAAAACACCATTATTTTTTAAAAAACGCTTAGCAGCATATCAATTTTTTTCCGGAGGATTTTTTAATGACGGCTTTGATTTCGAACGATTTGGATATCGTTTTTTCAATGTTCGTTGATTCAGATTTGGCATGTATTATTCTTTTGTTTATGAAGCTGCGTCTTTGATTACTTCATTTACATATTTTATATTTTATTGAATATGGTGTTTGAACATAAATTTTAAAGTTCGCATGTTCTTTACTTTTAGATGATATCATCTACATTCGTTTAAGCAATTTTTTTGCTTGAAATTCATATGTATATCTAATGTGTATTATCACTTATATATATATCTTTTTGAAATTGCTTTAAAAACTCAAACACATTGAAAAATGATTTTAATCTTTATGTGCATTATTTTTTTATCCCAAAATTTTTAAAGTTTAAAATGTAACTGATCCTTTAGTTACATTTTGAAATATAACTAATCTTTATATGCATATATATTTTTGAAAGTCAATTACATTTTAAAATGTAAGTGATCTTTATATGCATTACATTGTTAAAGTCAATTATATTTCAAAATGTATCTGAACTTTATCTAATCTTAATTTAATTATGAGTACTCTAATTTTATATTGGGATTTCAGTTATATTTAGCTATGTAATTACAGAACTAATAACAATCTTATATCATTGCATTGCACAATTTTAAATGTACTTAACTTGATTTTTCATAAAATGTAACTTGATTTTCCAGAAAATGTAATTGTATTACGGGGAGGTGGAGTCTGGATGAGAGCTAAAAAGATAGTCAAATCACCTCTCATATGATAAAGAACGGATGTGTAAATGAATCCAAGGTAGTGACGCAAGTCGTCGGAGATGAACAGGTAGGCCGCGAGAATGAAGTGATGGATGTCTTTAAGAGGGTATAAAAGATACGGTTGATTTTTTTTTTTTTGTTAAAGGTGAGATGGGTTTCGGGAGGAGAAAAATGTAGGGTAGTAAGTGAAGGGTAATATTGTATTTTTTTTTTTTACGTTTTAAAAAAATCAAACAGAGAACTAATTAGAGAATGACACATAGCTTCTCAATTAGGCTTAAAACCCTGGGGCCGAGTCTTATTACTCGTTAAAAAATTATATCTAAAAAAGTCTTCTTTCATGATTTTAGATTTTTTTGGATATTTCCCTTTATTTAATAAAATATATATTTTTATAAATAAAGAATATATATATAAATAAAATTAAATGTACATTTTCTTATTTGTTGTAATCTATCTAATATATGTATGCTAAATTAAGAAAAAGTGAGAATTAAAAAAAGAAAGAGAATAATATTTGTTTATCAGCGCCCTTGATAAATATTCTGATTTGTTTATTGATTATTAGGGATAAAAAAATTAAAATATATATTTCACATTTATTTATTTTGTAGGTGGATTCACTAACAGGCGCGTCTATCCCCACCAAGCCTTTCATCTAACCCACCATAAAAAAAAGTGTTTTGTTGTTCCCACCGATCCATATCAACCGAACTTGATCGCCATTTCAGGTTTTGGATGATTGGATTTGATCGCCATTTCAAGTTTTGGACGACCGAATTTGGTCGCCATTTCAGGTTTTAGACGACCAAAATTGGTCGAACAGGGTCCAGAACTATATTTACCTATTCTTTATAAACAAATAAATTTTGGGGTTTATCTATCATATTCTACATTTATTCTTTTATCCAAATAACAGCTAAGGGACTGAAAAAAATGTAAGTAGGTATACTTTCAATTAATTCAAATTTTTACAGAAAAATATCTTATTAGACAAATATATATCATTTTTAAGCTTCATTTGAATTCATGGTTAAGCGGATTCTTTGTTTAAAAAAAAACATACCAGTTAATCCAAACACATTTTATATTTGGCTTTTGAAAATTTGTGGAAAAAAATTGTTCTTACATTTTATATTTAATAATAATAATTTATTCTCTCTACATTACAATTCAGACATGGAGTGACATGAAAGATCCAAGAGGATACACGTCATGAGATTATGTTTCTAAGAAAAAATTATAAACTTTATTACAAATTCTATTCAATTAAATTCAGTCGCCCAAAACCTAAAATAACGATCAAATTAGATCGTCCAAAATATGAAATGACGTCTAAGTTCGATCGCCGAAAACTTAAAGTGACGACCAAGTTCGGTCAACTTAGCTGAATCGATGGGAATAGAAAAAACACTATTTTTTTTTTCCAGGGTAAGAAAAAGTGTTGGTGGAATTAAACGTTCCTTCGCTGACAACAATTATGTAAAACTACCTTTGTTTGGGGAGGTGACACTTGGCCTTTCAAGAGAAGACCCTCTCTTTTTTCTTTGGTTTGGAAAATGTTACACAAAATCTATTTTACGAAAAAAAATGCAAACACATATCATCTAATAATATATATATATATTTATAAAAGATAATGTAAATAGTTAAATAAATTAAATGATGTCATTTATAAAATAATATAATAAAAAATTTAACGAGGACTAACAAGACATATAAGATTATATTTGAGACTGTAAAAAAGATTAACGGTAATATAACTCCTCTTTTTTTTATTTACCTTCTCTGTTCCCCTGCTGCTTTTGTAAGGAAATCTTTTGACCATCTTTTGACAAGCTTGCAGAGGAATAACGACATGAATTCAAAATCCAACCAATATTACCATGATCCACTATAACTAGGATGAGACTGTAAAAAAGATTAACGGTAATATAACTCTTTTTTTTTTATTTACCTTCTCTATTCCCCTGCTGCTTTTGTAAGGAAATCTTTTGACCATCTTTTGACAAGCTAGCAGAGGAATAACGACATGAATTCAAAATCCAACCAACATTACCATGATCCACTATAACTAGGATGAATAAACTGTATGAACAAGTGGGCAAAATCTGAATTGATCAGCATCACATAATGCTTCGTCCTTCAGGATTCGGGATCGATATGATTCCTCATCTGCAATGACTGGGGGTATGTTCCATGTTCCAAAGGCATGTCCTGATTTATTTCCTCCTACAGAAGACAATAAAAAAATATATTATATTTTGCCAGATGAGTCTATGACTAGACTACAACTATTCAACTATTTAACATAAACACAATGACCAGAAAACAAAGTATACCTTCTTTTGTCGCCTCTTCACATCTTTTTCTACAGTTTGAAGATAGATAAGGATCTAATTTATTCAGAAGTATTTCATACCTTTCTTCAGCTTCAGTAATGCATTGTGACTGGATGGGAGAAAATAAAGAGAGATTATATTGGATTGTTTTTATACAAAGGGAGGTATCAGGATGCAGTATGAAAACAAATGTTTTGAATGTAAGACATTAGATATGCACGATGAAATTCCACACGCCCTAAACACAGTTAGCAAGCCAAATCATGAGGTTTCTTCAATCCAATACCAGACTAAACCCCTAAATTCAAAACCTCAACGCACAAAATTGGTTCAATATTTGATATACAGTAGTACACTTAATTTATAGGTATAAATCAACCTAAAAATTTCATCATTTAGAACATGGTATTTGCTCCATGCATTCATTCGCCAAAATGAGAGACATTGAATAGAAGTACTGATTTAGATGTTAATGGGGTCATGACATTTTGAAAAGCATCCACGAAGCATCCGGCCAGATTTGCGAAGGATGAACCACATCAAGTAAATGTGATTGATATGATTAAATGAGATAAACATATGCATTATGTCATGAGGCAAGCATTCAAGAGGTATCCTGCTAAATTTGAGAGATGAAGACCAATCCATATGTGCAATTAACATTGGTGGATAATATACCATAATAGAATTATATTGGTCGATAATCTAAGTTATTGAATTCAAATTTCGAGGATGAGATTGATGGGAGAAGAATGTTGTGGATCATGTTCCATGTATGACTAATATCAATTATTATGGACCATTATGAAATTCAAATTCAAAGAGGAAATGGGATCTTCTGTTGTATATAAATGAAAGGCTTTCACCCTGTGGGACAGACATCCGCACATATCACACCCCTACAGGTTCCACCTAAAAATTATCATTATCCATTTTTATCTATCTTTCCAATTTCTAATTGTAATCTCTAAGGTTTCTATATTTTCTTTTTTTCCCTTGTCAAAACCCATGTAATCAAGGCTCTCCACATAACCTATTGGCTCTTGCATTTTGGGCTCACTTGTAATATTCTTTTGTGCAAGGATAAATTTACTGTTGTTCCTCTTTTTTTTGTGTGCTGCTTTACTTTCTTCTTATGTGAATTGAACACATACTCGATGAAACTAATTTGTTGTAATATTCATGAATTATTATATATTCATGGCGCAGATTACTCTTAACTTAATCATGTTTTGAATAAGCACAGCTTTTGACTGAACACAAACTTCCATTCTGGTCTTTGGAAACAGAAGAGGTCACACACATATAGTGGGTCGCTGGGAGGGTTTGGTCCTACATTTGGCATTTCTTCACAAAATAGACACTCTCACTAAGCCGAGCACTTTAACATTGCTCTACTTACCAATTCCAAAATTCTATGAAGTGCTAATATAAACAGATGCACGTTAAACTTTGATATATAATTAAAAATTACATATAACTAAGTTATCAGACACTATTTTTTCCATTGACAAAATGCTGATTAAATCGTAAGTTGATAGCTCACCAACTTGCTTGGTGCCACTGAAGCTCCATAAACTCCAATCAACATACGCAGGATATTGAAATTATTCTTTACTACATCATCCTGAAGAGGGGATCATATCTAACATTAGATGAAGTCCACAATTCATCATAAATGAAACATTAAAGTTAGAGAACATGCTTCTAATATTCTATAAATCTTGCATCATATGCTTCTACATGAATAAATGTACCCACCTCATAGTCAAACCTGCAGTATCAACCCTCTACCCTTCAGAGTCTTGAGAAAATAATCATGCTTGTCCAGAAAATCAGGGGGAAAAAACAGTTACAACATTGGCCAAAAGAAGAAAGTAACCATCAAGCAAATAAAGTACCAATGTTATTAAATGGAAGAAATCTCCATCTAAATAGTTGGTAAAAATGGTTAGTGTTCAAGCAAGAACTACAATATTGCCACTAAGGGACTTTATTACCTGCAAAGATATAGCAGGTGCAGATGCACGTGTGCGTGCCCCAAACAACATTTCATTCTTCATATGAAGGTCAACGTGTACATAAGCCCAAACTTTATCACCTATATGAACCCACAGAAGTATGAGGATCGCTGAGCCTGAGTTTCACCCCTAAAATAATACTGGGTGCACATCAAGGATGTGGTAAACATAAAAGACAATAGTCAACTGCTGCAGTGGGGGAATTTTCTAACAATGTATTTAGATATTACTGTTTTTCTTGGCATACATTCCCATGAAAACGACTGCATCACAGAAGGAAATGAAAGTACTTACAAGTCATCTGATATCTCAACTAGAAACTCCGAGACTGACAGAAATTCCATATGCAACTCATTAACCTTCAATTACAACATTATGTCAACATTCAAAAACTCAATCCAAGAAAAAGGTATCATTAAGAAATTGTTCAAAGAAGCACAAAAACGTTTTTAAGAAAATGTGGCATATTACATTTGAAAATAAAGAACTAGAAGTAGAAAACTTGCAGCATAAATAAAATGTATAACGCAAAATTAAGATAAATATTTTTTTTTTGAAGAAATGGTGCTCCCCAGGATTTGATAGAGATGGGAGGTTAGTTACATAGAGATGGGAGATTAGTTATAGAAGTCAGAAATATAAGAATGAAGTTGGAGAAGAAAATTCCTGACCAGCATATGAATATACATATCTATCCAATGTTACAAAGAATGATGAGGATAGCTGATACCAAGTAGCTAGACATTGAACATGGACTCTCAATTGTTCCAGAGAACCTATATTTTGTAAAAGAATCAACGGAGAAACCATTTAATCATTTTCTCACATGAACAAATTCAAGTGAAATTACTCTTTAACATAATATTCTGTCCCACCCACACACCCCTCCATCTCCTACTTTCTCTCCGAAACTCATTCACAATTTCAAGTGAAAATACTGTTTGTTCTCCAAGATTGGCTTATCCTCACTCCAAAACCTACTCTTTTGTCACCTTGCATTTAGGGCAACCCAGAGTTTCAAAATAGCTATTTCCAACTTTTGATGCTTTAAATTTTAAACTGGTACCTTAAAAGTATCATCTTTGCTATTATTGATATCCAGGTGTCCAACTCTTTAGCATCTCTATCACATCACTCATTGGAACCCATTTGTCTATATCACATCATCTTTGCTATTATTGATATATGGGTGTCCAACCCGTTGGCATTTCTATCACATGACTCAATTGGATCCTATTTTCTATATCACATCATCAATTGTCCATCTTTCAACATCTTCTGTATTACATGAACACAACTTAGAAAACATAAAAGCAAAAATGAGAAACTTCTTTTGAAAATATCGCATTCTGTTCAGTTGATGATCAGAGCATATGGTTTCCCTTGGAGAGGCACAAGCTTATCCCTCAAAATGTAAGGATATCTGCAAGTCCTATAAAAATATTAGTAATAACCATTAATGTATGCATCTGGAGATCATTCCATCCAACGAATGCAAGCATTACTATGCTCCTTATTGTTAAGTATGATAATTTTCCCCATCAAACAATAAGTACCAACTGTATTGCACGATAAGTTCATAATATTCACAAAAAAAAAGGAATAAACACGATTAGTTTATTGCATTGTTAGATAATAATTAGTGATGATTTTTTTTAGATAGTAAAACAATTATGAACGTATGTAGGAATAGAAACATAAATAAAGATATAAACATTTGCAATTTTGCATACACAAACATACAGAATTATACATCAACTCCTGCCAACTAAAGGGTGGATTTTATCTATATCTTTCTTCAATGTTAAGGTGGATTCTCTCTGTCAGAAATTTCCCCTCAATCCAAGGGTTTGCTGATCAAGAAAAGATATAACATTCTAAAGATCAAACTGGTGGTCTCCAGTCACGTTCCAAGACAGCAGAAGAAAAATAAAAGATCATGAATCCTAATGAATTTCAACATGATATGTTGCATTTCATACTTGGAGTACAAACACAACATATGAACATAGAAAAGAAACAAAAGGCTTGAGTTCCCAGTGGAACCCCCATGAGAGTACCATTACATTTATTTAAATATGTTAGGAGTTAGGCATGACAAGGAAAATAATAACTTAGCAAAAATATAAATATAATATATAATTACCTCTTGTCCTCTCAACTGATATAATAAAAGATTCAGAATTCGATAATCGAAGGATTTCAGATGAATAGCTCTCATAACATCTTCAATTGATATCTGCATTAAAACTAAAGGTAGATGGTCAGGTTGAACCTTATATGACCAATAAAACTAAAATGGAATGACTGACATGGACTTTAGTTATTTTGATATATCATTATTCATCAATAGCAACAATGTTTGGTCTTTTTTCCCAATGATTTAGAATTCAAATCTCTTGGATAAAAGAGAATTCCATAACAAAAGTCAGAGTAATCAAGTAGCAATAAGAAAAATTAAACAACTAAAGGAACTGACATTTGTTTAAGGAAGTTGAAAAGAAATTAGATAACTGGATGCTACTAATAGGGAAAAGGTAAAGTTTCACATCAGGGAATATGATATCTATACAACAGAGTCTAAACAATTACTATAATTTTACTAGTGATTTTCTTACAAGTGATTGGAAATTATCATACAAGTCCAATCAACAAATGACCAGTATCACCTTGCAACAGTTAAATAATTTTAAAGGACAACCTAAAACGAGGCCGATAGCTTGGTATGGCTGAGAGCTCTGTACATCTCAAGGGTTCAGTAGCTCTTGTCAGCTGGGGAACTCTTTCCTGAAATCGTTGGAGCTCAATTATTCACTTCATCATATATATCTGGTACAGACAAGGGGGGGGGGGGGGGGGGGGGGGCAACAATGCCTTCAATTTGGTCAATAGTCAGTTCTAACTTTGATTCAACCAACATCCAGTTGTACTTTTGACTCGATCATCGGCCAGCTAACATAATACTCACACAAACATGTCAGCTGGGGACAATTAGGAAGCTTTCTAACTACCTATAAAAGGACAAAGGCTCCCCAGATTGTCTTCACCACTTCTATTATCTAGAGTCATCACGTGAGGAGGAATTCATCACAAAAATTGGTGGTTGAGGATTCACACCACTACAATTAGCGTTGTCTGTAGAAAATTTTAACAGAATTTTCATGTACTCTCTCTAGTCAAGCTTCATTGATGAACATTTATTGAAGATGACAATTCACTGTTCAACAAGAGATCATCCATCTACTCCTTTGGAGTGGTGGGAAAAGCAACTTCAGGGGCTGTGGCTGTACCACCACCCATTTGCCATTGGGAGCAAGCCCTTTGTCAGACAGATTCATCAAAGCAAATCAAATTGTAAAAATGAGATAGACGACCAAAGCAAATCTGTTAAATGGAATTAATGATTAATGTTATAAGAGAAACCTCTTGACCCCCATATCATTTATGACACCACAAATTGGAAAACCTGATGGAAATTAATAGTAAGCCCATAAATTACATAAATGATTAAATCTATTTGGAGATAAGCATAGAGGAAATTTTGAGACAATTATTCTAGTCATTTACCTTGTGAAGAAAAGAAACTTCTTGATTTCTCATTATTCATTGCAAAAGTAAAAAGAATAAAATATCAACCATAAGTATGAAAAACCAGATAAGTCACACAGTGAGTCCCTTGAGTCAAGTTGATTCATTTTGGATTCATTAGAACATGTCAAATTATGAACTTATGGTACATCTTTTGAAGTTCAAAAAAACAAAATTAAGAAGAACACAATCAACTAATAACTACTGATACCTTCTTTTTCTTCACCAATGCATGACAGAGCTTTCTTCCCAAAGTCCAATACTCTGTTCCAAGCCGGAGTTCGGTGGTTATCCTATGATCATGGAAAATTGTTACATATAGAAAATGTGGATAGAGAAATATCCAATATTCTTTAGATAAAAATTATTAGCCATGAAATACTAGGTATGTTGGTAAGTTAAAATTAAGTTAGACCTTTCAATTAACAATCCATGGTGATGAAGCAGGTGAACAAGAGGTCCAAATGGATCACATTTGAAAACTTCCAGGAGATGGACTCCCTTACTTTGATTTCCATCCTGTTGTCCAGTTGGAAGCAGATTGAACAGTTAGAGCTGACTAAGTCTAGAGGAATTGATGTACTGGTCCATAAGCTTATCAGTGAAAAAATTAGTGCTATAATAAATTAATATATTGATTCTTTTACTGATTTCCCCATATCCATGGGAAGGTCTTATCAGTGAAAAAATTAGTGCTATAATAAATTAATATATTGATTCTTTTACTGATTTCCCCATATCCATGGGAAGGTTGGGACCCTCTGAGGAGGCAGAAGACAATTGCAAAAGTTCTTCATTCATATTATCTAGCTGTACCAAAAATTAGAGAAAGTGAGAGTAAATTCAATCATAGTTTCCATACAATATATTAACGATGTTTTAATTTTAACCAAGAAAATCGACATATAAGTTTGATATTATTTAAAATACTATTCATCAAATATACCTGATAAATGTAGCTCTCAGTGAAGGAAAGGAAAGGGAGAAATCGAAATATAGATTCTGGTTCGTTTGCATCCATTCCATGGAACATAAAATAAGACCTACACTGTTAATATACCAAACCATTATTGTAGCTATACATAAGGATATCATAGCCAGGGAAAAGTATGGGAGAAAAAAAAACACAATCTCAATCATCTCTATAAAAATTCCTCAATAATATCTCAGAAAAATTGGCAATCAATCCTATGTAAAAGAGGAAGCAAATATAGCAACATTGACAATAGAAGCCAAGAAAACAAAATAAAGCTTCAGCTCCATAGTTGTGATTATAACACCTTCAGCTCCATAGTTGTAATTTAAATTTCCAATTTGTTGTGTGTTTTATATATGTAACCTTTGAGGAATCACTTGGTGGATATCAAGCATCTAATCATATAAAGGTTTATGATATATAGTTTCACTTGCTTGAGAAAATTGAAAAACAAAGACAGCCTTCAATGTAATTGCTCCTTTTCTGAATGCAATAATGGACATTCTTTCCATAAGAAAATATATTATGTTAATATGCAAAACTTTCATAATCATCATTGCAAGTAAAGGACCAACATAGAAAATACTTTTACTTCACCTAGAACCAGAAAATTTTCATCAAGAGAACTCTATAAACTCATCAAATAACTTAGAATTATATTTTCTAGCTTGGATGCCTTAACCCCCCTTAACAGTATTTTCTAGACATTATTTTCCAAATGCATAAACTTAAGGCAAAAGTGTGTCAAAAGCATACCAAGCTAAGGGAGAGGGTTCTATCTAAAGGTCTTCAAGCCTTCATTATCGGGCTTCAAAATGTGCAATCTTCAAAACATTATCCTGAAATTTACAAATCCTATGCAGACCATAGTGATATATTTTTGTCAATGCAACTAGCCAATAAAAAATACATTTGGTCATTTAGACAAATAATTGCTGGAATGGGTTCAGGCAATCAAAATCCTGGAAGTGTTTTTTAGACATCTAGGGCTTTCCTTTTACTAATCTATGAATAGAGCCCGTGTTTCTTTCTTTTTCCATTAACATGGAGCTGAAGATGTTATAATCACAACTCAATTAAGGAAATGAATATGTGGAAGGACTGGTGTCGACAGAGTTTTTCTAGACATGAAACAAACAATTACAAAAGGTTAAGAACACAGAGAGAGAGAGAGAGAGGCGGCATGAACAAAATGGACAAAACAATTGTAAAATGAGGTTGACAAAAAAGGAACAACGACCTGTCCTTGAATTATAAAATGAAACACCAAATCACTGTCCAAGTTAAGAGAAGAATTACTCACAAAGTCCTCAAGTGTAGAGTTTGCCCGCTGCATTGCATCCAATCCAACCATAGGCATGCCAGATCTCAATAAACAGACATTTCCACTGTCTACGGTAAACGGGGTAAAATCATTGGCACAGGTTTCTGAACATACTGTCATAAAAAAAGCAAACTTTAATGTCACAACTAACAGTATTAGGTAAACTCTGCATGTGGAATGCACTGACTAAGACCAGAAGCTACACTAACTATGTGGAATGCTTCAGGTAAACACTGTTTGTTGGGCCTGTTGGCTGGAAAGAAATGAATATCTATATATAGCAGAAGTCAGATATCATCTCCAATCTTAAAGCCTAACTGCAGGCTACTTGTGGGTAGAATTTAACATGGTGGTCACTGAAAGCGGATTTCTTATTACATAAAATATTTTGGGTTTGATGAGGAAGAAATTCCTAATGTGGTAGGATATCCCTGCACCATTTATAACATTATAAAATGTTTCAAATAGAATGAAGCTAAAAATTTACCGCCCTCTGCCATATCTTCTTTAATAATATCTAGGCATTCAAGCAAAATGTTTTCAATTGTATATATACAGTAAGACTTGTCCCAAAATGCCATCCAAGTCAGACATCCAGTCTAAATGCAACGAGAAAGAAAAATAAAGCATAAGGCAAAACTTATGAAACTCCTCTAGCGAATATTTCTTGACGTGTTGTTTCAAGTAGAATATCTTCTGAAAGATCAGAAATTTGCAGATTATCTTCCTTCCTCAGAGACAATTGGAGATTTGCGCATTAATTTTCTAAGCAGTTCAAAAGCAGTTAAATAAATTTGAAAATTTATTTTGGGAGTGGGAGCTCTCATTGATCAAGCAATATATAGTTGAAGCTACCTTCAAGGCCAGAACTGAGATAGAGCAATTATAAATCATGAAAAATAAAAAAAATAAAAAAGTCATAGTTAAAAACATATGCGGGCCAGGCCCCCATATGAGGTGGGGTCCGCACACATAGTGCATTTTATTTGTTTTTTAAATAATTAGTATATGGCCCATCCGAACGAGGTTCAAATGCCTGAAGAGTCATTTGAACCCCGTTCAAACTAGGTTCGAACGCCTTAAGGGCCATTTAAACCCGATTCAAACTGGGTTCGAACAATTGAAGGTTGGGATGAACCCTGTTTGAATAGGGTTCACCCCCTAAAGGCTACAACGAATCTCGTTCGAACACACATTGTGCATTTTATTTGTTTTTAAAAAAAATTAATATATGGCCCATTCGAATGGGGTTCAAATGCCTAAAGGATTATTTGAATCCCGTTCAAACTAGAACTAGGTTCAAACGCCTTAAGGGCCATTTGAACCGGTTCGAACCGGGTTCGAACACCTGAAGGTTGGGATGAATCCCGTTTGAACAGGGTTCGAACCCCTAAAGGCTACAACAAATCTATTTCGAACAGGGTTCGAACGCCTGGCCGCACATGAATGCACATTGATGGCACATGTGGCGCATATGCATGCCAATGTGCGCTTAGGGTCACACATTGGTACGTTAAACTATGAAAAAAAGTAACCTCTTCATGGGAAAAATCAAAAGCGCCTATTCTACTTCTATATATAGATAGACCATGTCAGCCCACCTAGACAAATTTTGCATATCCTCTAGGAAAACAACATTGATACACTCGGTCCATCTTACAGCCCCATCTGCAACTTAGAATCGGTTCTCCAATTGCCTATACACTGTGATGGTGCAGCATACACTGCGCTATCGCTATGTATGAAAATTTAAAAAAAAAAAAAATTCAAAGAAAAAATTACACTGGTGTATCTTAGTATATACTTCACTTTTAATAACAACATATACTTTAATGAGTTGAGTGTATAAATTAAAAAAAAAGAAAACCAGTGAGGGTTGCAGATGGGGCTGCACACAAGGCTGGACATATCATTGTTCTCCAGAAAATACCATCAAATGCAGCAATACAGAAACAAACACAGGTGCCACAAACAAAATGCGCTCAAGATTAGTGCACGGTTTGGAATTATATGTAAAACCCATCACCCGTAGTAGTAGACCGGAGGAGTGCTGCTTCAAGAACCGGTTCAGAAATCTGCCAAACAGAGAAACCCAACAACTCTTAAATAGAATATATTTATAAATATATATATAAAAAAGGCAACATTCTGTAACTCACACCTTTGGAAGAAATGAGCTAATGAGATGGCACTTCTTCTCAGCGCTCAGCGAGCCGCATGGCCGTGCCTGTCAGGACGTTAAAGCATTATCGATCATCTTATTTTCTTTTCTTTGAGAGAAAGTAGAAGCAAGTGAAGGCAATTTAAAGAAGAAAAAAAAAACCCCAAACTCGCAAACGCATATGCACAAACACATGGAGAGTGTACCATGAAATGAAGGAAATCGGCAAGGAACCGATCGGAGTCTGCGTCTTCGTGGGATGAGAGACCTGCGGATTCCATGAACGACAGCATCCTCTGCGCGTCTTCCAACTTTCGCAGGGCTTCCATTTTGAGCGAACTCTCGTTTGTTTATTTGTTTTCGTTAGTGATTTCGCATTTTCATTCCGGTTAAGGGTATTTGACGTGTCATCCGACCGTTGAGTTCAGGATAGGAAGGCCTTTAAAAGTCATTGGGTGCCTATAGCCACCCCCACAGGTGCTCCTAAGTCCCACCTACCCTTTTTATTTTATTTTAAAAAAAATCTGATTTATTACATTCTTTCTCATACTTAACCCACCCCAATACTCCTCACCCCATTGATACACCCTACTGACCCGAACATTACTCACTCCACACATCCCCTATAAATTTAGTATGCACTCCATGATCAAAACTAATGTCTCATTCGACATGTCACATGTCTTCCTTATTTGATTTGATTCAACATGACGCATATCTTTCTGAAATAAAAAATCATAGTCTCATTCTGCATCACGTTCGACATGTTTGATGTCATCTGTGTGTTTGATTTAGTTTGATATGTAATATGTTTTTGTGGAACCAAAAACCTAAGTTCCATTATGCATTCCGTTCAATATACCCGATATCTTTCATGTTTGATTTGGTTTGACATGGTGCATGTATTTCTAGAACCAGAAATCTTTGAAGTATCCTGCATCTCGTTCGACATGTCTGATGTCTTCCGTGTTTGATTTAGTTTGACATGGTGCATGACTTTCTAGAACTAGAAACAATTGAAGTATTCTACATGCCGTTAGACATGTCTGATGTCTTCTATATTTAATCTGATTCGACATGTAACATGTCTTTCTGTAACAAAAAATTTGATATCTCATTCTACATCCCGTTCAACATGTCTAAGCCTTCCATGTTTGATTTGGTTCGACTGTAAGCATGTCTTTTTGGAATCAGACACTTGATATCTCATTCTGCACCTTGTTTGGCATGCCATATATCTTCCGTGTTTGATCTGGTTCGACAGAAAATACTTTATGGAACCAAATGGCAGTCTTAACATACAACAAATAACCAAGCAACTCTGATAACCAGTAAAATAGGCAATGCATGATATTCCATCGCACTTGAAGATCATTTTACTCCTCAAAAAACACATTGTAGTTCATTCATATGTTCAAAAAATATTGTAGATCATTCTAATGTACATCATATGGCTGTATTTTGTTACAACACAAAAAAATATGTAGATCATTCTAATGTACACTTTTTTACCATTGTTCTACTTACACAAAAAAATACACATTGTTCTGGACAAAATATAAAAAAAACATGGCATTAAGCTCACAAGATGATGTCAATCAAACATTGATCAATCATGACAATCATGCATACGTTTCGCCCACTGTTGTATGATGGACACGTTAGGCAGGGGTGTTCCAACATGAAAGAACCTTATAGCATCTCAAATTGCCCCGTGTCGAACATTGTGGTGTGCCTCTACTAACAAATCGCTCAATATATCAAACGGTTGCTAATAAAAATGCCTTCAGTGCTGTATGTGTTGAGCCTAGTGACCTTGAATCCATGATTTGATAAGCTTTCCTCTGTAACAATAAAAATGATAAGCTTTCAAATGGGTTTTGTTTTCCACCACCAAACTAATACAATCAATGGACATGGATGAGTCTTGATTGGCATTCCTTTCAACCATAATGCACAAAAAAGGAAATTCCGTTCTAATAAACTGAGTCATTACCAAATAGAATGATCTTCTTTTGAAAAGAAACCACTAGCACACATGAATAATTCTTCTAAATGCAAAATCACAATAACTACCAATGAAAAAACATACCAGTTGATCAATGATGCCAAGGCGTGGCTCAATTGATGTTATGGTTCCATGAACATTTTAGTTGATCAATGATTCAATGCTCAAATCCGTAAACAAAATGAAAGAACTATCAATTCTCTAAATATGCTACAACTACCTCAAAGAAAAAAAACTAAAGCGAGCCACAAAATCTAACAAAATACTACACTCACCAATTTTAGAACCAGCCTTAACAGAAGCAGGGTACAGTACTATACAAGTTTGACTACCATGTTTTGGAAGCTTAGCAGCTAAAATATGTTCGGTTGCTGAAAAAAAAAGGCTTTTATTAAAATAGAAGCATGTCCAAAATCCAGCCTATAAAAAAAACACAAACAACATATAATTAAATATTTCAGATCTCATCCACTTGTTGCATACGGAGTTGAAATAGGGATTACCTTGGTACCTTATAACAATGTGGTAATATACATCATAAGCATCCAAATTGTACAATGTAAAAAAAAAACACAATTTTTAATGTGATGTCTTCACAATATCCACACGGGGCTTACGTGGTACCCAATTACCAATGTCATGTTGATTAATGTATACTTCATAGCATACAAAATAGGCTTTTGCGAATCATAACAGTACTTACTAGTTCCCATATTTCAGAATTCAGACCCATATCAAGTTCTTGAAACTATGGTATAGATTAGTAGTTATAAGAAATAGAAATAATCATATTAATGTGATTAAAAATGAGGTGGGTTCGCTGACACTCTAACTTATAAGTAAATGATTTAACTAATTGACTCACAAAGTAAAACTTACAAGTCATGCCAGACAATGGGAGAGAATTCAAATTTGCAAGGTATGACAGCATATATATAAGAATGCTAATATATACTCCTTAAACATGACTCACAAATGATTTATTAGCCACTTTCACTATAAAAACTATCATCCCTAAAACTTGGGAAAGGGTTGTTTTGAAAAATAGAGTTCTCATAAACCAAAAAAGTTTCAAAACATATATTCAAAAACATGTAATGTAACATTATAATCTATGATGAAGGTTATTGAAACACTTTTGGTTGAAAGATCAAAGGGATACAAAACATTTTATAAAAAATAGGGTTTTCGATCCCACATCATTTGAATAAATACATTAACAAACAAAGGGATAAAACTTACATTTAAAGCTAAAATGAAAAGTATTCAAACATCGTTTGTAAAATTTTAAAAAAAATAAAATAAATCGAGGGTGGTTGATGTGTTCACGGAAATGAAATGGAGAGAGGCCGTTGGTGATAGATGAATCGGATAAGACCACTAGCGACATCAAGCGGGGCTGGAACTGGATTTGATACAACAAAAAGGGAGGGAGAGGAGGACCGTGAGAGAGAAAGGGACGCCATCAAATCTGAGCGGGGCTGGGTGGGCTGGAACCGGGGCGGTCGGGCGGGTCTGGAACAAAGAGGGAGGGAGAGGAGGAATGGATGGGGTGGGGTTGAGTGATTAGGGTGGAGTATATATATATATATGAGAGGGTGGACTCATAAATTGTAAATATATGTTTGGGTGGGAAAATAAAAAGAGTAGATAAGAGAACTTGTGAGATGACTATAGCCGCACCCAAAGTCGTTTTATGTGCAACGGATGGTCCATTTCATAGTATATAATTTCATGATCTTTTTATATACATTTAAGTCTAATAATTATTTGAAAAAAATTTGAATATAAATTGAATCTGTATAAAAAAAAAAAAAGGAATATCCAAAATTCAAAAATCCAGAGTATATCTAAAACGAAAAATATCAATATCCGACGTGTGTTATAAAAATATATGTATGTGTATTATATTTTATTCATATTTGTTGTCTTGTATGATTAATCACAATCATCATATATTATATTACTATTAAATTTTTAATGTATGATATCTAAAAGAGAGAATAAGTCTTAAAATCTCAAATTTAATTTTCATGTTTCTCTAATATAACACTTAATCATTTAAATTAATGTTAATATTTAAACATATTAATTATCCAAAAAAATACATGTATCTTATTTGTATCCGGAAAGATCCAAATTTAAATGATTATGATAAAATACAGATATTAACATATCCGATCTCTTTTTATATGTATATCGGAGAGACCCCAGTGGCTGACCTTATGGTCAAGTTGTGAATGTTACCTCCACGTATTTGTTTCGGTCCCACGAAAAATTCTTTCGAATAATCACCAACAACATGTGGGCAGGTCTCGGACCCATTAACAGGCTTAATACATCATATGGGTGTATATACTATCGAGCTACATGGACTATACGTGAAACTGTCCCTATGAGTTGCATGTAATAGTGTTGTTTATCTAAAAGAGGATGGTGAAGTTGCAAGGTGATCGCGTTGGCCCCAAGTGATTGTTTTCTGAATTGGGAAATGAAATGTCCAACCACATTTACAGTTTCATCAACAGTCCTACCAGTTTTAACTTTTTTTAAATATCATTACATGTTTTCATTTTTTAGGAAAATAAAAAAATTTAATCAAATGCGCCACAGTAATGGAGCATGCACTTCACCATAACATTATGGTGGTAAGGGTTTGTTTTAGCTCATGGACTTTGGCCTTCATATTAGTTTGACCAACTGGACATTACGATTCTAACAAAGTGGGTTTTGGATAATTATTAGTCGTTTTGCTTAAATGTTTTTATTGTGAGAACGACGCCCCAACAATTTTGATTTTTTTTTAAAGTATATATTCGGCGGCTAATGTAGTATATATTATTATGAAAAATAAAACATATATTTAGATAAAACTAGAGTGTATTTTTTTCTTGAAAAAAATTTAAAAAAATTAATTTTCCGTACACTATATTAGCGAATATATACTGCATTATAGGACAGTATATAGGCTATTGGAGGACTACGTCTAAGCTGCAGGCGGACTGCAAAATAGAATGAGTGTATCCATGCTTTTTTTATTGGTTGAGGTTGATTTGATGATAAGGGTTGGGCCCATTGTTGTTTAAGTTAATTGATTTTTTTTTACTAGAATTTATTTTATATGGGTAATTAGGCGATAAATTTTGTTATAAATTGATCTTTAACCAATTGTGTCTTGTTTTAATCAATGGTTGGAGTTTAATTAAGTGATTACATCAATAAAGAAATAAAACTACACGCTGTCGAAGTCTTAGGTCAACTAAATTTACAACTCTCAACAAATTTTTTAAAAGACATCTAGAGTTCTTGCTCGCAATAGTTTTTTTATTTTTATATCGGATGGACTATCTGTGGCTGACCTTACGGTTGAGTTGGGAAAGCTACCTCCGCCTTTTTGTCCCGGTCTCACGGAAAATTCTTTGAATAATCGCCAACAAATAGGTGAGTAAATCAGCGCCAAGACTCAAACCCAATACCTCCCCTTTAACCAGGCAAACCCTGAACGTTGTGTTATGGCCACTGGAGACTTCGTGCTCACAATAGTTGAGTGGGCACTGTGGCTTGCTCGCAATAGTCAAGTATTCCGAAACACCAGGGTATACTCTGAGAATGTTTGGGAATCAGTAGTGTTTCATCAAAGATTGGGATCGCGCATGTGTTGGTGTGAAGATTAGGGCTGCAACTCGGGCGGGTTGGGTTCGGGTTGACCCCAACCCGAACCCAACCCGAATTCCAAACGACCCAACCCTAACCCGACCCAACCCGATTTTCAACCCGAATTGGACCAACCCGAACCCAACCCGAAATTAAATAAACCAACCCGACCCAACCCGACTTAACCCGAATTGGACCAACCCGACCCCAACCCGATTTTCAACCCGAATTGAACCAACCCGACCCAACCCGAATTTCTAACATAATGTGTAAATTAAATAAATCAACCCCACCCAACCCATAAGATTAGCTAGGTTTACCTAAAATTTGGACTACCCATATTAGAAGTTACAAAATAAACGGCCATGATTTTTTTTAAATATTAATTTTCGGGTTCGGGTTGGGTCGGGTTGGGTCGGAGGCCAACCCAAACCCAACCCGATTTGTGACCCAACCCGATTTGGCCAACCCGAACCCGAACCCGAACCCGATTTGATCAACCCAACCCATGTAAAAATCGGGTTCAACCCGTCGGGTTCGGGTTCAACCCGACCCAAGTTGCAGCCCTAGTGAAGATCGGTTTCGCAAGGGGCAAACGGGAGATTATCGATAGCTAGTCTATGTTTTGTTTCTTATGGAGTCTGCATAAATCTCATATGCTTTGTAATTTTGCTTTTAAAATTCTGTTTGATGAACTTTTTAAGTGAGTTACCCTCAGCTAGTTATTAAAAAGGATCTCTAGCCTACCTTTCCTTTCAAAAAAAAATATATAAAGAGAGTTCTAAACCCTGTTCGGATCTCCCAAATTCAGATCCAATTAATTCTGTTACTAAAACATTAAGCCATTCTCAAATCTCAATATATCTATACCAGAGTCCTATTAAAAGGATTGGTGTCGAATAAGACAAGGTCGACACTCTTTTGATATTTACAGATAGGCCCCCGGTTATTTACAGATAGCCCCCGAGTAAATAATATTTATTAGTGGGTCCCTAAAAGCAACACAAGAAGACAAAATTTTTCGACCTATTTAAGGACAATCTGGGTTATTTACATATCAGCCCCCAGATCCATGATATTTATAACTAGATCTCTCAAAAAATCAGTCAATTTTGTCCACTTGTTTGGTTATTTGCGGATAGGTCTCCAAGGTCTCAGATATTTATGATCAAGTCCCTCCAAAATCCAATTTTTTTAACTACTAATATTGGTTATAGACTTATAGGTTATGTATGGTCTCAGATATTTATGATCAGGTCCCTTCAAAATCCAATTTTTATAACCACTAATATTGGTTATAGATTTATAGGTTATGCATGTATTGCTCATGTATAAGGATTTTAGATTTTTTTATGTATTGCTCATGTATAATTGGTTATAGGTTATGTAAGCATTGTTCATATATATGGATTCATTTGTTTCAGGGATTTTATTTGTTTTCATATAGGGATTTTAGTTTTCATATTTTTTGGATGTATTAGTGATGTATGTTTTTATATATAGGGATATTAGATTATGTATGTATTGCTCATCTACAATGATTTTATTTATTTTCATATAGAAATTTTAGTTTTCATATTTTTTGCATGTATTAGTGATGTATGTTTTTATATATTGTTCACGTATGTATTGCTTATATATTTTTTATATATATTGCTCATGTATAAGGATTCCTTTATATTGAAATACAATTTATAAACATTTTCAATAGCCGTTCGATTGAAAAGTAATTTATTTTTATTTTGTGGGGAACTCTCAAATTTATCATCCCACGGAGCAGATTTTTATTTATGTTGTCATATTAGAATTCAATTAAGATATAATTACTACTATTTATTTTTCATTGCAAAGAAAAATTATGAGCTTGTTTTTAAATAACTCTTTTTTTAGCAACATGTATTTTTATTTCATTATTCATTACGTATCTACGATTAGTAATTAACACGCGCATTAGCGCGTGCATGTAAACTAGTAGTTATATTATATACATCGTTGCAAATGTAAATCACCATACCTGACAGTAAGAACATCATATCTATTCAAATTAATTTATCGAGACACTTTGATTTATTAATTACAAATGACCTGAAAATTGAACTTTTTTAAGCGCTAATACACGTAATTTGTTTTTTAACCCCGTCTGCATGCGTTATCGCAGTGTTTGAGTTTTTATTATGGTGTACAAATTGTAATTTTTTTATTTTTATTTTAAATACATTAATATACTATGTTCTATTTTATATAATAATATGTATTTCAATACACAAGCTAAATATATATTTCTAAAAAGGGAAAAATAAAATAAAAACCCTGTAAATTGCTTGAAATTCATATAACCCCCTGACTTTTCCTAAAGTCCATATAACCTCCTGAAAATACCTATGTAAATCCAAATAATCATTTAAGTTAAAACTTCTATTGACAGATGAGGAATATTCTATGGATATTTTATTTGGTTAACCAGAGTGAAAACATAGTATACCAAAACCCTTTATAATTTGTTAAAAATACAAAAATAATCATATGTAAATTATGATCTTATCTCTCCAAATAGATTATACAACTCTATCTGGAAGGGTAAAATCATTATTTACATATGATTTTTCATATTTTTAATATATTGTAGGGCTTTTTGGTATACTATGTTTTTAAACAGGATTAACCAGACAAAAAAGTGTAAAATAATTATAATCTGTTGATAAAAATTTAACTTAAGATGTTATTTAGATTTATATAGATGTTTTCAAAGAAAATATGAGGGTTATATAAATTTCTGTCAATTTACAAGGGGGCTATATGAATTTTTTTTTTTTTTTAAAGCATGAGTGGAAGCTGCTGATGAGTCTCAGAGACTGCCACATGGACTACACTTTTTTTTTTATTCCAAACAATAAAAGATTTTTCGAGTCAAAAGGAGGGGGCCGGAATGGTCCTTCAACACCTGCAGCAGCCAGAGCGCACAAAAAAGGGGCTCGTATATGCCGCCCCGTTTGAAATCACTTAAAATAAGTGATTTTATTTTTAATTAAATAAAAAATTAAAAATATTGACAAACGCATTTAAAAAAATGAATTAATTAAAAAATTACTTTCACCTTTTACTACAAAAAGTTGTTTTTTAAAAAGTATAAAAAATGCGATTTTCAAGAATCAAGTTTATTTAAGCTACTTTATTCAAATCCTATTTTTCAAACGTGTTTCTAAACGGAAAGTGAAAATCGAGACAAAACACGTGAAATGTTCGGTTTTGGAGGCAAACATCTCTTATACAAAATGAATAATATTACGTACTTTTTTTTCACTTTTATAAAAAATGAAACATATACTTCAATGAATTGCATAGATGCAATTATAAAAAATGTAAAAATTTGAGTATATACTCTGTTGATTTTCTACCGACACATATGCGACTAGAATTGGAGTTGAAAAGAAAACTATGTAACAACACTGATGTTAGTATGTAATTAGCAAAGAATGTGAGGTATTGCGGTCTCATTTGCTGATATCAATGTTCTAAAATGCGGTATGCGGTTTACATGCGGCTGGGGTACCGCACAGAGTATGCGCGGTATGCAAGAGTATATGTGGAGTATATGCGATTCTATAATTTTTATTAGTAGAAAATAATTCTAATAAATTTTAAGGATATCACAAACCCGACCTAATTTTTATCACATTTTTAATCACACATTATAACATTAATATTATGAACAATAGTTAATAATATGTTTGAAAATAAAATATAAAAAAAATATTCACAAATCATTTTTGTTAAATACTTGTGGCTATGGATAAGCATAAACCCATGTGAACTAATTATGTAAATCAACTAATTATATAAATCATGTCACATTATCACATTAGTATTAGAAACAAAGCATAGTTGTATATGTAAATCAACTAATTATATAAATCCATGTCACATTATCACATTAGCATTATAAACAAAACATGATTGTCTATGTTTAATATTTATCTCTCTCGACCTATGTATCACATTTTCCATTAAAAAAAAAAACTTGTATCGCTTTTCCATAAAACAAAACCATGTGTCACTCTATCCTCCACTCCACCTGTTATCAACCCATGAGAGTTGTCGATTGGGAGGACGTCGTCGATGAAGAGGCTGATCTCGGAGGATGTCGAGTGAAGGTTTTGAAAAGATTGAATAAGAAGAAGTGAAGAAGAACGAACCGAGTCCACACAACTCTGCTGCAGTTCAGCCGGCGTTGAAGAAGAACAAAAAACCCTTCATTTTCTTTTTTTAAGTTACAAAAATCAAAACACGTGCGCCTGCTTAAGCGTGCGCACATGTGGAATCGGGGCGCATATGACCCGATTTCTTTGAAATCGATTCAGCCTATTGACCGAACCGTCCGTGCGGGTGCATAGTTGATATAATATAAGCCTCATGTGAGGCCTGTACACTATAATAAAAATAATAATAATAATATCACTACACCGACAGTAGAAAGGTCTTGAAATATTTTAGATATATAAATTACACAGACACATTGATTAATGAATTACAATCAGCTGACCTAAATAATTGGATTGTTTTTTTCTTTCATATAAGAAAAATTCTTCTGGTCTAAAGGAGGGTGCCGGACTGGTCTTTTCCCCACGTGCAGCAGTCAAGAGTGCACAGAAAAGGTCCGTATATGCCGAAGCTACGCGTAAAGTAAGACAATTGAAACGTGCAAATGTTTTGTTGTTCAGGATAGGTCGTGTTCAGGGATGGTGGCGAGATGACACTGACTTGTATTTTAATAGAGCACGGATATACTTGATCCATTTTACAGTCTGATATGCAACTTTATATGTTATAATATTACGGTGTATATATATTGCGCTAGTGTATGAGGTCAGGGGCGGAGTCAGAAATTAAAACAAGGGGGGGCTATAAATTTAAGAGAATGAGTAAGATAAAAAGAAATAATTATAGATATATGATAAGTTAATATGAAATAATACAAAATAAAAACAATTGAAAATATTTTTTACTTATTTTTTAGGATAGAAATATCCGTAATAATCTATAGAAGATCTAGAAAAAAATCGTGAAAACTCACTATTCCCATCGCAAAAAAGGAAAAAAAATGAAGCTTAAAAAATTAACAAAAATGAATATGAATAAATTAATTGATCACAAAAATATACATGGATATCTTTCACGCTTATATTTTAGAAAGAGATTTTAAAACCTTACTTCTAAATATTTTGAGAGACTAAATATAGTAATGATGAAAAATCAAAATAAACAAAAAATAATAAAACATCCAAATCAATAACTTTTCGACCCTTCAAAATCAGATACCAATATTCACATGAAAATAAATTTTTTCAAAGTTTTTTTATAAAGGAAACCCATGATTCCAAATCTCAATGGGCGCTAATATACTCAGTTAGTCATATTTTCATTTGTCACGTCTAATGCATTATTTCACTTAGTTAAAATATTATATATTCTACTTTCTCTGTATACACTATTATAGGAAATGTAAATAAAATATATACATTTATTTCATATGAGCATGTATTTCACTTCTATAAAAAAATTAATATAAATCATGATACAAACAAGTCTGCACGTAATATCTTCCAACCTCAAATTCACTCATTTTAATTAGGATTTTTTCATATACCCTTAAAAATCTCATTTTATCAAAATTATCCTAGTAAATTACTATTTTTAACCAATGCCTCTTAAAAGGGTTTAAATTATTCATGAATGTTCTTCTAAAAGATATTCCTATAAAATTTTAAAAATCTGTATTATGCAAAAATATCATTCAAAAAGGAATTGATGCAAAATTTAAATCTTTTGAGACATTGTTGGGAATAGAATTTAAAAGGGAGTATTTGATAATATAAGAAGTTTTGAGGGGGTATATGCAAAACCCTTTCTATTATACCCATTTCTTGGCGTGGGCCTTGGGGGGGCCCGGGCCCCAGCCCGCCCCCCTTTGGCTCCGCCCCTGTATGAGGTTACAATATATTATTGTATCTAAGTATATACTTTATTTCATATAACAACACATACTTTAACAGAGAAGAATGATTTTTTTTAGTTGGGACTACAATTGGAGCTTGATATATAGGGTTGGAGAATTTTTTATAAGGGCAGTTAATACCACCCCACCAACTACTCTCCCCACCCCTTGAAAGTTTTAGTTTTTGCGTTTTGAAAAGAACCAATGTCTTTCACATCCCACCCCGATCAAAACCTAACTAATCCTGGCCATTCCCCACCCTAGAGTAAAAAGATAAGTAAAACCTCACCTCACCCCAACTCAAGTCACATATCTTGCGTCCTTCCCCTGTCTCCCCCTGCGGTCACTCTCCTCCGTTGGCAGGCTTCTAAAGGTGGAGATGGTAGCCTCGACGGCGCAGTCGACGTCGGGCTCGGAGGTGATGTCGTGGTGCACGTAAAACAATTCAAAAGACTTAACACGAGGTTTTTTTTTATGTTTATGTATTTTTCAGAATTATTTTTGGGTATCTTAGAAACCGAGTAATAAGTTGTTCATAACAACTATTTTTCGAGGAGCAATGCCATATCCTGAGAACATGTGGGACATATTTCTCACAAGCTTGTTAGACTGGGGTCGCGGCCTCACACGGGAGAGGGAAATATCAATATGCAACAGCCATCTGATGGTGCATGGAGTGTGATAGGAAGTGGTTGATCTCTCTCGGGCTAGAATCTTCTTCTACCTGGGAGTCGTCCTCGTGCGGGCTTCCCTCCAACGGTCCCCCCTCTTTCTCTGTTTTCTTTATGTACCCCCTCCTTACCCCCTCTCCATTATGTTCAAAATTTGTAATTCGATATTGAGTAACGGAATTAGGTAGCAAATTACTACCTTTTCTAAAAAAAAAAGGTTGTTCATAATAGATTCTCAAAAAACAGCTGGTTTAACTAATGGATTGATGAACCTTAAATTTTTAAGTCTATTCTTATTTATTACCATATTCAAGGATTAATAGTTTAACCACTCAAACAAGATAGATCTGATTCAATTTTTTAAAACATTGTAAGATCATCTGTCATAAGATTATTATTCAAATGTCATACATGCGAAACAAAAACGTTTACCATGTGTCTTCATGATGAAGCCAAATAGCGAGGTGAACCTATGATATAATAAAAACTGTTCTCAGTGGTCATAATACAACGGTTCAGTGTTTCACTTGTGTTCAGGGTAGGTCTTGAATTCAAGTCTTGGTGCTATGTTAAAAATCATGTTCGTTTGACGAGATTCAAATTTTTTTTATGTGAGATTGGAACAAATAAGCAAAGGAAATCTACCATCTTGAAGATTAGCTACGAAAAGTTCATCTGTCATAAAAAAACAAAACAAAAAAAGTCCAGTCATATGCCAACCCAGTGTTCTGAAATGCGGTATGCGGTTTGCGTGCGGATAGGGTACTGCACAGAGTATATACGGCATACGGGAGTATATGCGGTTATGTAATTTTTAATAATAAAAAATAATTATATAGTCTTGATCTATAAACAAGAGATAACAAGGTAAATTTGAAGAAATGTAATCATATTAAACCATTAAAATTTCAGACACGGCCACATAGGGGCATAGATGCAATTTCAGACGGACACAGGGGTATAAATGCAATTAATTTTATAAATGGGCCTGTATAAATACATATTATTAACTGGTTTACTCATAGTATAGGACCGCTATACTGAACCTGCTTAATTCAATTCTAAAAATCACAAAAGCAGTTTATAGAAAAAGAAAAGAAAAATCCAACCCCACAAGAAATATATTAATTTGAAAATTGAAATTGACATGTTAAGATTATTGTTTCCATGATTCCGTGTAAAACAATATCAATATGTATAATGTACTCGTAGTTTTTAAAGTTGGGCACCGATATCAACACCCCACATTGTTACCCACCCCTTTAAAAGTAAAAAAAAAAATTTATGCACTGTGCAGTCAGAGTAAACCCACTCTGAGGTCGGCATTTCCTCTAGCGATGGGGGTGAATTATAATCGACTGAGAGTTTGGCGTGTGTATCAAACTAGGCCGACAACCACTTGGGTGACAGTGTTGAAGTATGGTCGGCAACCATTTGGGGGATGGTGATGAAGTATGGTCGCCAAAAAGCCCAACGAGCTAATATATGTGGAATTGTAAATAAGTGATCCCCTAGGTTGGGAACACAAATTTGTAAGAAGATAATGCTTCTTTGTTATTTGAGAGTGATTTACTTCCCATTTCTGGTCTTCAATGTTATAGTTGTAGTGTTTTTTTTGTGGTGGTTGTATTGGTGTTGATGGTGGTGGTTGTTGTTGTTGTGTGTTTTGGTGTGGTGACGGTGGTGGTTATTGTGTTTTTGGTGTGGTGATGGTGATGGTGGTGGTTATTGTGTTTTGGTATAGTTGTAAATCTTGTGTAGACAATATATATGAAATGCTGTGAATAAAAAATATATATGTAAGATTCCTTTTGGTATACATGATCTAGTGAAAATATTTGGTATGACCCATTATGAATGGGTGCTTGACTCTAGGGCTGGTAAACGAGCTGAGCAGCTAGGGCTCGGCTCGATTAAAGCTTGTTCAGGCTCGTTCGATTAGGCAAACGAGCCAAGTTTGAATAATTTTTAAAGCTCAGTTTGTAAATGAGCCGAGCTGAGCCTGAGCCTAGATGAACTCGTTTACTTAACAGAAAAAGGGGTCGAGCCGAGCCCGAGCCCGAGCTTATGTTATTTTCACATGGATAAGGTGTTGTGATTTGGGAAATGTGACTTCTCAAATGCTAAATGAGATTTTTTTAACTAAACGAGCCTGAACCGAGCCTTGATTCGAGTTTCGGCTTGACATATTTAACAAACAAGCTGAGCCAAGCTTCAATCGAGCTTTTCACGAGCCCAACGAGCCGAGCTTAAACATGAAATGAAGCTCGGTCTCGAGCCGAGCCGAGCCTGAGCAGGTCAAAGCTCAACTCGTTCGGCTCGTTTACCACCCCTACTTGACTCTTTGTAATTCTTTGATGTGGTTGTATAAAAGAGAGACAACATAGTTTTGAGTGAGTTTATAATTTAAAGCTACGATGTCAAAGATATTGTAATCCAGAGAATGATTGAGACTCTATAAGATATTCAACATACCAATTGGTGTGAAATCAATTTCAGGTCGGCAGGTCATCCGGCGAGCCTTTTAACTATATGTCGCCAATTGGTTCGGCGATTTAAATAAGAGGGGACATGCCCTCTATGATGTATTCGACGGACCAATTGGCATGCGTCGCAGCCCAAATCGACATTACCTCTGGCGATGGTTGTGAATTCGGGTCGCCCAATTCCCAGGCGAGTTAAAATTGGATCATCCCTCACCAATGCGTTCGCCAAACCAATTGGCGTGTGTCTCATCCCAGGTCGGCATGTCCTTTGGCGATGGTCGTGAATTCGGGTCGCCCGATGCCCAGGCGAGTTAAAGTCGGATCATTCCTCACCAATGAGTTCGCCATACTAATTGGCGTGTGTCCCATCCCAGGTCGGCAACCACGCTAGCGAAAGTGATGAATTGTGTTCACCCGAAGGCCCGGC
The DNA here is from genome assembly GCA_030737845.1 of Acorus calamus. NCBI lineage: Eukaryota > Viridiplantae > Streptophyta > Magnoliopsida > Acorales > Acoraceae > Acorus > Acorus calamus. Next base: position 4,640,871 of record CM060866.1, on the reverse strand, counting down.
AAGCTAAAATTAGAGAGAACAATTTGACATTTGAACAAGTACAAACTCAGGCAATGTTACAAACTTAAACCGAACACGACAAACATATTGTTATGGTGAACCAAGAGAATAATTGACATTGTAGTATAAAAATGCATAATAAGTAACAATTTTTAACATATCAAAATACAATGTTAGAAACAATTCCATAACCATCTATTCGTATAACTACACAATAAAATACATGGTCAAATTTCATAACCAACATTGAGGTGGTCACACATCAAAATGTATTGTTCCCAAACCAAATCCATTATGTCATTGATGCAAAATACAAAATTGGACGCACATCATACATCAAAATACAGTAATATATTCCATATGTGGTCATATAAGTGAGTTATGTCAATCATGTCGCTAATTTGCCCTTCATTGCGTAGCTGGTTCTTCGGGAATGGGTGTCCCATCTTTTAGATGATCAATCGCATGACATATGCCCCTCTGTGTCATTGAGTCTGTGACCCCCCATTCAAGATGTTCAAGATATCGAACCACAGTAGTTACATGCTATAAAAAAAGTCATATCAACACACAACCAACTAATTCCCAAGATACCGCACATTCTGCAAAAAAAGTATTTTGTTACATTTTGTTCAATTAATATGTCATAACCAATGTGTAGAAATACTTCAATCATTGCTCAGACCTCAACAACACTAGTATAACCATGAAACAAATAACTAAAGAGTTTCAACTTTCATCAAGAAACACACAAAAAACAAGAACATGGCAATTAATTCAATAAAAAAATTATTTCAATGTGTTTTTCAATACAAAGATGGTGTTGGTTTATAAATCCTATTATGCCATAAACTATTATATCAGCATCCATTACTATAGTAAGTATGCTTATTACCTTAACATTGTCTTTGTAGGTCTTCTTATTCTTTGCCTATGCCACCATCCATAATTTGTTCACTCTTTATATATATTCAATCAACTAGATATATTCAATATGTCCATATATACCATCTAAAATAATATATCATTTTACCTTTGATGGAAGTTACACCTAAAGTTCCACCAGGAACAAATTTATCTTATTGTTGCTTGTTTTGCAAAATGAAGTTACATTCTCATCTCTCAACACCTAAACTAATTATTATTTCCAAACAATCCAATAGTCACCTCCATACAATAGGCACACCTCCTATTTATCCAAATCAGATTCAATTCTATTTAAAAAACCATCAACCCCCACCATGTGTTCTCATGAAAAGGGCATAAGATTGAATAAGTATTATAAGATTGAATATGTATTGTAGGATCATTTACCCTTCTAAAAAAATCAAAGAGCATAAGCTTGAATAGGTATTGTAGGATCATTTACCCTCCTAAGAAAACCAAAGAGCATAAACTTGAATAGATATTGTATGATCATTTGCTATCTTAAAAAAAATCTAAATACCATAAGCTTGAATAGGTATTATAGAATCATTTACCCTCCTAAAAAAACCTATGCTAAAAAATTTACACAAATCTTTTACAAACCTATGAAAACATATACAAATAAACCTAGGTTTGCAAGAAGAGGAACAAGAAGAAGAGAGAAAGAATGATCTGAAGAAGAAAAGACATTTACCTTGAATGACGTGGTGGCGATCGGAGGCGGTCACGGTATGACGGTCGCCAGTGGGAGAGGAGATGATGATCCGGCACGCAGGGATGACACAAAGAGCCGCCGAGTGGGGGGATGGAATGGAGAAGAGAGAGGGTTTTCATTGTTTTAAATGGGTTGGGTGGGTTTACAATGTCCATGTCCTAATATTTATAGTGGGGTGTGTTTGTATGCTTCATAAATTGGGTTGGGTGGGTTTCCAATCAAGGTGGGTTTCTAGAGAATGGGGGTCCATATATCCGTCCCGTTTAAAGTTATTTAAACGGATTTTTATATCTACTTTCAATTAAAAAAAATATGTTAAAAATCTAGTGCAAAATTACCCCTAAAAGCATTATAAATCAATGTATGTTTCCTTGTGGTTTGTCACTTTTACACCATTAAGTGGCTGTAAAGTGATCCATATATCCATACAATTAATAGTTGGAGGGTTCCTAATAGTGATATGGATGGCAATGGATCAGATTAAAGTCCAATTAAACATATCTAACCCAACTCATCTATCCAATGTTAGATTCCATATCGGCCCAACCCCACCTCATCTCAGATTTTATAATTTAAAATTCATATTCACTCCAACTCCATTTGAAATCTTACAATTTATACCTGTCTCACCCCACCCAGTTAAAGTGAGTTAGATTACTCGATCCCTATAATTAATATATTAAAAAAATTTATAAAACAAATAAAATTATTTTGACATGAAAATGGTTCATAAAAAATCTTCAACTTGTTTTTACATAAAATATTAAAATATCAAAATACATAAAACATAAATTATATAAAACTTTTAAAAGTTAATTAAAATATTTTTGAATGCATAATATAATGTAACGTTTCTGTTTTTGTAGCCTTATATATTTATTTTAAATATATAATAGAAATTTTAATTGAAATTTAATTATTTCATTTTTCAGTTTTGATGGTGGGCCCAATGTGTCCAATTTGATTTATAATTATGATAATTATAAATTGATGTTGAAATATTTATTTTACATTTTTTTGTAGATCTTTATAGTGTCAAGATACTTTGATTGAAATTTGGTGAGATTCGGAGTTCGGGAAGTTAAGTTTTTAGGATTTTGTGTTAAGTTATTGGGCTCAGGGATCTAGTTGCGAATCCAGAATACCTTTTTATAGCCTTCAGGGATCTATTTGTAAATCGGATAGGGACCTCCTTGTAAAATGGAAACACTTCAGGGGTCGTTTTGTAATTTCGGTAAACCCCTTTAAATAAAATGTTTGGGTTAGGGTTTTCATCCAAATTTCAGAAGGTGTGAAGGGTGGTGATGACCTAACCCTAGATGGAGATGGTGGGTGGTGTAACCGGATCTAAGGTGAGATATCATTCCCTATTGATTTTGTTAGTTTTAATTTATTTTTGTTAGGATATGATTAGGTCAAGTAATTATTTGGGGAAGAAGTTTGATGGATTAGGGTTAGGGTTTGATTGATTTAATTCGATGATTATTTAATTTGATTTTTAATGGATCTCAAAGTAATTCTTAAGATCAAATTAGATTTATTAGTTTGGGGATTTAATGGCTATTTTCGGGTTGATTTTATGCTTGCACGTAAATCATATTTTTGACTATGATAGAATCGTTTCTAGGAAAAATGTATTTGACAAATAGAAATAGGTTTTGAAAAGAGCTTTCCAACGAATCATGAATCGTTTAATTCGGAGTTACATGTAGAAAGTTATGATTTTTGAAAGATTTCTATACGGTTTCCTAGAATTTAATATTTTGCTTGATGATGAATTTTAGAGATTTAAGAGATCCCATATTTATGTTTGATGAAGTATAAGTTGATTTGTGAGTTTTGATGATTTTATTGATCTTGGTTTAAATTGGATCTTAAATCGATAATTTGGTTTAGTGGGATCAATGAATATTGATTAGATATTATTGTTATTTGGATGTAAATTGATTGAATTTGAGTTACTCGATCATGGAATTATAGTTGAGCCTTATTGGATTTGTTCAAATATTTATTTGAGGATTGATCGATCATATGAGTCTAATGGAATAAATGGATATTGATTATTGGATCGGATTGTGAGTATATGAGTATTCTAATATTTATTCGAAGTTGGGATTTTCATTAGGACTTCGAAGTGAGTTGTTGATTGTAGGTCTATAAGATATGGGCTTTTGGGATTATTGTGCATAGTGTTGTTATAAGTTGGTTGTCAGCTGTTTGGGTCATGATTGGTTGTTTCTGATTTATTATTGTATAATTGTTATGCTAGGTTATTAACGTGCGAGTGTGTATCGTTGATGCTTGCGTGGACCGAAGGTGAGTGGGTCTAGTCTCATATGTAGTTTTTGAAACTATCTCTATGTTATATCATTCTGCATCATGGTTACTTTAAAATATATAATTATTATTTGGGGTATGGAGTACTTGAACATATCGTCATGATTTTGATGCGTTGTTTTACTTATATAACTTATATATTTGGAGACCATATTTTTATCGCATGCATATGTTTTGAAACGAATGGTTGATCATGCATGCATTACAACGTCGGTGGCTCGGTCTTGGTGGCCAATGTCTAGGTGGGCGTACGTCTACGTGGCCAGGTCTAAGAACGTAGGACCCAAGTTTTGTGGCTATGTCTACGTGGCCATGCCTGTGGAAGGCCCCGCGAGCTAGGTGCTGCGAAGACGGACATGCGTGTTCGTGGTGTTGCATGCATCATGTTGGATAGGATTGTGTGTGTGTGTGTATGTGTATGTGTATATATATATATATATATATATATATATATATATATATATATATATATATATATATATGGGAGCCGATTACGTGCGGTGTGCGGTCGGTGCGGTGCGCGATCACGGGCCGTCGATCACGGGTCCATCGCATCGGACGGTCGGGTGCGATTCACGTCGACCGTTGGATGCGATGGATCCGCGATCGGACGACCCACGTCGCGCACCGCACCGACCGCACACCGCACCTAATCGTCGGCATATATATATATATATATATATATATATATATATATATATATATATATATATGCCGACGATTAGGTGCGGTGTGCGGTCGGTGCGGTGCGCGACGTGGGTCGTCCGATCGCGGATCCATCGCATCCAACGGTCGACGTGAATCGCACCCGACCGTCCGATGCGATGGACCCGTGATCGACGGCCCGTGATCGCGCACCGCACCGACCGTAAACCGCACCTAATCGGCTCCCTATATATATATATATATAGTGAATCGATAATATGCGGTCGTGCGGTCGCGATCGCGGGCCGTCCGATCGCGGGTCCATCGCATCCAACGGTCGACGTGAGCATCCAACGGTCGACGTGAATCGCACCCGACCGTCCGATGCAATGGACCCGTGATCGCGACCGCACCGACCGTATAATATCACGACTCTATATATATATATACATATATACCCGAGTGATAGCGTGTGGTCGGTGCGGTCGTGCGGATCCGACGTGCGTCGTCCGATCGCAGGTCCATCGCATCCAACGGTCGATGTGAATCGCCCTCGACTGTCTGATGCGATGGACCCGTGATCGACGCCGCACGACCGCACCTAATCACTCATATATATATATATATATATATATATATATAGGGATCCGATTACGTGCGGTGTGCGGTCGGTGCGGTGCGCGATCACGGGCCGTCGATCACGGGTCCATCGCATCGGACGGTCGGGTGCGAATCACGTCGACCGTTGGATGCGATGGACCCGCGATCGGACGACCCACGTCGTAAACCGCACCGACCGCACACCGCACGTAATCACGAACATATATATATATAGGGAGCCGATTAGGTGCGGTTTACGGTCGGTGCGGTGCGCGATCACGGGCCGTCGATCACGGGTCCATCGCATCGGACGGTCGGGTGCGATTCACGTCGACCGTTGGATGCGATGGACCCGCGATCGGACGGTCCACGTCGTAAACCGCACCGACCGCATACCGCACGTAATCGCGACCATATATATATATATATATATATATATAGTCGCGATTACGTGCGGTATGCGGTCGGTGCGGTTTACGACGTGAGCCGTCCGATCGCGGGTCCATCGCATCCAACGGTCGACGTGAATCGCACCCGACCGTCCGATGCGATGGACCCGTGATCGACGGCCCGTGATCGCGCACCGCATCGACCGTAAACCGCACATAATCGGCTCCCTATATATATATATATATATGGGAGCCGATTAGGTGCGGTTTACGGTCGGTGCGGTGCGCGATCACGGGCCGTCGATCACGGGTCCATCGCATCGGACGGTCGGGTGCGATTCACGTCGACCGTTGGATGCGATGGACCCGCGATCGGACGATCCACGTCGTAAACCGCACCGACCGCATACCGCACGTAATCGCGACTATATATATATATATATATATATATATATATATATATATATATATATATATATAGGTATAGGGGAGTTATTGCGTGCGGCGAACGGCGGGTGCGGCAGCGACTACGGGCCGTCGATCTCGGGTCCATCGCATCGGACGGTCGGGTGCGATTCACGTCGACCGTCGGATGCGATGGACCCGTGATCGAACAGCCCACGTCGCGGCCGCACCCGCCGTTCGCCGCACGTAATAATTTTCATATATATATATACACCCGAGTGATAGCGTGCGGTCGTGCGGATCCGACGTGCGTCATCCGATCGCGGGTCCATCGCATCAGACGGTCGAGGGCGATTCACGTTGACCGTCGCATGCGATGGACCCATGATCGACGGCCCGTGGTCGACGCCGCACGACCGCACCTAATCACTCATATATATATATATATATATATATATATATATATATATATATATATATATATATATATATATATATATATATGCCGACGATTAGGTGCGGTTTGCGGTCGGTGCGGTTTGCGACGTGGATCGTCCGATCGCGGGTCCATCGCATCCAACGGTCGACGTGAATCGCACCCGACCGTCCGATGCGATGGACCCGTGATCGACGGCCCGTGATCGCGCACCGCACCGACCGTAAACCGCACCTAATCGGCTCCCTATATATATATATATATATATATATATATATATATATATATATATATATATATATATATATATATATATAAGAGTTATTGCGTGCGGCGAACGGCGGGTGCGACAGCGACTACGGGCCATTGATCACGGGTCCATTGCATCGGACGGTCGGGTGCGATTCACGTCGACCGTCGGATGCGATGTACCCGCAATCGAACGGCCCACGTCGCGGCCGCACCCGCCGTTCGCCGCACGTAATAATTTTCATATATATATATATATATATATATATATATATATATATATATATATATATATATATATATATATATATATACCCGAGTGATAGCGTGTGGTCGGTGCGGTCGTGCGGATCCGACGTGCGTCGTCCGATCGCGGGTCCATCGCATCCAATGGTCGATGTAAATCGCCCCCGACCGTCCGATGCGATGGACCTGCGATTGACCTGTGATCGACGGCCTGTGGTCGACGCCGCACGACCCGCACCTAATCACTCATATATATATATATATAGTCGTGATATTATACGGTCGTGCGGTCGTGCGGTCGCGATTCACGGGCCGTCGATCACAGGTCCATCGCATCGGACGGTCGGGTGCGATTCACGTCGACCGTTGGATGCGATGGACCCGCGATCGGACGACGCACGTCGAATCCGCACGACCGCACCGACCACGTATTATCGGAAAATATATATATATATATATATATATATATATATATATATATATATATATATATATATATATAGAGTCGTGATATTATACGGTCGTGCGGTCGCGATTCACGGGCCGTCGATCACGGGTCCATCGCATCGGACGGTCGGGTGCGATTCACGTCGACCGTTGGATGCGATGGACCCGCGATCGGACGACGCACGTCGAATCCACACGACCGCACCGACCGCATATTATCGGAAATCTATATATATATATATATATATATATATATAGGGAGCCGATTAGGTGCGGTTTACGGTCGGTGCGGTGCGCGATCACGGGCCGTCGATCACGGGTCCATCGCATCGGACGGTCGGGTGCGATTCACGTCGACCGTTGGATGCGATGGACCCGCGATCGGACGACCGACGTCGCGCACCGCACCGACCGCACACCGCACCTAATCGTCGGCATATATATATATATATATATATATATATATATATATATATATATATATATATATATATATATGCCGACGATTAGGTGCGGTGTGCGGTCGGTGCGGTGCGCGACGTCGGTCGTCCGATCGCGGGTCCATCGCATCCAACGGTCGACGTGAATCGCACCCGACCGTCCGATGCGATGGACCCGTGATCGACGGCCCGTGATCGCGCACCGCACCGACCGCACACCGCACGTAATCGGCTCCCTATATATATATATATATATGAGTGATTAGGTGCGGCGTGCGGCGTCGACGGTTGGGTGCGATTCACATCGACCGTTGAATGTGATAGACCCGCGATCGGACGACGCACGTTGGATCCGCACCGTACGGTCCACCGCACGCTATCACTCATGTATATATATATATAAATTAAGGTGGGACGTTTGATTGAGTGAACGGGGGTCCATTTTTTGAGTTCCTTGAGTGAGTGGATGAGAGAAAAAAATAATGATAGTTGAATTCTAATATCATAGAAATTGAATAATAAGCAGCTGGTTCAACTCATGGGTTGATGAATCTTAAATTTTAAGTCGGTTCTTATTTATTACCAGATTCAAGAATTAATACTTTAACCACTCAAACAGATTAGATCTGGTTCGAATTTTTAAAACATGGCAAGATCATCATTCATAAGGTTGTTATTCAAATGTCTCATACATGCAAAACAAAAACGTTTGCCATGTGTTTTGAAATGAAGCCAGATTAGATAAGCCAGGGGAACTTATGATATAATAACTAATAAGAACTGTCCGGTCATACACCGCCACTGAGCCCACTTTCCTCCCACTTCCACTTCCTCATGTTCAATTCCAACAATCACAAAAGCACTCGTAAAAAAACAAAATAATAAGGAATAAGTCCAGCAAACATGCATATTCAAGATTCGATCACTCTCATTTTCATATTTTTTTTAAGTCTTCAATTTTAACTGTCTATTTTATTTTTAACTTTTTTATCAAATGTCAGTCCATGTACCATTAGTTTGTGAAAATATTTTTATTTTTAAGTCCATGTAAACTGTGTTATTTAGTAATATGTCCTTCACTCTTCATATTTCATTTTAAATCCTCAACTTCAAATATATTTTTCTTATTAGTTAACGGACATGACGTTTATATAATTTTAATATTTGAAACTTGTATGCAAAATGTCTGTATCATTTTTTTTTTTTTGCATGGTTCTAATTTTTCATGCAAAATAAACTTTTTAATAAATAAAAGTATAGAATTATCCGAAATAAAATTTTCATTAATTGATACAAATTTTTTAATGTCATTTAAATTTTTATATTTAAAATTCAAACACACCCAAAATATCTAATTTAATATGCAGAGTTAAACAATACTAAAATTATCATTGAACGCCTAACAATGTAAATGCAATTTTAGTTTAAATATTTCACCAAACATTTTGTATTCAAGTTTCAAAAATCAAAATACTTATAAAATCATATAGTCATGGACTAATAAGGAGAAAAAAAAAACATTTGAACTCAGGGATTTAAAATGAAATATGAAGAAGGGAGGGACTAATCATTAAATAACATAGTTTACGGATACTTAAAAATAAAAATCACTTTTTACAAACTAACTGTATATGGATGAACGTTTGATAGAGGGACTAAAAACGAAATAGGCGGTTGAAGTTTGAGCTTTAAAAAAAGTATGAAGAAGTGATTGATCGATCCCTAAATAGACATGTTTTCATGGACTTAAAACTAAAAAACCCAAATAATAATGTTATGAGTAGACAGAATATTCTCAGTACACACATGGTTTAATTTTTTAAAGGAAAAAATTCAAATAACCCCCTGTAAAATGCCTAAAATTTATATAACCCTCTGACTTTTCTTTAAGTCCATATAACTCTCTGAAAACACCCATGTAAATCCAAATTGCCCCCTTAGTTAAGTTTCTGTTGACATATGAAGAATATTATGTGAATATTCCGTTTGATTAACCCTGATTGAAAACACAATATATCAAAAAAACCCTATAATGTATTTAAAATACAGAAAATCCTCTATAAATAACAATTTTACTCTGAATAGATTATAAAACATATCTGGAGGGGTAAAATCATCATTTACAAAGAATTTTTAGCATTTTTAACATATTGTAAGGTTTTTTGGTATACTTTATTTTCAGTCAGAGTTAATGATTAATCAAACAGAATATTTTTCATATCTCAACAAAATTTAATTCATAGGGTTATATGGATTTCGGGGAGTTTACAGGGGGTTAGATGGATTTTTCCCTTATATTAAATTTCATCTAATAAGCTATATAGTTTTATATGCTTTGATAAAAAAAAAATGAATTGAATCAACACAATTTTAGCAAATGTAAAAAAAATTACAATGAATATACCTAACCTAAAAAGATATATATATCTATATATCTCATTGAACGACTGTGGAAATATATGAATTGTAATATTGTACATAGGTTAAAAAGAAAAATGCCTCTAATAAGAGTATTATTACACTCGATCTTTTTAACAATCTAAAATATAAAATGCAATCATATTAAATTGTTAGAAATTCAGTGAAGCATATACATCGTTAGACGATGTATAACTTCATTATATTTTTTCATACACTTACTAAATATGGGTATATACTTTTGGAGGTATCCCAAACTTTTAAAGGCAAAGACTAATTATCTAAGTCTACCGTATACACTTTTTATCAAATTATATATCTCATAAGTTTATCAAAATATGTGCGGTATGCATTTTTTATCGTAAAAAAACTAAAAAAGATTTAGTTTAACATTTTCCCTTTAATAATTAAAAAAAACAAACTTTGTTAGATGAGACTTCCATTTACTTGCATTTTCCTGAGTCCTATTTACTTTTAGCCACCGTTTGGGAAACGGAATAAGCGAATATAAGGGTAGTATAAGGGTGGTATAAGAATGGATAAGGAAAATGATTGTTTGTTTGCAGGGTATAGCTTAATATTACTAAGCCAGTTTAAACAAGTATAAGAGAGTATAACAATTCTAAGTAACCCATAGGATAAGTTATACTTAATTTATCTATTTCCATGGGTCCACGTGTCAAATCAATTTTTTACATCTTATCACATCAAATCATCTATCACTACATCTTATACATCAAATGACCCACATATCAAATCAATTTTTTTACACTTTATTTATATTTTATTCTTTATCAATCAAACAATTCAATATTTATTCTTACATTTTTCAATAAGAATAAAAAAAATACAATCAAACAAAATTTTTTTTTATTCATATAGATTTGTTATCTATATTAATATAATTATCTATTCAGAATAACTCAATTCCGCTATCCCAATGGATTCTTACATTCATTCTTTTTTAAAAGTCCTCGTATCTTCCCCAACTTCATTCCCAAAATACCCCTCCCTCCACCCCTCCCAACTACCCCCTCTCACCAAACCCCTCCTTCCTCTTCCATTCTCCCCCCCAAAACACCCAAAAGAGTGCCCAAAACCCCTATAAAACACGTCTCATTGTCTCCTCTCCCTTCTTCAGTGCCTCCCCATCAATCAAAACCTCCTCTTTTCACCTCTCTCTCAATCTCTCAAGAGAGATCCAGATAACCCACACAAACACAAGAGAAATTGAGAGAGAAAACCATGGCCTTGATAAGCAGCTCCGCCACCAACACCCTCCTCCAATCCTCAAACCACCAACCCCTCTTCCCCACCAAAACTCACTCCCTCCCCCTCCTCCCCACCAAACCCAGAAAACCCAGATCCATCTCCGCAGTCCACGCCGCCGAACCCACCAAGAACCCATCTTCCCCCGCCGTCTCCGCCCCCAAACCCAAACCCCCCACACGGTCCCCCGACAAGTGGGCCGTCGACAGCTGGAGGTCTAAGAAGGCGCTTCAGCTTCCGGAGTACCCGGACAAGGTGGAGCTCGATTCGGTGCTGAAGACGATCGAGACTTTCCCTCCGATCGTCTTCGCGGGGGAGGCGAGGCACCTCGAGGAGAAGCTGGCGGACGCCGCCATGGGGAAGGCGTTCCTTCTTCAGGGAGGAGACTGCGCGGAGAGCTTCAAGGAGTTCCACGCCAACAACATCAGGGACACCTTCCGGATCCTCCTCCAGATGGGGGTGGTCCTCATGTTCGGCGGTCAGATGCCCGTCGTCAAGGTTTGTGTTTGCCATTTCAATTAGTCTTTCTTTCAATTGTTCAAAATTTGGATTCAATTTTCATGTGGGTTCGTTTTATTTTGATCATTTGTGTGTTGAGTTGATTTTTGTTCTGTAAAAGAAGGGATCTTTTTTTGTTCTGATGATAGTTTGTTCTCTGGGTTTTTAATTTTTGTTTTCAAAATGGGATCTTTTGATGCTCTGACAATATTTTGCATTGTGGGTATTGTTTAATCATGATGGGATCTCTATTTGTTGAAGACTTTATGATGATTTATTTTCTTTTGGATTGAAATTTTGTATAACATAATGGGGTTTTCTTTTTCATGTTTTGATGATTCAATTGTGTTGTGCTTTGTTGCTGGGGTGAACAGGTTGGGAGAATGGCGGGGCAGTTTGCGAAGCCTAGATCGGATGCGTTTGAGGAGAGGAATGGGCAGAAGCTGCCAAGTTACAGGGGTGACAATGTGAATGGGGACGCGTTTGATGAGAAGTCGAGGATCCCCGACCCACAGAGGATGATCAGGGCCTACTGCCAATCGTCCTCCACACTCAACTTGCTCAGGGCGTTTGCCACAGGAGGGTACGCCGCCATGCAGAGGGTCACACAATGGAACCTCGACTTCACTGAGCACAGTGAGCAGGGCGACAGGTGTGTTGATCAGTTTGCCTTGATTTGATATTGAATGCTTGGGTTTGGTTTTTTTTTTCTGTCTATTCTTTTTCCATGCATAAAGTACATCTGTTCATTGATTTTGCTATCTTAAAATAGAAATTGGTCTTTCATGGATTTCTTATCCTAATAAATTGTATTTATTATGTTCTTATCTATAATCCTTTAAATTTGATTTATTAGCAGGATACAAAATTATTTGTTTGGAAATGGCCATCAAATTTAACCACACAAGGTTTCATATTAGTGAATTTCTACAAATTTGAATTATATCCTGAGACAACTTTACAAGATACCATGAGGTCCATGACAGATATGGTCAACATCTATACAAAATTTATATATTAATTTTTGTATTTTTCTGCATGACATAGTTTTCACGTCATTGTCAAGGTAATATTTTCTACATAATGAAGTGGTCTGGCTTCTGATTGACACTCACAGTTTCACTGAGTGCTCTCGAATCCTTTTGTTATTTAGGTAAATGGTCTTGAAAACGACCCCTATTGAAAAGTTTCATTCGTCAGTTTAAAGTATGTGTGAACAGGTCGAATCATGACATCAGCCTTTTGTTCCCTTTAAACTGAAATGTCAACTTTTATAATTATTCAACAGGTACAAGGAGTTGGCTAGCAGAGTTGATGAAGCCCTTGGATTCATGGCTGCTGCGGGACTTACACTTGATCACCCAATCATGCAGAGCACCGAGTTCTGGACATCACATGAGTGTCTTCTCCTGCCATATGAGCAAGCTCTCACAAGGCAGGATTCCACCTCTGGTCTTTTCTACGACTGTTCTGCCCACTTCCTCTGGGCAGGTGAACGCACTCGCCAGTTGGATGGCGCCCATGTTGAGTTCCTCAGAGGTGTGGCCAACCCCCTCGGCATCAAGGTATACATACTACAAAAATGGTTAGAGTTATGATATTTACTTTACGCCGTCCAAGATTTTATTTTGAGAAAATATATGTAGTGAGTAGTCCAAGTTGAGAACAATGTCTCTAATGAATTTGGTGATTTCAGGTGAGTGACAAAATGGACCCCAATGAGCTGGTCAAGCTCATTGAGATCCTCAACCCCCAGAACAAGCCTGGAAGGATCACAGTGATCACAAGAATGGGAGCTGAGAACATGAGGGTCAAGCTGCCTCATCTCATCAGGGCAGTTCGCCGGGCTGGTCAGATTGTCACCTGGGTCAGTGATCCCATGCATGGAAACACCATCAAGGCTCCTTGTGGTCTCAAAACTCGACCTTTCGATTCCATTCGGGTAAATTCTCACTCATCATCAGCATTTTTAATGATTAAATGTCTGCTGGTTAACTTGCTGCTCTTTTCTAAGAATAGTTCAATGTGTAGAATGCATTGATTTTTAAGTGGCCCCATAGTCATCCTGCATAAGTATAGACAATGGACTGCTTAGATGGAGTGGTTATGTCACAAGAGGTCAATAGGGGAGTGGTATATAAACCACCACATTTCCATTTTTTTGCGTAGTAATTATGGTAAATTAGAAGCCCATCTGGTTCATTTCAAATTACTGGTAGCCGAGGATATTTGTTTTCTTGAACAAACATTGAATGCATGATGGAGAAATTCCCAGTTTTGACTGGTTGAGACAAGGTTATGTTATTTGTAACTTGTATGGTTGTTGGTGTTTGTTAGGGGTCCTCTTAATTATGTCATACCAAACAGATCAATTTCTCCACATTAGTTTGTCCATCAAGTACCAAATATTCCCAGCTTATGATCTATTCAATACCATAAAATAGTTTGCTCATCAGTTACACTTAAATTGTTGATAGGCGGAGGTGCGGGCGTTCTTCGATGTGCATGAACAAGAAGGGAGCCATCCCGGTGGGGTGCATCTCGAGATGACTGGCCAGAATGTGACTGAGTGCATTGGAGGGTCTAGGACGGTTACCTTTGATGACCTGAGCTCACGCTACCACACCCATTGTGACCCGAGGCTCAACGCATCTCAATCTCTTGAGCTGGCCTTCATCATCGCAGAGCGTCTCCGGAAGAGGAGGATCAATGGCTCCATATCCCCAGATCCAATGGGGCTTTAGAAGAAGGAAATTTGTGTGTTATTGTGTAGGTATGATTCTTAGTGACCTACCTTATTATACTATTGTCTTTGCGGGAGATTTTCTTTGTATCATTGAATCAGCTTGTGCAAGCATACCTGAACAAATGTGTTTGAACCTTTTGGGAGAGGAATAAAGCAAAAGATACTGCTATATCCAAAGAGTTTTTTTTCAAGGTCTCTCATGTTTTAATGTTAGCACCTGCCAATCAAAAATGCGATGGGACAATTGTCTACCATTTTCTCAGGGAAAAAAATGCTCCTTAACAATCTGAAACTGAAGTGTAGTTAAGTTAACCAGTAATTATATATTATTAAATTATCATATTATCTCCGTCTTTATCATCTCAAACCACCGGTCTCTTTCACTCAAATCAGTCTTTTTTTTTCGTTAAAACAAGTTGAATGCTCTCTTTTACGTACCAGTGGGACCATGAGAGAAGACTTTAATTCGGTGATTGTTTAAGGAATGATGTTTTGATTAATTTGCATGATTCTTTTTTAATTTTTTGCAAATGTGAGGGGGTTATATAAATATGTATTTTTGGGCCACTATTAAATCACGAAATATTTCTGAAATATTCTTTAAAAATAGACTTTAATTTAACTCAAGGGGTGGCTATATGCTTAACCATGATCAAAACAAAGGGTTATACATAATTTTAAAAAAATTAGGAGTCCACATGATATTCACAACCTTTGAGGGAACTGTACGCAATTTTTTCAAAAATACATTACATGTAGAATTTTTTTAAGATCTCACGTGGCTTTGATTTATTATTTTATTTAATTAAAAAAGTATATGTTCAAATGAATTTAATATACTTATTTTTTAAAATAAATAAATAGATGATCAAATGTTTTATTTAATAAAATATATAAACTAGATTTAAGTTTGTTTACAAGACAACATGCAAGATGCAACAACCCCCATGTGCAAGTTTTTCTATTATAATTTATATTCGAGTACCTATTCCCAAGTGATTGGCAAACCAAACAATCATGGTCTCATTATATATTGTATATCTGTCAATGACAATAAATGGGCATGTGAAGGTGGTGAAGACTCATTCCAGCAAGATTCGTATCCTATATTGAGTGAATTCAAGAATAACAATTTTGTTACAATACAATCACTTCTATATTCACGACTGTTTTAGAAAAGGTAGGTACTACATCATTAAGCATTCTTGTATAAATCACTTCATCCACTTTTATTGCAAGGCTTAATGTGGTTGAGAACAACTAACATCTTAGGCCCACCCATTACATCACACTTCTTTTTTTATATTGGTGTGACTTTGACAATTGTGAATTAGGTGGGTTGGTTGATGATCCGGTCATCCAACAAAAGCGTTTTATTTTAATTATAAGAAAAAAATATGGGTAGGTGAGTAAGTGTTATCTGATGAATCAGCAACTTGTGAGTGGAATATTTGAATTATAATGGATGCAAACGTTCCTCCTATTAAAAGAAAAACAATTGATGCAAACGTAAGCTAGGCCTGTCAACGGGTCCGAGTCCGGGTCGGGTCGGGTCGGGTCGGATCGGGGTCGGGTCGGGGTGGACCCGAATCCGATTCGTGACAGGACCCGGCGGGTCTGAGTCCAACCCAGGACCCGGTGGGTCCGGAACATGTGGACCCAAACTCGGACCCATCGAGTCTTGGGTCGGGTCGGGTCCGGACCCGACCTGAGAAAAGTTAATAAAAACAAAAAAAATTTAAACTCATGAATTTGTTTGTCTTATCATTCTATTAGGAAAAATTTATAATAAAACATTAATTATTATTGAACTTTCTAAACTGATATCATAATACTGTGTTTGAACATATTTTTGTATAATTCAAAAGAAGTAAATGAATTACTAAACAACATTCAAAGTAACATAAGTCTAAACAATATAACAATGAATTAAAAGGGAGAGCTTATAGTTATTTGTGTCACAAAGTAAACAATAAACACTTATACTTGTAACTTGATAAATAAAAAATAAAATTATGGGTCAACTAAAACTAATATTCATATAATATATGAGTGTATATTAATAAAACTGTCGGGTCTTGGGTCCAATGGGTCAGGGCAGGGTGGACCCAGACCCGACCCGTTTGTATGTTCAGGTCCACCGGGTCGGGTCCAAATCGGGTCGGATATATTACACATGTAATCGGGTCCAGGTCGGTTCGGGTCGGGTCCGGGTCTGGACCTGACCCGTTGACAGGCCTAAGCGTGACTGGTCCTTACCGATTCTTATATCGATAATTACATAGAATGTTGAATAAAATTAGATTATGAATGATATTAGGCACAACTTATCTAATGAATTAAATTAATCTATTTTAACAAATATAAAAAAAATTAACCAAGTGTAGAATGGTTATGGAGGTATATGGATGGGCATGTCAATAAGTCCTCACCCAGACTCGATTATACGTGTAATATATTCAACCCGATTTTGACTCGACTTGGTGGACCCGAACATACAAACGGATAGGGTTAAGGTCTATCCCGAACCCTTGGACCCAAGACTCGACTGTTTTATACATATATGTGCGTATATGTTATTAGACTATTAGTATTAGTTGACCCATAATTTTGTTTCGTATTTATTAAGTTATAAAACGCATATTCCATAGTCTTAACTCATTTTCGTTGTGTTAATGTTGCAACTTGCAAGAACTTGACTATTTAATATGTAATAAACTTAGTGTTGCATTGTGGTTGGTTTCCTTTGGACAATTAACTTATTAGTTTTTGAATTTGTATAAATTAATTAGTTTGTTGCATGATTTATGTTTATTGTTTAGGTTAATATGTTAATGTTTATTGTTTTGAATGTTGTTTAGGTTAATATGTAATGTTTATTGTTTTGAATGTTATATATTTATTTTTTTGAATGTTTACTTTTGACATATAAATAACCCTCAACTCTCCCTCTGTATACAAAGAATGATTGACAGTGTGATAAAATTTAGCACTAAGATACTAAATTCATTCACTTCATTTGAATCGTACAAATATATTTTTAAATATAGTGTTATAACATCAGTTTAAATAGCTCAATAATAATCAATAGAATGATAAAGCCAACTGAATAGAAACAAATTCATGAGTTTTGAATTTTTTTATTTTATTAACTACCCTTAGGTTGGGTCTGACTATTCTACCCTTACAAATTAAATAAATTATTATCTATATCCTTTCTAAAATAAATAGCCTCATCTTTGTTTTTACCCACCGTTTATATAATCACTTGATTTTATAACTAAGAAACTCCATTATAATTGGTATATGTGTAGTGGAAACATTGACTATGCATTAGATTTTGATTTATGTTTCTAAATTTAGTTATTATAATTGATATAATAGGTTTTATTATTTGCATTAGTTAAATATTTATAAAAAATTTTATAAAAAATTATTACTTTTTTATAATTGTGATATGGGTAAAGAAATAAATCTTGCAAATATATGTATAATAGTAAGAATATTTTAAACATTTAAATCAAATTCCTTATCGTTTTTCATGTGTGGACCAAACACTAAAAAATAATTCTTCAGAAAAATCCACTAACGAACCAAATAGTATGATGAAATCTGGATTCCTGGTAAAATAATTCATTGCAAAATAATTCCTGATATAGTAATACCACAAAAAAAAACTAACACGGACCAAACGAGAAACTTGATTTTCCAAAAAAATTTACTGGATTACAAGGAGGTGGAATTCGGAGGGGGGCTAGAAAAGTAGTCGAACCACTTCTTATATTATAGAGAGCGGTGAGAAGAATTCAAGGACATCGATTGTTGGAGATGAGCAGGTCAGCTAGAATGATTTTTTGAAGTGACGATATGGGTATAAAAGAAACTATTGAATTTTTTTTGAAAAAGATGGAGATGGGTTTCAAGAGAAGGAAATGTAGGATATATTAAGTGAATGATAATATTATATTTTACCTTTTTGGCTATTTAAAAAAAATCAAATAGACAATCAATGTGAGAATGACACATAATAAGATTTCTCAAATGTTTTGATTTTAAAAAAAATTCAATACCTTGGGGCCTAGGTATTATGATTCTTTTGGATATGTTACATTCAGTCCATTTTTCAGTTTTAAATGTAGTCAACAAGTATTTTGAATTTTTTTTAAAATATTAAAACTATCTAATGAGATACATATTTTTATATAAAAAAATAAAGCATATACTCTAATGAATTGCATAGATGCATTTATAAAAAATGTAAATTTTTTTATTGAAGCATATAAAGATGAGTATATGCTATGATAATTTTGTATCAATGCATATGAGATTGAAATTGGGTTGGAATAAAAACTGTGAGTATATGCGTTGATAGAAAATCACTAGAACATATACTCATATTAACAATGTACATGTTTCAATAGAAATATTTTTTCATTTTCTATAAATTCATTCATGCAATTCATTGGAGTATATGTTTTATTTTTGAGAAAAATATGTACCTCATTAGCAGAGGCGGACCTAAAGGTTGGCTATAGCCCAGCCTAGCTAGATTTTATGTTTTTATATTTTTGTTATTTGTGATATATATTAAGATAATGTTACGTACAATCTCTTTTTCAGTCTCAATTCCAATCTACACACGTTTTAATTTTTTTTAAAATAGTACATACATCATCTAATGATATACATGATTTTATGAAAAATGAAGCGTATTTTTTTATAAATTGCATAAATGCATTTATAAAAATGTGAAAAATTTCTATTGAAGCATATATCTTTCTTTTTTTTTTGAAAAAAATGGTAGAATCTAGCTACCAACCGATTTCATTTAAAAATGAGTCAGTATAGTTCTGAATTGAGGATGAGAAGATATAGAATGAACCAGATGACAACATAAATAAAATGATACATGAGTGACTCGGGAGTGGACTGGGTGTCCACTCGCCACCGGCCATGCACCACCCCGACTACATTATGACCTCCATCATGCCTCCATTGAAGCGCACCCCTCATTGAAACATATATCTTGTTAATGTGAGTATATGCTCCAAGTATTTTTTTATCAACACATATGAGATTGGAATGGGGACCGGAAAAAAAATGATATGTTCAGCCCTTCTGCAGCCCCATTTACATCACATCGTTTTTTTTAAATGTATTCTCCTATTGAAATACATATTATATGAAATGATTTATATACTTAGATAAAACAAAAAAAAAAACTTTTATATTAATAATTAATATAACACATTCTAAAATAGTGTTCTGAATCCGTTCCTCCTTATTAGATAGGGAAAAATCCATATAACCCCTTGTGATCTAGTCTAAATTCATATAATCCCCTGCAATCTTTATAAATCCATATAACCCCTTGTAATCACCCCTCTATATCCAAAAAACCTCATCCATTATCTTTTTTGTCCGGCTGGTTAACGGGGCAGGGGGTTATATGGATTTACGACAGATTACAGGGGGTTATATGATTTTTTTTCTTTTTTTTTAATTATTTTTTTTACATGTAATTTAAAAATTGAGCTGTTTAATATTTATTTTTGAATTTTTTTTCAAGATATCATACACTTTTAATTTTAATAAAAAAAATAAAACTCATCATCTTCTTGGCATTTTTGAATTTTTGTTGGTTGATGTTACACACTATTTTAATAAAAAATCTGACCAAAATCTATATAACAAAAAGTGTGTAACATCTACCCACAAATTTTTTTTATTAAATCTTGGGGCACCTATTTGTATTGGTGTCATGAGAGTGAGTTTTGTTAGGGATAAATTGTATGTGGATGAGTAATTTTGAGTTCTTTTTTTAAATACCAAGAGATAGAGTATATATCTCTTTTAGTTATATTTCTTTGGCGGGTGATCTAGTATGGGTTTATGATTTGAATAACATTTTTTCTTTTATTAAAATGCATGGTACCTTGAAAAAAAATTCAAAATTAAATGTTAAAGAACTCAATTTTTAAACATGTAAAAAAAATTAATTAAAAAAAGAGAAAAATTCATATAACCCCCTGTAATAATTCATAAATTCATATTACCCCCTGTAATCTGTCATAAATCCATATAAACCCCTGCCCCATTAACCAGCTGGACGGAAAAGATAACGGAAGGGGTTTTTTAAATATAGAAGGATGATTACAGGAGGTTATATGGATTTATGAAGATTGCAGGGGGTTATATAGATTTAGGCTAGATTACTAAGGGTTATTTGGATGTTTCCCTATTGGATAATGTATATTATGTTTTAAAAATTAAAAAAATGGTGTACATTCAAATTCGAGTTGAAAAACAGGCTGTAAATATTATTATTATTTTGCTTTATGACATTCAACATAAAACGTTGAAATCATCGACCCAATTCTTTTTTTGTACAGGGGCATTATGAGAGTGACACATAAATAGTAAAGCTATAATGATAAATCACTTTTTAACAACCATGCGTTTCTGTCCGATGTGACATTCTGACATGCCCCCTTCTCAGTTCTCAACCTCTTCTCTCTCTCCATTCTATCTATCCGTTTCTCTCTTCCTTTCGGGTATGTTTGTCGTGTGATATAAGATTATTTGTTTTTATAGTTATATTAGGATAAATAACAATTCATGTTGAATAAGTAAATTTTTATTTGGTTGTCTTTTCTGTTATTCTCATTGAAAAACGTAAAATTGATCTTTTTGTTGTTTGGTTGACATTGAATAAAATAAGGATAAGTGGTAGATAAGAGATGGATAAGAGTTTATAATTTTTTAAATGACAATTATACCCCTGCATAAATAATTTGTGTTTGAGAATAAGTATAAGAGATATGAGTGTGATATGATAGATGTGACAGTTTTTGGAATGTGTGCAAAGAATGTTAGGTGAAATAAATATTTTAAAATGACAGAGAATGATATTTTTATCCATTGACATAAATAAGCCCTGATAAGTAATTCCACCATTTTCTTAGAATAGTTATCAGACCTTATCCTAACTTATCCAGACATAACTATCAAGGTTTATTCTTGTCAAACAAACAGCTGTTTGAAACTTATTCTACTGTATTATCCTATATTCACCCTTTATTCTCCACCCCAAACGGGGGGTTCATCAATCTATCCTCTATTCATTGAAGTGAATTCCACGTTGAATCACCAATTTCGAAAGATGAGAAAACAAGTACATCATGGACCATCCAATCATGTTACAACTAGGTCATCTTGTCCCTCCCCCAAACGATGTAGATTGAATCTCGACCTAGAGACATAAATAAGCCACTTCTGTGTTTTGTGTTTTGAGGTAACGTTTGAAAACACAATTTAAAAAACAGTTTTTAGCTATTACAATTTTATGCACACTTTTTTAAAGTGTAATGTACATCTTTTGAGTGTGTAATGATGATGACTGCTTTATGAAACACAAATTTCGAAATAAAAATTTAGTATTGATGATATATTTAAGTTGACATGTTTGATAACAACTTTTAACTTTTAATTTTTACATGATAATGCATTAAGTTTGACTTTTTTGATAAAACTAAAAGTTACTTTGAGATTTGGTTGCCAAACACAACCTGTAAGAGTTGATTGATGAAGCTTTTTAAGCTAACACTACTAGGAGTAACTTGATCTTTGTTGGAACGTAGAGGTCTTAGATTCTCCCACGGACTACATCATCTCCCCTAACCACTATTTGAAACAAGAGAGTGCAAGTTTATCAAAGCAGGTAAGCATCGTATAAATCAAATTTTATTAAATCACTTAATATAAAATCACACTTTTTAAAATGGTACTTAAAGCAGCCCCTAAACTATGACCCTGTTATTGTCAACTCCCTTTCTAGGTGAAAAAGGAGAATTTTTTCGAAGATGGCTCACCTAAAAACCAAAGACGTGACAACATACGGTTTTTTCTCCCACCAGATCCAGAATATCTGTTCCAACAAAAGGATAATTCTTCTACTTTTATGTATAATGGGAAAAATCCAAATAACCCCTTGGAAACTATCCGAAATTCATACCCCTAAATTTTCCTAAAGTTTATATAACCCATTAAAAACACATATGTAAATTCAAATAGTCCCCTGAGTTAATTTTCGTTGATAGATTAATATTATTCTGCTAATATTCAATCTGGTTAACCATATTTAAAAATATTATATATAAAAAAACACATACAATGTGTTAAAAACGTAGAAAATCTTATGTAAATAACGATTTAATTCCTCCTGATAGAGTTTTATTATCCATCCAGAGAGATAAAATTATCATGTACATAAGATTTTTCACATTTTAACAAATTATAAGGATTTTTTGGTATATTATATTTTTATTGAAAATTAACAAAATAAAAAATTCATAAAATATTTTTCATTTGTCAATGAAAGTTTAATTAAGAAAGTTATTTGGATTTATATATGGCTTTCAGGTGTTATAGGAACTTTAGGAAAAAATCAGAGTCGGTTATTTAGATTTTTTCCATATATATAATATATAAAACATTAAAGACCCGCGGTTGGCTTGTGAAAATGTACCAACTATGCATCCTTGGATATAGAAAATGATTAGTAGTCTTTTATCGGTCCTCATATATTTTAAATTTTTTCAAAATAATAAATTTAATCTAATGTGGTATCTATTTTTATATATAATATATATAATAAAATATATATATATATTTAAAAATTATTAATAAAATGCATAAACACTTTTATATAAAGAATTTCAAACCAGACATCTAATTAATTGCGAGTATATCACATTTTTAAGATATATGGGACTGGTATTGGACCAAAAAAAAATATTATAACAAAGCTCCTTTCAATATGATTTACAATTATACCATTTTATTCCGTGGCATGACGAGAATATGGCATAATAAGAATACACAATAAGGTTGCACATTATGAAAATATCATGCCCTTATCTTTGTGATTTGGTTACAATATCAAATATATTCCGTTAATGAGTAATACTGTTAACTTGCAAAACATTTTGCGAAGAAGAAAACAATTAGACCTGCAACCAACTGTGCTCAGTGCATTACTTGGTGAGCTGCAGCAACTTGGGGCATCAAAAATGTGGCCAACAACTCCCAATTGATGGCCATCTGGAATAATGATTTCCAAATTGTAAATGAACAATAAAAACATAATACTACTGGACAACAAATCAAATCAACTCATGCTTCGATGAACAGCATATAAAACAAAGAAACATAATCCATTCATCTCTGTTAACCATACAAGTAGAATATCACAAGAGCTCATATATGGGATAAAACGATTTTAACATATCCTTCAACAATTCAACTTCTAGACTATATCATGGCAATGTTCATCAACACTGCATGATATACCTTTCACAGGATAGCTAAAAAGGAGGGGAGGAATAAGCCCTACTTCAACATAGAGATGATAATGATTTAATGATCACAGAAATCTTGCAAGCACAAAAGTTTTAAAAGTAGGGCCTGTAACGCATAGGACGTCGGAATCTGGGAACCTTCCTGCAAAAACCCAACAAACAAGATTGTCACCTATCTTAATTATCAATGACAAGGAAGATAAAATCATCAGTAATAGCGCGCTATATATCACACACCCATATCCATAAGGGGAGTAGAAAAACGGAGGTACATATGGCCTTCTGAATCGATAACCCATATATGGATTAAAACGGCGTCCACGGGAAACCTTCAGCCCAGGAACATTGGTTCTCTTGGCCAATACCTGCAAAATAAAAAATCATGCCGTGAGGAAAGCAGCATATAAATGGAATGATGCATAGATACAACTCCCAGTGACCTATGCTCTTATGCACCTTCAATTGCCGGCCATGCAGTTCAGATTCATTCAGCAGTAGGGCCTCTTGGACAGCCTCGACTTCAAGAAACTCAACATAGGCAAAGCCCTTTGGCTGGCCAAATTTGTCTGTCAGAATTGTCACCCTGTTCACAGTTCCACAGGACTGGAAATGCTGCTGCACTTCCTCAGGGGTGCATGAGTAATCAACCTACAATACACAACACACGAAAGTATGTGAGACTTGGTTATGGACACGGCAATACCACTAAGCAAATTCATGGTTGCAAAAGTTTCAGCAGAGAGAGCATCCAGGACACCTTCATGGCATATAAACTGACTCACGATTGTACTGTATAAATTAAAAAAGGGGACGCTATTCCTAAACACAATAATGTGAACTACAGGACCTGATCAACAACCTAAGCATCAAAGTGGAAAATAAACTAGGCAACAGAAAATTTTATTGGGGGGTAGTCAATACGGACTTTGATGGATTTCTGTGGACATTGTTTAAGTGATGGACTTTTGTAGACTTTACAGATTTTCACAGACTTTTGCAGACTTTCATAGACTTTTGCAGACTTTCGTAGATTGACTCACATGGACTTTTACAGACTTTTGCAGACTTTCACAGATTCACTCTCATGGACTTTCACAGACTTTCATAGACACTGGCAGACTTTCACATATTGACTCTCATGGACTTTCATAGACTTTCACAGACATTTGTAGACTTTCTCAAATCACTCTCCTAGACTTTCACAGACTTTCACAGACATTTGCAGACTTTCACAAATCACTCTCATAGACTTTTATAGACTTTCACAGACTTTAACAAACTTTAACATATTGACTCTTTTTACATATGAATTTCTATTAATAAACACAATAATTTTTTTGAATTTTTAAATAAGAAATAAAAAACTCATCATACCCAACATAAAATATAATTTATTTAATATAATAAATATTAATAAAAACCATTTTTAACTAGATAATATTACATTAGTTCACCATGAATATTGATGTCACGGTCATCCCACATACGTTTAGCTATACATATGAGTCGATATCAATATTTCATATATATTTACATTCATAAAAAATTCTTCTTCATTAAAAACAATCAATCTAAAATATAAAAAAACACAGAGAAAAAAATACCTTATATTGAGAAAAATCCACAATGAGCTAACATTTTTTTATGTTATAGAGAGAAAATTTCATAAGCTTTTATAAAGGGGAGGGATGAGTTTTTAATTAGGAAGACAATAAAAATAAGGAAATATATATATTATATAAAAATCATATATTACATCTCTTCAAATATAATGAAATAAAATAATAAATTATATTACTTAAAATAAAAAAATAAAAGTAGTCATTATATTACTTTAAATAAAAAATGAAATAAAAGCAATCAGTATATTTAGTCATATATTTACACATATGCCTAATTTTATTTTTATATATGTTTGAACATTATAAAAAAAAATATGCATGATTGCAACACAAGCAAATCTATCATTCTCATATATTCAGCAAATATATAAGGTGATAGTAATATTTCATACAAATGGACATTCAGAAGAAAAAAAGATGATAAATAAAGATAAAAAATGTGAATAAAAATATAAAAGGCATGAGATAAAAATTATAAAAGAGTTTTGTTAAAAGAAAAAAAAGAAATATTCACAATACTAGAATAAAAGTCCATGAGAATCCCACTCATTTTGGTGGGATTTTAAAATGACTTTTTCCTTTGTATTTCTCTTTCTAAAGTCCACAAAAGTCCACAAAAATCCCTCACTTATGAAAGTCTTCACAAATCCTGTTTAAATTGAATAACACAGGACAAAATGTCTACTATGAAGAGTCTCAATTGAATAACGCTGGACTTTTTGTCCACGGAATAATGTCTCTATCGAATAACACTGGACTTTTTGTCTACGAAATAATGTCTCTATCGAATAACACTGGACTTTATGTCCATGAAATAATGTCTCTATCGAATAACACTGGACTTTATGGCCATGAAATAATGTCTCAAATCGAATAACACTGGACTTTATGTCCATGAAATAATGTCTCAATCGAATAACACTGGACTTTTTGTCCACGAAATAATGTCTTAATCGAATAACGCTGGACTTTTTGTCCACAAGATAATGCCTCAATTGAATAACACTGGATTTTTTATCCACGGATCAATGTCCTGATTGGAAAAACACAAGATTTACAAATCCATGGACATGGACAATTTGTCCATGAAAATCCTAATTGACTACCCCCCTATTAATGTATCTGCAATGTGCATGTTTGGACAAAGGCCTCTAAATGGAATAGCTATAAATCATCATTCAAAAAAACCCTAAAACATTTCGAGGCCCTTGCAGATGGTGGACAACAAATTACCAAACAGGTTTTTTTATAGGTACGCGGTGGAACTAAACCTCATGGTCGCAAATTTTGTAGTCAACCATTTGGAAGTATATCTCCAGATAAGAAAAGGTATTACAAGCCTTCGAAATGAAACTAAAAAAAAATTGATCACACTGCGCGTGTGAAAAAGCATATTACCACATCGTAGAAGAAAGAAATTGGAAATGCTGATAATGGAAAATGGTAAAAGATCTCATAAATGATTTATGTGATGTAAATCAGCATTGATAAAACAAACTATCTCTGTGCAAATAGTATAACAAAATTCAAATAAGATTTCAAAGTGCATACATTAGCATATCAAGCATATACTTAAACCACTCAGAGAAGAGCATCAGAAAACCTAATCAAATCTATATATTTGCAAGAATATGTTTCCAGATCCTTTGTTCAATGCTTTATGCTCTCCAGTCTCCACTGATGTACAAATATGGTGCCAAAAACTCATTTAATTACCATTAACAAGACATTCAAAACAAAAATTCTTTTTCTATTATAAAATCAAAGGTGGTTTAAACGATCACATTTAAGACAGTTGAACCAAAATTACAAGCTGCAAAAACGAGCTAATCTAAGATATTCATAGCACTATTTCCTATAAATATAATTTAGGGTCGTTGAAGGAAATTCAGTAACACCAAGTATCTATGTAATGAAATTTCCAATAGATAAACTACTTGATGAAATGTGTGAGATCTATGATCATGAAACATTATCCATGTTCAAATACCTGCACTTATAATGAAGTTCATTGGTGAGACAAGGATGAAAAACATAAGAAGAGATGAAATAGCAGAAGCGGAGAACAAGATAGGAAAGTCCAAGGTCTAAGAACCTACGTGGTGGCAAATCAGCCTCAAAATCATCCTGAGCACCAATGTAGTGTCTATTTTAATCTCAGCTAGCCATTTCAAAAAGACATTCATGCAACTAATTTTTCATTAAACTAGGGGTATCAACCTAGACTTTTAAGTAATTTCAATACTACTCTATAGAAATGATAGGCACCTTGATGGTCTCATTGAATCCTTCCATTTATGCCTATCATGACATGATATAAAGGATACTTATCAAGCTGTCCAGGAACCTAGGTGGTGGCAAATCAGCCTCAATCATCCACAGCACCAATGTGGTGTCTTTTATAAAAAAAATGAATATACTACCTCTTTGACGAACAGGAGAAAGAATGATACAAGAACCAACAAATAAAGAAATAAAAGAAATAGGAATCAAGACCCGAGAGCAAGATAACCAGAACCAGCAACAGACAAATGGAGAGGTGGTTCGTCAAAAGGGACAGATGGCAACCATCCATCAGTAGGGTCAGCTAGGGTCCCTATCCGTCGTTTGTCCAGTGACGAATGAAAAAATGAACCATCAATTTGTCCATCTCAGATTCAAATTTGAATCCCGCCAAAGATTTAGGGAAGTATTTGCACCAAGGGGATCAAAGGAAGACTCAATCTGACAGCTAGGAACAGTAATCATCGATGGGAACACTAAGGAGAGCTTAAAGGAATGTTCAGTTCTACTAGAATCATATTGAACTCGACAATGATACATTGATACCCTTCTTGACCCGGATGCTTTGCTCTGGGATATTGCACGTAGCTTCCAATTCAATAATGGACATCATGACGATGGGGATATATGACTATAAAAGAAAACAATGGCCAACCTATAGAAATAAAACAGAAAATATATATTGAACAAAAGAATTAAAGAGAAATTAAGATACTGACAACAAACACATCATCAAGGGCCCAGAAAAGTGAACCGGTAAAATGTGTGGTACAAAGAAGTGGGGTGAAAGCAAAAACAAGATGATGTGATCGAAAATAATGGAATGTTTGGGTGGAAACCAGAAGGATGATGTAAAAGAAAAACACAAAGAACCTAATCCAATGCACAAAGTAAACCAAGTAGTGTCAAGGTGAGAAGCTCAAACACACATGCACGGCTCTTAGCAAACCATCAACTAGTCCTCAAATGCTTTCCAAGTCTAATGATGCTCCTCCAATCACAAGAGAATTATATTTTTTGGATTCTTTTTGAAGTGGGATGCATGGGTTGAATCTCGACTAGCAGAACCAAGTCAAACACGAGTTAAGTATGTTCGTGAAGACCAAGTGTGATTCACTCTATTGATGCTTTATCTTTGATGCCTTCTTGTAGAAGATAGCTACAGACCTCGATGATGAAGATCATGTTACCTCTTCAACATTGCAATGATTGAGATCCTTTGTTTCCAACATGACTCAAAGAAGAACCCTTCCATTTTTTTTGAATAAATGGCAACAAGATATTTGTTGTTGTAAGATTGATGATAGAATGGTATGCAGGGGCCTTGACAAAGTAGCGCTAGTGAAATTTGAATCAAGAGTTGAATGTATGATGTATGACACAGAATGTGTTTTTTTGCTTTTGCAGGTGGTAGTGGGAAGAGAAAGAGGTGTTCGAGAGAGGATAGTAGGAAATTGAATCTGTTAGTGTTGGACATAGGACTGCTGAATTAGACAATGATGGGGCACGAAGATGATGGTACTTGACTGGTTGGAGAAGAAACAGATTTGAAGATCTTAGATTTATGTGACTGTCATATACAAATCTGGCAGATTTCAGACAGCGGGATTTCATTCTCTCTCTATGTCTCACCTGTCACTATTTTTCTGATTCACTCTCCATGCAAACACTATGACACCAAAAATCCATCAAACATATTCAAAGATACGGGAATAGGAAACATATCGACACTACAAAATAACAAAAAATTATTGGACAAAAAAAACATCACATTTAATTCGATCTTATCATTTAATTTAGAATAAGCCTGTATCTGGAAGAAAACCATTCAAGTCTTCTTTCCGAGCAGATAATTCATTTTAATTCAAGTTTTTGAAAACTGATTTCATCTTTTGAGTTCATACCTATAATCACAAGACTTCATATCTACTGATACCAAAGTTCATTATGAATATTAGAACTAGATTTCCACACATCATCTACCAACTACACTGACAGCAAAGAAGTCCCAACATACAGTTTGTAACCGAAAAAGGCCCAAAATGCCTTCACTATCATACATTTTGCAGCAAAATATGAGTCCAATTATTTCAATGTAAGCAATCATTAAGGGGTAAATAAACAACTATTACACTGAATTTTTACATGGCAATGTCAATATAATAGTTGCAATCCAGATCAGTTTCTCTGCTTTCACATCTGTTCATGAAATACCATATAGACTTCATCAAAGAAAAGAAACAGGTTTCAAGGGCACTCATGAGTGATCTGCAGTTCTCATATTTTAAGCTTATCAATTATGAACCAAATAGCTCTCAATATAACCATGTTCCCTCCATCATATCTCCATAGGACTGTACCAACAAGGACACAAAAATCCAATATGAACTTCCAAATACTGTATCAACTTACTCCATTTTCATACCACTGATGGTGAATTTTGCAACCATTTAAGTGGATAGTTAACTCATTTATAGCGTTCAATGAATGATCCATTAATTCCTTGTGCAAGCCTATGTACAAAAATATTTTTTAAAGTCAGGCTACATACATGCACAACATACACAACTTGTCTACTTACTTTTTATTAGAAAAATGGATACTATTTTTAGCCTTAGACTGTTGTTTAGAATTTTTAAAATAATCAATTATTATAATACTATAGGTTGAGGCACTTGATAGCCAGGCTCTCCATCATATGATAATTTCTAAATGTAACAGAGTATATTTCCTAGAACATATGATGACTCGTGAAAGAAAAATAAAATGAACAGAGATCAATGTCACGAGAAAAAGATGAAGAATCTCTCACCACATGTTGCAAGTAACTAGATATTCCTCATGCATCCTAATCACTGACAGGATCAATTTTGCTTCTGTATATAAAGGTTGTAGACACCGGTGGCTTGCGATACAGCAAACACGCCAACACACCATGAGCACCATTACAGGTTCTTAGTAGTTGATTCACAGTTTGCATCGAAATCTGATATCCTTCAGGAATCACCATATCCTCCAGCCAGATCACCACTAGATGTTTGCATCCCCTTTTTACTCAACTCTATTTTTCTGATATCTCATCTCCTTTTGTGATAATTTTTTTTTTTTTACAATTTTACTTTTTTCTTTTCTTTTCTTTTTTTGGCCTATCTTTTTTTCTCTCCTTTGGCCTTTTTTAGTTTTTTTTCTCCTTTTTTTTCAAGTTCATAAAATATCACATTGTTTTTTTGTCATCATAACCTGGCATCTTAACTATGGTTTACAAAAATAAAAACTTGAAGATGAAGAATAACCCTGCGAGCAGCATCAGACATGCAATCAATTACTTGTTTCAAGATGAACTGTGTATATACATAGCAAAATAATACCAAATATAGGGGCCAGAAATGGCAAGCATCTTTCAAAACGAAACAAACAAGAAGTGAGATCCTGAATGCTGGATTTCATATGTAGATATTGCAATTCAAGAATTAACACAGGACTAGACAGCAAGTGTAACTTGAAAAGGCAAACAACTATATATAAGAAAAGAACATGCAATGATGAACCAGGGAAGTAGAAGATTTTTAATATTAGCATCGGTCTTCTACCCACCCCTACATCAGGAAATCCCATGTGAGAAGTAAAAGACAGTTCTAAAACATGTCTCCTCTGATTGACAACCTTCTAAATAAAATTTAGAGGTTAACCACATTTTCCCCATAATTAAGACATCCATCAAACTCCTCATGCCTACATACATGACTTTTGATTTTATGAACAGTGAAATCACATACCCAAAAGTTATGATATCAAGAAAATATAAGGATAAATCCCAGATAATATAATAAATAATCACTTTGTAAATATCAACATTTCATTTTCATATTTAAATCTTGGGAGGATGGAAATGTTTTTGTCAGATGAAGGACAAAGTAGGGTTTGGGGGTGTGAAGAAGCTTTGGGATTGCAATGCTGGAGGAAGAATCTCAGCAAGTGTAAAGCTCCTTCCCGGGGGACACATGAGAATAAAGTAAGCCTTCAAATAAGCAAACTTACCATTTATAATAATTTTTAGATTTGAGATATTTCTATCATAACAATCGAAATTGATCTCTAACAGTTCCTATGATCATTTAGGATCTCATAGAATTATAAAAGTTAGTTTTTGAATTTTACTATTCTAGACATTTTTAATTTTACGTTATTATTATAAATAGAAGGCTTGTAACCTAAGGGAAACAATTTGTTACTAATAATATTCCGAATTTCCTCCCTTTTGAGGTTTTATTCGTTGTGGATTCAAGGATTCCTTGTGGATTCAAGAAGCTTATGAAATCTCAATGTTAGTTGAATCTTTTCTACCGTTTCACGCTACGTTATTTATCACTCCTTTGCATTGAAATATCCGATGACATCTATTTCACAAGAAATGAGAATTTAGGTATGGAGACACAACCCTTAACCGAGTTGATTCACCAAGGAGATAAAATCGTGAATCCAAGAAGTTTGCACTAATTCATCGTCATATAATTTTCTGAAATCAAGATCGCAGTTTAATAATTGATCATTACACAATCACTCAGATAAAACATAGAAATCAAGAAAAAATGTGCATTTCAATTACTAGTACGGTCCTTAAATGAAAAAAGAATGTGGCTTTTTAAAACGAAATAAGCACCAATTGGATTTTCCAATAGTAGAAAAAAGGATAGAATGACGTTGACATGCATAATATAGTGTCGAGGCATTCCATGCACTAATGTTACAATTTCCAACTATCCCACAAACATGGACTCATGGAGCTGCTTTGGACATGATGCAGTGATATGGAAATTATCTATACAGTAAAAAAAAAAAGATATTGCAGTCAATATAAAATTACAAGGTAGATATTTAATATGGTATTAACTTGTTCTCCAAACACTCCAGAATCAAAACCCCCAGTATCACATTCAAAAAACTAATTGCAAAGGAAATCATGCACAGATGGCCTCTACGAAAATAATCATTCATTTCTCATATGACACAAACTGAGATTCAATTGCTTCTAAGCACATTTACTTGATAGTTGTAAATATATGCAATTGTCGAGAACAAAAGCTAAAATATGTGCACTATCATTTGCTCAGTTTATTCAAAAATGAATAACATGAAATGTCTGTATTACTACACATAAAACAAGCATGCAGCTTTAATGAACCTCACATTGCCAACAAAGACAGATCTTGAATCAGCTTCCTCCTTGTTCGCTTGTGATGCAGCAGCACTAGCAGGATCTACATACATAATGCACAATGTGAAATGAAATTCATGAGCACCAAGGACATAAGAACAAAAAAAATGTCAAGTCTGTGTGTTTGTGTGTATGCAAAGAAGAGAATAGAGAATCATATCACATAAATTGAAAAAAAATACCATGATTCATTAAATCGGGGAATGAGTAGAACGGAACTAAAACCATTTGATTAACAAGTGAAACAAAGCAGAAATCTAAGATGATAAAAAGGCCTACATCAGATGACACAATATGTCTGTATAAACAAAGATCTATGTAGGATGTTCTGTCATCGCAACCATAAAACACTCTCTACACTCGCACTATGTGATATATAAGATCAGTGGATAACAAAAGCAAAAGTTATTTGTTTTTCCATTTCTAGATTGAATTAAGACAATAAGAAAGCCATTAAACAGAAAAAAAATATGCAAAGCATTTAAGAAAGATCATCTTGTAAATATATCCACAACTCCAAATATATGCCCAACCATAATGGACAGAGCACCATCCAAAACATAAACCACAAATAAAACCCAAAATTTTTAATAAAATAAAAACCAGAGACTAACAACTCTCATGAGAGAATACTCCAGGAAAAAACTTCAACTCTTAAATGACCTTTAAATTTAGGACCCAATCAAGATATTTTCTTCCTTTTTTGCCCATCCGCACATATCCCATCTCTAGTAGAGATCAATAGTGATATAAACACTTAATTCATTAGACCAAATAATTCTATAAACATTATCCCAAAAAAAAAAATCAAATAAATATTGCATGATAGATCATTCCAAACATCGATACATCAGAACCAAAAAAAGTTAGTCAAACAAACGCTTGGATCGGCCATATAAGTTGGGAAAGGAAGAGGACCTTGGACGGCGCCCATCTCCTTCTCGACCTTCGCCTGCATCTCGCGGAGGGCGGCGGCCTCGTCCTCCATCTCTTTAAGCCTCTTCTTCATCTCGTCCAGCTCCTGCAACTATCCCAGGAGGGGATACAGACGATTTATTAGGGTTTCTATTCAGCGAATGAAGAGAGAAGAGAGGGAGAGGGGGGGAGGGTAACCTTGAAGGCATCTTCGTCGGCTCGGGACATCTCGACGTCGTGGTTGTGGGCGTCCATGTCGCCTTCCATCTCGCCCTCGTCGGGGATGTCCCCTCCGTACACCTCGTGCTCCTCCTCTTCCATCGCTCTCACCGTCTGCCAACGATCAAAGGCTTCCTTTCTCTCTCTCCGGCTACAAATAGGGTTTTTATTTGTTTACGGCACCTTTTTATGAGGGTATTCTCGTCATTATGTGCGCTTGCAGGATCGAGATTTTATGTGCATTTATTTATTTTTTAAATAGTGAACGTTATTTAAGGGATATATAATTTTATAAAAAAATGCATATAGCTTAATTTTAAGTTGAATGAACCCATTTTTAATAAGTCTAAGAAAATATTTAATGTGGTATATACAACATCTATCAAGATATATACTTTACAGGATTTCTAACGTAATATATAAGATTGTATTTTGGACTTAGAAAAAATGTAACAACACTCAAAAGGTATGATTGACTAGGGTTGGCCATGGCCGCGCATACACCAGGCCAGGCCTATTCAGACCTAAGGGCTTCTGGCCCAAGCCTGCCTATTGGCCTGGCCCCAAGATTATTTTTTACCATATGTTATATTTTTTATGTAATTTTGTTTCGTTTAACCTAAAACATAAAAAAAATGAATAGAAGAATTTAACAACTTGAGTTAGAAAAACTTTGAACAATAAAAATTATTTGAATTAAATATTAACGTATGGGTGATAAATGCATCACAATAAAATGTGTACATCCCCACTAGATTAACATACATTCATTTTATCTATCATTTGTACAACTCTACCCAAAATTATCCTTTAAAACATTACAAGGGATCCCCAAAACGACTTTATATTTCAAAATGAAAAAAGAGTTGTTGGGTCCTAGGTCTGAGTTGGGCCTACAGGTCGGGCCCAAGGCCCAGCTTTTGGTTTTTCCCCAAAACTCGAGCCCGACCCCATGGGGTGCTTGGGCCGGGTCCAGGCTCGTGGGCCATTTGGCTAACCCTAAGCCCCTATTTGGATACAGAATATGACTTATTCTTGGGTATGAAGTTATTTTAGTATAAGTGAGTATAAATAAAGATAAAGTAATTTTGTGTTTGATTGTGTTTTAAATTATTCTTGTTGAAAAATGTAATAATAATAATTTTTGTTTGGGTAAAATGTGAATAAAGTATGAATAATGATTTATAAAAAGTGAACAAATGATGATAGTTGATTTGAGAGATGATTTATCAAATGTGATGACAATTGATGCCCACATATTCTTTTGGTGGAATAACATGGAATAACTTTAATTCTAGGGATTGGTTGGAATCCATATATCATTTTATACAAATTTATTTCAACATAGTTTATCCCTAGATATTCCTTGCATCCAAACAGCAAAAACACTTATTCTGCTTTATTCTCACTTATTATCTAGGTTATTCCATATCCAAACGGGGGCTAAGGGTGACCTTATTTTATCTCATGATAATTGCGTATAGATAAAATAACGAGCTCCCTGCAAACGCCACATATATCTCTAGTGAGCTATGTTTTTTAGTTCCTTTACCCTCCCCCTCTATTACTAAACCAGTTTAAATGAGTATAACAATTCTAAGTAACTCCTACGATAAGCTATACTCAGTTTATCTATTCCCATGGGCCCACATGTCAAATCAACTTTTTACATCTTATCACATCAAATCACCTATCAACACCTCTTATTCTTTATGGCTCACATGTCAAATCAATTTTTTTACACTTTATTTATATTTTATTCTTTATTAACTAAACAACTTATTCTTACGTTTTCAATGAGAATAAAAAACACAATCAAACAGAAAATCTCTTATTCATGTAGATTTGTTATCTATACTGTCATAGTTATCTATCCAGAATAATTCAATTCCGCTATCCAAACGGGGACTTAAATTCCACCAAGTCGATGTCGTGGAAGATAGACCTCTTGGATATAAACAAATCCTTCTCAAGACGTGGGATTGTAATGGATCACTGCTGAGATACATCATTTTGAGGTTGATCATTAGTTTTCACTGTACATAAAAAACACAAATGCTATGTAGGAAAGGTACAGATTTTCATCGTTATCAAAACATTATGGTAAGTTAGAGAGACTTTTCAAACTTGTACATCGGAAGCTCTTTGACAAGAATCACACGTGTCCCAGTTTTTAAAAACATATTATGGTGTCTTCTTTGCCTATTCTAGTTCCATGTAGAGCGTCTAAGAGTGTACAAATCATATAATTCTCATTGTAGAGATTTTCAAGTTCCAAAATTGACATCGTTAGTAAGATTCCATTAGGTCTCTCCCACATCTTTTTCTTACTTGTTTTGACTCTCTCTCACCAGGCCTATCGCTTGAGCGCTGGCAATGATGAACATTAGGAGCATGGCAGGAGAAGGAAATATTTTGTTTCACTAACATGGTTAATAAAGTCATGTGTGTTTCACACGAACAAACTGGTCAAATTCATAATACCACTAG
Organism: Acorus calamus; assembly: GCA_030737845.1. Taxonomy (NCBI): domain Eukaryota; kingdom Viridiplantae; phylum Streptophyta; class Magnoliopsida; order Acorales; family Acoraceae; genus Acorus; species Acorus calamus. Next base: position 4,604,001 of record CM060866.1, on the reverse strand, counting down.
ACACTACTGGATTGGACTACATCAAGTGATAAAACATAAATGATAAAGCATCCAACATGGTTTACACAGCCAAAAGGAAAAGACATCCACAACTGGACAAGCCAACAATGAACATAGAATGGAGATCACGATAGAGACTATATGCCGCCTTTGGTCATCATCATCCACCATCAAGATTCCTTCTTGTTCCTCTGCCTAGACGACTCCATTTTCGTCCTCTCCGGCTCCCTCTACTCCTGCTTCATTACTTGAAGGCAGCGATGTTCACTGAGTATGTGATGTCTGGCTCGTTGAGGGGGTGGTTGGCCTAAGAGTCTTAAAAGGCTCATGGATTGGGTGACAGTAAGGGTGGTTAGTCTCACACCGTATAATAAGAAGAGATAGTATGTGCCGAGTCATTGAGGAACAAGAAGAAAAAAAACTAAAGAACCAATGAAGAACTCAAATGATTTTTACTGGGTTAATCATCTCTCATAGATAATCCATATGCATTCATCTTAAAATGCATATTTTGAAAATAAACAATTATGAGTTATGCATGATTTATTGAAAAAATATTTTAATTTTATGATGGATTTTATTAAAAAATTAATTTTGAGTTTCAGAAAGATTTTATTGAACAATATGATTTGAAATAAAAATAGTACAAAAAGGAGTTTAGTTTTGTAAATAAATTGAATGAAGTTTTTGAAAAAGGTTTACATATATACAAATAAAAATCATATCTTGAAATGGCTTTGAAAAGATTTTAAATCAATCATTCATGTTTTTACAAATATGAAATAGTTTTCTTTTTTATATACGCGCATTTGTGCATACATTATACTAGTATTGTTTTGATATGTTGAATCTTGTTGTTGTTCAAACCATAGAATTATATGAAATTTAAGAGCGCCAATCGAATTTCCTTTGATATTTTTTTTATCACTCGAAGAGAAGAAGAGACATGAAAAGAGAAAAAGACAGTAATGGGAAATTAAAATCTGCCAATTAAAGAGCGTTAACACAAAAAAAAAATGCAGTTGCCAACACTAAATTAAGAGTTGTCAATCAAAGTTCCTATTATGTTCTTTTATTTCATCCGATTTTATGATGATGTGATATATAAATCAAACATCCACTATAACTAGGACGAAAATTTAGTGTTCAAATGTGGTGTTTTAAAAACAAATTAAATTTAAACCCTAAAGGGTTATTTATATATTACCCCTGAGGAAGGGTGATATATAAATAACCCCTCCAGTTTTAAAGGAGGGGTGATTTATAAATCACGCTTACAGATTTATATTTTTTTGAAACACTATAGTTGGGCACACTCAGTTTTATGTCCAAGTACAGTGGAGACATAATATATATCATGTCTTTTTTGTAGAAAAACAAAAAAAGGGGCTAATTTTATAAATATTCAAAAAATTAGGGTTATTTTTCAAATTTCCCTTTTTCTTTTTTTTTCTTTCTTTCTTCCTATCATTTTTTTTCTCTTACTATCTTTTCCCGTCATTCATCCCTCTCCAATTTTATTTATTTTATGAATGAGGGGGAGGGGGTATTTTGTGTTTGCTACTCGCTTTTAAATATTTAAAAAATGTATTTATTTTATCTTCTTTCTTGGAGCTGGTGTCGTCCTATGTTTTGACAACATTTTTGTTTTTCTTCTTTTTCTGGATTTAATAACTTTAGATTTATTAGATTTATTAAAAAAATGCTTAATCAGAATTATATAGATCAATCAAATACATATATAGGATGATGCTCAAAATTTATTTTTTAGCATAATAATGTTTCATTGACTCACAAGTGATCATTTAACCCCCGTTTGGAATGAGGATAGATTTTATTCTAGGGTATAGATTTATCCAAGCATAAGTGAGTATAAATAAGGATAAAATGATTTTGTGTTTGGTTGTGTTTTGAATTATTCTCGTTGGTAAACGTAAGAATAAATGTTTTGTTGTTTGGGTAAAATGTGAATAAAGTATGGATAAGGATTTATAAAAAGTAAAAAAATAATGATAGTTGATTTGACAGATGATTTATAAGAGGTGATGACAGTTGATTTGATAGTGGGCCCACATATTCTTTGGATGGAATAATCATGGATAACTTTAATTCCAGGGGTTGATTGGAATCCATATACCACTTTATCTGAGTTTATTCTAGCATAATTTATCCGGGGTTATCCGGGGTAAACAAACGAGTAAAAATTTTTATCCGGGGTTATCCGGGTTTATCCGGGGCCTTATCCCCGATCCAAACATGGCATTAGAGTAAAAATTATTAGCAGCATTGTTCAAAATCATTTTCTCAATTTCTCCTTTCACTTTACATTTTTACAAACCATAGGATTGGATATAACTCATGCGATTGAACCTTTTATTGAGAACCACTCTCTCATACGAATTGTTGGAAGTTGGAACCAATATGTAGAGATGCTAAACCTAGAGGGGATGAATAGATCTAGCATATATAGTTTTCATGATTTAGATGAATTATTAATGGCTTTGAATTGTTGTTTGATGATTATATAACTACTTAAAGATAAGTATTCAATGAGTCAATCAAACAAATAATAGCACACAACCACATAGACAAAGAAGGGTAAAAAGTCATGGACCTAGTCCAAATTAAAAACAATTTACTAAATAGCAAAAAGAATTTACAACACTTGTTACATACAAGACTCTTCACGAGAGCTTATTAAATACCCTTGCCACTATAGTATATACTTCTTCATCCTCGCCAAACGGCTACATCTATAGTGATGTTTTCTGCAACAGAAGATAACCACTTCTTCTAAATCCAAGATTAGGGTTTAAAAAAAAATCTCTTGAAAGTAGGAATGGGAGCATAATTATTACTTTTAAAACACATTTTAAAAAAATTTGCTCTTCAAACTGGAAAATGAGATGTGATCATGCCTTTTTTTTATATATAAAATGAACTGAGATAAAAGGAATATTCCTTAAATATCATGGACCAAAATGCTTGAATTAGTAATTTCATATTGAGACGTGAGCGTTTATAAAATCCAACTTGTATCACCTGGGACATTTTAAACTTTTCTTAATTGGATTATTATTTCCAATATCATACATGTTAGACATTTTAATGTTTAACTCTCATTCATGAGGCGATCATTTTTGTAATTATATAGATGTGTCAATCCATAATGAACATAATCAATTACATACTTTTATACTATTAATTGTTAATGTCAACAAAAAATTAAAAATTGAATATTCTTGCACAGATATCACATTTTACATTCCTATGCACATGTCCTAAACTAGTACATATATCCTAAAATAAAGGAACATGACTAGCACTGAGATTTGATACATCTATTCTAACCTCTTTTTTTTTGTCATGTTTCTTTATTTGATGATATATACATTTGTTTGTATATATATATTTTTTTATAATTGATTAATTGTATACCTTTCAAATAAAAACATATGATTGGAAAGATAAAAATGAAGTTAAAAAATGTACATTGAATTTATCTTAAATAATGTTAGGAACAATCCCGCGCACAGTATGTGAATACTTTGATTTTTAAAAATGTATATATCTTCTTGATGTATTGCGTAGACCGGTTGCATGAAAAGTATACAAAATTGCTAATTGAATACATACCTCACTGGATGGCTATAAGTACATAGCTCATTGGATGGCTATGGAGATAGGCTGCTGTGGGCTAATATAACAATGCTCATTTATCTTTAGGAAAATGTAATACAATCTCGTTTTCAGTCCTAAATACAATCCCCTCTCGTTTGAATTTTTTTAAAATGATATACCTCATCTGATAAGATACGTGTTTTTATAAAAATGATATATATATATACTCTAATAAATTAAAAAGACTAAATTTTTTTCTAAAGAGACATATACCTCATTACAGTGAGTGCATGTGATTAATGAGATATATAAAACTTTAAAATGGTTGTATGTAATATTGCTCCTATTTTTACTCTTAAAAAATGTTATATAGTTCTTTTTTTTAGAAAAAAAATCATATATCCTATCTAATGAGATATGCATTTATAAAAGATAAAATATATACTCAAATAATCTGAATTTCAAATAAAAACGCGGCATGAGACTTAGGGGATAAAAAATGTATTAATTTTATCCACATTCAAATTTGTCAAAATTGAGATAAAAAATAAAGATAAATGTTATTCCACCCTTTAGGTGGACTAAAAAATCTTTATTTTCATTTCAATATGGGGACAACTGTCCGTATTTTATCTCAATTATTTTTATACCAAACAGGATAAGTTGACATCCCCTTCACTTATCCCCACAATTATCACTTATCCCACCACTTCTCCTCTTGTCAAATAAGGCCTATTTTAGCAAAAGATTAAGGGCTAGTTTGACAAGGGGTTAAGGTTTTGAAGATAAATTGTCTTAATTTTAAGCAATAAAAAATCTATCAATTTCGTTTATATTCACATTTGTTAAAATTGAGACAAAATGTTAGGATAAATGTTATCACAGTATTTAGGTTTAAAATTGGGACAACTGTCGTCAGTTTATCCCGATTTTTTTGTACCAAAAATAAATAAGTTGTCCTCCCACTCATTTATCCCTATAATTACCCATTATACCCCCATTTATTTCCTTGCCAAACTAGCCCTAAGATTTTTGAAGATAAATACCCCTATTTAAAAAGATAAAAAAGTTCATCAATTTTCTCTTTGTTTATATTTTTAAAAATTGAGACAAAAAATAGAAAAATAAATGTCAGAACAGCTGTCCACACTTTATCTCGATTATTTTTTATATTATAGAATAAGTTATCGTCCTTTTATTTATTCCAACAATTATTTTCCATCCCATCATTTATCCCCTTATCAAATAAGTGTGACAGTGTTATTTCTAGCTTCACAATCACAAGTTGGCTTCACAATCACAAGTTGGGCTGTAATACTAAACAAAAAAACAGTCTCTCATGCCCACCCCCTCACCCCCTTCAAGGGGGAATAGGCCCTCCGGGGGTAGAGGCAATACTAAACAAAAAAACAATAACAAGAATGTCGTAAACAATGTTTCGTTACGGAGATCTCGAGTAAGTTGTCGAATCTGTAGTTACTTGTTGTTTCTTACAAGTAGTCAGTTATAAAGGTGCTTATTCTTGTAGAGACGTGAACCATGGGCTCACCATGAGCCACGAAAAGTCCACGACAGCCCTAGAACTCTTTAGCGGCCAAAACTGAAGAGCCCTTTCACACTTCAAAACTGCGTCTCGCAGCGGGGGCAACTGTTTGTCCCGATGTCACTTATTTCGAATATTTTAATCCATCTTCAAGTAATCACGTTTCACAAAACCGAGGAATATGTGCCCTCCACCCCTCATCACTTGCATATATGCATGCTTTTTTATAATCGGTGCACGTGCCCCCCATTTTAATAAAACCACACGGGCATTTGTGTCCAACATTTTTTTAATCTCTGATTTTTTTCCCATGTCTCCCATAACAATGCTGCATCTCAACCATCCATTTCTGAACTACTACCGTCTGAGTTTTTTTATTTATTCAAATTTTGAATAGACCGTTGGTCAGGTCTTTGTTTAAGAATAAATTTAAATTTAAAGAGATTGGAAGAAGTGGATTAAGGACTTGTTTAAATTAGAGAAGAACATGTTTGGTTATCTATTTTCAAATAGAAAAACTATAGTTTAATCAAAAGTTTTAGACATTATTTTATACAAAAAATAACAATAGCTAGTGTTTTTTAAAGATTAGTGAAGAGGCACTTTCTTACAAAATTATTTTTAAACCCAATTTTTTTAAGAAAAACTAACACCAAAGGATTTGTTATATATACTTTACAATCATTTATGTAATTCTTTTACAATCCACAATATGTTTTAATCTTTTTAAAATACATATGTATTCAATGAAATGCATAAAATAAAAATAAACTCTAAATGAATTAAATGAACATCATTTTATATTGTTTCCAATACGATATATATCAATCTATGATACATTAAAGAAAATGAGGATGTTAAAATGACTAAACGTATGTGCATGATTGCCCTTTAAATGATGAACAACATCAAATAATCATTAAATAACCATCTCAAAATATTTCCATGAATTATCAAAACAAATTTTTATATGGATAGAAACATTTGTTCATGATTGTCCTTTAAATAATTTATATAATATTTTATCACAACATCATATAATTATTAAATAACCATCTCAACCCAAAGTATTTCCATGAATAATCAAAACAAATTTTTATATATAGATAGAAACATTTGGATTTTTCGTATAAACCAATGAGTATGTCCAGTTTGGGAGAGAGGACTATACCCATCAATCCATTCAATGGATGGGCTCTTACTTTATGAGGGATGTTTGTAGTAGGGTCCACATTTGCTCTAGATTAATACTTAATTTTGCCTGGCAGTGCTGGAGCCAACAATTCCCATCCATGCGGCTAGCCTCCACAATAAATATCTGTCTATGTTAGAAGTATGTATTCATACCAAATTTCGTTTTATCATTGTATGATTTCTATATAAATATACACACGTTACACTCGATCTTTTTTTTTTTTATATAGTAGTACTATATATCTTGTAAGTCCATTTCATCTACTTTATTGGGAGATATCTCATCAATTTTTTTTAATATTTTAATAAATGATATCATTTAATTTAATTCATGTAATTATATATTTTATAAAAATGTACATTTCATTGGATAAGATATATAATTTAAAAAAAAATGAAAACATGTGTAGTATGTGCTTGGACTATAAAATGAACTAGGTGTAACATTTTCTAAATATATATAGCCCGAAGGTTAAAATAAGCAAAAATACATGACTAGATGTATCTTTTTTATTGATTGATGAATGAAATACGATAAAGCTTGTATTTCATTCAATGATTACTTGGTAGTTCCCAAGATATCTTTTTTATTGAATGAAATACGATAAAGCTTGTATTATCAATCAATAAAAAAAGATGTTAGGAACAATCATTCTTGTGATTACTTGATAGTGCCCAAGATATTTTAATTTTTTTATAATATATACTTGTCTAATAAAATTCATAATTCTACAATAATAACAAAATACATAATCTATTAAATTGAATGTGTATCTTTTTTTCATTCATAATTCTCCCATAATAGCAAAGTACATAATCTAGTATACATTTGTCTATTAAGGTTCACAATCTTAATGAACTTTTTTTTATTTATTGTGTATCCAATCCACTTGTGTCTCTTCCGTCCCATCATTTTATAAAGATATTTTGCATTTTAAGGTTCCCTTACAACTACCATTTTAGAAAATAAAAAATAAAATAGACCAAATATACGTTCAAAATATGATCCAAATTCAATGTGCTTTAATGCGTATTTGTTTTTTTTTTTTTGTTGTTTTGAAATTTGAATAGTAATATCTTGACCATTATTATTTGAATAATAGAGTGATTATGTTTCTGTTTTGCCAATTTCAAATACAAATGAATGTGTCCTTTATTAATTGTTTATATCTGTGTTGCTTATATATATGTTAGTTATTATATGTGTGGAATAACTCCTATTCTGATTTTATTCTCAATAATAAATTGTCAATTTTTTCAAGCTATGCAAGGCACCTCCATACAAGACAATCAATTACGTTGTTTACAATTGAGTTTCTAAATGTAAACATTGTAAAACCAATGGAAATGCACCTCAGAATTATGGGCTTTGTATTTTTATTCCAATATTTTATTCTTCATTATAATTTTTCAATTTAATTATGGAGATGACTTCTATACATTTCTTCCAATAGATTTATTATTAGTAACTCAAAGAGCACTTCAGTCAATTCCAATTTCAGTAACTTGCATCATCAACGACTATGAGAGAGTGTGACTATATATATATATATGTTGATGCATTAATATTTTGAGGCATGCATGATTTTTTTGAATAACCAAATTTTTTTTATAGGACAAATACATTCTGATATGATGCTTAATATATGGACATTCAAAATATTTGATCATTGAGAGTTTTGGTATTTCTTAGGCTAATTTCATTGTTATTATTTTGAAAATCTCAATATATATATTGTTGATAGATGATCAATCAGACTACTGACAGTTATCAATTTATAAGAGATTATATGGCTTTCTGGTTTTCTTGATTATTATTTTCATGGTCACAGTGGAATCCTCTAGTCTGTTTACAAATTTATTTAAGTCGGTTATAGATGGAAGAAAACTTTTACATCAGATGATAGGGTAACAAATTTATTATTATCATTACTATTATTTTGCATAAACGCTACCATTTGAGTAATAGCAAAGGTACACAAGACATGGTCCTGACTAACTTTTCTTATTGTATCTATTCCACTGGAGTCTCTTTCATCATCCATGTCATTTTCTATCTTTTCAACAAAAGTGCTCTTACACTTAATTTTTTTATTAATCTAAATAAAGTCTCATATACATTGTTACCTCTATCTATTTATTGTAATGAGATATATATAGGGAGCCGATTACTTGCGGCGAACGGCAGGTGCGGCGTCGATCGTGGGCCGTCGATCACGGGTCCATCGCATCGGACGGTTGGGTGCGATTCACGTCGACCGTTGGATGCGATGGACCCGCGATCAAACGGCCCACGTCGCCGCCGCACCTGCCGCACGCCGCACGTAATCGCCCCCGGATATATATATCTCATTAATTCAATTTTTTTACATTTTTAATAAATGGTATTATTCAATTCAATGAAATATATACTTCACAATTTCAAAAAAAAAAAAACCCCATGAAATGAATTAGAAAAAAATAAAAACATAAATAATCAATGTTTGAGATTGAAAAATAACTCACGAGTTACATTTTCTCCTAAATTTAAAAATAAAATACAAAAAAAGCCAAATACACACAAACAATAAAAATCCAGGCCGACATCCACCACCATCCTTCCCCTATCTTTAATCATGTCTCCTCCTGTGGACTTCCATTTGCATCACTCGTCCTTTTGCTTAAACAAATTATATAAAAAATTAAAAACGACAATGATAAAAAATTTGAATTCCACGGTACAGCGAACCCTGCAGCCTCCATGAAACCGAGATTCCTGTGCTGTTATTTTAAAGCAGAAAGGAACACACACCCCTCCATCCCACTTTCAACATCATCAGCTGAAGTCCCTAACCCCACCACCCAAAACAAAATTTGTTTATTCTCAAATCCCTCGAGAATGCTAGAGCTCCCACTATTAAAATTATCCTCTCCACATACACACACATACAAGAGAAGAAAAAAAAAAAAAGATAAGGAAGAGAGAGAATCCATGCATTGGAGACAGAGAGGGTAGCGCGCAACTTTCAAAACCCACCACCACCATCATCACCACCACTACTACCTCACCAAACTAATAGTCCTTTTCATGTCCACCTTCATTTCTTCCATCTCAAAGCAATTCACAACCACAAAACACTGAGCGAAACAAGGAGGAGAAGAAGAAGAAGATGATAAGCTGGGAGGACTTCTACCACGTGATGACGGCGATGGTGCCGTTATACGTGGCGATGATCCTCGCCTACGGTTCGGTGAAGTGGTGGGGAATTTTCACACCCAACCAATGCTCCGGCATCAACCGCTTCGTCGCCCTCTTCGCCGTCCCCCTCCTCTCCTTCCACTTCATCTCCTCCAACGACCCGTATTCGATGAACTTCCGCTTCATCGCCGCCGACACCCTTCAGAAGCTCATAATCCTGGCCCTCCTCGCTGTCTGGACCTGGACCAGCAAAAAAGGCTGCCTGGAATGGACAATCACACTCTTCTCCCTCTCGACCCTTCCCAACACCCTCGTCATGGGCATCCCCCTCTTAAAAGGAATGTACGGCGACTTCTCCGGCAGCCTCATGGTGCAGATCGTGGTCCTCCAGTGCATCATCTGGTACACCCTCATGCTCTTCCTCTTCGAGTACCGCGGCGCGAGGATCCTCATCACCGAACAGTTCCCCGGCATCAACGCCGCCTCCATCGCCTCCATCGCCGTCGACTCCGACGTCGTCTCCCTCGACGGCCGCGAGGCCCTCCAGGCCGAGGCGGAGGTCAAGGAGGATGGCAAGCTCCACGTCACCGTCCGGAGGTCGAACGCCTCCAGGTCCGATTTGTTCTCCAGGAGGTCGTTTGGGGTGTCCGGGGCCACGCCGAGGCCGTCCAACCTCACAAACGCCGAGATCTACTCGCTGCAGTCGTCGCGGAACCCGACGCCGAGGGGGTCGAGCTTCAACCACTCGGACTTCTACTCCATGGTCGGGGGGAGGGGGTCCAACTTCGGGTCGGCGGATGTGTTCGGTCCGGTTGTGTCGTCGAGGGGACCGACGCCGAGGCCGTCCAATTTCGAGGAGGAATCGAAGCAGCAGAGGAGGAATTACCCGGCTCCGAACCCGGGTATCTTCTCCCCAACCGCGGGTTCGAGGAAGATAAACGGTCAGGCCGGGCACAAGATGAAAGCGATGGAGGAGGGGACGAAGGACCTCCACATGTTCGTCTGGAGCTCCAGTGCTTCCCCAGTCTCCGACGTCTTTGGGGGGGCGAATCAGGATGTCAGAGTCGCCGCCGCCGCTACTAAAAGTAGTAGTAACAGTTCTTTTCCTTTTTGGGTTTTTTTCTTGTTATGATGATTATTGACTGATTGATTGATTGATTGATTGGAAAATCAGTTGGAGATGAAGGGGAAGGGCATGAAGAGTACGCGGTGGATCGGGATGAGTTCAGTTTTGGGAATAGAGAGAACGAGGAGGGTGGTGTGAATGAAGGGAAGGTGGATGGTGGTGTTGGTGGTGGAGGAGGAGGAGGGAAGGTGACGCCACCAACGAGTGTGATGACGAGGTTGATCCTTATCATGGTGTGGAGGAAGCTCATCCGTAACCCCAACACATACTCTAGCTTGATTGGGCTCATATGGTCATTGATCTCTTTCAGGTAACATCATCCACTTCGGCATACATACATACAGTCTCATTTCAACATGAAAAAATTTAAATGAATATATTGCAGATGGCATGTGGAGATGCCGGCGATTGTGGCGAAGTCTATTTCAATACTGTCGGATGCAGGGTTGGGAATGGCCATGTTCAGCTTGGGTCAGTGAAGTAGTCCTCCCTTGAGTGATGAATGTTTGTTTATATATATAACAAAATGGGGTGTGATTTTTTTTGCTGGGGCTATGGGGACAGGGTTGTTCATGGCATTGCAGCCTAGGATCATAGCATGTGGGAATTCGATAGCCACCTACGCCATGGCCGTCAGATTCTTGGTAGGTCCTGCTGTGATGGCCGCCGCTTCCATCGCCATAGGCTTGCGTGGTGTCCTCTTACATGTCGCTATAGTACAGGTCTTTCCTTATTCTCTCTTTTCATTCTCTCTCAGATTATGCAAAAAAAAGTTGATGTGATCTGACATTGTCTTCCCCAAATTGATAAAAACAGGCAGCTCTTCCCCAAGGAATTGTTCCCTTCGTGTTTGCAAAGGAGTACAACCTTCATCCGGACATTCTGAGCACAGCGTGAGTGTTTCATTTTTCTTTTCTTTATGCGCACCTCTGTTTAAGCCAGTATTTGCAAAATCTATTGATTGATGTTACTTTTTTTTTTTGCAGGGTCATATTTGGGATGCTAATTGCACTGCCCATCACTCTTGTTTACTATATTTTGTTGGGTCTGTGAAGCTGGGTGGAGAATGAATTGTGTAATGGGGAACTTCAACATGGCTCGAGCTGGGCTGGAACTTTGACAAGTTTTCAATGAACTGACTTGAGACAATGAACTTGTTTTTGTTGGGGGGAGGGGGGTGATTTTAGTGCATCTAGAATTTGTTTTTCCTATTGATTCTATTTGAAAAGTTTTGTTGTTTGGGAAATTTTGTTAGGATGATGAACAGTGGTGAACAGAGATGCTTCTATATGTAATGTAATGTTTGGACGGGGAGAAAGGAAAAGCATATTCAGAATGATATTAAAAAAGAAAAAGAAAAAAACAAGTTTGTTTCTCTTTCTTCATTATTATTATTATCATAGTCATCAGTTGTCCCTGTTTTCACTGTTTCTGATTGTGATTGTTCCTGCTCTGAATAGTAGTTTTAGACGGATAAGAAAGACTAGTAATGTATTGATTCGAGCATAGAGGAACTTTACCTAAAAATGGAGAGTTCGGATTCTCTCTGTCAAACTGTCAAAGACACTGGCTTCCTTGTAACAACCAATAAGGGGTTTCGCCTATGTGACAAAAAAAAATTTCTTTCAAATTTGCCCGTCATTTTTTTTAATATTTACCAGCTTTTATTGTTTTTGCACTGTCTAGACTACATGCCCTGATTTGTTAATACAAAGAAAGCATGTGTCTTTGGCACAGCTGAACCTCAAAAAGGATATCCAAGATAATTTTGTTGGAGCGTTAAATCAAACTTGGAGAAGTCAAAGCCATTGTCTTAAAAGATGAAGAAGACTCATCAAGTAGGTCATTGAGAATCCGAAGCATTATCTTTATAAGTGAAGCAAATATAATTATTAATATATTTGATGGGTAAAGACGAGTTTGACCCGCAACCTCCTTCTTGGAGAGGGTGTGTCTCGACCACCCCGTTGAGGGGGTCTATCACAGAATGTAAAACCTTGTTCATGGAGTTAAAGGGTTATTTTTATGTTTCTGATTCTTATGTATCTAAGGTCTACATGTACATGCTATATAATATAATATCATGATGGTAATGATGTGTTGAATTAATGAAGTGAGAATTAAAAAATAGAGAGAGATTTCATATTTAAATTTTTTCTCACATCAATTCATACACCTCTTATTCCTTTGTTGCTCCTACAAATGGGTATATCCACATCAATTCATATTTTGAGAAAAATATTTTTTTAAAAAAAATCCTTATGAGCATACTCTCCGGCACCATGGGTGATTTGCAAGGAAGCTTCATGGTTATATCTTTTGATGATCTCTATTTTATCATAAATAATTTAAAAATGATAAATGCCCATAAGTTCTCTATGAAAACAGAAGGATATGGGGGAGCTACATCATTTTCTTGGCATTGAAGAGGTTCAAGATGGAGAATATAAATTCGTTGTTAATTCCATTCATGAGAAGCTTAAAATGAAGCAAAGATGATGAATGAAAGCTTGTTAACTCTACCATGTTCTGAAGCTTGATTGACAATCTAATTAGTGTATTTAATAGCTACAAGGCCAGAATATTATGTATGTAGTGAGTTTGATGAGTAGATTCATGGAAAAAAAACAACTATGCTCAAATCATTGGGAAGTCACAAGAAGAATTCTACAGTAACCATTGATCATTACGTTTTTCTATCAAGCAAATCTTTCAAATAATCTTGTTGGATACACCGACAGTAACTTGGCGGTAAGTGTCGATGACAGCAAAAGCAGTTTTGGTTATGTCTTAAGTTTAGGAAGCAAAATTATTATTATGGATCTCTAACAAACAAGTTGTTGCAATCTCTACCATGTAGGCTAAATACATTGCTACTTCTTTTGCAGAATGCCATCCTATGGGTGCAATGAATTCTTGAAAAGTCTTAAACACAAGTAAAATTGTCGAACAATTCTATTTTGTGACTAGTTCTATAATTTTGGTGGCCTAGGATCCTATTCTTTATGGGAGAAGAAAACATATCCATATTTGACATCATTTCCTAAGGGAGCTTGTGAAAAAAGGAATCATCCATATTCCAAAATAGAAGACCAATTAGTGAGCAAATTTACAAAACCACTCGACAAGACAAGTCTTCAAAAAGGATGTAGCGAGTTTGGGAGTCAAAAGCAAAATTTGCACAAAATTTGTACAAAATTTAACATCCTCCCTCAAACTCCGAATGATAGATCTCTTAGAGTTTGGACAAAAAACGATAAATAAAATATCATAACATTCCAATAAATACCTCCAATCATCGGAAACATACTACAAACACAAACGACAAAACGATAATAACCAACCAGAGTCCGACAAAGCGGGAACATGATGGATGCGTAAAAATGCAAAACCGATAATAATCAAGATGATGGAGAGTATAATAAATGGAATAAATGGAGATAAAAGAGACCAAAAAGAGTGGGTGAGTAATATTATTACGATAGATGATAAAAGCAGCAGACGAAAAGACATTGAAGGAAGGACGAGGATGTGCAAAGACATCAAACAAAGCACGCATGACGTGTATGAGGCAAGAGAAATCGGCCCGTGAAAGGGCAATATATATCAAGTGATATCATCGCCAAGTGACGGGAAAAAAACCAATAAAAGAGTGGCATCACCCATGAAAGGGTGAATCTGGCATTCTCGACGCGTGTGCAAAACAACACAGCGGAGACAACGTTCTCCTAGCAGGAGAGATAAGCATGTGAAAGAGTGGCATCACTCGTGAAAGGGTGGATCCAACATTCTTGACGCGTGTGGGAAACAACATAGCTGAGACATAGGCACCAAGATGTGTGCGGAGACAGCAACGCTACAGTAAGAACAAGTCGTGTGCATGAAACACAGAGGAAAGCGGCACAAAAGACTGCAGAGAAATCCAAATAAAGAAGATTGCAGAAGAATAAAGATCTGGGATGAAGAAACGAAACACATAGACGCGTAGAGAACAAAAAAACGAGCAAAATGGACTGTTGGAACATCTTAATTAGACTCTAGATAGGAAATAAGGTATGATTTAGTATTCTGAAATCTCGAGATGGTCGCCGGAGGCTGCGGAGGGCGGCCGAAGAACCGTCGGAGGATGGCTGAGGTTGACAGAGAGCAACTGAATGCGTTCAAGGGGCACTGGAAGCATGTCGGAAAGGCAGCAGCGGGCTGCGCGAGGAGAAGCGATGGATCAACAAGGCAGTAGCGGGCTGCGTGAAGGTAGTGAGCGAGGGCACTGATCGGAGGGGCGGAGGTAGCAGCAGCGGTGTGGGGGTGCGGATCTGCGCGCAAGGGCACGGCGGTTGGGAGGACGGAGCGGTGGACGAAGGAGCGTCGACGATCCCGCGAACAAGAGTTCTCCCCGCTCCGATTGAAGTCCCTCAATCGGAGCTGGGAAGAGAAAAAGAAACGTTTGTGGATCTAGGATTTTTGAGGTGGAAGCTCTGATACCATGTTAGAATTATGAGTTGAAGAGAATGAACTATTTATTATTAGGGTTTGTACACAATATTTATAGTACAAAAAATTAAAAAAAACTGAAATAACTAAACGACCCATAATACATTTAACAGTCATGAATCTATTGGCTTCTTAAAATAATAACGATCTTTTCCTCAACATCTCTGCGAAGGTAAATAAGAATGTAATTCACAACATCAAATCCCTAAAACTTGGAGTATGGAAATATGAAAACTAGCTATCATATATTACCAAAGGACATTAATACTCTCAATACATTTGCAATCGTCACATTATTAACACAATATATAAAATTGCCTAATGTGGTACAGACTACAAACTCTACTCTGTCATTGTAAACTATATTACATAATACATAAAATGCATTCAATTTATATGAGTATTTATTTCATTTTTATTGAAGAATATACTTTATAGCCAAGAAAACTTTTTTAAAAAATCAAAATGTATGAAGGTAGTAAAAGAACTACTAAATTTTTTCCTTACCAGATTAAAAGAGAAGGAAACAAAGAATCAAAGAAACAATTGAAATAAAAACGTGCAAGGGTGTAAAGAAGAGTCAATATGTGGCTTCCGGTGTACGCAATTCTTGTTCAAATGTACCACTTTCATGGGTGGAGTTTGTCGAAAAAGTATTGTAAAGTTTACACAGGTTAACAAAGAGCGTTGATACACTCAGTCTGTTTTGTAATCCGTTTTACAGTCTCATATACTATAATAGTGTAATATATATTGCGCTATCATAATATATATGTTTTATCATAGTGTATGAAATATTTTCATTTTTTTATATAAAAAAATATCCTGTTAAGGGGCCACTGGTCAGGTCAACGAAGTTTAGGCTTTTGTATGTATTTACAAGACGAAAGGATTCCGACTTTGATAGGTCCTTGTTTATCTAGTTTTACTAAATGTATAACTTATGTAGAGACACGACTGCAGGTGCCTGAAAGCTCTGTAAATTAATTTTTTGTGCTAATGAATACTTGAAAAATCTCAATATATTTCATATAACAATATGTATTTTAATAAAAGAATATATATTTTTTTTAAATAAAAAATAATATTCGACTGTGAATGAGACTGAACAGATCTGGGCATATCATTTTCCTTTAACAAAAGATTGATGTTGTGGGCTTTTAAGATATGTGGGTCTTGGTTCCTCCCACTTCAATGTGCGTTGGGTCTTGATGTCGATTGCTTTAGCATACAAGGGGACAGGGTCCTTTTCATCTACTCCCCCATCACTTTATCACACGTATTTTCTATTACCTCCTCATCACGCATCATTTTTCAGTGCTTTCTTTGGTCTACCACATTTGTCATTGCTGGTGTACATGTTTTCTTTCTCACTCTTCTCGTCCTTTTATCTGTTTTATTTGAGGCTATTATTAATTGGGTGATTTTAGAGATGAGATCCGGTCAACGCAGGTTCCTTAACACCTATTTGGATGGAGGTATAAGCATGGATAAGGAAAAATAAGGTGTTTGTTTATTAGGTAAAACTTGGTATAATTGTGCAAGTATAAATGAGTATAACAATTTTACAATCCCAGATATAAACTTATATCTGTTTATTTATTCTAGGGAATATGTGGGGTTCATTGTCACATGATCAGAAGAACAATTTACCTTTGTCTGTCTTGTCAAAACACATGCGCTTTAATTTAATTTCGCAGAAATATCGATCTTTCCATTTTTTCAAAACCCCTCGACAACCCCTCTCACTAGCTTCATGAAAAACCTCATACATTCACAATGGACAAGTTTATTTTTAAATTTTCATTCATGTGAACGACTCTGTTAGTTGTAACCGATGAGGAGGTTGATTATTATGAAGCAAGTTGAAAAACACAATTTCATCAAATATACACAGTACAAAATATGTGATAACCGAATTTTGTGAGGTCCAAATACTGCAGTTTATCTTTTTTTTTTAATTTCGAATCACCCGCCATGCATCAGGGAAAAAGGACATTAAAAAAGTTTTAAATGTTTATCTATCACTTATGATGTGTTTATTCTTGATTCATCCCAGGTCAACCAAACACCAAAGATCATTTTATCACATCATCCAACGAAAATCATTGAAAACACAAACAAACTGAAAATTTCTTATTCACGTAGAATTGTTATCTATACTGTATAGTAATTTATCCAAATAACTTAATTCCTCCATCCAGATGAAAGTTTAGTTTTTATTAGTATTCAATAATGGGCTAACATGTCCAATATTGATATAATTTTTTTTTGTATATATACCCGTGAAAAGGTCTAATTTTGTACAAATACTCCTAGTGAATTACTATTTTCAAAAATACATTTTAAAAGGATTTAAATTTGTACATGAATGACAGTGACCTTCTAAGAGATATTCCTCGAAAACTTAAAATATTTATATTCAGGCACAATTTAACCATTTTGATATTGGTGCTAATAGAGTTATAATGTTGTATTTTGTCAATAAAGGATTTTTTGAGGGATATATATGTAAAAACCTAAAATATCACATGTTAAACATATAATATGATAGATGCTAGTCCTAATTGGATTCTTAATTGGATACTAATAAAAATTGACAAGATTCATTCCATGATTTTGTGTCCATGTCAAGTTTTTTTTTTCTGTGGTGTGATATTCATGCAAAATAGAAAGATATTCAACAAAATTCCAAGTTCAACAAGCCCATTCAAAATCCTATCAAATCCTAATATATTGGATCCAGTGGAATTTTCTGTATTATATATATTTTTATAAATAAATAAATAAAATATGATAAGATAACAGTATTTGTTTTTATTTGTGGAGTTGGTTTGATAAGTGTATTATTGTCTCAATAAACTGAGAAATAATAATGATAATAGATTAGAAAAATCTTTTAAAAAAGATATTGGAGGTCATATTTTCAAATATGATTTTAGATTTTTATCATATCATAATCATTTGAAATTTTTTCTAAGATCCATTGGATCTTTGGATAGGACGAGAGGTGTAAAATGGAACGTGTCCCATGTCGGCCCATCAGGGTTGGCAGGCCGTGCTTAGCTTGCCCCTGACCCATTTATTAGTCCAATATAACATGTTTAGGTGTCATGTTGATCACACCGTACGACCCGCAAGATAGGCCCCAAACCCCCTCCCAACCCCCAACTGCTAGTCTAACTAAGGTGTCTCTATTTGCACTTTTCTTCTTCTTTTGCACACCCAACATAAATGGATTCATTTAAATTCGAGTGTGTGGAGAGAACAAAAGAAAAGTAAAAATAGAAGAGGAAAGGAGGAGAGGAGGAAGAGGAGGATCGAAGAAGAACCACTTGATGACCGCCGCCACCTCCTCCACTTCTCGTGCTCCTCTACTAGCCCCACAGACCCTCCACAGCTGCCTCCATCTCCTTGTGCCTCTCCATCTCCTGTTCTTTCCACTGAGGGGTGAGGTTTTCAGGGTGGTTTTTTCAACGTGCCTCTCTCTCTCAAGTTCTCTGCCCCCTCCCCATCCCCACCCCTCCTCCTCCTATTGCACACCCACAAGAATACAAAATCCAATTGAGATCCATCTATTTGGAGTGTTTAAAAAACATCATCTATTTGAGTTGTGTGTGCTTAGATATTGCGTGTGCACTGGAAAAAATGAGGTGCAAATAGAGATACTCGTCTAACTAACCATTAGATCAGGCCAATGGGTCAGGTTGATCCATTGGCACGGCCCGTTCGGGACTTAATGGGCCAACAGGCCGCAATAAGTGACAAAACCAACTAAACTTATCCCACTATCATCCCAAAAAACCAACTAAATTAAGGTGTATAAGAGGTAGTTAGCCATCCAATTTCAGCTCATATCTGAGCAGACTTCATCCAGATGAACTAGATGGATCGTTTGAAACAGTGTACGCCAATTTTTTTTAACAAGTTTACTAATCTAAGTTTTATCTAATTGTACCTATAAATGCATGTTTAAGCCCGTGAAAACATGAGAGAGAGAGAAAGAGAAGCATATTCTTAAAACCTATATTTGAATCTAATTCCCCCTTCTTTGAGTACATATCTCACCATGGGTGGAATAGGGGGATAAAGGGAAATACAGGTTAAAAAGTTGTTTGGGTGAGTGGTATAAAAGGGTATAGCTATGCAGAATTATGTAAGAATAAACTAGTATTTATATTTCAAGTCCCCCCATGCAATTGTGTTATTCTTTCACTAGTATAATGGAAGACCTACCTATTAAATCATATGTCATTAAATCAAATCATCTGTCATCATTTCTTATACATAAATATGACCCATATGTCAAATCAACTTTTTACACTTTATTCACATTTTCTTATTCGCTCCAACCTTTATTATTACGTTTCTCAACGAGAATACCTAAAAGCACAACCAAACATAAAATAATTTATTCCATTGATAAAGTTAACAATTTCAGAAATATGTATAAATCTCAAATAACTTATGTCTTTATCCAAGCGAACCCAAGACTTCTTGTCTCATAAGATTTGACATAAATGATGCAAGCCAAGAAAAAAGATTTGAGTACACCCAAGCAATGTTCGGAAAAACGCACAGGCGGTTCGGTAAAACTACCGAACCGTGTAGGCAAAAAACGGCCTATATGCGGGTTCTGCCCGCATAGGCACTCAAAGGTTCTACAAAAAATTAAATGGTTTAGGGCCTCCCGACCCGTTTAACACTAAACAAAACAAAATGAAGAGGACCTCCCCTTCTTCTTCTAATTCTCCAGCCGACCCTAACTAGGCACCCTTCTTCTTCGATTGACTACTCCTCCCCCGACCACCACCGCAATGACCTCCCCTTCTTCTTCGATCTCTTGTTCATCCATCTTCTTCTTCAATCGATGCTCCTCCTTCGACCACCACAGGCCACAACGATCTTCTTCTTCTCCACCTTTGGCCCACCGTAGGTGCAACGACCTAGCTCAACTTCTTCTTCTTCTTCTTCTTTAGAACCGCCGACCTCCACTTCTTCTCTGTCTCGCTCTCTGTTTTCTCTCTGTCTTATTCACTGTTTGTTTTCACTCTCTCTCACAAAGCATTTGAACTTTGAAAGGACACTCACCATTAGATCATAATGCATTATGCATTGACATCTATTATTTTGTTATTTAATTTGTTTTTGGTTTACAATAGTGATTATTTATTTATTTATTTATAAAAACAATTGTGACACTTGGGTGTGTCTTTAATCTTTATAATAAACAATTTACAATGGGACAAAACTTTTGAGTGTTTTTGGATATATATATTGATAATTTAAAATATCTAAAGTGTATCATTTATACTGTAACAATTTGGTTAAAATAGAACATCTTGACGTCTTTAACAAATTTTTTGAATATATTATTTAATATTTAGAAATTATATTTTTTATTAATAAAAATATGAAACCGCATATACTCTGTGTAGTATCCAGCCGCACGTAAATCGTATCCCGTATATCAGAACACTGCACCCAAGCAAATCGAACTTTGGTGAATCGGTTACCCCCCCCCCCCCCCCCCCCCGGGAAAAGAAGATAAAAAAAAATGTTTACACCCCGTGTAGGGCCCAGCCAAACAAAAACTAAACCGGCCTGCTAAGATTTGTTTTGCTCTGGGTGGACAAAAAAAGGCTGGTTAATTATGATTTTGTTACCCACAAAACACCCAAAAACTATCATCCAATATACCCCACAGCAACTAGAATAACACATATCACACATGGGGCAGAAAAGGTAAAATACTAGATCTTGAGTGACCCAGTGACCCTTCCAGTGTTATGTTAGAAACCAGAGCTCGTGTATGCAAAATCAAAGTAGCGCATGCCAACTACAGTTGCCAAAAATCCCAAGTCAACAAAAAGATGTGGTTCATTTTTTTTCTTCTGCTAGCTAATATTTTTTAAACATCTGCAAAACCACTTATAAATGGTCAAATTCAGAGCTCAAACCTTACTCCATGCTTATCTTTTTGGATGTTGACATTAGTGAATCATGTGGTTTGACATCTACAGCCTCTAGTGTCAAGGGGAGACCACAACACGATAAGAGATTAACGTCGACCAAGAGGCCCAAATTGGTTCAAGCTTAGGCCTCAGATATAAAATAACAAGATATTGTACAGAATTGGAAGTATCTTTGAGATGGGAAAGTCACATTGTCACATAAGCTGGTAAACAAGCTGAGCAGCTCAGCTCGACTCGGGCTCGACTCGATTAAGTTCATTTAGACTCGTTCGATTAGATGAACAAACCGAATTTAAACAATTTTTAAAGCTCGGTTTGTAAACGAGCCGAGCCTGAGCCGAGCCGAGCCCGAGTCTGGACGAGCTCGTTTACTTAATAGAAAAAAGGGGAAACGAGCCGAGCCCGAGTTTATGTTATTTTCACATGTATAAGGTGTTGTGATTTGTGAAATATGACTTTTCAAATGCTAAAGAAATTTTTTTTTTAGATAAACGAGCCCGAGCCGAGCTTGATTCGAGCTTCAGCTTGACTTCTTTAACAAACGAGTCGAGCCGAGCTTCAACCGAGCTTTTCACGAGCCCAACGAGTCGAGCCTGAACACCAAATGAAGCTCAGTCCCGAGCCGAGTCGAGCCGAGCCCAAGCCGAGCCTGTTGCTAAACGAGCCGAGCCTGAGCAGATTAAAGCTCAGCTCATTCGGCTCGTTTACTACCCCTATTGTCACATAGTATTAAAAAATAAGAGAATGCAGAGAAAGTGATTGGAATGGTGTACACACAACTTCCAACCAGTTTACTCATCCGGTCACCCCAATGAAGGTGGTCTATTAATCAGTAACCCAGAGGGAATCCCAGGCTAAAATGGTCAGAAGAGCCAAACATATATGCAAAAAATCAGACAGGGAATATGAGAAAGGGTAAGGTTACACCCACACCACTTAGTTGGAAAGTCACACCATTATCTGACCCACCCCTTTCATTTTTGTCAATCGCTAAACTCACCCCTTCATATATGTGTATATATATGTGAAACCCACCCAACCCCCATCCTCTCTCTCTCTCTCTCTCTCTCTCTCTCTCTCTGTGTGTGTTGTTGTTCTTCTTCTTCCCTGCAATTGTTCTTCCCAACCCTCCCAGCCACCATTGCCATGTCCGACTTATGTTTTGTGAGGAGGTGGATCCTCGCCGCTGCGGAACGCTTTGACTCCAATGACGTGAGCCCATCGACGCACACGGCGATCACCGGATCGAGCTCGGTCAAGGACGCGACGGTGACCTCCTCGGCGGCGCAATCGGACGAAGGGGTGGTGCTGGAAGGGGGAGGGGGGGAGGATGGAGAGTTGGTGGAGGGTGGATTCGATGAAGGAATCTGTTAGGGTTTCGAATAGGGGGCAGACGAGGAGGGTCGATCGAACGGCCCGCATGGATCAGTCGAGGGAGCGGTAGATCTTGGATAGGGTGGAGGGGATGGCTGTCAACCTTGCCAAAGAAGGGGTGGCGGTGGAGAGCGATAGGGCGGGGGAGGGGCTGCGGTGGAGATGAGAGGGATGGCCACGACGAGGATAGCGAGGGGGTTTCGGAGGAGATGAGGAGGAGGGCGGTGGAGGTGGAGGAGATGAAGCGGCGGCGGTGAGGGAGTCAGAGAGGGGGCGGAGCGGGAGGCGTCGGAGGTGGAGACAATGGGGAAGTGGGTCTTCTTCTCGACGAGGAAGAAGGAGGTTGTGGGGTGGGATATGTTGGGTTTTTTAATTTTAAAAGATAAAAAATATAATATTTAATATTATGTTTGGTGTGGGGTTATAATTTAGTGGTGGGGTATATAAGTCCCTTATGAGAAATCTCTCAAGGATAATAAAGAAACAAAGCAACCAACAAAACAATCCTATTACCCAAACCCAATATGCAGGTGCACACTTCACAAAAAAAAAATTGCATTTTAGTCCATGTTTGGATATAGAATAAGATTTATTTTGTGATATGCAGTTATACCAGCATAAGTGGATATAGTAGTGAAATAAGCGATTTTCTGTTTGATTGTATTTTAAATTATTCTCGTTTAAAAACGTAATATTTGTGTTGTTTAAATAAAATATGGATAAAGATTTATAAAATGTGAAAAAATGATGATAGTTTGATTTGACAGCTGATTTATAAGAGATGATGATAGTTGATTTGACAGTGGACCCACATATTCTTTGGGTAAAATAGCGTGGAATAACTTTAATTCCAAGGGTTGGCTGGAATCCAAATCTCATTTTATACCAATTTATTCTGACATAGGTTATCCTAGGGTATTCATTGCATCCAAATACAAAAAATTATTTATTATGCTTTATTTCATGTTACCCCGTGGCTTATTTTGTAACCAAATGAGGACTTAAAGCTATCTTTTACATGTTGACATTAAAAGATGTATTTAAAACTGACTGCCTAATGCCTAAATACCCAAGGTAGGTTTTGTAGACATTATTCTCATTCCTTTGTAGAGATTATAACGTTTTGTAGGTTTCATGAATGATATAAAGTTGAATCTCATGTCGGTGACCACCTCGGTGTTTACTCACCTTGTCTCACAAGGTTTGAGAAAACAGGTAGCTGAGAGAAGTATTATCACACAATAAAAAAGTTTAATGAGGAAAGTGTCAAATATATGTAGATGCACCTAGAAGTACATGTACAAACCTTACATAAGACCCGTTTGAAAACACATTTGAAAAATAAGATTTTGAATAAAGTTGTTTAAATAGATGTTGATTCAGAAAAATCATATTTTATGTACTTTTGAAAAGACAACCATTTTGCACTTAAAACTGTAAGTAACGTTTTAATTAAATTGGCTTCCTGAAACCTGTTTAGTAGCACATTTGAGTTTTTTGCTTAATTAAAAGCAGAATTGCCTCCCAATCATGTTACCAAACGGGGCCAAGGTTCAATCCAAAAGCAAGAGCCCATTACGTTTTAGGTCGATGGAGGAGCTATGGGAGGCAGCACATCGAATGAAATAGAAGAATGATAGGATCAAATCGGGCTTGATTGGGCTTTCTATTATACTGGCGGGTGCTTGGGCAATTTGAAAATCGAGAAATGAGGTGATTTTCAAGGGGCAGACTTTCTATTTCGAGAACCTCTAAGAGTTGACACAGTCGTGTATCAAGGACGGCACGTACATTTGCGGGGCTTCGAGCATCCAAATCAGCGACAACTTGTTTCAAATAACGGAGTAGTGAATGGACATCAGAGGTTTGGGTAAAAAAAATTTCTATCTGTTCCTTGCGACATTTGGTTTTCTTATTTTGCATCAATTGTTGCTTCTTCTATTACTCTCTCACCCCCTATTCGGTCATGCTCTATTTCAACTCTTTTTTTTAGAATAGAAATGATCACAATTTACTCAAAAAAAAAATACACAGGTTCAGTCCAAACGCAACTGTTGAACTCGATGAATATAAATAGCAGGGATAATTGCTTAGAAACAAAGAGCCCTACATCGATCATCACGTGCTTGAAGTGTGTCAAACAGAGAATCTAGAGTAACAAAGAGAACCAGTATTATTACCAACATATTCAATTCTACTGATGATAGGTTCTTATGGGCCCTATAAACAAGGATTCCCTCCAATAACAATTGTTGGGTTTTTTTTTTTTTTTGGTATTACATGGCCCACACAGGGCAACAGTCTCAATTGTTTACAACAGAGCACACTAGAACTAAATACACATAGGCCAACAAGGTCTAGAGAGTACAATGGGTCGAAGCCCAGCAAACCCAACCCAATGGGCTGTAGAACATAACTTGCAACCCCTGCTGCTGGCAGAATTTGATACCCCAACCCCTCTTAAAAGGGGGCATCCCTATCTGCTGTGCCAAACACATCGGGACAACAATTGTTGGGTTTTTGATACATAGATGGGTAAATGGGTTTTGATACACAGACATGTGAAAAATATATGGGTGTAATGTTGAGAATTTTGAGCATTATTCATACACAATTATGCAGTGATGTGAGATATTCAAATTAACATACAAAAATGGTGAATGAAAAAATAAAAGAAAAAAAGAAAAAACAAACGAAATCCTTGATTAGATACATGAAGCAGAGTAGGAAGAGGAGATCGACAACGTGACCAATAGCAATCAGCGCGTTTGCCTCCATCAGTGATTAGTGCGTCTGTTTGTGCGTCAGTGATCAGAGAGGTCGCATACTTTGATGGAAGATAAGGTCCTAGTCCCACAATTGTTTTTTAAATGGGGTAGTGTTTTAGTGTCCCACTATTTTTTCTTTTTTCAATGTAGGGGTAGGTTTCCGGACTAAATTTTGATATGGTTTTTAATGGTTCCACGAATTTGATATGGTTGTATAAACTCTGGGCCATGATGATTTAAAAAAAATGTGATGGGGTCAATTGACCCCACTAAAGTTGACGCCACCCCTAAGTGGAGATATGCAATGTTGAATAACACTATAATTGTTACTGAACACTTAACAATGTAAATGCAATTTTGTTTTAAATATTTCACCAAAACATTTTGTATGCAAGTTCTAAATACCAAAATACTTACAAATCATACAGATATTATGTCCAATGACTAATAAGAAAAAGGCATTTGATGTTGGGAATTTAAAATGAAACATGAAGATGGGAGGGGCTGATCAAGATATAACATAGTTTACATAGACTTAAAAAATATAAATCCCATTTAACAAACTAATGGCATATGAACTGACGTTCGATGCTGAGATTAATAACGAAATAGATATTTGAAGTTGAAGACTTGAAAAAAAATATGAAAAGGGGAAGGATTGATCACTAAATAATAATTACATGGACTTAGAAATAAAAATTCCAAAAATTTAATAAATTCACTTTTTTTGAGAAAAAATAAATGTTTTTAAAAAATATATTGGTGTATATATATTTACAGAAAATGTCATGTACAGTCTTTTTTTAATCCCATTTTCAGTTAACACATGTTTTGACATTTCTAAAAATAATATATTTTATTTAATAAGCTACATGTTTTTATAAAAATGAAACATATACTTCAATGAAATCTATAAGATCCATTTATAGAAAAAAGTGATGATCGCATTTGAGCTGAAAAAGGGTCTGAGTCTAACATTTTTTCATTTTTGTTTGGGTGGGTCTATTCCCAAAAATAATGGGTAGGAAAAATATTACTCTATCCCGTATCTGCTGAAATGAAGTATGCATCTTCTTTTTTCTTTGTATTCTTCGACTAGAAACATATACACCAGTTAATTGTATAAACACATGATTATAGAATGTGTACTTAGTTATAATAATTACAGGTACTTAATGAGATATATGAGACTGTAAATAAGGTTATATAGATTAAGTAAAACAATGTTTTGGATTGTATTTAAGCCCATTATATGTCAACATATCAACTAATGTAGACATCCCCGCAGACAGTCTCGATTACAGCCCACACTGTGTTGTTTGTTTTTCCATAAATTATATACCGATTAATGAAGTACCCATTATTATAAAAATAAATATACACCTAGATAAATCAATACATATATACTTACAAAAAATAAAAAAATCAAATCTTTATACACTTTATTAGATATACAAGTGGTTGGGGACCTAAAATCAATGTTCTAAAATTCCTTCTATGTCCCTATTAATCCTCCGCCTAGGCTTAATGGCCCCAACTCACAACGCTTAGCGCCTAGTCACTTTTTGATTAATCTCTAGTTGACTAATATGCTATTAAGTTACCTTATATACTATAAATTTACTAATTAATTTTTTATGTTACCCCTATTATGTTTATATTATTACTTTTGTTTTAATGTTGTTTTATTATTATTTTTAGTCTTAAATTATATGTGTGTGTGTGTATTATATTTAATATTTTAAAAGGTGATTGATTAGTCCCATATTAATTTCCACCTGACCGATTAATTCATAGTAGAGCTGCAACTCAGACGGTTTGAGTTTCATATTGACCTTAACTCCCAATCGGAACCCAACCCGAAATTTAAAACATTCAACCTTAACTCGACCCAACCTAATTTTCAACCCGGTGATCTTAACCCAAACCCAACCCATAGTAAACACAACTAACCCGACCCTTACCCGAAGAATCTGAATTTGGTTATATAAATTCATGTTCTTAACAAAGAATTGACACACTCATTTATTTCAAAATACCCAACAAACCATAGTACTTACAGTAAAATCCCATAACCAAAATCAAAGTCTTCTAACACAAATGGGCAGCAAATAAGGGTAATAAATCTTCTTCTTAGCCAATAGCATAAACAATGATAATCCCAAACAAAATATTGGATCCCTAAAAAGTGAACACATAAAAAATATAAAATAAATGAAATAATCACATAGCATATTTATCGAATTGCATCATGGAAGAAGGAGAATCGACTCTACTCCACCATTGCTGTCTTCGTGCACAGTAATTATGTTGTTGTAAAAAATCACAAAGAATTGATTATAATTTCCCCTCGATTACTAATAACCAAAGCAACAATGTGAAGAGGAACAGCCGAAGCCGAACAAAGAGAAAGAGAGAGAGAGAGAGAGGGGAAATGAAATGCGGGTAGGTTTCTCGTTTTCTCTGAAGTAGTAAAACATAACATGAACCACACATGTTTTTATTTAAAAAAATAAATAAACATATCTATTGAGTATATGTTTTAATAAAAAATGTATATTATTTCATTTCGAATTAATTGAATTCATTTTTAACAAGTATAAGAAAATATTTAATAAGGCATATACATAATCTAAAGAGGTATATGTTTTACAGGATTTTTAATGAGTTATATAAGACTGTATTTTAGATTGTAAGAAAAACTGAGCCTAACAACACCCTTGCTGATTTTATTTTTTTTATGACCTAACCCAAGGTACTGAACCCTTAGACCATCCAACCTAGGTTACCCAGGCACAAGCCCATGATACCGAAGTAACATTTTTCATGTTTTAAAATTTTCTAAGTATTATTATACTCGGCTTTTTTTTTTCCAGTAAAACACAATTCTATATATCTTAAAAATCCAATGAAATATATGCATCGTTAGATATTACATATACTACATTAAATATTTTCGTACACTAATAAAATAGATTCATTCAATTTAAAATTAAACGATATTTATTTTTTATTGAAATATATAATTTATTAGATTTACTATTCTATAAAAAAAAAAAAAA
Source organism: Acorus calamus (assembly GCA_030737845.1). NCBI lineage: Eukaryota > Viridiplantae > Streptophyta > Magnoliopsida > Acorales > Acoraceae > Acorus > Acorus calamus. The sequence goes on along the minus strand of CM060866.1, from coordinate 4,575,669 downwards.
AAGTGAGATCGTTTTGATTGGGTGAATGTGAGCACCACTTTCCTTAAATTAAAAACAACCGAACGCATGATTGAAGAAAATTGAAAAGCCCTGGCCCCCCTTTCACTCTCCAATTTCTCTCTCCCCGACTCCCTTTGATCTCCTCGCGCCGCCGCACCTTCTACCTAGTCTCCCGGCGCCGGTAAGTCTCCAGTTCAGTGAATGTTTATTTAATTTCTTTGTTCAATCTAGGTAGGCCTGCCATTACAGGCTAAAACGCAGCGTAATCCACCGACTCGGGTTACTATTCATTTTCATCTTATCTTCTTTTTATTTCTTTCTAGGGTTTGCTCTGCGATTTCTTTTGCCGCCAGCGAACGAGAAGAGGAAGGAGCGAGAGCGAGAGAGGATGTACAACGGAATCGGTTTGCAGACCCCGAGGGGTTCGGGTACCAATGGATACATCCAGGCGAACAAGTTCTTCGTGAGGCCCAAGTCGGGTCGTGTGGAGACGAGGGAGCTGGAGGCCGGTCAGGGAACCGGCGGTGTCTCCAGTAAGCCCAACAAGGAGATCCTTGAGCACGACAGGAAACGCAAGATCCAGCTCAAACTCCTCCTCCTCGAGGAGACCCTTCTTGATCAGGGTTTCACCGATTCTGAGGTTGCTGAGAGGCTTTCGGAGGCGAAGAGATCCCTCGAGGCTGAGGTGAACGCCGATGATGTGTCCGCTGTTGCCGACAAATCTGACAAAAGGTATTAATGATGCCCTATAGTAGATCTGTTGTTCTGAAAGTTCTTTTTTTTTTTTTTTGTAATTGGGATTATTGATGTCTGGATCTGGTGAATTCGTGGTCATATGATAATATTTGATTTTCTTTTTGATGAATTCACCGACTGTATGTTAAAAAGGATGTTATCTGTTTGAGTGAATGGACTGGATTATTGTGTATAGGGTTCATCATAACCTGATTATCAGTAGAATTGAATATGTTAATAATAATACTCTGTTTGTCAAACTTCAAGTAACAGAATCACAATCTCTGCGGAGGAATGAAGTGATATGTCAAAACATATTATTTATTGAGATAACTTTATATCATTTATGTATCTTATAAAACATATTATTTGGGAATGAAGTAGTTTATCAAAACATATTATTCACTACATATTTAGAACAAACTTTCTACCATTGATGTAGTTGTATGAATTAATCTGAAATGAATGTGGTCCTTGGTGTATTTGGTGCAATAGACCAAAGCAGTGAATATGTGATTTGGAGAATATTTGGGAGTGCATGACAAAAATATCTTTTGATGAAATGGTAGGCTTAAATAAGTGAAAGCCCGTGCATGACTAAAATATTATGAAGGTCCAAGTGTTGATCTTGATAAAGAAGTTTGCTATTGAGTATTGGAATTGTAATTTTATTTTTTCGTTTTCCCATTTTTCGTTGGCTCTGGATGTTTACTGACTAAATGAAAATTATGCAATATGGTTTACACCCAAGTATCCAACGCCTTGTTATAAAAGAAATTCTATTCCTTGATCCCCCATTGGATGGGAAATATAATAGAATGCAATGGAATGGTTATCCGGGTCAGGTAACTCTTCTACACAATGCGCATTTCATGTTCTTGGCATTTTTTATTTATATTTTAGGCGTTTTCTGGTTGGATTTGGTACAATTTATATATATATATATATATATATATATATATATATATATATGAAAATTATTACGTGCGGCGAACGGCAGGTGCGGCCGCGACGTGGGCCGTTCGATCGCGGGTCCATTGCATCCGACGGTCGATGTGAATCGCACCCGACCGTCCGATGCGATGGACCCGTGATTGCTGCTGCACCCGCCGTTCGCCGCACGTAATAACCTCCCTATATATATATATATATATATATATATTGATGGTGAAACCAACATAGCTAAGCCGGATAACTTTATCAGGATCCCTACTTTGATTAAGTCTCTCATGTTATTCAGATGTAAATTGATATAACTATTCCAGCTAATCCATGCCAAGAGAATAATATTTGAAGATTGAAACCCAAATTTATTCCTTACCCAACAACTTAGGCTGCGATTTTGCAACCAAAAGTCATCTACATAAGTGTGATGCAAATCATATTTAGAATTGATGGGACATTTTCATTCAATATTTCTTTTCCATTGTCTCCCCTTTGGGATTTATCTAAAAGTCATGGTCATGTCCTTGGTATGAAAGTAGTCTAAAGTCATAGTTAGTCTTTAATGTTGGTAGTTTTGGAATCTAGGTTTTGTTGTGAGGGAAAGGTCTATATGTGAGGGATAAGTTAATTGTTCAGGAGTAGGGGTGGAGTGGTGTTAGGGGAGGAAAAGCATAAATCTCTTTTATTTGCTTCCTGCCCATTTTCGGGTGTACTTTGTTTTATTTTTTATTTTTTATTTTTTTTTATCCTCCTCTATTTGATATGTATGCTTTGGGTGCATGTGTCAGTTTCTAATGGAATTGTGGTAGGGTGCCCTTCAATATAAAAAAAAGACCGAAAAAAATTCCAGGAAAATCCCATTAATCTCTCCACTGTCAAGAGAATGCTGTGGATTTTCTGAAGGTAGAGAAAAAGAAGAAGATAGAAGGAAAAGCAACAAGTTTACAGTGCACTCAGTCTGTTGCCCCTTTTGGCTAACCAGGAACGATTAGGTGTTTAACAGGACATTTGGAGAACACATGGTCCTCTATGCTTTGTTTGTTTAAGCCTTGTTGTCTTCCTCACTTTAAGGGGGCGGAGATAGTCCTAATTTGGGAGGCCGAATTTTTGTCATGGGTATTTTGGTCATTTTCTGTTTCTAGGGTTTGTACATCTTGTAACTATATAAGGGACCTTTCGGCCTCCATTACTGAATATAATATTATTCCAATTCCATTTATTTCTTCTATGTGTACATCATTCTAATCATTTACTCTGCATTCTCCTTTTCTTCTTCTTCTTCTTCTTCTTTTTATCCTATGTGACTTTTTGATAATTTGATCATCCTCTGAATCTCTGTGAAGTTGAGCAAATACTTGGGGATGATAAGCATACAACATATAAGAATCCGATGAACTGCCTATTTGTTAGGGATTTAGGAACTCGGTCATCATCATAACTGAATAATAATAGCACATAAAGTCACTCAATTTCTATAAGTTCTGTGTTTAGACATGTGTCAGGCACATGCTGATCCATCCAGAAGGCAGCATGAGTTTTTTCTTCTTGCAATTCACTATAGGACACATCACACATATTTATAGATTTTAACACTTCTTTCACGCCATAAGAACGTTGATGAACTTTTATAGTTTTGTATGTTTTTATTGGTAGTTTGGTACATGTCTTATCACTTCCTGCATGGAGCTTCTTTTCTCTATTTTTTTAGGAAGGGGGGATATTTACTATTAAACATCCAGGGGTTATGAAGGTGAGGCATTTTCACAAGAATAATACATACAGAAAAATGCAAAAAGGAAACAAAGTTAACCCACAGCAAAGTACCTATCCCATCTCAAAGATAACAAAGAATTATTCAGATTGGGGTTTCCCACGGCAATGGCCACAATTCAGCCTAAGATACTTCTCAACTTCTGTACAATATCTTATTATATTATATCTGAGGCCTAAACTTAAATTTGTTGCTTATATCTGAGGCAAACTTGCCTCATGGTCGATGTTAATCTGTTGTTGTGTTCTGGTCTCCCCCTGACGGTAGAGGCTGTCAATGTTAAACCAAATGCTTCACTAATGTCCAAGTTGTCAACATCCAAAAAGATGAACATGAGGATTATTTCAGAATTTTGAGTTTGAGCTTTGAGTTTGACTATATATAAGTAGTTTTGCAGATGCTAAAAAAAATTTAGCTAGCGGAAGAAAAAAAATGAACCACATCTTTTTGGTTGACTTGGGTTTTTTTGCAACTGTAGTATGGCATGTGCGGGCTACTTTCATTTTGCATACACGAGCTCTCTGGTTTCTTACAGAACACCGGAAGGATCACTCATGTATCTAGGTTTTGACTTTTATGCCACATGCGTTCTATTTGTTATTTTAGTTACTTTTTGAGTGTTTTGTGGGTTACAAATCAAAATAAACAAGAGCCCTTAATAAACTCTAGATGCCACCCCAAATAGTTCTAATCAAACTTTAATAATTTTTTTGTTGTTCCTTGAACGCCAAATACTACCAGCAAGTGATTCAATTTGTGCTCCAACACGAGGGATCAATCATGTAAATCTTTCCTTCGTGGTCTTGTCATGTTTCTCGCTGAATTTGTGGAAGAAACTCCATACATTCTCTGGAGAGGAGTGAAAGTGGTCCCTCCTACCCCAAGAAAAGACCCAATTTTTCCCACACCTCTTGGCTGACCCCACATTGCACCAAAAACTATATTCTTTTGTTCCTCAAGGAAAAAAACATGTTTCCCCAATGGTTGGTTCCCCATGGGGAGTTCAAAGTTCTCTAGCGAAATTCCAATGGTTGGTTCCCCATGCGGTATGTTGGTGCATTTGGCTAACCCGCAATGAATGCGTCTTCCAAAAAAAGAGATTTTATTTGGAGAACACGTGGTGGCAATTTTGTATACGCTTAGAGATTGGGTGGAAAATGATTCTAGAAGTTGATCCTCCTTCCTCGATTTTAGGTAATCTTTGGTTCGGGAGGTGACTATTGTGGATCCTTTGTGGGTGTTGAGGGCTCCTCCTTCGCCCTCTGGTTGTAAGTTGAACTTCGTTTAGTTCAATTTTGTATTGAGATCCCTTGTTTCCTTATCTTAGTGGGCTTTCTATATTAATAAGATTGCTCTTATATATTTCATTTTTTTTTAAAAAGGTCTCATTCTTAGGATCTTGAGGGTGGTAATGTTTTTTTGTTCAGCTCTATATTGGATACTTTAACCAATATTGGTCGGATTCAGGCCACTCCTTGCATAATTAACTATATGGTACTTCTGATGAACAAAAATGTTTTTTCTAGGTTTGAAAAAGAAAGAATATCAATAAATCCTTTTCATTTTGTTATGGATAATGTCATGGATTGCTATCCTCTTATCACTGAAACTGCTGCTAGCATGCCTCTTATAATTTAATTTTTAATATATAAATCTGTGATGTTTGATGTTTTAAATTGAAGGGTCTTTTACTGATCTTAGAAGTGTTGAAGAAATTGCATGTACTTGTGCTTCATGTCTCCAATGTCCAGATGCCTAATTTTTGGTAATAGATCAGTGTCAATGTTTGGAATTTGTACCCATGTTTTTTAATTCATACTGCTTAAAACATGGAGAAAAGTTGATCATTGTTTTCCGTTGTTTAATGGGACTTATTGTTCTTTCAGAGTATCTGACACACAGACGCATCAAATTGCTGCAAGGAAAGAAAAGCAGCTGGAAACTTTAAGAGATGCACTTCGGATTTCGAGAGCTGATGAGCCATCAGGGCTGGGGATTAGAGAGGAAAAGGAACCGGGTGAAGTGATTGATTCAGATTCAGAAGAAATTGATGTTCAGAAACTGAGCACAGAACAGAAAAGTGGTATTAAAAAAATTCAAAGGGAACAAGAGAAAGATCGCATTGGTCAGGGTGTAAGGAACAGTGAAAGAGAAGGTGGATCTAAAGACAAGAAACATCCACCAAAGGACCTAAGCACGCATACAAGTGTAAAGGATGAAGGGAAGAGGGCTGAATTCCTTGATAAGCAGGACAACAGAAGGAAGGGTCAAGAAAAGAGAAGTGGGCGCAAATCTGAATCTGATGATTCTGATTTCAGTGGCAGCAAGAAAAGCTGTTCAAAACCCTCAGAAAAGATGATGAAAGGTGGCAGAAAACATTACAATAGCGAAGATTCAGATACTGACAGTAGTGGTTCTGCGGGGAAAACTAAGAAGCGCCAGAAGCATAGTTCTGATGATAGTTCTGATTCAGATATGCAACTGCAAAACAAAAAGTCCGATGTGAAGCAGAGAAGCAGAAGAGGGCAGAATTCTGACAGTTCTGAGAATGAATATGATGCACATGTGGGGAGTAAATTTAGAAGGAAGGAAAGGGAGAAACCTGGAATTAAAAAACAAAGAAGGCATGAGTCGGATGACTCTGATAGTAACAGAAAACATGGCAGAAGTTACAAAAAAAGTGAACAGAAAGTTCTTGATTTTGATAGATCAGGAAAAAATGTGGAGAAGGTTGGTAGAAGCAAGAAACATATGGTGCGGCATGATTCTGATGAGGAAGACAGTGAAGCCCATGGTATCAAAAATAGCTCGAAAAGGAGAAGTGGGAGGCATGCTAAATCCAAAATGCTGACAGATTCAAGTGATGGCATCAGAAGCAGCGGTGATAGTTCAGATGATAGCAGCATCGAAGCCCAATCTGGCAGCAGCATTGACCATAGGCATGAGCCATTATCTAGGAGAAAGGTGGGTGAGGGCAGGAGGGAGAAAGAAAGCTACATGGAGGCTGGAAAGAATCCACATCGATCTGCTTTGGAGCCAGGTCATGGTAAAAAAACAGGTGAAAGGGCTGATGCTAGGAAAGATAGAACAGATGATCAATTCCGTGATGACAGTAGAGGCAGAGAGACATCAGATGGAATGAGAAGATCACGTGCATTTGAATCAAAGGACATGAAGGACACAGATTATGGGGAAGGCATGAGGTCAAAGCGAAAGCTTGATGATGATGACTGCCATGATATTCAGGAGAAGAGGTCAAGAAAATTGGATATAACCGAGGGAGAGAAAGGAAGGATAGGAGAGGACCGGGTTGAACGTGATTCTGATCGTAGGGATTACCGAATGAGAGGAGAACGGAAGAGAGAAGAGCGTCAAGCAGAAATAGAAAGAGGGAGGACAGGAGACTATCCAAGTGGACGCAACCCTGCTCGTGGTGATTTCAGAAGCAGGGAGGATCGGAAGGAGTATTATGAGAGTTCAAGCAAGGTGGGCGATAAACGTAATTTCAAGGAGTTCAATGAGGAAGATCATGATGGAACCAAAAGGCCTGTTGTCACTGGGGATTACAGAAGGAGGTCAGAGTGGAGGAGGGAGGAATATGATGGGGGAGAAGAAATCAGAAATAAAGACCTCCATAACACTGAAGAGCGTGATAGCAGAGGCGAGTTTAAGGAGGCTGAAAGGGATGATGGTATCAAGAGGAGAAGATATGATGAGTTGCGTACAAGGACTGACAGGAACAACCGTGACCACAAGGATGGAGACCGGCACAGGAGGGAGTGAGAAGTGAAGGTTTTCGATCAAATCTGAGTTTGGGTGCACTTCTTGAACTTTATTCTGTTTATCTTGTTATAATATGCTGTTTGAGAATTTCCAAAAATACCTCGTTCATGTATCTGTAAGGGGTACTTGTGTTGACTAGGGGGTTGTCCTTCATGGGTAACTACCATACTTTCTTTTGCTCTATATTATATTTCGATGTTCTGTAACATTTGAATGTTCTATATCATTCTCTATCACCCATGAGACTTGTTTTCTCTGATACTTATTTACATTGAAGTATTAGCATTCCCCCTTGTGGAGGAATAATATAGGTTATCATTTGTTTATAAGCTAGAAGGGTGTCAAGCAGGAGTTATGAACAGGACTGGGCAGGGTGCATTTAGAGAGGTATCTGCTTCCTAGTTGAGTTTCCTCCTGAATCCAAGAGGGATGGATCTTGAGGACTGGAATTCCTTGTTTCTTTTAATGCGCCCACATGTGTGCGTGCATCACCTACATGTGTGCGTGGATGTGGGTGCTCCCTTGGACTAGACGATAAGATCGTTTGTTGAATTCTAGAGAGTTTAAAAAATGAGCAGGTCATGCATGTGGTATAAAGTATATGAATTACCACCTGCGTGGGGTTTGTGCTGTTGTGCTTGAAGGATCAGTTCATTATCTTTCAGATGTCTGCACATGGAGTTCAACAGATGGTGGTGGCATGAAAACTGTGCATAGGCCCTTTAAGTGGTCCACATTTATGTTACGAGTCACATTCACCAACTAAAACATAGGCCTTATATATCTTGTTACAAATTTAATTAAATATATACCTCGTTAGATGATGTATATACCTCATTGAATTTTTTCTTACATTTGTTAAAAATGGGTTCATACAATTTGAAATGGAGCGATATGCACTTTTTATTAAAACATATACCTCATTAGATGATGTTTATTATTTTTAAAAAAATGAACATACTTGATATCTGAGTTTTGGTCGGTGAATGTGACTGAGCACTGAGTGTATCATTTTCCTTATGTTATATCTCAAACCAAAATATGCAGAATTCAATGAAACCTGTGCCTCAACAGGATGATTTAATGTCAAAGTTCCATATTATCCTGTATTCAGGGGCAGAGCCAGAAAATAATTTTAGGATGAGCTAAATTAAATTTTAGTAAAAAGAAAAATGTATGTTTGATCTCAAACCAAAATATGCAGAATTCAATGAAACCTGTGCCTCAACAGGATGATTTAATGTCAAAGTTCCATAATATCCTGTATTCAGGGGCGGAGCCAGAAAATAATTTTAGGATGAGCTAAATTAAATTTTAGTAAAAAGAAAAATGTATGTTTGATAAAAAACACTAAGTAAAATTTTATATAAATAAATCAAATTTATAATCAAAATCTATTTAAGAATAACATAAATGTATAAAAAAATATATTAAAAAAGAAATATTGAAATTGAACATTGTTCATCAAGATATTAGATTCTAAGCTAACATAATTATTATATTCTATTCTTAGTTTAAATAATATCAGCATAATCCACCGACTCCATAACAGAGATCACTATTGTCTGAGAGATTACTTCGCATTTTTTTTACTGTTAGATCAAGAGATCTGACTTTACTTACTTTGTATGGTGGAGATTGGTGTTCCCAATTAATCTTGAAATCCCCACATTGATAGATCAGATGGCTGTTGCTGGGGATCCATCCATAGAAATCTAGATCGGACGACTATTATTGTTACACGTCCTTATATAATTCAAGACAAGCTAACATTGAATGATTTTCTTTAAAAATCTGGGCCGGGCCCAGTCTACCTGTAGATACGCCTATACCTGTATTGAAGATGAAATGAATAAAAAAGTCACGACGATTGTTTATTGAGCTTCCAATCCCACCTTTTGCGCTGTTTTTTAGTTTCACCATTGTACAGTCATTTATATATTTACATGTACTGATATATATATGCAATTATTATCAATGTACCGGACAGTTCATAAATTATTGTGAGGGTACATCCGTACATGTATTATACATATGCTTTTAGAAGGTCATTATTTAATTGAGAAGTAAAGTGTTTATAAAATAGAACTAGATACGTATTTTTTTGCTTTGTACATCATGTCTGGATTGAAAAGTTCATTTATAACCTTACATCTAATTAAAATACTAGTTTGTCATTCATTCTCATTCTTATTTTACTAGAACATCCAAAAAAATTATTTTTGAAATCCTTCATTTTGTTCATTCCTAAACATTTCAGGTTATCTTTCTCATTCCAAAGAATCTATTAAAACTAAATCTTCAAAAAGAATAATTATCTTCTTGGAGCAGAGTTATCAAACTGATTCTAAATGAAGACTACAAGTCCAACCATCCCAAACATATGATGGAATCCCCTGTATAGTTGCCACACTTTGATTGCATTACTGATAAGAATAATTTCAAACATCAATAGTAATCAAATAAAAGGATGAAATAAATAGATGTTTTGATGCTCCCAAAGCCCTGCAGGGAAACCCAGTCAGTTAACTCGACTGCACATTGATGCTCTCTCGTTCTGGTGATAGTGTACTCTCCCGAGTTGAGAGGGCCGAGTCCAAAATTCCCCTTCCATTAGAGCCACACTACAGGATGGTTCTTCATGAAAACAGACTTTGGTCAGCCAACCTTATGTCTTGAAATATCCTTTCACTGGTTTCAAGCTACGCCAACAAAACTGATAAATTTGTGGAATTAGGCGAATCCTAAAAGAGTTTTTTTACATTTTTAAATGCAGTCTCATATGTCTCCTATTCCTTTTCACTCACTGTTGTTTTTATATTTATTATAAATGATATTATTGAGTATATACACTTCACCTTTTAGAGAAAGTATATACTTTATTAGATAATTTATATGATTTAAAAAAAAATCAAAACATGAACGGATTAAATTTTAGATTGAAAATAAGACTGAGCGTAATTTCATCGTAAAATGTGGTCCTATATCTTTCAAAAGATATTTTGAGATTATAATCTTTTGCGCAACTATTCTAAAATAAAATAACATAGAAAGAGACAATAAATGAGAACAATATAAATAAATCATGGGAAATTTTTAAAAATAACCCTCTCAAGAAAAGGAATTTCAATTTTGATCCCAGGACCGATATATTTGCAAAACTGGCTCTCGGATTGGTTTGACCCTGGTCAACGCGCCAACCGATTTATTTATTGTCACGGCGCCGTTTCACCCCACGCACGCTGCGGGGGGACGGGGGAAAGTGATTAATTTCTTTTTTATAAAATTAATCAAAGTCAGTGGAAAGATAAGTAAAATAATAATAATCAATCACTTATAAAATTTAATTTTTCAAAGTAATATTTGGTTAGAGATAATCTAGGAAAGAGATAAGGCATAACTTTGATTTAAAATTAAAATTAAGTTTAAAATATTTTAAAAGAGAGAAAAAAATTATGATGAGTATTATTTGTGTTTGGAACTAGATCATCTGCTTATTTTTCATGTTTGTATACATATTAGATTATTTTATTAATTTTTTTAACAACTAGTGGGATCTATTTATTATATCTCAATAAATAATTTATTTAATTAAAAGTGTAAATAGTTTTGTTATAAAAAATAATAATAATTAACCCTCGCGTGCGCGGGGGCATGCGCGGCTCGGGTCAACGCGCGCGCGTGGGGGTAAAACTGCGGAAACGTGATTCTTAATCACGTCTCCATCGTGACAATAGGTGGTCCGGTTAGCGCATCCACGTGGCGCGCTGACCGGGTTAAAACAGTCCCCAATACCAGTTTTACAAATAAATTGATCTTCATATAAAAAATAAAATTCTTTTTTTTTCACGGGCTATTTTTGAAAATTTCCCATAAATCATTTAGTCATCACTCATGTAGTCACGCACGATGCGCTCGTGAAAATGAGAATAATATAAATAAATCATTTTGACATATTAAAAATATTTTGAAAAATTTAAATTTCTTAATATAAAAATTACATTTCAGATCATACAAAAGCATCCCTTGAATATCTAAAAAATCAAATTTCATAAAAAGAGGGTTGTTGGCCGTTTAATATCCGTTTTAAGTTGGAAGATAGTAGTCAACATAAATATTGACTTCCTTTAACATCACTTCTTTATACATTTATGATGGCTCCACTAAGGCTCCGTTTGGAAGCACATATTGAAAAGTAGATTTTGGAATAAAGCTGCTTTTTAAGATGATTTTAGACCTTGACTTTTTTGTGATGTTTTTTTTTAATTTAGGAATTAATATTTGAAAGGGGTTTAATGTTTGGTAGAGAAAGTTGCTTTTCAATTCAAAAAATCGATTCCGACCGAAAATCACACTTTCTGAGCTTTTTAAAACACGGATTTCGAGAGAGAAATTAAAAGGAATCCAGCTTTTGATTCCGCTGGAATCTAACCCGTTTGGCTGCACGATTTTGGGATTTTAGCTTTTCAAAAAGCAGAATCGCCCAAATCGTGCAACCAAACGGACCCTAAATCCCTATATTATTTCTTAGGATTTGTATGAATGTCATAACTTTAACAATGTAAGCATGTTCTATAGAATAATTTGGTATTTGCATGGACTAATTTGTCTTTATAATTGTATATGTAGACTATATCGTCTACACAATTATATGGTGATGGAAAATTTTTCAAAATATTTTATCAAGTTTAGATGAAAATGTAAATTAGAGATGATAATTGAATTTTTGTAAATTTTCAAGGATTTGTATGCCTACCCCAACTTTGACAAGGATTTATATGAGATTACATATATTTGTAGAGATGTAGACGTTTTTAACTCTATTTCTTAAACTATGGCCAATGCCAATAAAGTGTCACAATATCAACGAAGTACTAATGACACAAAAAAGTCTCATATTCTAATCAAACCTAGTACATTGATTCTATTTAATTGGATTTTTAATGATAGAATTGGATATATATTCAAAATTCTAATACAGCTGTTGTTGGTTCACTTCAACTCTAAACTTATTGAATGTATGAATTAATGTTATCTTCATCAAATCACCCAAAACCAATCTCAATATCGTCAACTGAAAAATTATACGCTTTTGATATGGTGGATTTATTAATCTTTTCAAAATAACAATCATTTTCCTTCTTCTTGTTGCTGATATCTCATTGGTACGCATATCTTGTTTCACGGGCTTTTAATGAGTTACAGACACAGTTAGAAAAGATCAAATTTTTTATGATTCTATTGGACATTATTGAGTTACAATTTTTTTTTGGATAGGTATCCTACATCTGAATTTAAATATGAACATGAACATGAACATGCATGAACTGAATTCTTTCTTGTTAAATAACTATAACAAAGAAAATTAAAAATTTGAAAAATACTATTGGTTAGTATTGTATATAGATATAGATATGAGTAAAATTAAATATGAAAAAAGAAGAATTGAATTAGAAAAAAAATGATATAGTGACATTATATTCTTGGAAATTCAGATAAAAATAATTTTTTTACAAATAAAATATGTAAATAAATAGCAACAAAAAAGGGATAAATTTCTAAATATAAAATTAAAGTCAAATAAAAATAAAAATAAATCACAACTAAATGGGAAACAAGATGCTTTTTTTAAGATTTGGGGGCGCCATGTGGGTGGTGAGCAATGGAGCACCTACCTCACTTACATTGAGGTCAATGATATTTTAAAAAACTGAAAGACTAAGGGTCTATTTGCTATCACTTAAAAAAGGTGATTCCGTTTTTAATTAAGCAAAAAGTTTAAAAATATTGTCAATCGCTATCTAAAAAACGTACTTAATTAAAAAATTATTTACAGTTTTTAGTACAAAAATGTTGTTTTTAAAAAACGCAGAAAATGCATTTTCTAACTATCAAATCTATTTAAGCCACTTAATTCAAAATTTTATTTTTCAAACATGTTTCTAAACGGACCCTAAACGTGTGATTTACCTTAAGGTGAGTGAGAGGGTGATGGAATGTTGTTGTAGAGCTTTGATTTTGAGTTCTCATATTCATCTTCAATCAATCCACTACTTGACATTTACACTAATGATTATATATAGGATACATGACTGTTTTTACTAACACCAACAACTCAAATTCTGTGGTCTTTAACAACACGTAAACTATTTGTGTGGACTTATTGTTAAATCTTAGATGTTTTATCATGCTTAATGTATGGGGTTAATTATGGTCATGTTTCCTTATATATCTGGATCAATGTTATAAAAAAAATGTTAGGCGTTAGTCGGACGGTTGAGAAGGGACTAGAGATTAATCGACTAGGCAAATATTAATTGGAGATTAATCAATCACTTTATATAATAACAAATACAACACATATACATATAAATATGAAAAATATAAATAACATCAAAACAAAATTAATAAAATACGCATACTAGGTATAGCATAAAAAATTAATAAATAGATATATAATATATAAGTTATCTTGATAGCTTATTATAGTCATCTAGAGATTAATAAAAAAAGCGGCTAAGTGCTAAACGTTGTGGGCAGGGATCGCCTAGACCTAGGCGGGGGGATTAATCGGGGACTAGGCGGGATTTGTAGAACATTTATATGGATGAATTAAAATTTTAAAACTCTTGAGAGAATTTTAAACTAGAATACCAGAAATTTCCACGAAGGGTAAAAAAACACATCTGCAAACCAATCACTAAAGTTAAAATACTATTATAGCCTAATACTCATGATTATGCACCTCGATGCCTCGAGAGTTTATTATAAGATTAAAAAATTAATTAATATTTGTACAATTGATTTTCAAATCCATCTTTCAATTGAAAGAATGTTTAAACTAGATACAATACAAATTAAAAAAAATGGCTCGGTAGAAGAGAGATTTACAAGAACGACCTCTCCCAAACCTCAATACCATTGATGATTGGTGGTGCCGCATGAGGTTCTAAACCATTTAATTAATTTTTGTTGGATACTTGGATATGCACTAAAACTCATTGCTCTCACCATTTTTTTTTAAGTGCAAAAGCCTCTTAAAAGACAACACATAATCTCAACCATATAGTGATAACTTGTTGTGCGTGACAATAAAATATTAGGTTAAACACAAATTCTTATAATTACCACATCAATAATATAAACATCAAATATATATTAAATCATGCATACTTTAAAATATATGATAAAAGCATGAAATAAAAGAGTTAGGGATTAGAAAATTGTATCCAGAAATGTGGAAGCAACTGAAGACACACTGTCCTCGGTGAATAAGGCCCCTCACGCACAGGGTTGAATGACTCCTATCACTGAGAGATACGACCACAATTGGTTTTGTTCTTACGGGGTGCGAGCTACAGAAGAACCACGGTGAACACACTGCGATCCTTTCAGACGCCTGGATCATAGAAAAATGTGGAATGGGAAAGATATATTATCTAACAATAATAAAATCAGCCGAGTTCTATCTCTCTCTCTCAACCAAACAGCGGATGATGAAGACCCTAGGTTGTATAGTAGAGGGAGAAAAAAAGACTATGTGTTACACTCTCTTCACATAGGAGACAAATGTGATACATGCATTGGGAATAGGTGTTTCACATGTTGATTCATAATTCACAAATGAGACATATGATCCTTTATGTATGCAAGGAACCAAAAGCAAAATGTCTCTTACAATTAAATCAGTCATTAAACACTCATTTGATAATTAAAATCTCAAAAATGCATGCAATGATTTCGTTTGTAACTCATGCATTAATTACCATTCATGCATGCAATAAACCCTTAAAATGATGAATGCAATTAGAGGGTCGGTTATAACTCATTCCAATGTATTTTTAGTCACCAAATTCTAACATAACTCACTATTAATACTAAAACGACTTGAACTATAGCATAGACCTAGAATAAACTGTGGGTCGAAAAATCTTATAATTCTCCCAAAAGGGTGGTACAACATTTTCTCCATATGCATATAGCAGGTACAGAAACCGAGTTCGGGCTCCTGTTGACAGGGTCTGTTCTGTTGGTATTCAATAATTCATCTTAACATTTAATAGCACGATTTTTTATTGATTGAGTTGCTCGCTTATTGATATTTTTTTATATTAATAATAACATTATTAATTATATATCATAGTGAATAAACGAAATTGCACTTGGTTATAAATTATTGTGAAAGGTGTGATGAAGTGGGTTATAAACTCACAACTTATGTGTGATACACGTGTAGTTGAATCTATTACTTATTTATTAAAAAATAATCCATTTTCATTTTTATTTTTATATTTTCTTAAATTTAATAATTAATTATACCCAAAAATGCATATTTTATCATTATGCCTTGAAGAGTTACAAATGCATGAGTTTCAATTGTATCATTTAGCTTGGAAATGTTTTGAATTATGTGTCAACGTCGACATGTGATTTCAATGTGTAATTGTGTAAGGCGTTTCATTTCCCACTTGGTTCTCTCTATTTGAAGAAGTGATATTCTCCAATTGCTATCATCTGAAGCATGACCTATTCTATATACACGCAACCCGTGAAACATTTTCTATCCAACCAGTGTATAGTTGACTTCAACAAATTAATCCTCACCCACTCGGATAGTGCATTTGAGTGAAAACATTCCTTTCTTCCCCAACTATTCATGTTCTTCAACACCATATACCCATTCAATTCAATTTCTTATCCGGGCGTCTCAAAGGATTATAGTATGTTCATTATGATTTCCCCGTAGCTTGCATCTCGGAGAAACAAGACCAAGTGGTCATATCTCTCTGTGGTAGGAGCTGTACAACCTTGTATGTGACAACGTGAGAGAACCCTATTAATTGAGGATAGAGCCTAGCTTGCTTATACTTCTTCGGATATGCATTTCTAACTTTGTATTCTTTTATATTGAAGCATTTTATAATTTACATGAATGCAATATTCTTTGTTATAATTAGTTTTTTATTATTATACATTTATTGTATTAGTATAAAAGAATTTGTGTATAGCTTAAGCCTATGTTTGGTTAGAGAATATGCCCAGAATAAATTAGAATTAGTCTGAATAACTTTATTATGAATGTTTGGATGACTGGAATAAATGAGAATCTGTATGTCAGAATTAACTAATATAAAGTGGTATATGGATTATATTCATCCATCAGAATTAAGTTATTCCAGGTTATTCAAATAAAAAAAATACATTAACTCACTGTCAAGTCAACTGTTATCACCTCTTATAAATCAGCGATCAAAATCAATTATTATCATTTTTTTATCTTTTATAAATTTTTATCCACACTTGATTTATATTTTATCTAAATAACAAAAAATTTATTATTATCTAAAACACAATCAAACACAAAATCATTTTAATTTTATTTATACTAAAATAGCAATAAATATCAAAATAATTTAATTCTCAGATCAAATATGGGCTAAGTTTTTATATGCCAGACAGTAATCAATCAACTCAAAACCGACAATGGCTTTAAATAATTTTTTTCTTTTTACCCATATATAATTGCCAAAAAATATATATTTGATAAATTTTAATTTATAATGGCTTCTTGAATTTCACAAGGGAAAATTATAACACAAAAATGCCCCATTAATCTGTTCATTGCAGGCCACCTATGTATGTGTACAGAACCAGAATAATGCACATAATGGGTCATGTTAGCACCACACGGGACCCAGGTTGTCAGAATTCCCGGCTGTTGTTTTCAGTCGACATCCATGAATCTCAACCCTCCAACCAAATTTCAACGTCTCCGAATTTCTGCGCTCTCACACTGAAAAGGACTGAATTCTTTATTTTTACAATTTTTTTTTTTTAAAGGGAATCTAGCTGTTTTGACAATTTGATTAAAGGTCACAAATCAGACACATTGACATGGACCCCTCCTAGCTGATGTGACAACTAGACAATAGCTTAAAATCTCCATTAGACCCCATCTGGAATAACATACATTATGATGTTTTTATTTTTATTTTTTTATAAGGTAGTCAATTACGATTTTCATGGACAAATTATCCATGTTCATGTATTTGTAAATCTTGTGTTTTTCAATAAGGACATTAGTTCGTGGATAAAAAGTTCAGTGTTATTCAATTGAGATATTATTTCATGGACAAAAAGTCCAGCGTTATTCGATTGAGACATTATTTCGTGAACAAAAAGTGCAGCGTTATTCGATTGAGATATTATTTTATGGACAAAAAGTACAGCGTTATTCGATTGAGACATTATTTCGTGGACAAAAAATCCAGCGTTATTCCATTCAAACATTATTTCGTGGACAAAAAGTTCAACGTTATTCGATTTAGACATTATTTCGTGGATAAAAAAATCAGCGTTATTCGATTGAGACATTATTTCGTGGACATAAAATCCAGTGTTATTCGATGGAGACATTATTTCGGGGACAAAAAGTCCAGCGTTATTCGATTGACACTCCATATAGTAGACATTTTGTTACGTGTTATTCAATTTAAACATGATTTGTGAAAACTTTCTTAAGTGATGGATTTTTGTAGACTTTTGTGGACTTTAGAGAGAGAAATACAAATGAAAAAGTCATTTCAAAATCCTACCCAAATGAGTAGGATTCCCATGGACTTTTATTCTAGTATTGTGTATATTTCTTTTTTTTTCTTTTAAGAAAACTCATTTATGATTTTTATCCAATGCCTTTCATATTTTTATTCACATTTTTTTCTTTATTTATCATCTCATTTTCTTCTGATGAATGTCCATTTGTATGAAATATTGCTTGTGTTCCAATCAATTATTTTATTATTATATATTATATAATATATGCCTAGATCATCCGCAATTATTTTCTAAAATATAGATTTATCATATATTTGATTATATGTAAAATGTTTTATTTGATTTTCTTTGAAGATGTTTCTATTTTTGTACAATATACAAGTATTTTTTTTTATAATGTTCAGACATTTATAAAAATAAAAAGATATATTTAGGCATATGTATATACATATATATTGCTTACTTTTATTTCATTTTTTATTTAAAGTAATATAATGACTACTTTTATTTTATTTTATTTTAAGCAATATAATTTATGATTTTATTTCACTATATTTGAAGAGATGTAATATATAATTTTTATATAATATATATATTTGCTTATTTTTTTATTGTCTTCTTAATTAAAAACTCATCCCTCCCCTCTATGAAATTTTCTCTCTGTAACTGGAAAAAAAAAGGTTAACTCATTGTGGATTTTTTTCAATATAAAGTTTTCCTTTTTCTTTTCTTTTTATTTTAGATCGATTGTTATTAATGAAGAAGAGTTTTTGATGAATGTAAATATGTATGAAATATTGATATCGACTAATATGTTTGATGAATGTTAGAATTATGGATTTGCTTGTGTTGTAATCAATTGTTTTCATTACTTATTTTTATCATGTCATTCTAGCAATATGCATTTCAGATAAGTGAATATTGATATTTACTATATTAAATTACATTTTATGTTGGGTATGATGAGTTCTTTATTTGTTATTTAAAAATCTAAAAACATTATTGTGTTTATTAATTGAAATCCATATGTGAAAAGAGTCACTCTGTGAAAGAATGCTAAAGTCTGTGAAAGTTTTTAAAAGTCCATGATAGTGATTTGTGAAAGTCTACAAATGTCTGTTAAAGTCAATGAGAGTGATTTGTGAAAGTCTACAAATGTTTGTGAAAGTATGCGAAAGTTTATGAGCGTCAATATGTGAAAGTCTGTCAATGTCTGTGAAAGTACATGAGAGTCAATCTGTGAAAGTCTACAAAAGTCTGTGAAAGTCTGCAAAAGTCTATGAAAGTCTGCAAAGTCTACAAAAGTCAATCACTTAAACAATGTACATAAGAAATCTATCAAAGTCTGTATCGACTACCCCCCATTAATAAATATATAATACGTACGTTTAAGAAAGCACAATGAAATTGATATGTCCATTCTCATAGTCGCCGTCGACACTGATTTTTTTAAATTATATATTATTATATTAAAATATATATTATTGTATAAAATAAAAATATATACTGAGATATAATAATATATTTTTAAAAAATAAATAAATAAAAAATTTACTTCATATATCATAATAAAAATTATATTTTATGATAACGTATGAGGAATTTATTTTTTTCATTACGATCGGACTACAAAATAGACTAAGTATATCAACACTGAAAGCATAACGTCATGAATAGTCCCCCTGTCCATTCCACATGTAGTATTCATGTGTTCTTGCTCTTCTCAAAAGGTTTATATTTCATATAATTAAACAACTAGCTCAATAAAAAAAATTTATATATACTCTAATCAATGGAAAAATTTAAAAATATATACTCTAATCAATTATGTGTGAATTAACTGACAAAAGAAAAGCGAAAACCATTATTCCACACATCTACCCCTCAACTATATTACAGAGCTGAGGTTAAAGATTACGTGGAAACATGTTCTCATAAATTTGATATTCATTTTTTTTTTTATAGGAAAGTGATATGTCCAAGCCTTATTGTAGTTCCACACCGAATTTTTTTTTTAAAATAAACGTTCGTCAATTGAAATGCATGTTGTTATATGGAAATTAAGTAAATACTGAGATATGTACATTAAGTGTATTTTGTAAACTAAAAAATGATAAAAAATATTATAACATATATTATAATATAACCCTATACACTATAATAACTATTACAACATATATATATTATATCTATAAACAGAATGAATGAGTGTATCAACGCTCTATTTTTTAACCTAGGTCAGGGAAAACAGAGGCAGTAAAAGAGGGTGCGAGACTGATGAATGGGCTTAATGTGGGAGAGCATGAGTAGCAGTTGTTTTGACTCCATTGTCAGACAGTGGGCCTCCACTCCAACATCTCCAAAGCTATCCCTTTTTGTGTGGGTCACATCCCCTACCAAAAAGCATGGGCGTTGGGTCCCACCAATGAACCTGTGACAATGATGACAGCCACCTGATGTGAATCAGACAGCCCGCATCCCACTACAAAAAAGCCGGTATGGCTCCTTTTCTCCGAATTAATCATTCCTCCGGACTATACAAAAAATAAAAATAACAGTCTGAGCGCCACGTGTCACAAATTGATTAATAAATTCTGTGCGTCTCATAATGATAAACACGTAATTGTTTATTTATTTAATTAATGAGATGATTAAAGATCAACAACTATGTTTCCGCACACATTTCATAAAACTATTCACTTTTTTTCCGAACCATCAGTCTTCCACTTCTGATCCAGTGAGCATCAGATTTCAAGAAGGGGACCGTTATTTCAACCCCTACAGTCATTCAATCCACCCCTAAAAAATAAAAAAAATTATTTTATTTGATAAGAGAAATCCACCCCGTGCCCCTCTTCTCCACGAGCCCCACTCGTGAGCCGCTTCATTCCCGACGCGCTGTTGCCGCCGTGTGCGACGATGACATGGAGGTCGGGCTCAAGGTCGAGGAGGACGCCGACGTCGATGCGGTGGAGGGTGGCGTGGAAGGCGCAGCCGTTGGAGGAGGAGGTGAGGCAGGGGGGTTGGGACAGGCGGAGGTGGAGAAGGCGCGTTCGAGGGAGGCCGGAGGTGGAGGAGGTGGGGATGAAGAGGGCACGCACGTCCGCGGTGAGGAACTTCTGGTGGCGGTAGTGGTTGGGTTGTGGAGGATGTGGTGGTGGTTGGATTGCTTGCGATGGAGGAGGAAGAGTGGGTTTGGATTGGTGTGGGTTGATGTTAATATTGAAGCACCCACAACCACCTTGTTCGGCGATGGAGGTGGCTTTACCTCTGAGATCTTGGCCCTCCACCGGCGGGACACGACCATCTCATCGCATCAAGGAGCTTCCGATGGAAGACTACCGGATGTGTTTGGGGGAGAAGGGCTGGGGTGGGTTGCTCTCTATTAAAAAAAATAAAAATTTTAATTTTTAGGGGGTGGGTGAAGGAAGTGAAGGGGTGGAGAACCCAATGGGACCACGTTTCGAATAGTTTGGCCTAAAAATCGAGATTGAACACAGGCAAACAGTAAATGAAACGCTACTTTCACTAGGTGGAAGGAAAAAAAAAAAGTCCGCTAACGTCCTTCACCTTAACTCTTATTAAAGAAAATATATAAATACAGATCGACTTACCATCGGACTAGTACGAAAAGTTGAAATTTTAAAGGTAAAAAAAAAAAAAGAGTAGGGAAGAGGAGGAGAAAAAGGAAGCAAGAAACCCAAACCCACTCTTCGGGCCGGGTCATGGAGAATCCGATTCGGGTCGGGTCAATCCGGAGATGGGTGGTTCGTCATCAGACGTACGAGTCCGGCCAATCTGCCAGGCCGAGGTGGTGATGAGGGGGCGGGTGTGCCAGCCGAGCATGAGACAACCATCGTTTTCTTCCACCCTGTACCCGTCCCCGCCAGCGAACAACGCCAAAAGCATGCTCGCCTGCTTGAATGCGTTCGAACCGAGGTGGACCGGCACGTACCCGGCCGACCCAAGCCGATCCCTCCATTGCGCCAGCGTCTCGTGCCGCTCGACCCGGTCGGCTCCCTCGCAGGCCACCACGTTGTAGATCTGTTGCCCCAGATACACCTCCGTCATCACCTGATCCTGACAGTTCGAACCCGGGGAGAGCGAACCCCCGCCGCCTCCTCCACCGCTTGCAGCGACCCCTCCACAGCCTTCGATGGAATCGAACATGGTGGAGTAGTAATGGAGGGATTCATTGAACCGATCCACGAACACCGGGCTATTGTGGTTCGCCTCCTGCTCGACCACAGTGAAGATCTTGGGTTTCAGCGCTTTTACCGTATTCATAACCTTGTCGATCGCCCCTGGCCGGGCGAGGAGTCTGTGGAGCTCGAACACTGAATTGACAGCGACGGCCTCGACTTCCGAAGGCCTTACGTCGAGCATGTATGGCTCGAGATCGGCGAGGCTGGAGGCGACGAAGCCGCGGTACTCGAACTCCACGTGTATGGTCTCGGCTAGCTGTGCGAGCTTCCACCCGACCTGCTGGAGCGCGTCCGAGTTGTCCGGCTGAGGCGGGCCGATTCCAGTGAGCCGGAAAGACGGGGGCCCTCCCGGACGAAGGGCTAGGGCTTGCATCAGCGCGGGCCACTGCATCCCTTGCTTCATCCCGAAGTCGATAACATGGACCCTGCTGTGCCCGGCGAAGGCCTCCAGTATGGCTTGATTCGCAGTGAAATGAGCGAATTTAAGGTAGGGGCAGGTCTCGTAGAAGTGCATCTGGAGAGCGTCTGAGAAGGCCCAGTCCAAGGAGAGGTCCTCGGAGGGGTAGATCCGGCGGTAGATCCGGCGAGCCAAGGCATCGCCGAAGTAGGTGGCGACCTTCCTCATCGGACCTCCCTGTGAGGCGGCGAGGAGGCTGATCTGCTTCACGAGGGCGTCCGCCGCCTTCAGGTTCTCCTGCTGGACCGCCTCCGCGCACGCCATCAGCGTGTGGACGAGCCGGATCCCGGTTTCCTGGGAGTCCACCAGGACCACCGGACGGGCGGTCGATGATGATGAAGAAGCCGCAGGGGGATCGACGGTGGTGGCCGACGACGGCTTGGACGGTTTGACGCGCTTCTTGTCGGGGCCGGAATCGTCGGATCCGTAGACGATCCGGCCGGGGATGGCTTTCAGTTCGTAATCGGAGGGGCAGGAGGTGTAGATTTGGTGGCCGTGGCGGTTGTGGGAGAAATTGACGGTTGTGACGGTGGAGGACTCGGCGGGAGCGAGGGGGTCGTCGAGGAGGATCTCCGTCGGTGGTGGAGGAGGAAGATTTGAAGCCGTGGAAGCGGCGGAGGGAGGAGGGAGAGGAGGCGCGTTGAGTTCCGAGAGCATGCTCTCGAGCCAGGTTGAGAGATCGGAGGGGTTGTAGTGGACGGTATCTATGGCGAGATGGGAGACCACGCCTTCGTCTCCGCCGCAGAAGCCCAAACCACCTCCGCCGCCGCCGCCGATGCCGCCCATCGCCATCTCGAGCTGCTCCAGTTTCTGTGCCACGTCGGCCATCTCAGATGACCTCACCTTGTAACCCAGCGCCGCCAGGAGCTCATCCACGCCAGCGTCCGGTGGTTCCTCCATGCATTTGCTCTTACCGTTGACCGATGCCGCCGCCGGTGCTGAAAAATCTCCGCCGCTCCCACTTCCGCCGCTATCTGGATGTTCCCTCTTCATCTCCCAATATCCTTTGATGCTTCTTTTTTTTTCGCCTTTTCGATCTGTAGAGGAGAAGAATAAATGAATAGGTTTTGATTTTGCTGAGGTTGTTCTTATTATTTCCTATATCACTCACAGATCTGAATCAGCCACTGATGCTTCTGAAAATACTGAAGAGGGAGGGACTCTTGAAGGTGGAGAAACCGAAACAGGGATGTAAACAACCGACTCTGTCGACTAAGCTTGGTAACAAAAAGGAATTTTTGTTAGAGCGATCTGAGGTATCCATAGATGGGAATTTTCTCTTTCTGAAAAACTCATCTTCCCCCAAAAATAAAAATAAAAATAAAAATTAGAAGAAGAAAACGAGAGCAAAAGTGAAAGAGCTTTTTTTATCCCAACCAATTGATGGTTTTACAGACCATCTCTTTGGTTTTTATTTCTATTTTCTTTTCTTTGATTTTATTTTATTTATTTAAATAAATATAAATTAAGTACTGGGAGCTAATAAAGGACCCAGAGCCGTGCCATCACCGCAACTTTGGCTCCTATTTTACACAATAATAATAAAACATCCTTTACCATAAACTGCCACGTGTCATTACGTGTGCCCTCTTCACCAATATAAAAGGTTAAAAAACACCATGGTTTTCAAAGCCCTGAAAATGTAACAAATTGATAAAAAGATTTGGGTCCGGTAAAAAATAAGTATGCAATCTGAGAGTGAGAGACTTGAGAGTTACCCACTAACCCACAAGAGGAACAGAGGCGGGACCCGCTGTCGACGTCAAATGAAAGTGAACGTGGACGGATTCCGTTGTCGTTCTAACGGCGTTTGTGGGGACGGGATCGAAAGGGGGGGTAGTGTTGGCGTTTCACTTTGAGGTGGCCAACCTGGCACCTTCTCCTTCAGCCTGCTTTTTTTTTTCCTTCTCTTTAATTAGTTTTCCCCACTTCGTAATGCGGGTACCATCCGTGAGTGACGAATGCACACACCAACCATACAATAATATCAATTTTGTTGTAAAAATAAACATATAATATTTATTTTGTTATTTGTCTATTATTCTATTTCATTAATTTTTTGTAGCATCAATTTTATTTGTGCCTTGGACATCTTTATAGAACATTTTTATCATCTTTCAAAATAATACTTTGATTCTGAAACTTTATTTAAAACATCTCTTACAATTTTCAATTGCATATAAACTTTAGTAAAAAAAAAAAAATACAAAGTGAAGCGGATCAATATTAATAAAAATAGAGGGATGGGGAACAACATCATGTAGATGATCGGGAATGTCTGTTTGGGCGACTTGTATTGTGTAACGCAAGGTGCTCCACCTTAATTGTCAATGTAGTGTGGTTAGTGAGACTTTGAAAATGATTTAGTCATGTGTCTGATCTCATTTACAATCCCTTGAGGAGTCATGGTAGGACGATAAAAGGTTGCGTCGACGGAGTGAGCAAGTCAACGAGGATCTCCCAAACCATAGTACCCACCGTGGGCTATATGGAAGCTACAAAACAATGTGCTCTTCAAAGGATCCCCAATGTATGTAGAATTCAAGTAGGAGAGAGCGGAGGCTTACAAATGATGTCTTATCTTCTCACATCGAATTTGAATTGCATTTTCAAAACTTTTTATTCATGACATCGGGATTTAGATTTTATGTTTTCACAATGTATCTCCAACATACTACTTGTTATAAAAATTAATTATGATATTTCAAAAACCAAAATTCTGAAAAGTCAATATGCAAGTTCCAATTTAAAGTTAAAAAAAAAGGGATCGGATAAAACGAAGATCCTATTTTAACGATAGGTTAAAAAGATTAACCGTACTCTATTTTAATAAAATAAAAATAAAAAAGGAGCATGGTTGGAATTGTTCATACTCTCTCTCACCTTCATCTAGTATGAGTAGCATCAGAGCAAGCAGCAGTTTGCTTTTTTCTTTCCCGAAACATGATAGAGGAGACGCCGGGCCTCTGACACATCCACGGCCCCCCTCGTCATGTGATCATCCCACGTGTCCAGATTCCCTTTAGGTAGTGTGGTCCCCACTCCTCCCCATTCATCTCTCTCTGTGGCCGTTGTTGGGAAAGGCCCCCTACTTCGTTAAAATAAAATATTAAACTCTATTTTTACTAATATAAACTTTTTATGTTAAAATAATATGGGAATTGAAATCGAGACCTGGGTTTCGGCGCACTCTCACGGCGGCACCCAGTTGGAGGCTCTCTCCCCCCATCTCTGCCTGTGTTTATTTGATTAATTAGTTCTAACTATTGTAAAACAGGGATCACTTAATAATCTTGTGATTCGACAGGTCTATTTGTTTTAGTATAAATGGGGATTAATTAATTCTACAACTGGTTTATAAACAATGATAAATGTGCGTCTTTTGAAAACAACGCCCCACCTCGTTGACCACTTAATAATACACAGGCCTCCAGTTAATAGACAGGCCGGCAATGGCCGGCCCCTTCTCCACACAAATTTTACTCTCACGTGCAAAACTTTATTTTTTAGCTACAAATCACTTGATGATCAATAAAAATAGAGCTAAGTTATTCAGCAGTTTGTTTTTATTTTTTGTTTGAAAAATAATTTGAGAAAAACAGCTTCACGTGAATCTAAAAACTTTCCAAACTCGTTTCTAATCGATACCTTGTTAAAAATTTTACAATCACAAAATTATTAAGCCTTTTTTTTGAAGTCCACGTACAATTACAAGTACATTTCCCTTTAGATTATGTATATATGATTTTAATACACTGTAGAGTTAGGTAGTCGCAGCTTTGTAAAGAATATTAAAAAACTAACTTTTTTATAATTTATATAAAAAAAAAACAACTTTCTACTAATCCTGTTTTAAACCCAGGTTTTTGAAAAAAATAACTTTAAAATCAGTTTCCACGAGGGCCTAAAGAGAAATTCAAAATAAACGAGGCAGGGCTAAAGATAATTGTGGTAAGGTACGGGTGGAGAGGGTGGGGGGGGGTACCTAGGGGGAGTTGCTTCACATGGGATGGGTGCAGATTGTCCGTACGGTTCGATGGGCTGGCAACTGTAACTTTGGGATGGGGTGACCTCCCTTCGTCCCAAGTTTTATTAAGTTTCACTCTTCACTGGACCCGAACGAATAAATGGCATTACCTTTCGTTTTCTGGGGGCCGTTGCTGATTGTGTGGTGGGACCCTCTGCAGTTCTCTCTCCACGTACACGATGCCGATCACCAAATACAACCCCTCACTTTCGGTAAAATGACATTTCTATATTATTCATGTCACCATTCACCAAGAAGTAAGAGCAACTTGTGTGTGGCACATTATTATTCTTTTCCTTTTTTTTATTTTTTATTTTATTTCGGTTCATTTAACTAATGCACATGTATACGCTCCAATCAACCAAATATTCTTTCTCATGGGGAACTGGACATATGATATGGCCACACCCGGGTCGTTTATAGATATACCCTTACCCCCTCTCGATGCGCTGTTTGGTACAGAAGCGCTGTTGGGCAGAAGGGAGCAAGCAGAAAAAATTATCCGTACCCTTATTAATTTTGTGATGGATTCATCGACCGGCGTGTTTGAGTAGAGGGATAAGGGGGGAATACAAAAGAATAAGCTCAAACACTCCTTTTTGTTTACAAGAAATAGATCGGTATAATAACCATCCCAACATATCTGAAAAATAAATTGGTATTGATTTTGTAGGTCCTTTTAGAATTATTTTAATCAATCTAATATATTTTACTAGTATAAAATGGGTTTCATGCCAAATCATTTTTTAATTTTTTATAAATACTTACTTACATTTTATTTATAATTTATCATAACTTATCTATGATCAATTTATCAATATCTTATTCATATTTTATCAACTACTTATCAGTAAACAACTAACTAACAAAATTTTTATTATAATGTTTTCAAACGAAAATAATTGAAAACACAACCAATAAAAATGATTATTCATCATCCATACTGAAATAAATCAAGGAATAACTCCATCACCTGGCTTATATGGTTGGTTTGGCACGTGGTTAAAGTTTTAAAGATGATTGTCTTAATTTCAAAGGATAAATCCATCATATTTGTCATTATTCACATTCGTTAAAATAATGACAAAAAATAATGATAAATGTTATTTCAACCTTTAGGTGAAAAAAATTCTTATTTTTATTTCAAAATTGACACACTATCTACAATTCATCTTGATTTTTTTTACCAACGGAATAAGTTATTCTCCCTCCCCTTATCCAAATATTTATCCGTTTACCAAATTTGCCTTTAAGAATTATATTTTACATTTGGAAATCGATATTCCCACCAACCAACCTCCCATCCCCCTAACTAAAAAAATAATAGGGGGGAGGAGGGGGGGAGAGAGAGAAGGGTGGCTAGAGAATGTCGGAGGAGGCCAGGGAAGGGGGAGGGGGGAGAGAGAGAGAAAAAAAAAAAAGAAAGGGATAGAAATAGAGCCAAGCCAATAGATGGAGGAGGCCGACTCCCCTCCTCGGCCTCTTTCTCTCTTTTTTCTTTTTATTTCTTACCCTCTCCTTTCCTCTCTCTCCCCTTGCACCTCCACGATCTCTCTGCCCACGGCCCACCTTTGCCCCCCCTCCCTGACTTTCTTCTCTCCCCTCTTCTCTGGTGTCCTCTGATTGTCATCCCCTCTGCCCGCTGTTGGCCGCATTCGCATCCCCCCCCCCATATCACCCTCCCTCTTCGTCCCTCTCTCTCTCCCCCACCCCCTATTTTCCCCACCAACCAATTTTTTTATTGAAGGGAATGAAGGGTGGGTTAGTGGGGATAAATGCTCCCTGTAATTTAGCTTCCCTTTGAACATTTGACAAGGGTTCCACAATGAAAAATAGATTATAAATAAATAAATTTAATCTAAAAACATATGTAGATAAACTGTAATAAATATGTAGTATTGATATTGAGAAAAAAAACTATATGGCCTACTAGAAAAAGATAAGCATAATTACAGCGGTGGAGCCAGGTGAGGAACAGTGGCCACCTGCCCACACTCACTTTTCTTTCACCATTTTTTTTGGTATATTTTAATATTTTAATATGTTAATATTGATTAATAATTAATTGATTTATTAGCTAATTTTTTGATGTAATTATTTATGAGAATAATTGCATGTTATTTTAAAATATTTTTAGCATATAAAATAACATTTTGAAGAATCTTCTTTACTGAAACCCATTCATCTCTATATATGTATATATGAAAAACTTTTTTACATATACTATGATTTATCATGATAGAAAATTTTGTTAATTTATAGAATAATAATCATAGAAGAGTGGATATGGATAAACACACTATAATTTATATCTATTGAACTCGTGTATGATAAGGATTTGAAAAGATAAAATAAAGAATGAATGTGCATTTTGTCAGTTTTTTTTTTTTTATAGAATTTAGAAGGGTGTCCAATTTACTGTTTGAAAATTGTGAATAATTTTGGGGTGGAAGATCGATCATAATCTGACTGTTTGTCTTTACAGCTGTCACTTCACATGAACACCTTCTTCCTCTTAGAAAACCTTTTGAACATGGTGAGAGAGGGGTGTCCTTGCCAAAAGCCCTCTATGATCAAGGATCATTATTGCAGAGAACAAGAATGAATTACTTACCTCCCCCAGAAGATGGAGTTCACTGTTTATCATCCTCTTAATCATTACGTTTTCATTGATAGGCTTCTGGATATCCTTCACTGGTAATCATCATGAGCAAGAGGGCAGTGGGATCTGGCATTATTATGAGTGAAGAGGTAAATTCCCCCTTCAATCAACTTAAGCTGTTGGAGCCTCCTTGCTGGATTTGAAAGTTAGTAAGGGAACTTGAAAGAAAATAATCTCACTCTTTATGTCGCTAGTTAACTAGTAAAACTTATATTTTGATTTGGTGTTACCTCTTCCTTTTATAGGGTTCGTTTGGTCATATGGCCGTTGTAACAATTTTTCCCCTTCAGTGGCTGCAAGTGGACGAGTTTTGTGGTAACCACCTTGCTTTATTATAGTGAAATGTGTCCTTACGTTTAATGGATAATGAGCCTTAATAATTAACCTGACGGTTAATGACTCACTAACCATTTAACCATTTCAGAGGTTCTACTCATGATCTTCGTCTACTCGGGATTCGAGATCATGCTCGTACCGTAGTATATCATTAACCCTCGTGGTGTAAGTTGTCTCGACCAGACCTGAGTCACCTCGTGGAGGAACTAGTCTGGTCATGACTCATCTGCTCGAGAGTGCCTCTAAAGCTATCCGACCATACCTGAGTCATCTTGTAAGAAGACCAATGTGGTCGTGCCTTTGGCAACTTGAGTTATCGGTTATCTGGTATGATAATTCACATCTGTTAATCCTTAGACACGTGGCTTCCCTCTACAATGAGCAATCCAAGAAACATTTATTTAAATCCCCGTTTGAATTTCTTTGACTCAATTGAAAAGAGGAGCTCGCCCATTTTTGAATGAGATGTGTGTGCATTTGATCAGGAATATCAATCGAACGAGTTTGTGATGGGGTCGAAATCTTCTGGGCTAAGTTGTACGAGTTAGGCACCCATTGGGGAGGGGAATGCAGTATCTTCCTGTAACCTAATGCAGCCCTTCGCATGGGCAAGGACATCGATTTTACTAGATGGTGGCGTCCAAACCAATGACTGACACAATGTTCTCATAGCTAAAAAACCTGGTGGGCCAGAAGGTTAAGGCTGAACATTGGAACCATTGGCCATCCCAGAGTGAAAGTGAGCAGATTACCATAAACTTCAAGATGGGTTTGCCAAGATCTAGCTAGGATATGATACAGTTTGGGTCATGGTGGACCAGTATGTTCATAGGATTATCCTTTTGTGTGGAATGCCGGTCAGCATGATTTCAGGTCAAGACTCGTGATTCATCTTACTTTTGGGAGGCTCCTCAGGTATCGTTGGGAACACAATTGAACTTTAGCACTAATTTTCATCACATCCGGATGGAGTCGGAAACAGCAATCCAAATCATGGAAGATATGCCGAGGGCCCGCATGATCGATTTTTGTGGAAATTGAGAAGACTACTTAGCATTTGCGAGAGCTTACATGAAACAATATATTTCAAACAAGCATTCAGATGTTGTCTTTAGAAGCATTGTGTGAGGGGAGTTGTTGTAGACCTGTGTTGGGATGAAGTTGGTGAAGGATCTCGTTGGGGCGGAGCTTGTAAAAGAGACGTTGGTGAAGTTGGTTTGTGATCCACTTTAAACAATGCAGAGTAGTAAAGCTATGATGATCATGGAGAAGTAGAGCTGAAGTTCATAGTTGGTGACCATGTGTTCTTCAAGTTACCCCCCTTCGGCTGTCGTTCAATTTGGATAACAAGTAAAATTAATTAAATGCGCGTTATGTTGGACCATTTGAGATTCTTTAAAGGATTGGCTGGTGGAATATCTCTTGGTGCTTTGATAAATTAATAAATATAATTTAATGAGGTATATGTTTTAATAAAAAGAGTATATCACTTTATTTCGAGTTAAATGAACTTATTTTTAATAAGTGTAAGCAAAAATTTAATGAAATATATATATTATTAGACAATGTATATGTTTCACTGGATTTCTAATGAGATATATAAGACTATATTTCAAACTGGAAAAAAAAAGCATAACAGCTTGGGGTACAATTCGGTCGATTTAGTTCAGTTTTTTTTGTAAACCTATAATCATATAGAGCCCGAAAATCGAACCGAACTGAAAATCCAAAACCGAACCGAACCATGTTCAATTAAATCGAACCAAACCGAAACTGTTAAAAATAAACACATGTATACCCAATCATTTTTTTTCTTCCTACCTATTTGGGTTGATTAGAGTATTTTTTGAGTTGATAATAACTTCACATAAATATAAAAAACTAAGATTAATGGTATAAATTAGTGTATATTTTTGTTTATAATTTTAATAATATAATAACAATATTGTTTTTAATATAAAAAGAATTATCTATTTGGATTGATTCGGATTCAATTTAACCGATCAAAGTTGCACCAGCATTCTAAAAACTTGTGCTCCTTGGTTCATCTCATCTCCAGCAGATGATCCAACAGATCAGATCGATCTCATAGGATGGCGCAGAGTTCAACGGCAAGCAGTACTTGCCTCAGAGCCATTAGCAAAGTATGCTCCCCCGTCTAAAGCAACGCGATTCAAGGTATATACACCAGATGCACAGATTCTTGTTACACTATGGACTTTTCATATATAGTTTACAAGTATGTATGCAATATATTTTCCAACAACTGTATCCGGTTAACTTTTTTGATGTGGTACTGTGTATACTGTATTATCGTAGTATTTAAAAATTAATTTTTATGCATTTTTAAAAAATATTAGTGTAACTCAGTGTACCTTTACTTTTAATAATAATATACAATTCAATGAACGAATATATATTTTTTTAAAAAGAAAAATAGTGCGGGTTTGAATATAATTGCACACAAGGCTAGATATGTCATTCTCCATTGAATATAGAGGCTTATATGATCCAAACGGGCCTTTATGATTGAGTGGTTTTGTTGTAGGAAGCTATTTTTATAATCATGCGATTAAACAGTTTTATTGTAACAGTTTCTTGTAGATAAATGTTGTTTTTTTCAAATGCTTGGGGGATTAAATTTTTTACAGAATCAGTTTTAAACACAACGCTTGTTGAAATTTAGTTTTGTAATCTCGCAAACGATGCTTTCCTGGAAAAATGGAACAAGTATGATCTAAATGGGCCTAACTGAAAATTGGAACGGGTGTGATCTAGATGGACCATACTGAAAAATGGAACTAGTATGATCTAAATGGGCCTTATTAAATGGAACTAGTATGATAAACATTTTCCCACTGAAAAACTGTCACGGTCAATCCTTCTGCCACGGTGGTTTCAATTTTTTAAAAATCACATACATCACCTACGTGGCAGCACTAAAAAAAAGTGAAATATATATTCTAATAGATTAAATTATGTCATTTTTTTTAAAATGTGAAACTTTTTTAACGGGATACATTCCTCGTTATGATAAGTATACAGGGTCAACGAAATATATATGATTATATTTGAGACTATAAAATGGATTGATTTTAACAACGCTCTTTCCATTGTTACACTCAATCAATTTTAGAATCTCATTTACAACCAAATATACCTCTTTAACCACAACACTCATCGTATAACGTGTATACCTCTTTCTAAATTTTTTTACTTACTCTATAAATGAGTCCATACAATTAATTAGAGTTTATATTTTATTGACAAAATTATATATCTTAATAAATGTAACTACTTTTAAAAAATAAACAAGGGTGTAGACAACATTTTTCGTGTAAAATGGGGTTGAGTTTAACATTTTCTATGATCTAAATGAGCCTTGGGCCAATTATTGAGATTTAAGTTAATAAAATGTTAGATTCAACCCCGTTTTCAAACCCAAATACAGTCCAAACCATTTTTATTTTTTAAAAAATAGAATATCTAATGAGATATATATACTTTTATAAAAAAATAAAATATAACCACTATCCTCCCTAGCTCTCAAAAAAATATGATTTTTTAAGGGGGTGGGGTTGCATATAACCTTCCCGAATACATAATATAACAATTTTATGTGATACATGGAGATTTATGTTTCACTCACCTCCTATACTGCGCAAGACATCACACAATGCAACCGGGAAGGCTGTTAGCCCAACATAGGGGACAACCAAAGTCCCTTTGATGTCCTTGGGGTTGGCTACACTTTCTTGGTAGCCTGGAAGGAACAGTTGGAATTTTCTAGCTATTCATAGGTGATGTAGTGTACGAATACGTTTTTTTGCTAACTCGATCGAAGATGCAAATTCACAGGCTAGAGCGGCGTTGTTGATTCTTTAAGAAAGGAATATCAGGGGCGTTGAGCTTCAATGACCTGTTAATTTCTGACGAAATACTAGATGATTGAAAATTTTATGTAGACGTTAACTCTCCTGGTATAACAAAATACAATAGAGAAGATAAATAAATTCTAATAATCAATAATCTGAATAACCAATTGGTTTACAGGCCGACCAGAGAATCCAAGATCTCAACTAATTATCTAAATATATACACTATGATCCTAACAGATTAACAAAATCTGTAAAAATAACAAATGCATCTTTATTTAATCATAACTTGTAACGTTTCTGCATTTTTTCAGCATTATATATTTGTTATAAATATATAATTGAAATTTTAATTGAAATTTAATTATTTCATTTTTCAAATTTGATGGTGGACCTAAATTGGCCAAATTTTATTTATAATTATGATAATTATAAATTTATGTTGAAATAATTATTTTATATTTTTTTGTAGATATATATAGTATCAAAATACTTTGGTTGAAATTTGGTGAGATTTGGAGTTCGAAAAATTATATTTTTAGCCTTAAGTGTCAAATAATTGGACTCAGGGACCTAGTTGCGAATCTAGAATACCTTTTAATAGCCTTCATGGATCTGTTTGTAAGGTGGATAGGGATCTGTTTGTAAATTGGATAGAGACCCCATTGTAAACCGGGAACACTTCAGGGGTCGTTTTGTAATCTTGGTAAACCCTATTAAATAACATGTTTGGGTTAGGGTTTTCATCCAAATCTCAGAAAGTATGAAGGGTGGTGATGACATAACCCTAGATGAAGATGGTGGTGGTATAACCGGATCTAAGGTGAAATATCATTCTCTATTGATTTTGTTGTCTAGGGTTTCAATTTATTTTTTTGGTTAGGAGATGATTGTGTCAATCGATTGTTTGGGAAAGAAGTTTGATGGATTAGGGTTAGGGTTTGATCGATTTTAATTCATTGATGATTTGATTTCAATGGATCTCAAAAGGATTTCTTAAGATCAAATTCTATTGATTGGTTTTGGGGATTTAATGGCTATTTTCGGGTTGATTATATGTTTGGACGTTAAATCGTGTTTTTGACAATGATAGAGTCGTTTATGAGAAAAAAGTATTTGACAAACAGAAATAGTTTTTGAAAAGATATTTCCAACGAATCATGGATTGTCCAATTCGGAGTAACGAGTAGAAAGTTATGATTTTTAAAATATTTCTGGATAAGTTTTTGTATCGCTCTAATATACGTTTTATAAATCCTTAGAGGGTCTAAGATAAAAATAATAGGATATCATGTTAGGTATAATAATATGTTATTTCTTGTAGTCTTCAAATGATTTTCGTAGTGTATATCTAGATCCTTATATGTACCAAGTATTTTTAACGTTTCATCAATATTTTTTCGTTCTCCGTAAATTAGGGTTTCGAACCGATTTTTATTCATACAACCTTGGCCTATCTCCTAAACTTTTTGTACCATTTTACATATTATATATTGATTTTTGATAATATTAATAGATCTAGGTTTTTGAGAAAATTTTGAATGAGATTTAATTGGTTTTAATTATATGTTTTGCGAATCCTCAAAACCTAGGGTTTTTAATTGGATTTTTTTTGCACACATTGATCTTTGATATATATTCCTTGCTGATTTACATTGTTTACATAACTTATATATGTATGTAAATGATAAAATGTATTAGGTTGTTTTAACAGGAACTTAAATAGAGTTTTTCGATTGGTTTTAATCGAATTTTTTACCCACACATGTGAGCCGATTTCGATGTGAATTCTCTTTTGTTTTTATAACGTTTTAAATGACTCGCTTAGGGCTTTCAAAGATATTTAAATGAGTTTTGATTTGTTTTAATTGGATTTTCGTACGCATGATTTGTTCGATATGAGTTCTTTTATGTTTTACGCCGTTTTAAGTAATTCGCGTAGGGTTTTCAATGATAGAATGTGTTAGGATGTTTTAACAAACAATAATTAGGGTGTCGTGCTTCTACCCCGGGATGGCCCCTGTAGGAGCTGTCGGGCATGTTAGGGATGGCTCCCAGAGGATCCATCGATTTGTTAAGGGACAACCCAAGTGGAAGCCATCGGGGTTGGTCTGTGACGACCCCTATAGGAGCCGTCGGGTTTCTGTGATTCGGTACTCGAGTCTCGTATAGTGTTGAGCATATTTTAATCGATTGTATTGTTTTCAGGACTGGTTAGACTACCTTAGATTTTCTGGAGATAATTTGTGTCGTTGGGTCGAAGGTGAGTGAGTCTTGTCTCCATGTAGTTTTTGAAGGGTTTATCAATGATTTAAAAATGTTATTTTATGTATGAATTTGAGCATGTCATATTATATAGGTTGATGCCTTATTAAGTATCGTATTGAAAATGTTATCATATTTGAAACTGTCGCATGCATCTTATTGAAATGAAAATATGTGTTGATCATGCATGCATTGCATTCATGTAGGTGACGTAGCCTAGGTGGCTTAGTATAGATGACTATGGTTCAGAATGAACCCGAGTCTAGGTGACTTATGTGTAGGTGACATGTGTCTAGGTGACCCAATTTCATGTGCGAAATACTTGCAGCTAGGTGCCGTAGACGGCCAGGTGTCATGGAATATGGGCATGCGTGTCCATTGCATTCATACGCATCATGTGTTGACAGGATTTTGAAATCCCTAAACTGTGCATGAATAACTTTCCAGTCTCTATGAAATCATTAAATCTAATGCATATATGCATAAAATCTCACAAATCTTTGTTTAAAACACCCAAACCGCAAGTGTTCATGGTGATAACTTGAAATATCACAAGAAGAAATTGTGTGTTTGTAATTGTGTGTGTATATATTTCAAATATTTTTTAAAACATAGTTTTACTTTTTTTCACGTCAAAAATAAATAATAACCTTCAATAATTATGTTATATAATATTATTTAATACATTCTTAACTATTTCGTCTGTTAAAAAAAATCAATTGTTGAAAAAGAAAGAAATTAACTTGATGGAGCTCAATCTATTTACAATATACCTTATTTGTGCTCCACAATTTTTATTTTGAATTACATAACATATATTTCTTCATAAACTAGGTGAAACAAGGCTGGACAAATTTTAGATAAATAAATAAATAAATAAAAAACATGATTTTAGGAACCCAAATCACAATCAAAACCTTTCTCTAGGGTGTACATAAAGATCTTGATCTAGTGTTCGTGACCTATAAAAAATTGTGGAAGACCCCCTTAGTGGGGTAGTCGAAACACACTCTATCTCAAGAGAAGGTCAGGAGTTCGAGTCCTAAGTTTACAAGCAAAAAAATATATATTTGTAAATACGATTTAAATAATAGAAATTAAAATCAGAGGAACAACTTAAACATATGATATACCAGTAAGGCTAAATCATGTTAATTACATTCAAAGTGATGAGAAACTCTATATCTAGTCCCCATTAACCATAGCACAACGGTTCAAGGCTTGCAAGGTCAGCCATGAGGAGTCCCTCCGATATAACAAAAAGAAAAGAAAAGAAGATCTATACTTGGATATCTTGAAATCCCCAAAGTATGCATGAATAAATTTCTAGTCTCTATGAAATCATTAGATTTAAGGGATTTTTAGTTTTAAGTCCCCGTAAACTATAGGATTTAGCTATCGATCCCCCACTTCTTCATATTTATGTTTTAGTCCCTACATTTAAATTATATATACCTTTTTGGTCTTGGGAGGGACCTATTCCTAAATTATTTAGTTTGCTTTTTAGTCCCTAGGAGGGACCTATTCCTAAATTATCATTTAAATGTAAGGACTAAAACCTAAATATGAAGAATTGAGGGATCGATCGCTAAATCCTATAGTTTATGGGGACTTAAAACTAAAAATACATACATTTAATGCATATATACATAAAACCTCACAAATCTTTGTTTAAAACTTCGAAACAGCAAGTGTTTAACAACACTGACTGTAGGGCTGGGTAGGCGACCGCCTATGGCCCCTTCTTCAAAGAGGGCCCTCAAATTCAGAAATTTTTATTTTATGTTAAGCTTTTGACATTAAAATTAATGATAATTTTACATTCAGTCCATTTTTCAATCCTAAATTCAATCTACAAGTGTTTTAAATTTTTTTAAAATAATATACATCATTTAATGAGGAACATGTTTTTACAAAAAATGAAACATATACTCTAATAAATTACACATATGCATTTATAAAAAAATGTGAAATTTTTTAACGAAGCATATATCTTGCTAAAATGAGTATATGCTTTGATAATTTTCTATCGACGCATTGGGATTGCAATTAAGGCTGGAATAAAAACTGTGTGTAACAACACTCTAAAATTATTTTTTTAAAAAAATAACTTGAATATGTCTTCCTATTTTTTTTAAATTTTAAATTTATTAGTTTACTTTGCAAATGTAATATTTGTTGACATCATTATGCAAAGTATTTTTTTGTGATTTTTAAAAAATCTCATCTGTATCTTTATATATTTAATATATTTTTAGCATATTCCTATTTTATAGGGTTTTATTTATTTTCTATATATAAAAGAAATGATCTTATTTTTGAGGTTTTTTTTCTTTTTAAAAGAACCCCTCGATGAGTTTTTTTTTGTTATATTTTATTTTTAATCATTATTATCATTGTTTTGCTTAGTCTTAATTTTTTTTTATTGCTAACATTGTTAAAACATTCACTCAAAAAATTCAATATATATACA
Source organism: Acorus calamus (assembly GCA_030737845.1). Taxonomy (NCBI): domain Eukaryota; kingdom Viridiplantae; phylum Streptophyta; class Magnoliopsida; order Acorales; family Acoraceae; genus Acorus; species Acorus calamus. Next base: position 4,537,581 of record CM060866.1, on the reverse strand, counting down.
TATAGGGCCCCATTTTATGAGTTGGCCTTGGGCCACTGAGATAATCTTAACTTAGGGTCGGCCCTGTGTTCATGGTGATAACATGAAATATCACAAGAAGAAATCGTATGTTTGTAATTGTGTCTATATATATTTCAAACATTTTTTAAAATATATTTTACTTTTTTTCATGTAAAACTAAATAATAACCCTTCAATAATTATTGGAGGGACAAAAAATAGTGATTTCTGCTAGATGGCCGACATCCTCCTCCTTGAACGTCGTCGGAAATAAGATTCGAGGTGGCCTATAAAAGACCCTTCGACGCTCAAGTTAGCCAAAGCACAACTTACGATTTTGTAAAAAGAGTTTTTCACATACCTCAATATGGAGAACTAGTTCCTATTTATTGTATTTTGTGGGTGCCCTTGGATCTCTTTCTTATCGGACGGATGGAGAGAGATCCCAGATTTAGGGAATTGTTTACATGTTATTCAGAATGATTTGCAGAATATATAATATATATAAAGTTCAGATATATTTTGAAATATACATAACTTTCAATAAATAATGTAAAAAACAATTTCAGATATATTTGAAAATGTAACTGACTTTAAAAAATAATGTATATAAAGATTAGATACAATTCAAATGTAACCGACTTTCAAATGAAAAATAAAAAAATACAATGTATGAATGTTAACACATTTTTAGTTATGAATCTGAATTTCAAGAAATTTTTTTTAAATGGATGTAAATAATTTATTTTAATCATCGAAAAAGGAAGAACATTACTATAAAAACAATTTAATATCAAACAACATATTCTTCAAAATATGAGTATATAAATCATGCTCGCCAAACGGGTATAAGTGAGATCAACGATTTAAATAATATTGTTGGAAGCTTTGTTGGGCACATAATGGGATCGGATCCAGTCAAGACTGGATTCAGTCAGTTCCGTCAATACCAAATTGGATAACATGAAAATCGAATTGCAGCGCTTATAAATCGAACTACACAATCAATTGTTGGGTATATATTTCACTCTCTTATTCAATTGGCTATTGGAGAAAATATGAATTCTTAAATATCATCGTATCCAATAGGAGAGTGAAATATATACCCAACAATTAGTTGTGCAGTTCGATTTATAGGTGATGCAATTTAATTTTCATGTCATCCAATTTGGTATTGACAATTGGATTAAGTGAACAGTGTGATCGCTGCGCCTCACTAATCCCAATTTGATCTTGCACAACTACTCTTTTGCAGTCTTACTAAACACGAGGACACGGAAATAAAATAAAAATTAAAACATAAAGAATAAAAACAATAATAGGGATCTAAAAATAAGGATCAATTGATGATGGATGAATAAATAATTTAATTATGAAAAAAATGGAATTATTACACCTAGTGACAGCTGTAGGAATTTTTATATATAGAATCATCAAGAAAAAAATTTGCTAAATTTTCAAAAGATTTACTTTTATCATATATTCATAAAAAAAAGTAAAATTTGTTTTGAAAATAAAACAATTTATATTTATAAAAAATAAATCATAAAAAAATGAGATTAAAAATTTCTAATATATAAACTTTTACGATTGTCATTGACGAGATTTCATATTTTGAAATCGTTGTATGATAATTATCAACTTTAAAGAATGTTTTTTTAAACTTTAAATTATATTTGAATACACAAACAGGTGAAAGGAATGAGGTGTGTAGTGTTAAATGGTTTTGTTCATTATTTATACACAATTATGTAGTGATATGAGAAATTCAGATTAACATACAAAAATAGTAAAGAAAAAAAGATAAACAAATTAAAACCAAATCCATGATTTGATACGTGAAGCAGAGTAGGAAGAGGAGATTGGAAACATCACCAGCAACAATTAGTGCGTCCATCCGTCGGCAATTGGCGTCATCGTCTGTGTGTAGCAGTGCAGGTGATCGGCCAATTCACCGTTGAGGAGTCCTAGAGACCCATGTTTTTATTTTAATGTGGTGTTTGTGTTTTAGGGTCTCATATTTTTTATTTCTAATGGGGCAATGGGTGTACAATTTTTTTATGGACCGGTTTATTTTTAATATTTTTGATGGACTGGTTTGTCTAAAAAAATATGTAATGGGGTCAAACACTGATTCAAAAATAATGGGTTGCTTTGTTTTTTTTCCAAAAATTTGATGGGGGTCATTTGACCAACAACTGAGGCTGCTCCTAATTACTCTACTCCCACGGTTCTGATGGTTAAAAGAGAATAGTAACTTTCTTTCGATTTTGGAACAGTTAAAAAAAAATATAAAATGGGTATAATATCTTATGCTAACTTATGGACTTACAAAATGAGGTTTAAAATTCATTATTGATATAATATATCTGCTAGGATTGAGAGAATCAATAATTGACGATCCTTTATTAAAAAATTGAATGTAAAATATTGGTTTGAATTTGTGCTCAGTCATCGGGTATAGAGGATTCGACAAGCCGGACCCACGTTTGTTGGGCTATCTAGGTCATTGGCTCCCGCTAATCTAGTCTTGGACCATGTGGAGCATAGTTTATAGACTTGAATTTTGACCCCTACAATTATATTATGGTAAATTATTTAATACATTCTTAACTATTTCATCTATTGTTAAAAAAAAATCGATTGTTAAAAATGAAAGAATTTAACTTGATGGAGGTAATTTACAATATACCTTATTTGCATACCACAATTTTTAATTTGAATATATTTTTTTTTAGTATGAAGGGCTCCATAGGAGCATACAAGTTCCTGAAACACACAACAGGCCATAGGAGACCTGTTTGACAAGAGGCCAAGCCCAAACCGGGCTTATCAAACACTTGGGCCCATGGCCAAGCCCAAACCGGGTTTGATACTCCCACCTCTTCACGAGGTGGGGTGTCCCTTAAACTACTCGAGCAGGTGCTCGTGGGACCACAATTTTTAATTTGAATTACATAACATATATTTCTTCATAAACTGGGTGAAACAAGGCTGGACAAATTTTTCACTTGAAATTCAAACCATTCCCACATTTCATTGGGTAGGAAAGATCAGATTTGGATTTAATATTTCGAGGATTATACCTATTTTACTAGAGCCTAATCAAAGCGAATTTCTTTCTCATATATAATAACTTATTTCATTGTCATCTCTACGTAAGTTGTCTTCGGACAATCTTAAAATCGCTTTTACTTTTAGTCTTTTAAACTCTGTTTGTCGACGTTTGACATTTAATGCAACCGCCAATTGGTAGACGTTACTGTGCAAACAAATACAATTTACATATTTGCGTTGAATACACTAAAAACCATTCTCGTAAACTGTGTAGCAACGCCGAACCCCCCCCCCCCCCCCCCCCCCCCCCCCCCCGTTTGTTCAGCCGACGCAGACGCTGACGGACGTGCTCTCAAACGGACACTATATTGGGAAACTATATTGGTTCATGTTGGTGAAGTCCAGATGGACACTATCTCCATGAGAGTTAGTTTTTAATCCCTTTTGTTCAATATTTATGAATTGGCTGTGATTTTATCAGAAATTTATGACTGAATGTAGTGTCCCTGAAATCACTTTGTTAGTTGATTTTGTTATGAAAATTTTTAGACAACCCCATTAATTTATAGCCTCAAATGCAGTCCAAATCATTTTTTTTAAATTGTATACTTTATCTAATAATGTATGTACTTTTATAAAAAAAAATAGAGAATATATTACGTACAATGGATTATATTGACTCATTTATAAATTTTTTTTAATTATAACGAGATATATACTTTATTTAGTGAGTGTAGGTAATAACAATGTGTATGGATGTTGTAAGGTGGACTATAAAATGAGTTGAGTGTATTACCACTCTTTTGTTTTTCATCGTGTTGATTAAAAAATAGTGGCAATGCCTAACATACTTTTTTTTTGTTGTGCAGTATCTCAAACACTTTTGATTAAAAAAATTGAGCATTGTTACTTATTTTCACTCACTATAACAAATATATATCTCGTGTTCAGAAATTTTTTTACATACTTCATAAATGAGATAACACAATGCATTAGATGATATATCCGATTTTTCATAAAAACACATAACTTTGGTTACACAATTTACATATAAATGAGGTTACACATATATGTGATTTTTTAAATTCAAAAAATGGATGTGGAATTCATTTGATGCTGGAAATAGCATTGAGTTTAACATTTTTTTAAAAATTTGCGAAAATGCAGTGGTTCAATATAATCAGAATAAGACCACTTATAGAGCTTCTCCATCGGTCATAAACTATCCACGAACGCATTCACTGTGCCATTGACGAATCAATTCAATACAAGTTCAGATTGTATTTTAGAGTCCAAATTCATAAAGGCTTGGTTGATGATCGTCAAATACCACATACAAGGACAAGTTCAGTCATGGCCGCCTTGGACAAATTGCAATATTTTTATGTTAATTAATTTAGATTTCTTTAAGACGGCTATAAATGAACGAAACAAGTGTGGCACTCAATTGAACCATATTGATTGACAAGTTAAAAAGGACTTCATGCATATCTTGCTTTATGAAACAGAAATAACATCTCCATCTGCACGGATGAAGTGCGGTCTCTCAATCGTCATCTTCTGAGTTCAGCAAAGAAAATGACAATTGACAAACAAGGTAAGGTTGAAACTACTCTTTCTTGTTTTAAACGTGTGGTCAACGTACTGGTCATATAAGCTAAGGATCAACTACGCCAACAAAACAGCTTCCAGAATTTTTTTAGATAAATGTTAGGATATGAACCCATTATTTATTTTTTGTCATAATTAAATTCTCTGGTTAGCCACTGAGTTATGAATCCAACTCCCAAACAACTTCTAGTTGGATATTATATAATAAGGTTAAGGAGCCACTTCTGAACTGTACAACATGGATTATAAGTGTATCAGAGCTCTGATATATACGTGGCACACTCATTGTTTGCTCCCAGTACTGTGTTCTAGTTTTTAAGGAACAAAGAAAAAAAGATCAGAGAGTTTGGTGAGCCGTCATGAACAAAATTCAACGGTTGATCGTGGAATACGAAATCGAAAACAACAGCCGTTCCCAACAACTCTCACCTAACCCTTAGCGTGAGGTTCTATACGTACGAAGGCCAACATACATCTAAAACTTAGGATAAGTAACGTACGTTATCTAATCTAATAGAAGGCAACGAAAGTTTTCAGCTCTTGCTGTGAGCGAGGGTCCCATGTCCTAGAACCTTCATTGAATCCATTGATCACTAACCTAATACAACCTTTTGTGTGTGAATGTGTCTGTTTTGTGCTAGGTAAACGTTGCGTTTGCTATACGTCGCATTTGAGATATTGTTAACCCAAATGTGTGCGTGTTAAAGATGTGATCCAACACATTATTCCCCGTTTGGATATATAGGATGTTCGAATTTCGGATGCACCAAGTGCATATTTACCATAACACCCCTCGTTTATATATGCCCCGCCCAGTCATTTCACTCGGGGACAAAGGTTGGAATTTTACTAAAAAAGCATGAGTATTTACTTATCCATTCAATGTTCATGTGGGATTGCGTTATCATAGCATTGTCTTGGGACCGTGTTTAACGCTGTTATTTAACACTATCAATGTATAACACAGTTTGTGAAGTTTTGATCATGAAATGGTGTTCGAATCAAAGTTTAATTTATTTTTGTTAGAAATAAGAGGGAGAAAAAATAATAATGAAACCCTAAAATCCTTGTTCTATTAGAGATGGATTAAAACCCTTTATATAATAGTACAAGATAGTGTTACACGTGTAACATACTAACAAACTAATATAATAACAAATTGATATATAATCTAATACATTTAACACCCCCTTCCAAACTCTAAATGATAGTATCCTTAGAGTTTGCACAAAGATGATAAACTAAAATCCCAACAAACTAATATAATATCTTAACGAATACCCACTTTCAAGCTTTGAAGGGTACTTTTCTATCGCCATCTGTCTTTTGAAATCCACATCTTTGCTCCCGCTCTTCTTGAATCAGTCAGAGTCGCTCCCGCTCGTTGAGTCAGTCAGAATTGATCCCACCCTTTGAGTTAGTCGTAGTCGCTCCCGCTCTTCTTGAGTTAGTCGAAGTCGCTCCAGCTCTTTGAGTCAGTCAGAGTCGCTCCCGCTCTTCTTGAGTCAGTCAGAGTCGCTCCCGCTCTTCCTGAGTCAATCAGAGTCGCTCCCGCTCTTTGAGTCAGTCGGAATTGCTGGTCCACTAGATCAGATGGCGAATGTTGGTCTCACGGAGGTTCAAGGAGAAGACGGAGGACACAGACGAACACGAACAGGCAGCGGAGACAGCACGCGGACAATGGTGGTGGAGATTCTTTAATACCCTCTCCCAAACTCTGAAGGGTAACCCTTCAGAGTTTGCATAAAAATGAGACGACGGTGGGGACAGTGACGGACAGCCGGTGGCGGTTGGTGCAAACGAGCGCAGACATGCGCCAACGGAGAAGAAGAAGTAGAAGAAATGCGACGCGAATGGTGACGCAAACGGTGCAGACTAGCGCAAGAAGAGAGGCGCGCTGACAGTGAAGAAGAATAAAGAAAACGACAGTACGCAAATACAACGACGGCACATGAAAAACGAAGGTGCGCGAGGATAACAGCACACGAAAACGATGGTGCGCGGGAACAACGGCGCACAGAGACAACGGTGCGCGAAAAACAACGGCGCACAAAAACGACGGTGCGCGAATACGATAGCGCACAGAGGCAGCGATACTCCATAAAAACGACGCCACTTGACAAACGACGACGACAACAATTGATCTCAAAGGAAGAAGAAGATCCAAGAAATAAAAGAAATGATGATATTGAAACTGACGAAAATCTGAAGAAAATGGGAAAAAACATATACAGATGTGTAGAGAATGAAAAATTGAACAACATAAGTACCTGGATGACTAGATTCGGAGTCCGAACGAAGCCGTAACAGTCCAAGAAAGAAACGCAATAGAACAAGGTCGGCGGTTGACGGACGGTGGCCTGACAGTGGCCGGACGACGATCTGATGGGTTGGTGCGCTAGCGGATCCGGGTGGACGTCTGGGCTGGTGGATCCGGACTAGTGGGCCGGGCTGCGGATGTGGATCCGCGTAGTCGAAGCAGTGGGCCGGGCGATTCCGAGGTGCACGATAGCGCAGATTTGCGCTATCGTGCACCAGATTTTATTTTTTATTTTTTTTTGTTTTCTACTGCTTCTGCTGCTTACGTGGACTCCACCAAACCCTTTTTTTTTTTTGGTGGGCTACAGGAAACACATAATAATTGATGTGGTTCAGCTCAACGGCTTTGCGACGGGCGGGCGACGAGCGCGGCGGACGGTGGCGCATATAACGAGGACAGAAGCGGTGCGACGTGGCAACACTCGGGTTTCGAACAACGACGCAAACAAGGGCGCGATGAAAAATGATAACGATAGCGTGAAGAAGACGACGACAACACGAAGAAGACGACGGCGCGAACAACGCGCAATTGCAATGAAGACGACGATAACACAAAGAACGGAAGAAAATATGGGTATAAAAAATTCTCCCCCGCTCCGATTGAAGACATCTCAATCGGAGCGGGGAAGAGGGTAGAAATTTGTTTTTTTTGTGGATCTAGGGTTTATGGCTCTGATACCATGTTAGAAATAAGAGGGAGAAAAAATAATAATGAAACCCTAAAATCCTTGTTATATTATAGATGGATTAAAACCCTTTATATAATAGTACAAGATAGTGTTACACGTGTAACATACTAACAAACTAATATAATAACAAATTGATATATAATCTAATACATTTAACAATTTGTGAACATGATATTATTGATTTATCATAAAAGACTTGTTTTTGTAAAGTGCAGAGTAGATTTGGAATAAAAAAAAGGGAACAAATCCATACCCTCACAATACAAAAATCCAGATAACCCTTTATATTTTTTCTAAATCCAAATAACACCCTATAAACATAATGAAAAGCCAAATCGGCCCCGGAGTTAATTAACCAGTAACATAATTAGAGTATTATGTTATCCTAACCCATACAAACGGAAACAATACACATAACCCCTGTAAATTACCTTTTTACCCCTCCCTTTTAATGGACTTTATTCTTCTTCCTTTCACACCGTTGCAGGCACACCGGGATCTGATGGTTGTGGCGACCCTCATCTCGGCCTTATTTTAATAGGTCCCTCAAAAGTCAAAACATTAAAAAAATTCACACAAGTCTTTACACTGACAAATTTGCCCCTAATTAATTGAAATGCCAAAAATGTCTCATCTTCTTCCTAACCACCATTGGCTCTATGCCTCCATTGCAATCTTCTTCGCCATTTTTCTTCATTACAGGTCACCACTGTTGTATTATTACTGTGACACCACGTTGTTGTCAAATGTCAATCACCAATTGTGAATACCATTAATTGCCATATGTAGTGTGAATAACTGTTAAAATGCTTGATGAAATGTGCAAGAATAATTTTCTTTAGTCCTTCATGTGTTTGTTGTAATTCCGAAACAAAACTTGCAAATTGTTGTGTGTTTCATTTATAGCAGTCATGCATTTGATAAGATTCCTAAATGGACTTGAGGGTTAGTCTTCATTTTTAAACATCTATACCCATGAATGAAATATATATTGCTTGTACAAGGAGCGGTTTGTGATTTAACTGTCTTCATGCGCAAAAACCTTGTAGACTTTTCAAAAAAACCATTGTTTTCATGCACAAAGACCTTCCTGTATTTTCATTTTGCATGTACATGTGCTATTGGCCATCATTCATGGAGACACCATGATGTATCTATGAAACCACATTTGAGTGCACGCACAAGCCCAAAAGCCTCACATGCCACTTGAACCCGTATGAAAGAGCATAGAAAAACCAGCCTCGCATCAAGAATCACACAACTTTGGAGGCGGCGTTCTCCATTCCCTGATGGCTCGAGCCTGATAGCAGCTCCAACCACGCCTTCGTCCGCGGCTCCCACCTGTCATGGAATCTGCGCCTCGTCGATTCACTGAAGACGCTGCCGAACCTGGATGTCGAGACGAGGGCGTCGGATGCCATCCAGGCGGCGATGAACCGGAGTCTGGCCATGTACCCCGACAAAGCGAGCTCAAACGTCTATAATGTTAGGGTTAGGGTTCCGGTGCCCGTCGCGCAGGTGCTCAAACCCAAGCCGTTCTTGGCGTCGCTCGCGGTGGACGGGTGGAGGGCATGGTACTGCTTGATAACCTATTTTGAGACGGGGCAAAAATGTAATTTTAAATGTTGGGTTAAGGGTTAGTCAACCAGGGGTTAAGTTGACAGACAAAAGGAGCTATTTGGATTTTCAAAGTGTTTGCAGGGGTGTTCTATGAACTTTTTTCAAAAAAGTAGGGGTTTATATGGATATCAGACAGTTTGCAGGGGGTAATGTGGATTTTTTCCATGAAAAAATTATGCGCCGAATTATACAGCCATTGTTAAGAAAAAAATTATATGTCTATATGCATTTAAATAATATTTATTAGAAGGGCACTTTTATATCCAGATCCGTTTTCAGCCTCAATTCCAGTTCTGTATAAGTTGATAGAAAATTAACAATGCATATGCTCACGTTAACAAGGCATATGCTTTGAAATAATTTTTTTACATTTTCTATAATTGCATCAATACAATTCATTGGAGTATATGCTTCATTTTTTTATAAAAGCATGTATCTCATGAGATGGGGTATACTATTTTTTAAATATTCAAAACTCATGTAAACCATAAATTGAGGCTGAAAATAGAGCTGGAAGTAACATTATCCTTATTAAAAACTACGAATATTTCATTATAGTTAAAAGAATTTTATTTGTTTGATTTTTATTAGGATTTATTGGGACATGATCTGAAGACATCATAAACAAGGTGGTTATGGATTTCAAAATAAAATTGTGGGTGGGCCATGGGCCAGGAAAGGATAGAGATTGACATTGTGGAGTCAAATTGGGATCGGGTTACGTTAATTAATTAAAGGTGCTCTAACCCAACATGTCATATTTGGTGATTAATCACATCACGGTTTTTTTAGGCCAGACATGTCTATGCTATTAAGGGTGTGTTTATGCATGATGTAAATTGAAGGAAAGTGAGGGAAAATAAAACTTTTCTCTTTGACCACTCAAAAAGCTAGCATTTGTGTCAAACAAAGAAAAGAAAAAAAATTTCATCACTTTCTCTCTCTTAATTTGTCTTATTAGAAAAAATGGGAAAAACTTTTCCTTTCCCTATAGGTGAGAAATTGAGAGAAAATGATGGAAAATTTTTCCACCACATGCACAAACACCTTGAAAGTTGATCAAAGGGAAAAAAATTTACTTTCCACCATTTTCCCTTTGACCCAAATTCTTTCACTTTCTTTCATTTTTCCTTCAACTTTGTGCACAAACACACCCTAAGTAATAAAAAAAATGTCCGAAGAGATAATGAGAAAAAAAAACATAAAATCAAGGAAAAAGAAATAAAATAGTTCACCTAAAAAACGCCATAGATAAGAGAGCTCTACCAAGTTTCGACTCAAAAATAAAAAACAATCAGGCCACTCTCATATAGTCCTCTCACCCACCCGGATGCTAGCTAGTGGCCCCACCAAGTGACAACATTTTTTTTTTAAGAATGATGCTCATCAGAATTTGATCTCTTAACTTCTTTCACAGAGATGAAAGATGTTTGCTGACTTAATCAAACTTGATTTGTTACATGAGAGCAACGAATACAACTCTTATAGTAGCTTCGAAACACATTTTGAAAACCATGAATATGTTAAAAAGAAAAAGGACATAATATCTGACTTTATTTACACTTGCACACAAGGCTCGACCGCGTGAAAACCACCATTCATTACCCAATAGGCGTCTGAAACCCATTTCGATACAGTTCGAGAGATGAGCGAAAAACACACATTTGAGAAGTTGAACACCATAACATGTGACCCAGGGCTGAATATATGGCTCTGTTCTTTGGTCACCAATTGTCATGCATTTTAATTCTTCAACATTTATCATTTTCGTTTAATAGGATATATATATATATATATATATATAGTCGGGTGCGATTCACATCGATCGTCGAATGCGATGGACCCGCGATCGAACGGCCCACGTCGCTGCCGCACCCGCCGTTCACCGCACCTAATCGCTCGTGTGTGTGTGTATGTGTGTATATATATATATATACACACACACACACGCGTGCGCGCGGGTGATTATATCATGTTTGTTTAGTAAAATTTTTAAAAAAATTTCTGTGAAACCAAAACAAACAGACGAAGGTAGTTTACCAGCTTAACCGTAAAGTCAGTTACGAAAGATCCCTCTATAAAAAATAAAATAAAAAAATCTACGTGCATATATATATCCCTTTTATTTGACTCATTCATTGAATGTTTGACGTTTGAAGGTACGTATATAATCTGAAGCACATCGTGTACAATAATTTATTTTTAAATAATGGTTTCAGTGCTTCCTTTTTCAAACAGTAGCCTACGAGTCGAAGTTATATAATGGAGGAAGTGGACTCAGAAACCGTAAAGTCATGGAACCATATAACATATTATAAAACATATATAAAAAGCTGCCTCGGCTAAAAACGTGGATAATATAATGAATTTGAGGGGGGTCCTTATGACCTTATGCGAGTACTGTCTCGTCACCCATAATTGAACTGCGTGCGAATTGCAGGTCCGTTCGGGAGTCGACCTATGAATTTCTTCAACGAATAACAAGATGATCAGCCACCTAACAAGTAACGATGCATGCAAATCACAATATGTACTCTCTTTTTTTTCCAACTTTTTTTGTTTTCAATTCACGGAAATTAGGGGTGTAACTTGGGCGGGTTGAACCCGACCCAACCCGACTCGTGAGCGGGTTTGGGTTGGAGTTTTTTGGCGTCGGGTTCAACCCGACCCGAACCCGAACCAACCCGAACCCAATTCGGGTTGGGTTCGGGTTGGGGGGTTCAACCCGAACCCGACCCCCCAAGGCTAACAAATATTATGCTGCCATAACAACATACCTATATCTAAAACCCTAAATTCCTAAAACATAATAAACAATTACACAAATTAGAGTATCACTATGTTTGTTGTGTTTGGGTTAATTATTATAGATATTCACTTTTAATTATTTGTATATAAGGTTTAATTAATAATTAATTAGAGTTTGTTTTGTTGTTTATTAAATATTTTGTATGATATTTTAGATGTTAAATCCGACCCGACCTGACCCGAACCCTGCCGAACCGGACCCAAACCCGACCGAACCCGAATTCAACCCGAACCTGACCCGAACCCGCGGGTTGAGATCGGGTTCGGGTTTGAGTTGAACCCTTCGGGTTGAGGCCGGGTTCGGGCTCGGGTTCAGATTGGACTCTCTGTAATGCGGGTTAATGTCGAACCTGACCCGAACCCGACCCAACCCGCCCGAGTTGCACCCCTAACGGAAATTGCGTTTCAACATAACGTTTGCGTTTCAACATAACGTTTTGGTGGCAAGATATAAATCCTATAATAGACTATCATGCCACCCATATCGCCACGTGGCATCATGCAAAGAAACCATGCAAACCTACCAATTCAAAACTGCTTCAATTGACCCACAAAACCACTCTCAAGTCCCGATCAGATGTTTGACTATTTGTATAAGAGGGAGTTTCATGAACTCACGCAATGCGTATGTGAGAGCTTATTATGAATTTCAACGTAGACTTTTGCATCACTTATCGTCGGGTGGGCCCACCTCTCTATCCAGCCTAACTCATGCTTTGATGGGCCAACTGACTCCTCAGAATAGGTAGGTGGACATATACAAGATTCTATCTTGGTCACGTTTAGATAAATTTCCAGGTACGTACCTTATCCCTTTCAAATATGGCATGCAAAATAGCAATAAAAAATAATAAAAATTCAAAAACTGTGGTATAGATTTCATCATGGTTTTTTTTTCTAAAATTCAAATCTAAAGCATTTGAGTCCCTATAAAAAGGGCACCTCCTACTCCTCTCCTTCACATATCATAGTTTCAAACAAAATCATAACACTAGCAAACTTGTTAGGTGACCATGGCCAACCAAGCATTGTCTTTCATCTGCACTGTCTTCCTGCTCATAAGTCTGTCATACTCTGAAGCTATACCACCTTGTAGCCAAACCCCGTACCCTGATGTATGCAATTATCTCATTTCCACTAGTCCTTTATACACTCAAGACCAAGAACAGTTAGGGTTCCGTGACCTAGCTTTCAGGGCTACCATGGCCCATGCCCAAAAGGTTCACCAACTCGCATCAGCCATGGACCTTGGGTCAATTGATTCACGAGTTAATGGCGCATGGACTGATTGCATGGAGGTGTTTGAGGACACCATCAGCCAACTCAGTCGCTCGACGGGGTCCATGAGTCCCGTGAGCTTCGACGACACCCAAACATGGCTTAGTGCCACTTTAGCCAACCAGCAGTCATGCATTAATGGCTTCAATGAGCTCAATTTGGCTTCACACATACCATCCTTACCATTTGTTTCCAACAACATGTCTGAGATTCTTAGCAACTCTCTTGCTATAAACAAGTTCATGGGGGTGCCTACTAAGTCTTTGGGGGGTAGGAAGTTGCTTTCCAATGGGTTCCCAAAATGGGTATCTTCAAATGATAGGAAGCTCCTTCAATCACCAAGTGCATCATCACAGGCTAATCTTGTGGTTGCTCAAGATGGGTCTGGGAATTACAAGACCATATCGGAAGCGGTGGCCGCTTCTGTGAAGTTGGGGGCGGGGACAAAAAGATTTGTAATCCATGTAAAAGCTGGAGTGTACAATGAGAACGTACAAGTATCTGTGAAGAATTTGATGCTCATCGGAGATGGGATTGACTCTACAGTCGTAACAGGAAGTAAAAATGTTCAAGATGGCTCCACAACCTTCCGTTCAGCTACTTTTGGTAAGTCTTCTTATTGCATATTAAATACCGATGAGACTTCCAACTTTATTCAATTTTGGTGTTAAGCACATCATAATATAACAATTATAGTTATAAAAATGTCATGGAAAATCATGATTTCCATAGCAATAGGGGTCCATGCCATTTTTTCAATGAAAATATATACTGTCTTATATAATATAGTGGTATTATTTCAAACATTCCGCATGCAACTACTCTTTTTTCTCACATATTTTAATGGTCAGCGTGCAATCTCATATCTCTATTGTTAGAAGAAATATTATGTAATTATTAGAAGAAATATCTCTTTTATTAGAAGAAATATTATGTAATTATTGGGTGGTTCATAATTGATATAATTTTATTTGACTAAGATCAATGTTTGTTTCGCAAAACAATACAGCACACCCAATATTATCTATATTAAATATCAATATTTTCTTTATTACAAGTTGAAATTTACAAAATTAATTAATTATTTCCCCCCCTGCAACATGTCCTGTCAACCACCATCTAAAACGAAAAAGGACCCTTGCAAAGCCGTTCTTTAATTGTTTTTTTCTTCTTAAATAAACTAATTTGCAAGTCTAGTAATAGAAAAGTTTCTAGAATAAATCTTTAGCAATATCTTAACAAATAGTTGGAAAAAAACCTATCATCACTATTATATGGTTGGAAAAAAAAAAACACGTATAACTCTGATTCAATCTTTGCAGCGGTCACTGGCGATGGATTCATAGCCCGGGGCATGACGTTCCAAAACACAGCCGGTCCACAGAAACACCAAGCGGTGGCGATGCGTTCAGGCTCAGACCTCTCGGTCTTCTATCAGTGCAGTTTCAAGGGATACCAAGACACCCTCTACGTCTACTCCCAACGCCAGTTCTACCGCAACTGCGACATCTACGGCACCGTCGACTTCATATTCGGAGACGCCGCGACCGTTCTTCAGAGCTGCAACATCTACGTCCGCAAACCGATGAGCGGACAACAGAACACCGTGACCGCCCAAGGTCGAACCGACGCCAATGAGAACACAGGAATCTCCATTCACAATTCAGTTATAACCGCGGCCTCAGACTTGAAGCCCGTGCAGGGATCGTTCAGGACGTACCTTGGACGTCCGTGGCAGCAGTACTCAAGAACTGTGGTCATGAAGAGTTCGCTCGATAGCGTGATCAATCCGGCTGGGTGGTTGGCATGGAGTGGTAATTTCGCTCTGAGCACTTTGTATTACGGAGAGTATATGAACACGGGCGCGGGAGCATCTACGGCGGGCCGAGTGAAGTGGCCCGGGTTTCACATCATGAGCGGCGCAGACGCGGCGAAGTTTACTGTTGGGAGCTTCATTTCTGGGAGTTCTTGGTTACCGGGGACTGGTGTCCCTTTCACTGCAGGGCTTTGAAGTCTTTTTTATATTTCATATATAATTCTTTTTTGTTTGTTTGTCATGAATATGTAGGTGTAAACTTGCATATTTAAATGTTTCTAGCTGGTTGTTAGGGATTGTTATGCTGTATGATATATATTGATGCAAAATTAATAAATAAAAGTGGTAAAGGTATTTTATTTGACTTCCTCGTGGTGCCAAACTTTCTCATAGCTTTTATAGCTTTTTACGTGTATGTATGCTCTTGTTATATTCTATTTTTATGGAAATACCTATATAAAAATAATTCTTATAAAAATATTCATCAAAATTTTATATGTTGTGTATCGGGTTAAATGTTATTGTTAGAATGATCACATTTAGACTATGAAAAATTATTGAAAAGTTTAAAATACATATGTTTCATCTTCTTTTTCAATGCCCAAAATAATATATTGAGTATGAATGAATCAGAAATTAACGCAGCGAAAAACTAGATAAAAAGATCCAATAAGCGTTGAAATCTCATAAACACCTTGAATCCACAAGGAACCCTTGAATCCACAAGGAAGAAGCTCCAAAACAGAGGGAATTTTGAAATATTATTGATAAAAACTTAAAAACCCTAAATTACAAGTCTGATATTTATACTAATAGCATAAAATAAAAATTACTAAAAATAGTAAAATCCGAAAACTAATTTTCCAGATTCTATGAGATTCTAAATGATCATAGGAATTGATAGAAATCAATTCCGATCTGTTATGATTGAGATACCACAAATCTAAAACTTACTAAAAATAGTAAAATCTCTAATTTAAAGCCCTAAATAAATAAATTTTCAAAAAATAAAAATTGTTAGTTGTATAACAGCTAATCCAGAAGATCTCCTCGATATATTTCACCATGTCAAATTTCGTGCGATTCCGAGATCGTGACCATTGATTTGAATTTATTTGGTGAAACACTTTTGATGATCTCATCCGCATAATCTGTCCTACATCAAAAATAGATATTAAAAATTAACCCTGGTTGGGTTCTGATCGGATAATCGACGTTGAACGTCAACTGAGGAAGCGGCGTCGCAGTGTGGGACTCGTCCCGGGTAATCCCATTTTGGTTGGTACCTTTGACGGCAGGGCTTTGAATTCTTTTTCTTGTAATATAATTCATGTTGTTTGTCATGCATTTATTGGTTAAAATTTGATATTTAAATGTTTCTTGTTATTACGGAATGTTACGCTGTAATATATATATAGATGCGAAATAATAAATAAATAAAAGTCATAAAGGTATTTTTTTTATATGAAAAAGTCTTAAAGGTACTTTATTAATTTGACTTCCATTTGCTGTTAAACTTTCTTTGCTGTGTAATTTTTCATTGTAGCGGTTTCCCTCGCACGTCAATCGAGGAGGCGGCGTGGCAACGTTGCACTTCAGTTGATTTTTATTTTTAGTAATATAATGACTACTTTTACTTTATTTAAAGTAATATAATTTATGATTTTATTTAATTATATTTTAAATGATGTAATATATGATTTTTATATAATACATATATTTCCTTATTTTATTGCCTTCCTAATTAAACCCATCTCTCCCTTTATAAAAGCTTATGCATTTCTCTCTCTATAAAAAAAAATGTTGGCATTGTGGATTTTTTTCAATAGAAGGTACTTTTTTTTCTATTTTTTAAATTTTATATTGATTGTTTATTATGAAGAACATGAATGTGCATATGTATGAAATATTGTTCCATTGATATTTATTATATTAAATTATATTTTATGTTGGGTATGATAATTCGTGTTGAATTTCAATAATTGAGTTTTTTATTTGTTATTTTAAAAATCTAAAAAAAACTCTATGAAAGTCTACGATAATCAATAGAAATCTACCTCTGAAAGTCTACAAAAGTATGTGAAATTCCATGAGAATCAATATGTGAAAGTTTGCAAAAGTCTGTAAAAGTTTGTGAAAGTCAATGAGAGTTAATATGTGAGTCTACAAAAGTCTATGAAAGTCCACGAAAGTCAATCTCTGAAAGTCTGCAAAAATCTGTGAAAGTTCATGAGAGTCAATATATGAAAGTATGTAAAAACGATAAAAATCTGTGAAAGTCTGTAAAATTTACAAAAGTTCATCACTTAAATAATGTCCACAGAAATCCATCAAAGTCTGTATCGACTACCCCCCTAAATTTATATCAAAATGCTTAATATACAAAAAAAGCATGTCCCAGATTTTTATGGCCCTTTTTAGAAAGGGGTCTAGGCAGTTCCCTTGATGGCCTCTGCATAGGGCCAGCCTTGAATTTTAGTTTGAGTTTGAGTTATTGGAACTGTTCAATCAAAATTTCAGGGAGTTTGGTGTAAATTAAAAAAAAAATGCAATTTACATTTTGAATGGCACAGTAAACGTCAATTAAACTTTAGGACTTACAAATACATTTAGAAATGCCAACTTCGTCTGCCTTTCCATTGAAATGAATAAACCAAAATTGCTTCTCAAGAAGACTAGAGTTTAGTTTTAATTTCCTCTCTTATTTTCCAAGCAGAGGATTTTCTAAATCTGTGTGAATTTCCCACGTGGTGGAGTCAAACATGATGACAACCTGAGCGTCGTATCCATTCTCATCTCCAAAGCCCCATCAACGATGGACCATGGGTGCACCCAGATTCATTTATATATTTCCACAAAAAACAAAATCCATAGATGCCAACCAATTACATAAAAAATAATGAACTGTCAACATTCAGACATGAAAAGCTTGTCCAATGCAGACAATACTTGGTCAAATCCAAGCCAACAAATATATAAAGTTCATTGGTATATTAGATTATCATCAGTTGATCAAGACTCATGGGCAGTGACGACAAATCCATGATTTAATTTAAAGGGGGCTTAAAATTGATGTTTATATGAAGGAAAATGACATGTAATCTCCATTTGCAGTTCTGACATGTTTTGATTTTTTGTCTAAAGTGTATATTTAGATTATGGACATTTTATTATAGAAAAATGATGTACATTTGCATATGAATTAAATGTATTTTTTAAATTTTTTTGTAATGTAGTGCATCAATGACCACTGAAGTTGCGAAACATACCAATGACTGGGTACGTAACAGGAACATGTGACCTGCCCTACAACAAAGATCCCACAATTTGATCGAACCCCCAATTTCTAAAACCAGTTACCCAAAAAGGAGGGAGACAATACAAATTTGTTAAACGTTAACGTATGCATGAATGAGACCACTTTAACATGTTTGTCTTTCAGAGTTCAAAATAGTCAGCTAGCGCACACAAAACCAACTTTGGGCCTTATAAAAGGCTGCCTATCCCTCCAATTCTCAAACCATCCAAAACTTTCAAAGAAGAGAAAAAAATTACACAAACCACCTATCATACTCGATACCCAATCCACCATGGCCAAGCTTGTAGTAGCTCATCTAATAAGCATCATCAGCCTTCTTTTCCTTCTTAGCCATGCTAAAGGAAACCAAATCATTTCCTCATGCAGCCAAACACCATACCCAGATGTCTGCAACTCATTCATTAGTGACACTCTTCTCTCCTCAAAAGACCAATACTCCCATTTCAATTTTCGTGGCATGGCCCTCCAAGCAACAGTGGACAGAGCAAAACAGGCTCACCAGCTCGCTTTGGCCGTAGAACCCAATTCACTCGACGTGTTAGCCAAAGCAGCTTGGACCGACTGCTTGGAACTCTCTGAAAGCACACTCAGTCACCTCAACCATATGGTGGGTTCTACTGCAAACACCATCAGCTCAGAAGACATTCAGACCTGGCTGAGCGCGGCCTTAGCCAACCAACAGACCTGTCAAAATGGGTTCATCGAGATGGGTCTGGGTTCGCACTTACCATCACTACCATTCTTGTCTAGCAACATTTCAAAGATGCTCAGCAACTCTCTCGCCATCAACAGTGGAGCGAGTGTTTCAAATTCTAAAATCAAACCAAGTGG
This sequence comes from Acorus calamus, assembly GCA_030737845.1. Lineage (NCBI taxonomy): Eukaryota > Viridiplantae > Streptophyta > Magnoliopsida > Acorales > Acoraceae > Acorus > Acorus calamus. The sequence goes on along the minus strand of CM060866.1, from coordinate 4,518,234 downwards.
TGGGCGCAAGTTGCTCTCCAATGATGGTTTCCCAGAATGGGTAAGGCTCAATGATCGTAAGCTTCTCCAAACATCATCAAGTGCTGCTTCACAAGCAGATATAGTAGTGGCTCAAGATGGGTCTGGGAACTACAGGACCATCAGTGAAGCAATCGCTGCGGCATCCACAGCGAGGAGCGGAACGAAGAGGTTTATCATTCACGTGAAATCGGGTGTGTACAGTGAGAATGTTAACATACCACAATCAATGATCAACCTGATGCTTGTTGGGGATGGGATTGATGCGACTGTTGTGACTGGTAGTAAGAGTGTCATTGATGGGAGCACAACCTTCGCTTCTGCCACCTTTGGTGAGTTCTATATTAGATCTTTAATTTGGTGTTGTCCATTGTTAGTTATATTGCATGGTCGGCCCTGGGCATGCAAAACGCATGCATGGGCTGCCTACTAATTATCTGTTCATCACTTGTGACACTTTTTCAGCCGTAACCGCCAGTGGATTCATCGCAAAAGGAATGACATTCGTAAACTCAGCCGGACCACAGAAGCACCAGGCCGTCGCATTACGATCCGGTTCAGACCTCTCCGTATTCTACCAATGCAGCTTCCAAGGATACCAAGACACCCTCTACGTCTACTCCCAACGCCAGTTCTTCCGCAACTGCGACATCTACGGCACCGTCGACTTCATATTCGGAGACGCCGCCGCCGTCTTCCAGAGCTGCAACATCTACGTCCGCAAACCGTTGAGCAACCAACAGAACACTGTGACCGCGCAAGGTCGCACGGACCCCAACGAAAACACAGGGTTTTCCATACATGAATCTCTTGTCACAGCCGCTTCAGACTTGAAACCAGTGCAAGCTTTATTCAAGACTTACATTGGTCGGCCGTGGCAACAGTACTCAAGGACTGTGTTCATGAAGACTGAGTTGGATAGCTTGATTGATCCCGCTGGATGGCTTGAGTGGAGTGGAAATTTTGCTTTGAGTACTCTTTATTATGGGGAGTACATGAACACAGGCGCTGGAGCCTCCACAACCAGCCGAGTTAGGTGGCCTGGATTCCATGTCATGAGCGCAATTGATGCGGCCAAGTTCACCGTCGGTAGTTTCATTTCGGGTGCGTCGTGGATTCCGGCCACTGGTGTTCCTTTCACTGCAGGGCTTTGAGAGTGTGTGTTGGTTTGTTAGTTTGTAGTGTATTTTTATTTAATGATTAATTAATTATTTTGCTATTGTTAATGTTTTTTTTATTGGTACACACAACTATACTCATACCTTTTGTCTCTAATTTGTTGCGTTACAGGACAAATTGGTTGATAGAAAATTAAAAATTATTTTTCATTATTGATGATCATCACTCTGTTATCATGTATTCAATATTTGAGAAGAATAGAAAACATGAAGAATTAATCAATCTGAAATTTTGCTGCAAAAATAAATGGACGGGAGAGAGTGATTAACGCAAAGTAGAAATGAACGGGGCAACAATGTAGGTTTTACATACCAAGTGCTTAGGGTCCATCTGATTTCATGTACTTTGAATTCATAGAGATTTCAATACGTGAAAAACATGTTCCCCGGAAATGAAAACTATTGTTTGGTTGTATTGAAATTATTTTACGGAGTCATTTATTTTCCAGTAAATTGTATATATGAAATTATTTTTTATTTGTGGTTCTATAAATTTCAAAAATCCTATTCTTCATATATATGCATTAATATGAAGTTATGAATATAAAAAATACAATGACCACAAATATATTAAAATAATTAATAAATTTTATAAAAAAATTCTCTTGTTTGATTCTACTAAAATTATTTTATAGAAAATAAATTCCATTGTTTTTTTATTTATAAAATATTATTAAAATAAAGTCCTAAAATATTGTGATTTATAAAATATTATTAAATTTTAAATCTGATTCTATATCTATTTTAAGTCGTAAATAAATTAGTCTTATTCAAATCAAGATATAAGATCTTGAAAATCTATGGGTGATTTGGAAAATCTTAAAATATTTTGTAATCGTGTCTTGTTATCCAAAATTTCCTCTGATTTGAATTAGAATCTTTTTAGTTTTTATCATATTTTAATAACCCCTGTGGATTTACTATTTCACATTTTATTCAACCGAATGTAAGTTTAAAATTTTATTTTCATTCTATGGGTCCCTTTGGATATGAGTTGACATAGATTCTGCATTTGAAAAATTAAAATTCTGAAACTCAGATCCAAACATATTTTCAACATTTAGCTTTTCAAATCACAATTTTTATTTTTAAGCCAAAAAATCTTGTGGTTGAAAATCTAATAAAACATAACTTTTTAAAAGCTGAGTTTGAAAAATAAGATTAATCTTAAAGTTTCAACCTCAAATCCAAACCCTATATTGCAAAAGGAATTTCTAAGTAATAATAAAAAATTATATCCTTTCAAATTATTTTTTATATATAATTAAAATTAAAATATTTTTATATTTTAATCAAAATTATAATCTATGCATATTAAAAAATATTCAAATAATTTTTTATATCTATGTAAATTACATAATTTTATATTTCTCTTCTAAAAAAATTCTTGTTGGTTAAACATTCAACAATTGAATATTTAGATTCACAAATAAAATATTTTAAATCAAAATACATATGATAAGATAAGATGAAATAAAAAATAAGAACGATAATGCGGAGAAGAAAGAAAATGGAGAAGTCTCTGAAGATTTGAAGGATTTGTTGTTTCATGGAAAACGGGGTCCTCTCTATTCGATCCCAAAATCAGGATTTTAAGGTGGTTACAAAAATTATTTTTTATAACCACTTTTTTCTTTTTTCTGAGGTATCCAAACACACTCTCAGTAATCTCTTTTTCTGAGAAAAAGTTTCACGTCAACAAACGCCCCTGTGTACTATGTATTTCTGTGAGTTTAGGGTACTCAGGTGAAGATAGCTTGGTATGTCCGACTATAAGCCAGTTACAAGGGGTCCCTCCGTTACCAAAAAAACACAATGACAAGTTTCTTAGGTACTTATAAATACCCCATCAAGGGTGGAGTGGAGTTACTCAAGCCCCTGTTTGAAATTTGAGGTTGGGTATTTTCAATTGTCCTTTTGGATTGGAGTGTGTTAAATTATTCAGTTATAATACCCAGACCTTAAAATATAAGTCCCGCTCATAAGCCTCATAAAGTGTAATCATTTCATTAGTTGACTTGTTGAGTTTTCAAAATGGGTAAAATGGTAAAATATAAATATGTCATTCATTAAAAATTTATCACATTAACCTAAATCCCCTCATTTTCTCTTTTCAGTTATGACTCTTCCATGTGAATCTTGAAATCCATTTAGATATAAAAAAATCCTCATTCGTTTAGTTGAAAATCCACTTTCGTTCCATTTCATCAACCTTCACGGCCGGCTCGATGTTCTTCCACTGAACAGATCAATCGAGCACTGAACAACGATCTTGGAATGACTGCTCCCCTTAGGATCGACATCGTGGAAGCCATGGAAGCTTAATTTTTCTCTGTATTAAAAAAATGTTATTTATGAAATAGAGAGAGAGAGAGAGGTAAAATGATTACGTAACATTTATGTCATCATAACTATAACAGAATGTAACAATGTTGCATAAATGTAACAGAAATTTGTGAATATAACAGTCTTATGACTGTAGAAACAAAAAAAAAGAGGAGAAGAAATGTAGTAGACACTTCTATAAAAGTAATTCAAACATTTGCTCTTAATGGTTAGTTACATTGTAATGTAACCATATTGCATAAATGTATCTATTTCGCAGCAATAAACACATATAATTTATTGTTACATTTCTGAATGTAACAAATATAGATCAATACACGCATGCGATTGACCATTACATTTACGAATGTAACAAAAATAACACAAATATGAAAAATAGATATTTACATTGTCAACAATGTAACAGTAACATCATACAAATTATTCATATATAAAATGTAACAGTATCGAGTGTTAAATTTAAGATATAAGAGTAAAACAATTAAAACATTGGAAAATGACATTCAATACATTAAAAAATTCGTGTTTAAAATTTAAAAAAAATCAGTAAAACAAATCTCGATTAAGAATCCAATAATGTCAAACACGATCCTACAAATATTGAGACGAAATCCAAATTGAAAAAAAAAACAAATCCGTGACTTCAAATACCTTCGAAGTAGAAATTAGGGCTATGAAAGGAATTGACAATGGAAAATTGACGAGAAAGGAATAATAAAAAAAGTGAAAATAAATGTCCCACGTGCGATTACACATGTGGAAAAAAAAGTAAAACATACTTGTCTCCACATTTTGTGGGGATCAGTTACAAAAAGAAAACAAAATTTTCACACAGGGATATAATAAGTATTGGACATATACCACCTCATGGGACATGTGATGTTAGAGCTTAGAAAATATTATTCTAAATTATTATGTTATTACATATAGTTATCTAATTAGATACGTATTATATATTATATATATATATATATATGAGATATTCAAGTTTTTCATCTCACCCCTAACAGCTTTTCCATTTGAAAAAGAACAATGTTGAGAACAGTACTGAGGGACATTCTGTGGACAATCCACCAGAGTTATAATTTTTTTAAATAATGAATGTTATCTAATGAGTATATATTTTTATAAAAAGGTATATAGTTTCATGATATAATGCATTGACTTATTGAATAAAAAATATAAAAAATTGCTATTGAGACAGGTATATGATCATGTTTGTTGTAGCTTAAAATTACAGATTATATATTATAACTCATAGATTATAGATTATAACTTTTTTGATAAGCAGTTAATATGTTTGTTGTAGCTGTTGAAAATCAGAGAATATGCAGTTGTGGATGTTTATTAGAATAAGTTATAAAATAGTTTTTGTTGTGTAATTTTCAAAAATACCCCTTCCATGTGTATAAGTTAAATTTAATTTCTCTTTATAAAATAATGTGGTTTTACTTATAAAATGATGATGATTCACTCATCATATATTAACATTAAATAAAATGTAAAAAATTTAATGAAATATTGGATTCCACATTAATTAAAAAAGTAGAACTTGAGAGACAAAAACATAGAACTTGATCTCTGTTAATAAAAAATACAACTAAAATATTTTAGCTGTAATCTAAATTTTATTTTATTAAAAAAAATTACAATCCAAAGTTTTAATCTTACATGAGTTAAGTTTCAAAACAAATATCTATATGAGTTATTTCAAATTTTTAGTAGATGAAAGGAATATTCAGAAAAGATGAAAAGATTTATCTTTCTTTAAATAAAGTGAATGGTATTAAATGTCCAACAGATTTTTTTAAACATTAATCTATAAGTTATAATCTGAAAAGCATCATAACCCAACTTATAGATTATGACTTTTTAAAATTGTTTTTAGCTTAAATAAGTTTTAATAAATTCAAACAAACATGCAACAACTGTTTATTTTAAGTTAAAAGCTATAATATGCAATTTATAAGTTTTAACAAAGTGATAACCCAAAGCACTTTCCAACTACATTGCAAGACCATCCCAATTGTTAAAACGTAAAGATCATTTTGGGTGGAGAATTAAAACAACCATCTCATCCGCACAAAAAAAATAACAACCATGGTCATCTCCCAATCCGAGTGGACTTATAACAATCACGGGACAGCTTCAGGCAGTCCAACCAATGCAGAATCTCCGCGTTCGGATCCCTCTCAGTGACGACGTCAGTGACAGTGATCTGCAGAGCACCTCGGAAGAACGTGACACGACCCCGCACTCTCACAAGGGATCCCAACCGAACATCCGCGGCATAGCCGGATGAAGCCTCGGCCATCAGAATGGCGTCCAAAGGGTCGCGCCGGGCGAAATAGGGGGAGTCAGGGGACTGGTTGAGCCATAATATGCAGGGGATGCAGCCGCTGCCGTCGTCCACCTGGAATTTCAAGAATTTGTCTCTTCGTTCATGGTATACGACGACTCCCACTGTCTCGGATCTCGCGATGGGGCGACCGTTTTTCATGGTGAAGGAAGGGGAGTGGTGGTGGTGGTGGTGGTGGTTGGTTTGGGTGAGAGAGAGGAAATCTGATGCCAGGAGCTTCACATGGGTGGTGGAGATGTGATCCATTTGTGGGAATTAGGACCAAATACAAAGGGTGATTTCTATTTGTAGAACTTTTTTTTATTTTTAAATTTTTAGACAAATTCTGTTGATTTTTAATTGCAAAACTACTGTGCTCTTCTATTAATTAAAAAAATAATGAGAAACAAGACGGTCAGACATCTACTAAAATCATTCAAAGGCATACATAAAAAACTACTCCAGAATCAACAAGCATCCCTGCTCCAAAAGCACAGAACTGGCTAATCATGTCTCATGGTATCATAAAATCTTTGAATTTTATTTGAATTTAAAATTTTGATTTTTATATTAATTTTAAAAATTTTGAATCTCATCTTAATTTTAAATTTTGAATCTTATCTTAATTTAAATTTTAAATTTTATAAATACTCGTATTTATTGATAGATGTGATGAATGAAATTTATCATGAATTTCTCCAACCATGTTATCCATAAAATCTTTATTAAATATATCCATCAATTTTGATATTAAAATATATCCGCATCCAGCCATCCACCATAAAGCTGTGTGGCCATTGAAGTGGTTGGTTACCAGTCTCGCCTAATAAGAACATTAAGCCCCTGTTTGAATATAGAATAGGCCAGCGAATAATCTTGAATAAAATAGAACAAATATTTTTTGGTGTTTGGATTCATTTAATATCTTGGGATAACCTATATCAAAATAAACTGGTATAAAATAATATATGGAATCCAGCCTAACCCTTAGAATTAAAGTTATTCCACCCAAATTATATGGGTCCACTGCCAAATCAACTATTATCATTTTTTCACATTTTATAAATCTCTTATCCACACTTTATTCACATTTTATCCAAACAACAAAAAATTGAAAAATTTTATTATTACGTTTTCCAACGAAAATAATTCAAAACATAACTAAATACAAAATTGTTTATTCTACTGTTATATCCACTTATACTGATATAATTATATATTTTAAAATAAATCTTATTCAGTATCCAAACATGGGTTAAGAAACTTCAGTGACCCCTCCACTTGAAAGAGTCAATAAAAAAAACTCATTTAGCTAGTCTTCATTAAACATCGGATCTCCAGCTTGACAGCTTTCCTCCAACGCTCATTCTAGTGTGTTAGGAGTGGTGGTAATCCAACCTCCCATCTTATAGATTGGGTGTCAAACATGTTAGCAAAGGATGATTCTGATGCATCTTTACGAGAGGGTCTCGAGTTAATATTTTTGTTTCATCTCAAAGGCTCCTAACTCAAACACAGTCAACCAGAGCCGGCCGTGTGGGTAGGCAACCTAGGCAACTGCCTAGGGCCCCTATCCCTAAGGGGACCCCAAATCTCTAAAAATATGAATGTATTAAAATTATTTGAGTATTTTTAAAATTGAATTTTTAAAATTTATTCGTTTCTCAAGAGGACATTATCCTTTCAATATGTATTGTTACATTTTCTTGTGTTTCATGCATAATTCTAATTTATATCTTCGATTTTTTAAACTGTATTTTGGTTTAATTATTTTTATATTTGAAATTTTTTAGTTATTTTATTTTAAAAAATCATCCATTTATTTCTTTTTATTCTTTTTTTAATTTTTCATAACTCATTTAAAATTTTCAATTATATAGGAATTTAATTTTACATTTGAATTTACAGGAAATGTAATCTTTTTCATTAATAGATCCTACATATTAAAGAGTTTGTTTTTGCTTTTTCTATTGTTAGTTAAAAATGAAAACTTAAATAATAGTTTTTCATAATGTGATTTTTGTTTTGTTTATATTTATTTATTTTGAAGATTAATTGTGTTGTTATTTTTTATATTTTTTTCACATATATTCTTTAGAGACTCATTTCATAAATTCGGCTAGGGCCATTTCAGTTTGATAAACATAAGGGCCGACCCTGCTGTCGACCCTAAAGTTTTGTCAAGGGTGTGGCTTATGCTTTGTTACTTCATCCAAATTTGGGTCCAATCTCACCGTTCGCATCATTATGTTGGCATGCAACTTGACCTTTTACCATTTCGGGTATGGATTTTTTTAGATCTTGCCCTCAACATAATCTAGATCTCTCATACCAGAATGATGCAAGCTTGTTGGGCAGCAAAACACGAAAAGCGCTTAAAAAGAAAATCTGAAAAGAGAGAAAGAAAAAGAGTAAAATTATAACTTCTATAGTTAAACAAAATCAAAAGATATAAGTAAAAAAGGGCTTAATCATAAAATAAAAGTCAAAACTTAGATGCCTCTCCCAACAATCAAGGGGTTCCAATTTATAGACCTCACAATTTCGTTAAGAATGACTAATTCTTATCAAAATCTCCAACCACCATTTAACAACCAAGGCTCCATTCCATCGGGTTGAGAAAAGCACAAGAGAAACGTAAAAGCGTTGTTTTAACGTGTTGACAAAGTAAAAAAAATACACATATGACACAAACACTGCACATCAAACGCATAAGCTATTTTTTTGTTTATTTCATAGATTGCGTCCGTCGGCACAAACACAAACGGGACGCAGGGCCAAACGGACCCTAAATATTTTTTATCCTCACCGTAATAAATCCTAACTTATGTTCAAATCCACAGATAAATCTATGATTACATGGTAAAAACTAACTAATTATCTAATTAAACTAATTATAAATTGCAATTTACCAAAAAATATTGCCATGCCCTTCAAACCATAAAGGAAATGGTGTTTATTAAACCACCACAGATCATCACATTATAACATCAAGGAGTTTGGTTAAATTTATTCTTCCAATAAACAAAATTAAATTAGGCCTCATCTCAAAATTTTATTGGATGGCCACATACAGCAAAAACCTTGCATAATTGTAGGGTACAGGACATGTTTTTAAGAGAATCATGCCTCCGAGGTACCTAATTCAACACAAGTATCATCATCTCAAAAAAAAAAAAAACTGACACTCTCCGATACAGCGAAACCCAGCTTATGATTTCTTTCAGCTTCTTTATGTAATAACGGTGGGGGCAGATCTACCAGTGAATGCTTGCATCTTTGAAAGCTTGAGTGCGACATCAACCTGTCAAGACAACAAATCAAATTCATTTCTTGTCCAATGTATAGCAAGAGTAAAAGATATATGACGAGAGGATTGAGATTCCTACAAGAGGAGCGAGCGCTTCTTGCGAGTCCCTTCCAGTCTTTGATGGATCTTTCATGTATTGTTCAATGTAGAGACGAATAGTTGCACCTTCCGAGCCGGTTCCGGATAGACGGAAAACCTAGCATGGCATTATCAATTACTTTAGAGGAGATTAACGATAGGCCTAGAGAATCATTTGTTTTTCGTGTGTAAGTAACGCCAGTGCATTTTTCAACTGTGCGTGCAGAGTCGTGGAAGCATGCTCCAAAGAGCATGAACCTTAGTGCTAACTCATTATCATGAAAAATTATTTTAATTCCTGTAATGCAACGGTATAAAGAAAAAGAAAACTACTTACAAGTCGTGACCCATCCTCAAAAAGATAGCGGATGCCCTGGTGCTTTGAGATGGAACCATCAACAGGATCTTTGTATTCAAATTCATCAGCCTTAACAACACTTGACACATCAGACCTTATACCCTTAATGATCCTGCAAGCAGACAATATTGAATGTCATCCACCACTAAGCTTCATATCCAAGTATCGCAATCATATTACAGCATTGTCTAAATGTCACATTTTAAACAGTAGTTGCAGAAAAAGTTTTATTCATCGTATAAAATAACGAAGTATAAATGCATGATAGCCAGAATTTGGTTTTATAAATTAATTTCCCATCATAAATGAAAGTGTGTTGCTTGTATAGGTATCTAGTACTTATACAGGTCAGCATATCTGCATCATAACATTCAACATCAGAGCAGTGACACTGTTCACTTACCAAATGTGCCATTGTTAGTAGACTAACTAGATCACAAACTTTATACTACAGCATCATGCATAGTTAGGTAGGTAAACCAATGGGACATGATGTTAAATAGACCAACTAAAATTAACAAGTTACAGTCAAATATACATATGGAAGAAACATGTATAATCATGCATGTGCTACATATGCCCATGAAGCAACATAATATAATGAATGGCATGTTCTTGTGTTAATTATAATTATAACAACGATTTATTAAATTGTGCATACATAGTTTATTTGTAATCATTCCATGTTTGTGTGTGCATTTGCATATCAAAGACATGCAACTCTAGAACATCATGCACAAGAAAACGTTAAAGACTACACAAATCACAACTTTTTTAATTCCATATTTTGCCTTTCCATAATCATATGATAAGATGAAATATATTCATTAATGATGTAATATAAAATTCGTAACTGAAGAGGGTCAGTTGACTCAGCTCAACATAAGCACTATGGAAGCCGGGTAATCTAAATTTTGTAATTGTTAATCCTAATCCCCAACAAACAACCATACTCGTAAGTATTAAGGCCAGAAACTACATGAACTTTCTAATACAAATGAAAGATATTGAAAACACATCATCAAAAATGTTAGAAGATTCCCTAATGAAAAGCAACTTAGAGACACCGCTAGGATATGACAGGCACAGGGCACTTCTACTCATTCCAATGTAGTTCACTCTTCAAATTATTAGTTCTTCAAATTATTAGTTCCCCTTCTGATCCTCAAGATCAATACAATATATCATTTCCATTGGCACCCTAGATGCCAAGCAATGATTCAATGAAATTTAATTGGAGTTCAGAACCTTCAAGCAAAATGGGCTATGAAATGAAATGTGAATTAAACATCATTAGCCATATTCACATTGACAGAAATATACTTGAAATAAAAAAAATCTTCACAGAAACTGGTCCCAAGCATGCATTTGAAAAAAATTATTAAAGTTTGACTTTTTCAATTAATCAATGAATATTTTTCAAGGAATAATTGGGGGTTGTAGTTAACTCTTGGTAGGATTGAAAATTGCCATCCCAGACAGTCAATAAAAAGGCTATGTGATTTGGTTGAAGCTTGAAACAGAGTTTCATTGTTCCACTAAATTAAATAGAGTATTAAGTATTTGTGAAGTGTTTTCCATCATAAACCACAGCATTTTGTGAAGTTTTGAGTATACAGCTTTAAACTACAAATTACAGCTTTAAACTACAAATTGCAGACAAGATTTTTGACATGAGACAACCGCATAAACTTATATTCCTAAATGCAGTGATGCAAACAGATGGTGTGTCAATGCTCATAACCCATCACATAATCCAAAAAAAAAAACTTTTTATGTAATTTATTTTCAAGCCTTTTTCACATTTTAATATTCTCTGCATTCTCAAATCATATGAAACATTTTACTCTTTAAGAAAAAATTTATAAAACCTCATCCTGTCTTCTTATTCCACAGAGGTTTCTTAACCACAGCCAGAGAGGAAGCAATGCCTCAGATAACTGCTATAGCCAGTTACGATGACATAGCATAAGGAAGAAATTTCTCCTTCACAGCATGCCATCAGCCAATGGAAGAAATCAGGAGGCCTTGGCCTTTCCCCTATTTTCTGATTCAGGACATGAGATTGAATTAATATATCTCATGAATCATATACTCAAGGACTGGTTTCTCCTGGTGCTACGTAGAGAATACATGGTTTCTCCTAGTCTACCTGCTGAAGGAATGGTACAAATATCTTTTGAAGGATGGAAAAATACAATTATTAAAGGATACTTCCTTGTGGAGTAATAGCCTACCAGTATAGTGCAGGAGTGGTCCATTTCTTTTGAACCACTCCCTAGCTCTATTTTTCTTCTTTATCCCGCTCTCTTCTTTTTTGTTTCATGTAATCTATCAATTTAATAGAATTGGTGGATGCCATCTTTCATTAAAAAAAAATGTTCTCAAATACAGCAACAAAAATAATAAAAGATGAAGATGCAGCATATGATAGCTTAGACATTAAGATACTAAAGCACAAGAAAATGAGTGCTAATGGATCTTTGGTGAAATACTAGCAAAAAGCATACTTGTTAACATCAGGAAGAGATGACTGTAGCTTGACCAAATATGACATTAGTTCTTTTGCTGCTCCTGCATCAACATTCTTTGCAAAATAATATTAACTAATCAGTCAGATTATCCATGCTAGTCTTGCAAAATGTAGGAAAACTGTCATGCTATACTTGGGAAAGCAAGTGCATGTCAAGGAACTAAAGAGTTGATGATAGTTGGGAATAATTTTATAGATTCTAACCTCATAGTCATAACGCGTGTAATAGTGACGACCATAAGTAGCCCAATGCTTGGTAACAATGTCTTCCACTGTCACCAATTTGCCACCGCTAAGGTTATCCTTATTTTTGAAGGCAAGAATGGAAAGCCACGCTAAAACAGCCCAAATTCCATCCTTCTCCCGGATGTGATCCGAACCTATAATCAAATGAAACAAACAGCTATTGGTTCATCTGAAACCTTTTACTCTGGTATCATATTAAATTATGATAACACCCCCCCAAGAATCACTTAATCACTTAAATTATGCAATTAATAAATAAAGTAATTTGTATAACTATTCACATAGAGATTAAAATAAACCAACACAGCCCCAATACGCAAGCAGAACAATGATTGCTTTCCATGGTGGTAAAGCAAAAGTGCAGAGAAGATATAATGTTCAGAAAAAGATCTTTCAAATTGATGTGAAGTCTATATTTTCCAACTTATACCAGTAAATAACTATTAGGGATCCTAAAATAGATCTGGAAGTTAATGCATCTGAGTTGTTGGCACCCTTTTTAAGATATAATGAAGCATGGATCTCACATACACTCAACAATATTCCAGCTGGGTACCCAACACCTGAAATGCCACAGAGTTATCTATCCTATGATGATTGTAGTTTTCATTTATATATGGCACGGACTAGCAGATTTGGACAGAAATTAAGCATCATTTTGTCACCTGAGTTGTCCCACTGTCTACCGATCAATTAGCCCCAGCAGGGACCTTCAACAGGATAACTTAGTTTATCATCATGTTGACGATCTATCATAATTCGTAAAATTAATTTTTATAATATCACTGTCCGCCCTTGTTATAGTAAAATTATTTGTTATATCTTTTCATTCAGCAAACAACAAGAACGTGTATAAACGAGCTTTAGTCTAATCAACATGGAATTGATTATGGAGCATATGTCAAATTTAAGACCCCACAACATGATTGAACAAAAATCAGTGGTCACCTCATGTCAGACCAACCCACCATAAAGCCATGTCAAAGTAACTGGCTGAAGCCACATGAAGTAGGTGGAGTGGTCAACATGATTTGATGAAGGCCCGATTCCTGGCCAAGGCTAGTTAGCGTTCAAGGGGACCGACCCAATATATAAGATGACTCAAAAATAATAAAATCACAAAGAAGACTATAAACTTTATGGTTAGAAATACTGGTCAAACTGCAACATTGGTTATTGGCACATATTTTTGTGACATCTCAAATACAGAAGAATCCTTTGCATGAACAACTAACATGAAGTTCAAAATATATATGCTGGACTAAAAACAGGACCAAATACTTAGCATAGAAGTAAAAACTGAGCTTGAGTTACATCAAATAAAAAAAATCTATTTTACATGGAGTACAACAAACACACGATTGCCAAATGTTGCAGTAACTCCATGTATAAGGAAATAACATCACAAGTGAGGTCTAATGTATATCTCAAATGCAAAGAAAGTCTAATCATGTGCATATGTAGTAAAGTATAGCTACATAGAAGCTACGAGGATGGTAGGATGTGTCCATATTAGCCACAAAAATATTTATTTCATGCCATTCTGGTGAGATCCCTCCATAAATGTAGACATGACAATGCAACTATAAATATAGAAACATACCAGTCCCAAAGCTTTCTTCACCACAAACTGAACATAATCCAGCATCCATTAAGTTTCCAAAAAATTTCCAGCCAGTTGGTACCTGATACCAAACATAAATGACAATATGTTGCAGAAAACTAAATCCAAACTTGAATGTGGAATTCATACATGTCCGATTACCTCAAAAAATTTTAGATTCAAATGTTGTGCCACAACATCAAGGGCAGCCGAGGTAGGCATGCTCCTGGAAAAAGAAAACAACAGAGCATAAGCCACTTGAAGGATTATTGTTTGTTATCTTTCTTGTAACAAAGAATGGGTCATACTACTTATTTATTTATGACAAATAGATCATGCACCATATATAGTTTCTCTAACATGATGTTTCAACATAAAGCAATTGTTGACTTAAAAATCATAGGAGACAAGAAAGAAACAGCCATGAAGGAATTGAGTACCTAGCAACTCCCTTCAAACCAGAAGAGAAGTAAGGAATTGATTGGACAGCATTAGCAGCAATTATGGCCACAGAGTCTGATGGAGTTACGAAAAACCTAGCATAACAAGAAAAAATTATGATTTGAAGCAATTTTGAATTCCTGCAATCATTATCAAGTTCTTTTTACCTTTTACCAAGGACCATGTTCCGATCCGCATCACCATCAGCAGCAGCACCAAATTCTGGAGGTTCATTTTGAGGTTTCTCTTTTCCCAATCCCATGCGTGCAACTAACTCCTTAGCATATGTCAAGTTAGGATCTGGATGTCCTCCCCCGAAGTCTTCCTGTTTAACAGCATAAGGATGTGTCATTTAAAAAAAGAGAAAAGATTCCGTTATCCCTTTTGTGATATTTTGGGATCTTCATATGCCCATGGCCTTTTACCAGAAAACCTAGCTACCATAAAAAGAAGATTCCTATATTTCAATACCACAACAAAGTGACAAAAAGGATACCTTCGGAGTACAATTCAACAAATAACTTTCATCCGCACCAAGCTCTTCAACGAAAATACGTTTCGCATAAGCTCCAGCAACTCCGTGAAGAGCATCATAACTACACAGGTGATAACATGAAATAAATTTTATGTTCAGTAATAACCATTATAGTGCCATGGAAAACATAACATCATTTTAAGATTAGATTCCGACTTGGTATCATTGACATACCAGAATGAGAATTTCGGGGAAGCAATCAGCTTTCTGATAGCATCAAAATCAAAAATTGACCTGATAATGAATAAAGAAATGGATAAGGTTTATCTTCGATGAGGCATATCTTCCTATTTATGGTGGTCAAGCATGTGGTACATCAATATGAAGAAATATACAAACATAAAAACTTTTGAAGGGAAAATATCATCAAAGCAGTGGTATTTCTAAGGTAAACAGACCACCTGTGAATAATTTATTAAAGAGTTCTAATAGCCATGGCACAGTGCCCCATATGATGTTGGTCAACATTTACTATGGCCAAAGTGAAATAATGTCCCAACCCCAGCTGTTAACATTGATTTGGATGATAAAATTCATATATCCTCATAACATATATTACATACATTAAACACTTGACATAAAACTGGGACTTTTTTTGGGGGGGGGGTGGGGGGGGGGGATGCCGACGTCATGAGAAAATCTATTTACCATCCAAATCAATGAAAATCTTTCAGGTTCAATTCCAAATAGCCATCCTTGAAAAACTCAGGCACTAAACGTATGCCCTGTGTGAAGCATGCTATTGACACTTTTACATTGATATTTAATCAAACAAAGTATTTCTTGGTTACCTGGAGAACTCCTGATAATAGCATGTACTAACAGCTGTTATCAATAAAATAAAAAATTAGATGTACTTTATGGTCTTTTCAAAATTACAACCTAAAAGTAATAGCATACAACGCCTCAATAAAAAGAACAATGATCATAAAAATGATTCAGAAAATTTTTGCAGACTCTAATGTCTGTCCTATTTATTTAAATATATATAATCAGAGTGCTTCCTTACTTCATCAATTTCACATAATCGGTAGCTGAATCAAAAACTTCAACATCAAACTGTCCATTAACAACGCCTCAATAAAAAGAACAATGATCATAAAAATGATTCAGAAATTTTTTGCAGACTCTACTGTCTGTCCTATTTATTTAAATATGCTTAATCAGAGTGATTCCTTACTTCATCAATTTCACATAATCGGTAGCTGAATCAAAAACTTCAACGTCAAACTGCCCATTAGGCCCCCTAAAGGTTGTTACACCTAGAACAGATATGTCCACCTGCAGCAGTTCCAAAATGAGTAAGTATATGATGATTTGCATATGAATCATATTGATATACCAATGTATGATAGAGGTTATACATCTGGAATATCTTCGGCAATTAAGTATTCCTTAATTGTCTTTGTATTTGCATAAATTTTGTCAGTGACCCCTTCTGGAGCAGGTCCGCCATTTTCCATGTTGTATTTGATTCCAAAATCCTATCAGAACAACAAGATTATGTAAATAAAAGTAACCAGAAACAGAGGGGGAAATAGAAAAAAGAAAAAGAACAAGTTACCAAGCATCCAATTTTCAATCAAATGACAAAATGGTGTTATGTCACCAAGCATATGACCGAATTGTCAGGACTAAAAAAAGGACTGAAATGAATTTTGTCAGCCAGTATGATCAATCATCCATGATTCTCTTCTTGTTGAGGCCCCGGTCTTAAGCTAAACATGCCCATCCAACCTCACTCATCTATAAACATGCCTACTTTGACCTGCCACACATTCATCTCTGCAATTTCCTTTCAGTCGGAGACAACCATTCATGCATTAGCTTGCCAACTCTGGAAATTCCAGACCCGTATACATTCCATATTTCAATAATGCTCCAGAGGAACATATCACATCTTCAAACAACCACGTTAAATCTAAAATCCTTTACTATCTCCATATCTTGGTACAATGTGTCAGGTTACCTAATGCAGTGATTGGCATTAGATTGGAAATAAATATGACTAAAGCTCTTTTCCGCATCTTCTAATAAATTGTATTCTCTGCTATCTCTAGCTTTGACTAGTCTTAATACGAATAATCTTTAGGAACCACAGTATTCCTCTCCTAAAATATGAGTGCACATATATTTGTATTTATATATTTTAATCAATTAAAAAATTTCAGTTGATACAATAAATACAATTGAATGTGTTTTGCTATGTATCAAACTTTAGTGAGTGATTCAATGCATTTTTCATATGTTTGTTTAAAATTACTTCTAGGTGTTTTTTTTTCATCACTTTATTGAGCATACAAGACGTTTTAGCTTCAGATACCGGCAAAGTATGCCATATTAACAATTCTTTAACACTAATCTTATGCATTTACTGATTTGAGTGTGGCTACCATGAGCCTTTTGTTACCCTTAATTTAATTCTTGCCTCAGTCGCAAGCATTAATCTATGTTCATTATTTCCCAATGCACTGAGTGTTTCTTTTTTAATGTTTTATGTAATTATTCTTTTCTTGCAAGTGTTGTTTTATCTTCAATCTTCATATCAATACATTGTGTTTAACATCCATGAATGTTGTGATTTGAACATATCAGGATTTTTTTATTTCATTTGGCATTTGCATGCATGTTTCAATACTAAATAAATGTGGAATTATTCTACTCAAAACATGCTTATGTATGCATTAGTCAAAATAAGCAATTCAAATCACTTGCTAGCCTCTACAACTAGAAGAACTAGATAACTGGAGCCTACCTCATGTGGACCACCAGGATTGTGACTTGCTGTTAGTATAAATGATCCCGTTGCCTTGGAACCCTTGAATAAATGGATAATAAGAAAACGAGAGTCAATCAACCTACAAAACATAAAATTCTAAAGTATCTTTGCATAGGTCATTCAGTAAAAATCAACATACATCTGCACCAACTCTTTCACGTATAACACACGATACAGCAGGTGTGGATAGTAAACCATTCTGACCAACCCAAACACGCCTTACTCCATTAGCAGCTGACATTTGGATTATAATCTGCCATTGAAGAACATATAAGACTCAAATATAAAGTACGTAAAATTTTAAATACACATAAAACATCATTGATAAAAAGCATGAGTTTAGCATACCCACTTTATAGAACGACCACATCAAGCTTGTATATGACAAATCACAATGTTACTTATGGAAACCGCTCCATTCATTTTTCATAATTACTATGAAACTTTGATATACATAGACAGATTTTCAATATCCAGAACCAATCATCAAAACATGGTCCAATAAAAAAACTACTATTTATGTTTCAACAACAAGTTTTGATTAGCCTATCACTCCCCTTTCCCCAAACAACCCATCCACCCACCACACCCACAAAAACCTTGAAAAAGGAGGTTAATTGTGCAAATCCCAGTCCATCTGGGTGTGCCCCTCAGTTTAGGGGCATCAATTAAAAAAAATGAAAAATCTTTTTTTTATGCATAAATTAAAAGGCTCCAGAACCCTAAAATTTCCAACCATGTGTTTGAAGAAATGAGATCATCATCATATGCTTAGATTTTAGAATATAGTGTGAAATTGGGAAGTTTTGTGAATCATTGGAAGACCATGCAAAACAGAAAAACAAAATGTGGACCTTGAAAGAATTTTAGACAAAATGATGATAAGAAGGGGTATATCATATCTTGTCTCACAAAGATGTGATAAAAAAAGAGTTAGCATTACACAGAAACATTACAGAGCGAAAAACAATTGTTTGAGAAGGTTTTAGAATTAATGGGTGAAATACGAATATGGATAGCCAATCAAATTTGAAATAATGAACGTCTATTCTAATAGATAAAGTATTTCTTCTATGAGTGTTATTTTCATTTATTTACTTTTTTTGTCATTCAATAACAATTTGATACCAGGATCCATCAATTTGTCCTTTTCACAAGTCGTTGCATTCTTTCAAAAACCATTTAATACATCCACCTTAAACAGAATTGATTAAAAAGTAGAAGTTTTGCAGACAATTTAAACAAAAATACCTGAATAGCATCTTTTGAAAAATAACGGCCATCACCAGAAACGACTAGTGTAGCACCTACATTGCCAAATTCCAAGTGACAACAATTATCAAGAAGTACTTGGTAAGTGAAAGGATACAAGAACTTGATAACAAATCTACAGTAAATTAAAAATGTGTTTCCAGATGATGGAAAAAAAAAGTACAAACTAGAATGATGAACTACCCATATCAGCCATCTGAATAAAAATAGCACACCAGCTAAATGCAATGTGAAATAAGTGCAACTAAATGTATGTTATGATGTAATGAATAATTTCAGATGATTGTACCAGATATTTTTCTAATTATATTTGGTATGCTTTTTTCTCATTCCACTTGTATACTTGAGACCTTTTTTCATGTTTAACCATACTTGTTTATGGCAATGTATGGTCCACTTGACTAATTTGGATCAACATCAGGGTAAGTTTCTTACCTGCCAACAAACCTTGGTCAAGGATCAAGCATCCCCATATCAAATCAGGGTAGTGCCACACCTTTCATCAAATTGCTCTCACCTGGAAAGCACTTACACCCCCCCCCCGAGGGTTCCGTACTCGTGTCCAACACGTGTCAAACACGAACAGACATGGACACGGCGTGGACACGTATCGGACACTCCCCCAGCCATGCCTGTTGAAATGGGCTTGCATTTTGGCCCAGGACACAGCCCAACCAATTTTAGCTCAAAAGTTAAAAAGAAGAAAAAAAAAAAAAGAAGGCTCAAACATAACCCACAAGTATCCAACCCATTTAAAACAACCCAAAGCAACCCATTTAAACAAAATCTCTTACTGAAAAGGTTTAAAAAAAATAAAAATAGACGAGCTACTTGAAGTTGGCTCAAATTGATGTTTGCTTTCTTATTTTTAAAACTTTTATGTATGAAGTACGACTATTTTGTATTTTGAAACATTTTGAAAGAATGGTGGTGTATGGAAAACATTATAGATATACAATATATATTTATTATATTAATTTATTTCTTATCGTGTCCTAGCCGTACCCGTGTCCTATTTTTTATAAAATTGATGTGTCGACATGTCCCGTGTCCGTGTCCGTGCTTCATAGGTTCTCACCAAAGGCTTCGACAAAGCTTTTATGTGAGTTTGACATCAAATTGACAGTCAGTCAAAACTTTTCAAAGAGGGATTATCAGACAATCTAGATGTTCTATATGTTTTTGAGATGTGCCCCCAAGCCTACCAATGTTTATGTGATCATGGGATAAGGCTTGTTGTCCCTCTTGTACTTGTACACATTCTAGTAATCACATTAACTTGATGGACACAAATTTATTCTCACTAAAATAAGTCACAGTTATTGCAATCTTGCTGCTCTGTCCATATTTACTGTCTTTCCCTTCAGGATTTATGATAGTGTGGTGACCCATATTATTCACTATCTCAGAAGCATATAGATGGAATGCAGGTCTCAACATTTTAGACAACCCTTCCGTCTTGAACATGAAAATATTACATGTTAAGCGATGTGTTGCATGTTCAAAGTAACGGGAATAGACTAGATTATTGAATCTGTACATTGTCCAAGACAGATAACAATAGGCAACTATCCTGACAGCCTACACATAACATTAAACAAGCAAAATTGAAAATATATTTAGTTTTGCAGGTTAACTCTATGGCAAAAATGCACACTTATCTTATTTTGAGTGTGAACAATAATGATTAAAAACAAAGAAAAACCTCACCTTTCACTTTACTAGCTGAGAGAGCATCGAATGTTGATTGAACAAAATTGTGCAGGTAGTGTGGCTGCTTGAACACAGTTACCTAAAAAGAAAGGCAAGCTTCTGTCAATCTACATCTCTTACAAGGACATTTAAGCAGTAGCACGAAGCCATCCGGTAGTATCAAGTCTGTCATTGTCATCCTTGTCTGACACCAAAATATGGTTATGCATGTGATATTATTGCATGGTCAGCATTAATTTTATGCAAGCAGCCATAGGAACCAAGGTGGTCAAAATCAAGATCTTTGGCCTTTAGGGTGTAGAAAACTAGATTTTGACAGATACTGTGGACAATAACTGTGGTATTTTTTCTGATTGTTATGTAGCAACCCTCTGCATTCGTCTCTCCAGCATGAACATGAAAACACATAAAGCCAAGAAGGAAAAAAATTTCAGAAGACGTTTTAAACAGGAAAAGGACAGCAGATCGGATCTGACTGCAGATAGTACCATGAATCATAAGTTTTTTTTGTGTTTTTATAGATGGAAATAAACAAACACCTATCTCGTGCTCCTAAAATTAGAGCCATATAATGTAGTATTCTACAAAGTGCATTGACGGAAACACCTTTTTCATATCTGCAATGCCTAGTGTTGAGTCAAGTGTTGAGTCATAACAATTTTTTATATTGCATCATGGATGAGCTGAAGAGTATATATCCAATAGTGGACTTATTACTTCTTCTCAAACCTGAAACAATTATTAGATCAAGATCATTGATCCCCCGTAGATCCAATTTGTAAATCATAAGGCTCCGAACAATAAGCACTGGTAGAACCATTTCCATTTACCATAACCACTATCTTCCAAGTCCGTTTTATTTGTCTGTTTTCATTGATAGTTTATAATACTCATAACTAAGGTACTAAAGGTTCCCTGCTAAGCATCCAATTGATATTGGAATCTCAGCAACCATACAGTCTCCGATCAGTAACACAGATCCAGAAACCGAAAAACAAAAAAAGAAAATAAAAAGTTGAGATCTGAGCCAGCACAACGAATCATACCGGCCAAACCAACCAACTAAACATCCCCACCATGAATTCTTACAAAATTTCAATCAGACAATCACATCCCTCCCCAAAAAAAACAATAAGATTTCAATAAATCATAGAAGATCAACACCGTTAGGAATCGGAAAAGAAAAAACGGATCGAGCAAGCTCGTCAAGTGAAATCAAGATTCAATAGAGCGACTGAGACACTCGAAGCAGAAGCAGATGTGAAAGATATGATTATACCTTCTTCCGGAGACCAGAGGTCCCAGGTTTCTGGCCGTCAATGGGGGAGGTCTGGACTCGGGAGACCTTGAACGTCGCCATCTCTTCGGCTTCGACGGGGAGAGTTCCCTACGAAAACGAATTGTTGATCACACGCAATTCAAATACGGAAGAGAAGATATTGAAAATCAAGTAGAACAAAGTGAAATACAAGACCAACTCGCTCGCTCGCTCGATCTCAGATTTGATATGGGATGTATAAGGAAATGAAGGAGGTGGTGAAGTGTGGAGAAAGGATGGCATGTGAGTGATGTTATTTAATGGGGTTGTGGGGGGCCACAGCGTTCGGGATGGCGCATGGTTTTGACACCACGTGTTGGGGTGAGCGATTTTATCTGCCTATTTTTTATTTTTCTGCGTTCGTGAATGTTTCAAGGCGCTTCTTGGTTTGGGAATCAATCGTTGTGCTTTTTTCTAGGATTGGGTAGAGGATAATTACATCACAGTTTATCTGTCCAGTCTAACGTTGGAAAGTATACATAGATAGAAATATGTGGTATTTGTTATACAAGGCTTTTTTTTCAATCTCATATATCTCGTTAACATTATAAATTATTCTTTAAAAAAATTATATTTTTTAAATAAATTCATACAATTTATTAAAGTAGTGCAATATGTCGGCCGGACCTGAACTGCCGCCCCTCTGGCCTCTGCTGGTTGTGGTGCACCTCTCAACTTTTCAAGCATATACATCAGCAAATTGAAACTGCATGCGTACAAGTATTTATATACTACAATATAACTATGTTTTTGAAGAACCTGGAATCTCCTTTCCTTTGAAATGATTATTTGATTAACTGTTCTCTGTCCATCTCAATTTCGAATGGTATAAATAAATCCAGCCTACAAACACTTTAATAAAGTGTGGAAAATTTCCCCCACAGTTGATTGATGATCAGGATCGATGTTTACATGCTATTGGTTGGCATTGATAAAAGATGGAATCTATTCAATCACGATGACACATCATCGCATAAACTGAGGTATATGCGCGGCTGGTTTGTTTTGATCCGTGTAATATCTTTTCAAAGTTCATTTGCTTCGTATGGACGCGAAACAAATACATGTATGTACTAGTCTTACATGTTTGAAAATGAATGTCATTTTGTTATTAAAATACATGTATTACGTTGGACATCACCGTTTAACAAGCCAAACAAAAACAAACAAACAAACAAAAACCTTGCTATTTGTTTATGTTTGGAGTCCGAGAGTGCTCGTGCTCGCGCATGCGCATGCAATGGCACGCTCACATCACACCTCATTTTTAAATAAAAAATGTTACGTTCAGTCAATTTTTTTTTTAAACACTGTTCATTTATATTTATTATTTAAATAACATGTTTATAAAAAATAAAATAATTATTTTAATGAATTGAATGATATCGATTATTGAAAATGTAAAAAGTTCTCATTAAGGTATATGAAACAGATTGTAAAATAGATTAAACATAACAACGCTCTATTAAATGGAAAAGGTTAGACAACCCTATATTGTTCCATTTTTAGTCATCACATTTTAATTTATTAAAATTAATATACATCATCTAATTATATATATATTTATATTTATTTATAAAAAAATAAAATATATAATACAGTAAATCACATTAGCTCATTCGCAATGAATGTGAAATTTCTATTAAGGTATATGATGTTAGATTTGGAAGGGTTTTTAAAATTTTAAGTTTTATAATTTTATATTTTATGTGAAAATTTTATAAATATATTAATGAATCTTGAGACTAAAAAGTTCTCATGAAGGTTATATTTGAGCGTGATGTAAAAAAAAAATTTGCAGATCATATTTTAGTCTCATATACTTTATTAACATTATATACTCATATTCACAAGGTATATACATCATTAAAAAATTTCACATTTCATGTTTTATTTTTTATATCACATACAAAGACTTATTTTTATAAAAAAAAAATCAAAACACAGGAGACTGTAATTAAGACAAATGATTGTATGTAACATTTTCCATTATATATGGACGTGTGATGTTATCTATGTGGATCCCCATATTTAACTCAGGTTGGAATAAACCATATTCAAGACAAGACATTGAATATGCATACAAGTTTTGAATTCCAATGATATACCTTAGCTGAATGCATGAACTATTATTACACTTGTTATTCCATTCATTTACTAATGTTTATGTTTGCGATATCCTAGTTGTGTTTTTTTTTTTTTTTTTTTTTTGGTACAACAGAGGCCCACACAGGGGCAGTCCCAACATACATATATTAACCAGGCTTGTCATGCCTAATACAGGGCTCATAGGCCTATAACATGCTTAGGGGTAAAGCCCACACAACACAAGAACAACAACTAGCGAGAGCTGGATTTTTTCTTGGGATTTTTAGTTTTAAGCCCCCGGAAACTATCGAATTTAGTGATCGATCTCTCACTTTTCATATTTTGGTTTTAGTCCCTGCATTTAAATGATAATTTAGGAATAGGTCCCTCCCAGGGACTAAAAAATAAACTTAATAATTTAGAAATAAGTCCCTCCCAGGGACTTATTCCTAAATTATCATTTAAATACAGGGACTAAAATCAAAATATGAAGAAGTGAGGGATCTAAATTCGATAGTTTCCGGGGACTTAAAATTAAAAATCTTTTTTTCTTTCCTCCTTGGCATTACCAAGGATTGAACCTCGGTCATCCCCTTAAAGGGGGTGTCCTTGACCACCGACCGAAGCCGTTGGGGACATTTGCGATATCCTGTTGCTTTGACAGAATGTATATCGGAGATATTATTATTATAATTTTATTTGCATCATGAATATTGTTATTGATCCTAACTTACTTTAACATCAATATAGATATCATATGTTAGAGACTTATAAAAATTAAAATTGAGATTTTAAAATTTGTTCTCTTATGTTTCGTTTGGGAAGCGGAATAGGCGGGTATAAGGGTGGTATAAGGATGGTATAAGAATTGATAAGGAAAATGGTTGTTTGTTTGTAGAGTATAACT
Organism: Acorus calamus; assembly: GCA_030737845.1. Classification (NCBI taxonomy): domain Eukaryota; kingdom Viridiplantae; phylum Streptophyta; class Magnoliopsida; order Acorales; family Acoraceae; genus Acorus; species Acorus calamus. Next base: position 4,493,173 of record CM060866.1, on the reverse strand, counting down.
TGGTATTACTAAGCCAGTTTAAATGAGTATAAGAGAGTATAACAATTCTAAATAACCCCTAGGATAAGCTATACTCAATTTATCTATTCTCATGGGTCCACATGTCAAATCAACTTTTTACATCTTATCACATCAAATCACCTATGAACACCTCTTATACATCAAAGGGCTCACATATCAAATCAATTTTTTTATACTTTATTTATATTTTATTCTTTATCAATCAAACAACTCAACTTTTATTCTTATGTTTTTCAATGAGAATAAAAAAAAAACACAACCAAACAGAAAATCTCTTATCCATGTAGATTTGTTATCTATACTGGCATAGTTATCTATCCAGAATAACTCAATTCCGCTATCCAAACGGGGACTTATAGATATCATATATATGCTAAAAATTTAATAATAATATAATATATCATTATTATGATTAATCATACAAGACAAGGAAGGAACTATAGATATGCTTTCAAGAAAATCCTTAAGCCCCCGTTTGGAACGATGATAAATTTTATTCTAGTGTATATATTTATCCAAGCATAAGTGAGTATAAATAAGGATAAATTGATTTTGTGTTTGGTTGTGTTTTGAATTATTCTCGTTGATAAACATAAGAATAAATGTTTTGTTGTTTGGGTAAAATGTAAATAAAATATGGATAAATATATATAAAAGGTAAAAAAGTAATGATAGTTGATTTGACATGTGATTTATAAAAGGTGGTGACAGTTGATTTGACAGTGGACCCACATATTCTTTGGATGGAATAACCTATGATAACTTTTATTCTAGGGGTTGATTGAATTCATATACAACTTTATCGGGGTTTATTCTGACATAATTTATCTGGGGTTATCTAGGGTAAACAAACACCCCAAAATACTTATCCGGGATTATCCGGGGGACTATACCAATTCCAAACGGGGGCTAAGGAAAATGGTATTGTTACACTTAGTCTATTTTATCGTCCAAAATAAAGTCTTATATACCTCATTAGAATTTCAATAAAGGATATACATCACTAGACAATATATATACCTCATTAATTTTTTTCTCAAACTTACTAAAAATGGATCAATTCAACTCAAAATGAAGCGATATACATTTTGAACTGTGTGGTTTGAATTTTGAACTGTAAAAATGATTGAGTCTAACGTTGTCATAAGGAAAATGATTGTCCAGCCCCTTGTATAGCCTCAATTGTACTCTATACCGATTTTCTTTTTTTTTTAAATCATATACTCTTTCACTCAAATCCATGTTGTTATATAAAATAAAATATATATTGAGATACATTAGTGTATTTTTTTTTCAAGTTAAAAAAATGATAAAATGTTTATTTATATAGTTTGTATATATCTATGTGATTCTTGAGTAAATTTTGATCATAAATTTGATTTATTTATATAAAATTTTACTTAGTGCTTTTTATCAAACATAAATTTTCTTTTTACTAAAATTTAATTCAGTCCACCACAAAATTATTTCCTAACTCCGTCCTTGATACAAGATAACAAATATGAACAATACATAATACAAGCATATTTTTTTATAATATATATCGAATATGGATTATTTTTTGATCGTATACACTGATATCCATATTTTCACTCTAGATCTTCCAATATAGGAAGTTTCTGATTTTTTATGGCTTGAAATTGGATTTGGATTTTTTTATATAATTGACCGACTAATATACGGACCATGCTTTACATATGGTTATATTATACTCATCAGTTGAGGGTAGGAGAATCTTCACCACCCATGTTTGTTGCATTACACACAAGTTCTTTCTCTAGCTTTGTCGGCCAACCTTCCCCTCAACAGCTAATAATGTGGCTTGCAAAGAAATTTAGTAGTTGTTCTTTTAATGATAATCACACATTGATTTCACATTTTCACCCATCATGCCATCAAAATAGATTAAAGATACACAATCAATCATGTGAAATAATCATGATAGCTAAGGATAATTTTTTTAAATTACGGCTCGTTATATAAACCAATTTTATTTTTAGGATAACCCTTAAATAAAATTCATGGTTATATACTTATTATATATATATAAGTAAAAAGAGGCGAAATTATTAATGAACCAACTTTTTACAAATATTTTAATTAATAGGAATTTTCTTTATTTATACTAGTGCCAAAAAAATAGTATAAATTAAATCTGATATCATCTCTCATGTGGACAAGTTAAACCAGTGTTTTGAGTATTAAAAATAGTGAATAACATTTGATAAATTCTATTAAAATATTATTTTGGCTTTATACTTCAGTTATACCAATCAAGGTATCAAAGTTTTTTTTAAAAAAAAAAAAAAATTGGTGTCTCCTGTGTTCGATCTCCTTACCTCTTTTTCAGAGAGAGGGTGTTAGCCTCACATCTAGGTATCAATATCAAAGGGCAACAAACATTTTTTTGAGCAAATTAGCATACTCATTTTAAAGCAATTCGAATTAGACAATGTTCAAACTGGTTGTGAGTGGAAACAGAGAAGACAAAAAATAAAATACGTAAAAACGAGATAAATAAACCAACCTAAGCCAGCAAGGGGGAATTCATGTAGAAAAGATTTCTACCTCTCTCCCATCACGATGACCCGAACACTACTCCGTAATCATCAAGCTATCGGCCTCCAAACGAATATGGGTCGCCTCCCAAGACATATTTTGCAATCTTTAATGCATTGCTTAATTATCTCCAAGAGATTCTCAATATAAAACCACACTCCTGAAAACTGTCTCGTTCCTCGAACTCTGATCGTCCAAGTGCATGCCGGAATGATGGAAAGGAGGACGAAGACCGACTTGCTCGAATCGTCCTTCTTCTTCATCCGCTTCACCGCCTCCCAAAGCTCTTGCATAGATTGCATCAGTGGTCTTCACCCTGAGAACCTTTCGAAGGTACTTCAAATCCCGCCTCAAAATCTCGAAGGACAACTAACATTATAACCCAAGTTTTCTATTCCATTGTATTTTAGCCTAATCCATGCAATAATCTTTTGAATCCTATGCACATGCTCTATATAAATTTCAACATCATATATATCTCGGTTTCTAACCTGGGTCGGGTCACATCATGTTTGTCCAATTAGCCGAGACATGTGACACCTTCAGGAAGAGCACAAATTTTTTCCTCTACACTAACTTTTATATTCAGATTCGGATGTGAATATTAAATTTTATATTCGGATCTCTTCAGATACAATTGGATACATATATTTTTCGTGTAATGGATATGTTTAAACATTAACATTAATTTAGATAATCAAGCAATATATCAGAGAGTTATGAAAATTAAAAGAGACATTTTAAGGCTTATTCTCTCTTACAAGTATCATACATTGAGAATTTAATAATAATATAATATATCAATATTGTGATTAATCATAAAAGATAACAAATATGAACAATATATAATACAAACATATATATCTTTATATTATATTGTGATTTACGTCGACCGTTGGATGCGATGGACCCGCGATCGAATGGTCCACGTCGTGGCCGCACGTCCGCCGCACCTAATCGGTCGCGATATTATATATAGAATGCGAATATTTTTTGGGTCGCATACATTGATATCCACATCCGCACTCCGGATATTCGAATATCGAATATTTTTTATTTTTCAGATACATATTCGAATCATATTCAAATTATTTTTGGATAATTTACTGGCTTATATACATACCATGCTTTACATATGGTTATATAATCATCTCTGTTGAGGGTAGATGAATCTTCACCACCCTTACTACTTGCAGCACACACGAGTTCTTTCACTGGCTTTGTCGGCCAACCTTCCCCTCGACAGCTAATAATGTGGCTTGCAAACCGAAATTTAGTTTTTTTTTTTTTAATGATAATTACCCACTGATTTCACATTTTCACCTATCAGGCCATCACAATAGATTAAGATACACAATCAATCATCTATTCATGTGAAATAATCATGATAGCTAAGTATAATTTTTTAAAATAACAGCTCGTTATATAAATCAATTTTATCATTTGTTCGCGTTTTGTATAACCCTTATGGTGCGTTTGGTTACGCGATTGCGCAGTATTTGCGATTGCAGGAAGCTGCATTTGCAATCGTGCAACCAAACAGTTTTGTAATCGCAGTTTTAAACCCAGCGATTGCAGGCAAATAGTGCCCAAAAGCTGCGATTTCAAAAAGCTGAGAAAGTGAGCTTCCTGCAGAATCAGTTTTGTAATTGCAGATTCCTACAGAATCAGTTTTGCAATCGCGCAATCAAACGCACTAAGAAATTCATGGTTATATGCTTATTATATAAAAGTTAAAAAGAGGTGAAATTATTATTGAACCAATTTTTTACTAATATTAATTTAACCAATAAGAATTTTCTTTATTTATACTAGCGCCAAAAATGTAGTATTATTAAAATCTCATGTTGACAAGTTAAACCACTTTTTGAGTATAAAAAACAGTAAATAACATTTGATAAATTGTGACATTTGATAAATTGTGAGAAAATATTATTTTGGTGTTCTACCGCAATTAACCAATCAAGGTTGAAGGTACCAATTTTTTTTAATTGTTGAAAATTGGTGCCCTTGAGTTCGATCTCCTGACCTATTTTTCAGAGAGGGGATGCTAGCCTTGCATCTAAGTACCAATATTAAAAGGCAGCTAACATTTGTTTGAATAAAAGTTGGGCATATCCATTTCAAAGTAGTTCAAATTAGACAATGTTCAAACTGGTGATAAAATGAAACAGAGAAAACAAAAAATAAAATACATAAAAGCAAGGCCAAGAAAAACACCCTAGCCAAGGCCAACAAGAGGGAAGTCATGTAGAAAAGATATCTACCTCTCCCCCATCACGATGGCCCGAACGCTACTTCGTAATTATCAGGCTATCAACCTCCAAATGAATACGGGTCGCCCCCCCCCCCCCCCAAGGCACGTACCCCCAATCTTTGATACACTGTCTAGTCATCTCTCATATATTCTCAAAAAAACACCCTAGCCAAGGCCAGTGAGGGGAAAAACTATCTCGTTCCTCGAACGCTAGATCACCCAAGTGCATGCCAGAATGATAGCAAGAAGGACAAAACCCAACTTACTTGAATAGTCCTTCTTCTTCATACGGTTTGCCGCCTCTCAAAGCTCTTGCATAGATTACATCCGTAATGTTCACCTTGGAGAGCTTCTCGAAGGTATTCCAGATCCAGCCTCCAAATCTCAAAGGACAACTAACATTATAACCTAAAGATTTCTAAGCCCATTGTATTTTAGCCTAATCTATGCAATAATAATCTTTTAAATCCTGCACACATGCTCTATTGTGCGCGACATATAAAATATTAGACAATAAGTAATTCTTATAATTATCATATGTATCAAGATTATAAATATCAAATATATACTATAGTCATAAACTCCAAAATATATAATTGAGGAAGAAATGAAAGAGAGTTAGGAGGATGTGTATCTGGAAAGTGGAAGCGAGCAAAGACGCTCTATTCTCAGTTAATAATGTTTCATCACGTATAGGGTTGAATAACACCTACCACCGATAGATATGACCACTATGGGTTTTGTTCTTCCGGAGTACAAGATACAAAAGAACCACGGTGAATGGACTATGACTCTTTCAGACGCCCGAATCAATGAGGAACATGAATGGAAAAGAAAGATTATAAAACATTGACAAATCAACCGAGCTCTCTTTCTCTCTCTCTCTCATTTTCTCTTTTCATTAACAAAACAGGGGGTTGGTGATAGAGACCCTAGATTAGGTAGTACATGAGAGAGAGAGAGAGAGAGAGATGGATGGACTCGATATATATTCTTTTACACATAGACAAAGTCAATATATATAATGTGAATAGGTGAAACATTTTTAATAAACAAATAAATAAAAGTATTTATAGATCACTATCAAATCAATTATTATCATTTTTTTTATCTTTTATAAATATTTCACATTTCATTCATATTTTATCTGAACAACAAAAAACTTTATTATTACGTTTTCCAACGAGAAAAATTCAAACACAATCAAACACAAAATCACTTATTTTAGTATCATACGATTCATAGCCACTTATAGTAGTATAACTGTATACTATACAGTATAGGTTTTATTCTGTGTTCAAACATGGACTTAAAGAGAAAAAAATTGTCTAACAGCACTCTTTTTTTTCTTTCACTTCTTTGAAATGTGTTGCCTCAGAGTCTTCTTTACATTTTTACGGCTCTCTTCTTTTCCAGTGCTTTATTCCATCAAAGGAAAAACAAAAGGAGAGGGGGAAAAAAGAAAAAAAAAGATAGAGAAGATAAACGCTTTTGAAGGGCCACCCTTTCAATCAGTTGGTAAGGTGGGGCAAGCAGCGCATCCCTTTCTTTAAAAAGAAAGCATATTTATCCTGCCATCAACAACAAACCTTTTTTTTTCTTCACTTTAAAGCCTCCTTTCTCACCTTTTGATGGTTGCTAAGAAATAATTATTGCTTACCTACACATTTTAACCATGTTCAATTGCTCTTTTATCTTCATTTGTTTCTTCAAAGATAAACTAACAGTTTGATATCATGTCATTCTCAGCTTCAACTCCCAAATGATAGCTTTAACTCCCAAAGATAAACTAACAGTTTGATATCAAGTCATTCCTCATTGCTTAAATGATGGAATAAATATTTAGTCTCATTTTTTTTCTTGATGATTAAATGTAAATAATGATAAAATTGATAAAAAAAAATTATCTCTTAAAATTAAATTATTTATCCTTAAAAACTTACCCCCCCCCCACCCCCCCCCCCCCCCCCCCCCCCCCGTCAAATCAGCACACAATATACAGGGAAGAAAAAATCTGGTTTTGAAGCTATAATGGCCTGTAAAGATGATCAAAGTATTATTGCTTCTCACGAGCTTCAGCTGAACTTCAATTAGACAGATCTAAGAATCTAAAATATTCTCAACAATAATTCACTACAGATGGATCATGGAAGACATGATGCACTTTTTGTTGTATGTTATGTATAAGCAAGCAAGCAAACTTTTGTTGTGTTACATGTTGTAGATCTTATGATGCCGACACTATTGTTAACATCTCTCCATCACCAATTAAATAGAAAACCAATTAATCAGTACCTAATGTGCCAACTCATGTGAAGAGTGATTTATTATAATGGATACTCAATGAAACACACATCACGGGAGGACCAAGAGAGCTACAAAAAAACGTGGGGGATTATTTATACCAAAAATCATGATTCATGTTTGCCATTATAGACCAAAATAATCAATTTGAAGGTCTCTGAGAGAAAACTAAGGCCCATTTGAAAAAGGATTTGAACAGTTTTTTAGTTTGCAGAAAACTATTTTTCTCAAACTCGTTTTCAAACAGAAAATCGTGAAGAGAGCTACCAAAAATTGTGGGGGATTATTTATACCAAAAATCTTGATTCATGTTTGCCATTATCGATCAAAATAATCAATTTGAAGGTCTCTGAGAGAAGACTTAAGGCCTGTTTAAAAAAGGATTTGAACAGTTTTTGAGTTTGTAGAAAACTGTTTTTCTCAAACTCGTTTTCAAACAGAAAATCATGACAAATTATTGCACACATATTTATATAAAAATGTATAAAAAAACTGAGTTTTTTCTAGAAACTGTTAAAAACAGTTATGTAAAATCAATTTTAAATCTAATTTTTATCTAAATCAATTTTACAATCATGCAACCACAGCCTAAAAATACATATATTTATCAGCATCGACAAATCAAATGTACTGTGAATAGAGTAGACATTCTACAAATCAAATGTACTGTGAATAGAGGAGACATGCTTAATGCTGAATACATAGGATGCGTTTGGTTGCGCGATTGCAAAACTGATTCTACAGGAATCTGCGATTGCAAACTTGATTCTGCAGGAAGCTCACTTTCTCAGCTTTTTGAAATCGCAGCTTTTGGACACTATTTGCCTGCAATCGCTGGGTTTAAAACTGTGATTACAAAACTGTTTGGTTGCGCAATTGCAAACGCAGCTTCCTGTAATCGCAATCGCAACGCAATCGCGCAACCAAACGCACCCATAGTATGAAAAGTTTTACCCCTGCCAACTATTGATAGAAATGACACCTAATTAATACACCACACGACTCTGATGACAACACATTTCAGAATTCTGCACTTTGTTTTTGAAAGACCACCATCCATCACCAACCAAGAAAATCAAAAGACTATTATAATTGGAATGCTTTAATCAAAGAACAAAAGGTCAATCCATCACGTTCTATGTTTGCAAGCAATCAATATCAAATTTCATCACACAAATAGTTAACTTTTCCAAATAAAAATGGGGCTACTTACATCCACCACTGCTGACCCATCACATTCCCTTCCATCAACCAAATTTAAGAAAAACAAAATGAAAGAAGAAATAACAATTGCTACAACCAAAGTTATTCATGGAAAAACAGACATCCATGATCCACCCCCACCCAATCCCTCCAAAAAGGGGAATTTGAAAAACCATGACTGTAAGAAGGGAAATAAAAGAATAAAAACATACACGGTTGCATACATACATCCGCAGTAAATCACAATGCCAAGGGCCACAGAGTTCAATCAAATGCAGAGGGAGGATCTACTGGATCTGTCCGCCGAGACAACTCAACCCCATCGTTCTGTTGCTCCGCACGCAGGCTAGATCGTCGGATCTCCTCGATCCGTGAAGCGACTTCAGACATGGAAGGGCGGTTGTCTGGGTACTGAGCAGCACAGTCAATCGCGAGCTGCAAGAGCTGCACCATCTCCTCCTCGACGTTTTGATACCTCAAAAGCTCAAGATCAAAGACCTCGGCGGTCCACTCCTCCCTCACCACAGACTGTACCCACCTTGGGAGGTCGACGCCCTCTTCGTTGAGGAGGGCCTGGGCGGGGGCCTTGCCTGTGAGGAGCTCCAAGAGGAGAACTCCGAAGCTGTAGACGTCGGCCTTCTGGGAGATGCGACGGGCATCGGTGACCTCTGGGGCACGGTAGCCAGCGACACGGTTGGGGTTTGGGGAGGAGGAGGGGCCGACGAGGGCGGCCAGGCCAAAATCGGAGACGCGGGCATCGTAGTTCTTGGTGAGGAGGATGTTGGAGGACTTGATGTTTCCGTGGGAGACATCAGAGCCCTGCGAGTGGAGGTACTCGATGCCACGCGCTGCTCCCAGGGCGATGCCCGTCCTGGTCTCCCAGTTCAATGGGGTTCTTCCTGCTCCTCGGTTACCTGTATAAGTAAATTAATAAAGGTCACTTCATCAGGGAAATGCTCCATATCCACCACTGTTATGTACAGTGAACTGGGTTTTTTTTTATCTAAGATTGGATATGCTACATGAATGAGACAAGATTCAAAAACCCAACTTCATAAAGCTAATAAAAACAAGAGACGGAACAGAATCACATGCAATGCTTATCTGTCCCTCCCTCTATATTTCTTCTGAGATTTAATGCATTATTCCATAAAGGTAAAAACAAAGAATTCTGAGATTTAATGCATTATTCCATAAAGGTAAAAACAAAGAATGGCAGATAGAAAATTCCAAAAGCGAGCACAGATAGAACCAGGGGAGAAAAAAATATGGCAGTATAATTACCCCTCCATTACCATCTTTGATTTTCTTCAGAAGAAAATTCAAAAGTTACTAACAATCTGGTTTTAACAAGAAATATAATATCTCACCAGAACACAAAAATGAGAGGAAATAAGGGCAATGCAGGTAGGCTAAACCAAGAACCCATTACTCATGATGATATAACGAGCAAGTCCAAGAAGCTATATACCAAGAAAATTAGAAGAAAAGGAAACTGCTTACATTCAATTTCGAGATTGAAATTGAATACCAGAGCTTGGAGAAAGCACTGTAACACACAACTTCAAACACTAAAGAAACAAATAAGTTAAAAAAAAACAGGAGAACGAAAGAAAAAAGACGAATTCATCCATAACCTATCAATTCATCAGCATTGGAAGAAAATGTAAAAAGAGCAATGTAGGTTGACAGAAATGATACCTATCCAAAATCAAGTTAAGAATCACCCCAAACAATTCTTCAATTTCACACATTCATACAAAGAACAAAAGTTCCCAACCAAAGATAACACCCCTAAACAGCTCTTCAATCTAAGAATTTCACATCACAAAATAATTCGAAAGGCATACTCAAATTCTTCACACCGAAAAAAATAACAGAGTGAAAGAAACTGACCGTGCAAGAGAGCAGACAAACTTCCCATGGACATGTAATCATAGACGAGGAGCTTCTCATCCTTGCTGAAGTAGTAGGCCCTCAATGGCACAAGATTCTCCTGATCCATGGACCCGACAGTCTCGATCTTCTCCCGGAACTCCCTCTCCGAGATCATCACATCCTTCAATCTCTTCACCGCCACCACCGTTCCCATCTCCAACACCGCCTTATACGAAGTCCCAAAAGTCCCCTTCCCCAACACTTCCGCCGAAGCCCTCAACAAGTCCTCCAGATCAAAAACCCTCGCCGCCCCTCCAAAGAAAATCAACTTCTTCGCCCCGTTCGCCGTCGCCGCCCCAGCCAAAGAAGCTCCCGCTGCCGCTGCCCCGACCGCCGCAGTTGATGTCTGCCCCCTCTCATCCATCTCCTTCTCCAAAGGTACTCCCGCCCCCTCCTCCGCCGCCAGGTGAGGCTTCGCGGCCGGGACATCCAAGGACCCGGTCCTTCCGCTGCTCTTCTTCCGGCAGAGGAGGATCAGGAGCGCCATCAGCAACAAAAACCCAACCGCAGCCCCGATCGCGATCCCGGCAATCGCCCCTCCGGAGAGCTTCTTCTTCTTCTTCCCACCTCCACCACCACCACCTCTGGATGAGGGACTAGTCGCGGGCGACTGCGACACCGTCGGAGGCAGCGCCGACTCTCCGGGACAGGCGGGGAGAACCGGCGCCCCGCAGAGGCCGAGATTCCCCTTAAAAGCGTTGGATGACATCTTCCGGAGCTTGACCGGCACCGATCCGTTGAGCTGGTTGTTGGAGACGTTGAATTGGGCTAGGTTTGTGAGGTTGAAATCCGGGATCGAGCCAGAGAGCTTATTGTTCTCGAGGTAGAGAGTCCCTAAACGGGTGAGATTGTTCATCCCCACCGGGATCTCACCGGAGAAGCCGTTGTTGGCGAGGTTGAGCCTCACCAGGTTGGAGAGGCGGAAGAGGGACGGCGGGATCTCGCCGGAGAAGTCGTTCCCTTGGAGGTAGAGGTTCCGGAGCTCCGATAGGGAGGCGATGTCGGAGGGGAGGGGGCCGGAGAGGGCGTTGAAGCGGAGGCTGAGTGTGCGGAGCTTGGTGAGGTTGCCGAGAACCCCCGCCGGGATCTGGCCGATGAGGCCGACGCCGGGGAGGCGGATGACGGTGACGCGGCTGGACTCGCAGGTGAGTCCCTGCCAGTTGCAGGGGCTCTGATCAGAGGGGTTCCATTGAAGGATCGAGCGACCGACGGCCGAACGGAAAGAAAGGAGGGCCGCCTTGTCGGAGGCTAGATCGGAGATCCCGCCGGAGAAGAAGGAGAAGAGGAGGAGGAGAAGCGGAAGTACCGGAGACATCGCCATTGTCGGCGGCGGAGAGTGTGTCGACTCAGCTACTACACAGTCATGGAGGTCCCCCGATAAACACAAGACAAAACGGCAACAATGAAATAAAAGGGGGGAGAAGGAGAATGACGGAGCACCTATACAAAATATATGTTCCTTGCATTATAATGAATGGAAACCCTAACTCCCTTTTTTTATTTTGGAAAAATCCATATAACCCCTTTTAAACTTCTTGAAATGCATATAACCCCCTGATATTTCCCGAAATCCATATGCTCGAAACACATATGTAAATTTAAATAGTCCACTGAATTAATTTTTTATTGATAAATGAGAAATATTATGACCTAGTTTGGCATAGGGATAAGGGGTTAGAATAAGAAAAAAATTAGATTAAATCACTTGTTATCCCAAATGACATAAAAAAGGGATAAAACGTGGACAATTGTCCACATTTTGAGATAAAAAATGAATAGTTTGTTCTGGATAAAAGGTGGAACAGACTTTTTTCTAATTTTTTATTCCTATTTTATAAAATTGGGATAACATTTATGACTACTATTTCAAAAAAAAAAACCAACAAAAAGAAAGAATGTGTTCCACTAAACAACATTAATGCACAATTAATAGGAATGATAATTTGATATTTTTTTTAAAAAAATTGAAATTATCCCATATTTGATCCAAATGCAAGATTGAGGATAAGAACACAAAAAATGAGGATAATAAAAAAACATTAACAAATGTAAATCTGAATAAAAATAGTGGATTTTTTATCCTCATAAATTATACTAACTTATCCAAAAAAATTATCCATTTACCAAATTAGGCCTATATGTTTGGTTAACCTGATTGAAAACACAATATACCAAAAATCCTATATAATATGTTAAAAATGTGAAAAATTATATGTAACGGATAAGATTTTTTAATTTATTCGAATGAGTAGAATCATCATATACAAAGAGTTTTTTACATTTTTAACACATTATAAGATATTTTTTATATAATGTATTTTTATCAAGGATTAATTAAACGGAATATTCATAAAATATTTCTCATTTGTCAATTAAAAATTTAACTAGTAGACTATTTAAATCTACATGGCTGTTTTAAAAAATTATATAGATTTCAAAAAAAGTCATAAGATATGAATTTTAGACAGTTTACAGGGGGTTATATGAACAAATCCGAAAACGTTTCGGCTGGGTCTGGAGACACGACTTTCGTGTTCGATGTCCTGGTTGGGTTACCCGTTTTTTACGAACCCCCGTTTCGTCTACGATGACTGATTCGTTGAATCCGACCGTTCATTTTAGTGTCTCACTCAAGATTCCGCGTAGAAAAAAGTGGTCGGTCTACGAGGAAGACTGTTCGGGGTTCTAGATTTATTTTTGAAGTTGGACTTTTAACAACATGGACGGCAATGGATGTTTGGTCCATCGAAAGCAACGGTTCGAGATTGACTCAGTCCATGATGTAAGCTGGTTGGGGTGTCTGGTCGGGTTGACGTGGCGGGATGAGTCGTCCGGAAGCTGTTGTTGCAGCAAGAGGAGAGAGTCCACCAATAGCAAGGAAGCTGAGCTGACCATCGCTGGAGGGGGGGGGGGGGGGGGGGGGGGGGGCCTTTTGCAACTAACCCCACGTGATTAACACCATCATTGACAGCTGTTTCTTCGCCATTTATTGGACGGGTGTGATTTATCAGCGCAGCATCCGACTACCTTGGTAATATATTTTTATATAAATGTCCAATGAAATGCGTTCTTAAATATTGAATACAGGATTTTTTTTTTTGTCTGATGTGTATTATATCCTGATATGGGGAAGTAGAGATAATATTAGAATTGCTTAGGACCCTTCTAACATTTTTTTTTTTTTTTTGTTCTCTTTCTATCCCAATGTAGAGGGAAATAGTATTTGAAAATTTTCATTTTTATGATTGTTTATGTGCATTCTGGATAACATTTAATTCATATCTTGTTCCAGCTATAAATCTATCATATTTGGACTATAGAAGATTGAAATTACCAGACCTAGTCTTATGCCCCGTTTGGACCTGTAGCGAGATCGATTCTGTGGCAGATGACTCAGCATAACGTCACTGCTTGGCATTTATATTTTCAGCACAAAAACGGTTTTGCAAGGGTTTTTCCATGCTTAAGAAGTCACGAAAACAATATTTTTCTACCCCCCTTCTTCCGTTTTCTCAAACGTAGAGTTATCCACCGTGGTTTCAAACAAGACCTTATATTTTGTTTGGAAACAAGTTTGGACGTTAGTTTTTTTTCCAAAAAATTAGGTGTAAAACCCTATGTTTTAAAACCCAACCCGCTCGATTTAACCGGTTAAACCTTTATCCGTTTTGAATTCCAGTTCGGTTTACCCTTAAAACCCGATGATATGAAAAACTGGTAAAACTCAATCAACCCACCAGTTAAATTGATAGTTTTTGTAAACTGGCTACATGTTGATTAAACCGATCGATTTTTTATGCATAGAAAATGAGATTTTTTACTTGTTAGAACATAAAATCTAATAAAAAGTTTAGATTTTATATACTAAAATCATGTTATTGATAAAATCAAGTTTGTAGGAATCTACCTCTCCACTAATTCTATAAAAGCTAACTTATGACCACTTTGTAAAAAGGTGTGCAGCTTTTTCTGTTTCCAAACAAGTTTAGGGAATCTGGCTTCCTGTAAATCCAAAAACACTTTGAATCATTTTCAAATAAGGCCTTAATGTGACAACATGATTGAAAATTGCATGCAGCAATCACTTTTGCGAGCAACAACATTTTTTGAATTTTTTGATGTTATATAATTGTTTAATAAAGTATATATACAATTGATCGTACATATATTTTTAGATGGACTAACCTCGTTATAATAGGCTAGGGGAAGATGGAAATGACTGTATCAACCACCCTTTAATTAGATGGGAATATTGTTACATCGTAGGCTTTATTTGTTAGATTGTGGGTCTATAAAATTTAATAGAATATAAAATGCATGTACTTTAATAAGAGAGTGTAAGATTTTTGAAAAAAAAAAAATTGGTGTGCTCTGCAATTTGTGTTGCACTAGGGCTGTGTCATTTTCCATAAAATAGATAAAATATTCCTTGGATAAATGTGGTTGGGGCGTGGGCCCATGTCTACGGGCTATGACCCATTTACAGGGGGGAGGGGCCCATGTCTGCTTGTGCTAATAAATTCATGTGACTGATGCGCACAACTAGTGATTCTTTCTTCCCTCTGTGTTTCTTCCTTCCAATTAACCTCTCGACCATCATTTTTTTGAATTGCTAGAAGATTACAATATATCAGATACAAAATTTTACACACAATTTTAATGAGGTCCTTTATTCCTTTGACGGTTTGGCTCACATGAATGGAGGTTAATTTTACCCCATAAGTCATTCATCCCACCTTATTTGCTAACCCACCTAATAGATTTATTAAAATTGTTAACCCACCCCTATATACCTTTCAACCCACCCCATTCAAACCCCCCTACCCCCCACTGTGATTCCCTACATATTCATCTCTGATTCCCTACATATTCATCTCTCACCATCTCTTCCTCTACCCCACCTATTTCCCCCTCACCACCTCCTCCTCCTCCCCAACCAAGCTCCTCCTCGGCTCCTCCCACCACCTCTCCCTCCTTCATAAATCCTAAGCGCCACCGGACCTCCTCCTTCCTCCCCACCTCCTCACCCGCACGCCGACAACAAGCATAACAACCCCAACAATTGGCGACCCACCACTACCACCACCACAACCGACCCATCCCCCTCCATAACCCCGCTGAATCCGATGTCTTCCACTGGTCAACGTCCGCCCGTTTCGACCTTGCAATACGACCGTGCTATATGTGCTCGTGGAACACGAGATGCTTTGCACGGCTTGGGTGATCCACAAGATCGCATTGTCAAGCGGGCTTGCGTGGGAGGCCGCCGTTGATAACTCATTGGTGACCCCACAGGGTGGGTTTCACCTTTTCAAAAATATGTGAAATAAAGATGGGGGGGGGGGGGGGGGGATATATAATGGGGTGATAATAGTGGGCCCCCACATGAATGCATATAAGTGGGCTTTTGTACCATTTTTCTCCTTAGTATGGTTACACTCAGTTTTATTCACAATTCAAAACACAGTCCTTCATACCATATTAGAAATCTAGTGAAGCATATATTTTGTTAAATGTTGTATATACCACATTAAATATTTTCTTACACTTATTAAAAATGGATTCATTCAATTCGAAATGGAGCATTATATATTTTTTATTAAAGCATAAACTTCATTAAATGGATATTTACTATTCTAAAAAAATAAAAAATGTAAGTTCTGAGTTTTGGTTAGTGAATGTGATTGAGTCTAACATTTTTTTTTGTTTTTTTCCCTTCTTTATAACAAGATAAAACCCTTATTTAATAAAGGAAATGTAGCAGTTGTTAGTGTACGCTGCATTATCTGCTTTGTAGTCAGTTTTTATCATTATGGTTGATTCTCTCTAATCATCACTTATTGTGGGGATGGGTCCCTATAACATGGGTGTATTTCGAGCCCTTACATCATGGGTGCATGAAGCTTCCACCTCTACGAATGCTCTCTAAAGAATTGTTGTTTAAATTATCCGAAAGACTGAGAAAATTATCCATAAATAACCTAAATGATGAGTCTTGTGAAGAAAACTCTCAAGAAGACTTATATGTGACATAGACCAGCCCACATGAACATCCCAGCCCATAATAGTGGCAGTCTATTTATTAGGAAAGAGTGCTATTACATTCAAAAAAAATTTAGTTTAAACTATAGTCTTATATATCTCGTTATAAATTTAATGAATCATATATCTCGTTAGACGATGTATATATCTCTCTAAATTTTCTTTACAATTACTAATAATATGTTCATTCAATTCAAAATGTATCGATATATACTTTTTATTAAAATATATACATTATTAGGTGATATTTACAATTTTTTAGAAAATGAAAATATGTGTGTGGTATGAGTTTTGATTGGTAAAAATGACTGAGTCTGACATTTTCTATTAGAATTGATACATCGAGCCCCAATTGCACCCCCAATTGTAGTCCACAATCCACACCTTTTAAAAAAATTTATACACTTTTCCATTAAAGTAAATGTCTTATATGATATAAAGTATATACTGAGAGTTACATTGGTTCGTGGACAAAAAGTCCAGTGTTATTCAATGGAGACATTATTTCATGAAAAAAAAGTCAAGCGTTATTCGATTGAGACATTATTTCATGGACAAAAAGTCCAGCGTTATCCGATTGAGACATTATTTTGTGGACAAAAAGTCTAGCGTTATTCGATTGAAACATTATTTAGTGGACAAAAAGTCCAGTGTTATTCGATTGAGACATTATTTCATGGACAAAAAGTCCAGCATTATTCGATTGAGACTCTTCCTAGTAGACATTTTGTCATGAGTTATTCAATTTAAACATGATTTGTGAAGACTTTCATAAGTGATGGATTTTAGTGGACTTTAGAGAGAGAAATATAAAGGAAAATGTCATTTCAAAATCCCACCCAAATGAGTGGGATTCTCATGGACTTTTATTCCAACATTATGAATATTTCTTCTTTTTCTTTTTTAACAAATCTCCTTTATGATTTTTATCCCATGTCTTTCATATTTTTTTATTTATCTTTTTTTTTTTGTGAATGTCCATATGTATAAAATATTGTTATCACCTCAGATGTTTGATAAATATATGAGAATGATAAATTTGCTTATGTTGGCAATCAATCATTTTATTATTATATATTATATAATATATGCCTAGATCATCTATAATTATTTTCTAAAATATAGATTTATCATATATTTGATTATACGTATAATGCTTGAGTTGATTTTTCTTGAAGATGTTTCTATTATTATACAATATACATGCATATATTTTTTTATAATGTTCATACATATATAAAAATAAAAAGATATATTTAGGCATATGTACATATATGACTGATTATTTTATCGATTTGAATCACAAACATTAGCTATATTAAATTGCATTAAATGCTTGTCAAGATAAATCAATAAAAAAAATTTGGATCAGTGACAAAAAATTAAAAAATGTGACCAACTTTTTCACCCAAAAATTTTTAATTAATAAAAGCGGAACATGTCATCATATTATTTTTTCGTGGGGAACTGGGGATTGAATACACACTGGTTTTCATATTTTTAAGATCTTTATCCCATTAAAAAAAAAAAAATTCAAAATTTTTGATATGCATGACAACTCGATCATATACAAGGACAAAATAATATTTAGGCATATGAACATATATGTTATTTAAAAATCCAAAAACATTATTGGAGTATCCATCTCTTAAAGGACGGCTAATTTTAAATAGCCGCCCCTAACCTAGACACTGTCAGAAAACAAAAATCTAATAGAAGTTCAAATCAAACACCCTATTATCCATTTTGATCCATTGTCCATTGAACATTCTCCTACCTCATTTTTCTATAAATAGGGGGCATCCAACACATTTTCTACTCATCCACCAATCCCCCATTCAAATCAACACATATATTTCATTCTCATAAACTCATTCCTCTACTTGAAACCTTAGAGAGAGAAAGATAGTTCTATATGTGAGTAGAAAACCTATTCCCTACGGGCCCGTTTGGGGTGTGACATAAGATTATTCATCCTTGATAGCTATACTGGGATAGATAACAATCCATGTTGAATAGGTAAATTTTTGTTTGGTTGTCTTTTCTATTATTCTCATTGGAAAACGTAAAATTGATAAGCAATGTTGTTTGGTTCACCTTGAATAAAGTAAGGATAAGTGGTAGATAAGAGATAGATAAAGTTTATGACTTTTTAAATGACAATTATACCCCTGCATAAATTATTTGTGTTTGGGAATAAATATGAGAGATGTGTGTGTGATATGATAGATGTGATAGTTTTTGGAATGTGTGCAGAGAGTGCTAGGTAAGATAATTTTTTTTAAATAACATATAAGGGTATTTTTATCCATTGGTATAGATAAGCTCTGATAAGCAATTCTAGCTTTTTCTGAGAATAGATATCATGTCTTATCCTAACTTATCCAGACATAACTATCAAGGTTTATTCTTGTCAAACAAACAGTTGTTTGGAGGCTATTCTACTGTATTCTCCCCTATCCAGCGTTTATTCTTCACGCCAAACGGGGGTACACAAATCCACTCTCCAAAACCTAGGTTAAACCTAGCTTAACCTTAACCAAACCCACAACTCATCACCTACCCAGGTTCTTCCCAAATTGAGCCAGGTCCTAAGCGGCTAATCCCAACTAGCCGTCCCCCACCAAGCGGCTAATTCACACTAGCCGACCCTCACCTACACCAAACTTTCAAATCTCCTTTAGCAAAT
Source organism: Acorus calamus (assembly GCA_030737845.1). Classification (NCBI taxonomy): domain Eukaryota; kingdom Viridiplantae; phylum Streptophyta; class Magnoliopsida; order Acorales; family Acoraceae; genus Acorus; species Acorus calamus. The sequence goes on along the minus strand of CM060866.1, from coordinate 4,474,160 downwards.
TCCCGAAGCAGAATAGAATACCTGTTTTTCACCTCTGCGTGCGGCATGCCCGTATCCCAGAGCAGAGACCCCATAAACTCCCCCACGAAGGCGATCAAATCCAAACCAATTTTTTCTGCTTTTTTGAGAAAGCAGGTGACGATTACAAACACTCCTGAATCCTTCTGAGGAGCTGTCGGGCGCCTCAGCAAGGAACCGAAAACCAGACCCCTTTCCCCTTCCGAGAGACAATCCGACCAAGTCTGTCAATGCGCGCACATCGGACTCGAATTCCCCCGAATAACCCCCACACACGCCAACCACAGCCGCAAGAGACCCGGGAGGGAAGTAAATCTCCTGAAATCTGATACCGACAGGTTGCACCGTCAATCTTCCTTTATAATAATCGACGGTTGTTCTGTGAATCTTTATTTAACAAATTCGACAGTTACGCCGTCAACCGTTCTTTACAACCTTCAATAGTCTCTCTGTAAACCTTTCTATACAAATTTCGATAACAGCTCTATCAATTTTTCTTTATAACATTTGACAGAATCCTCCTAGGCTAACAAATCAAAGTTTGTAAAAAAATATTGACAAAGAGCTTCTGTCGAAGTTTGTAAAGAAAGATTAATAAGAAGATTGTTAAATGTTATAAAGGACGGTTGACCGGGTGATAGTTAAATATGTTAGATAAAAAATTGACATACTAACCGTCGATTATTCTAACCGAATATAAACATGACCATCGCCGAAATGATTGGTGGGAGTAGAAATGTTCAAATTAAATTTGTATATGTTTTTTTAATTTTTTGGTTGATATAATTAGGCAAATGGTGTGGTGGGGGGATAGACTGCCCTTTCCGCCCTTCCCCTTCAATAAAGACGTACGAAGGAAAGCAATGATCGAATAACAAAGCCATGTCAATCGAATCCCTCGTCCTCGGTGAGCAGACACCATATATTCCTTGTTTGAATCACATTTTCTAGGGTTTCTCTTGCCCCCTTTCAAAACGAATTTGCTATTCCCATTGATCAGGGGCGGGTCAGGAGGTTGGGAAGAGCTGCGTGTTGGTGAGGATGGGAGGCAAGTCTATCATGTTCGACTGCGGCATGCACATGGGTTACCTCGACCGCCGGCGGTACCCCGACTTCTCCCTCATCTCCCCTTCCGGCGACTTCAACTCCTCCATCGACTGCATCATCATCACCCATTTGTATAGTGTCCCTCTCTTTTGGATTATCTTTCTTTTCTTCCTGTTCATTTTACTGTTTTTGGTTGATTGGTTTTGATGCTTATTTGGGGGTGTTTTTATGTTTTTCAGCCACTTAGACCATGTAGGAGCGCTGCCGTATTTCACTGAAGTCTGCGGGTACCATGGACCCATCTACATGACGGTGAGTTTCTGTTTTTTTATGTATTTGTATTACATGTCATTGTGTTTTGTTTTGTTTTGTGGTGTTGAGGATGCGTTTCTTTTGGCATTTTTCAGTCCATTTCGATGTCATGACTTGAAGAATGATCACCATTGTAATATTGGATTAAAGTATCATTTGATGTAGATTAGGCGTGGAGGAGGATATTTCATGAGGAATACATTGATACATTTTTCAATCATTTGGTATGGTTACATTGTATGTTAAGCATCCATTTGTTTATGATAATTCAGAAGGTTTCATAGTATTGTTTTCGTTGATATTTAGATGTAGCAGAGCACATGTCTGCATAGTATATAAGTTTTATGATTTTGATGTGTGGTATTCAACAAAGTTGTTGTGTGATTATAAACTAGTTATCTTTGCATGATGTCGAAGAATTAGTTTCCCTAAATAGTGATATTTCAATTGATGAATCTGCGAGGCCATCTTTTTTTACACAAATCCAAGAGTTATCTCCATCAATTGCGATTTCCTGGTGGATGGCTGCTTTATGGATTCAGTTTTTTTTTGTCTGGTAGGCCATCATGATCTATTCACTTTCACTAGAAAAAATTATCACATTCTTGTTACTTTTTTAGTGCAGTTTCCGACGAAGGCCTTGGCTCCCATGATGCTAGAGGATTATCGGAAGTTGATGGTTGAGCGAAGAGGGGAACAAGAACAGTTCACTTCTGAACATATCACGGAGTGCATGAAAAAAGGTCTCTCTCCTCTCCTCAATGTTCACGTTAAGCTATGTTCTTCATAGTTATTATTCTTCTTTTTTCCATTAATCATATATCTTAGATGAAAAATTTCATGAATGTAATCCTGCTCTCCTCATTGTTCAGTTTACGATATGTTCTTCATAAATGTTTTCCTGTTCTTTTGCCACTTTTTATATCATAGATGACAAATGCCATGAGTGCACCAATATAGTAAGGGTTTTGATCTTCCTGTTGGTTTTTTATTAAGTAAATACTTATAGTTTTTAACTTTCTAATACATGATCAGATATAGGTATCGCTCTGGTAGCAGCGCTGTTCATTATGAGAAAGGCTAAATAGAAAAGGTTCTGAAACATCTATCTAAAAGAGAGAGAGATGCAATGCTTATCCCCCCCCCCCCCCCCCCCCCCAAGTTTTAATTTTAAATGAATGGATTTTTAACTGAAGCAAGACCCTTTAAATGGAATCTTGGTGTGTAAGGTTCTTAAAGCATTTGGTAACAGAAATCCAGTTCAGAACAAATACTATAAATGGGAGTTCAAGTAGAAAATTTCTCGTAATAGTTTTGGGTATTGTTTTTAAAGATCCCCAATTTTGATAGTAAAAACTGATGATTACAAGTGTTATGCAAGTGAATGGATTCTTGATTGGAGCCTAATCTGCTTAACTACATGTAATAAACATCACTAGCAACTCCCTATTTGAGGTCATCCAAAAGATATATAGTTATGAGAGTGTAATCAAAATACTCTATTATCTTATTAATGAAACTAAAGGGAATATATGCAATACATTAATGTTTTTTAATGATTGATGTGGCCTAACTTCATATAGTTTACAAATGTTTTAAGTTAGAAAAATCAATTGTTTTTTTTTTAAAAATTAGATAGGAGCTTTTATTGATTAAAAAGCCCCCAAACAAAGGGAGATGAGGGATCTCCAAAAACAAAGAAAAAACAAATTATAATTCAAAAAGGAAATTTGTTGAAATTTGTTTATTAAAATTTTGCACATATTTGCTTTCCCATACTTGCTGGGTTTATCCTATCTTAGTCCAAGAAGTGGGAACAGCTTTCTAATCGTATGTTCCTTGAGGGCTGAGTCAACATGTTGCCCGTATGCACAAATACATTGTGAAACTTGGTTCAGTCTGAGCTTGTGTTGGATGCATAGTTTGACGCTCATTTCATTGTTTCATTTCATAAGTCATAATTTGTACTTCCAAAATTTTAGATGCTCTCTGTCTGAATCCATTTGCATGGTTTTCTGATTGAGACGAATTTCAACCTTCCAACTCATGGCTGATCGGGTTGGGCTGGCTTGCAAAGTCATGGTATTCTCCTCAGAAAATGGAATGTTGTCTCATTATATGGACAATATAGATTTTGTTGATAGATTAAATAGAATACATAAATAATTGAACTTTTGTATCATTTTTTGATATAGATATGGAGATTTAGAATAATGCAACTGTAATGGATTTCCTAATAAGATGGCATGGTTAGTGTGAGTGGTGAGGTATGCTTATTTCACTGGTCATGGTTCCCATATGATATAAAGTAGCTTATATTATATGAGCGAAATTACTGATTTCCCCTCACATTTATAAGTTAATCATGGAGTGTGGAAAGCTTATATTCAGTTAATGTTCTCACCAAAAACACGTAATATTTCAATCTTGTTGGGATTTTCATTGGAATTGCTTTTCAAAAACTTTATAAAACAGGTACTCAAGTCTCATTGTGATTGATCATCTCTTGTTATTATTTATATGGCTCCTTTTGAATTTCACTTTACAAATTTATATCTATTTTTACTGTACCGTCACGTAGTACAATATGGTCTTATAGTATTGTTTTCTGGAACTGCAGTTATAGCAGTGGATCTGAAACAGGTTGTGCAAGTTGATAAAGACCTTCAAATCCGTGCATACTATGCAGGGCATGTATGCTCTCCACTTTGCTTTCCCTAGCTAGCTGTGTTTGTGACTAGATTGCATGACATACACAACATTATTTCTTTTTAAAGCTAATTTCCATTATATATTGTTATAATTGGGTTTATTTATTGCCTGGCAAATTACGCCCACATGTATATCTTTTCAAATTTTCACTGTCTTATAATAAGGTCAGCTTCTAGATCAGCAGATCACATGGCATACATACCATTACTGAGTTTTGAAGCATTTAAAATATTTGTCGTTTTAAGTTTTATAAACCTCTTGCGATTGCTCCTCCCTCACCCTCTCAAGAGACCAACCACAAGAGGAGCCAGGGATGTACTCATGCATGTTCTAAGATCCCAATTGATCATATATGTGGTGGTCATGTCAGAGAGCGATCAGAGATCACTCTGCCCAAATGGCCGAGGTTTAGAGGAATGGACTGCCTACCAAACAATTCTTTTAATCACTATCCACCATTGTTCTATTGGTAGCTTACTAAGCTTTTGTTGGAGAGGATAGAAAGAAGACTGGTTCCCCTTGTGATAGTGCCTGGGATTCAGTCAATGAATAAGAAATCACAGGGAACCAATTTGATGTAGACAATGTTGTAAAAAGCGCTAGGTTAGTCGGGAGATTGGTGATCGACTAGTGATTAATTGGGAAGGCGGGAATTAATCAATCACTTTTTTGAATAATAAATATAACACATATACATATTATATTATAATAGTTAAAATTTTAGACTGCAAAATAATAACAAAATAACATCAAAACAAAATTGATAATTAAGCATATTAGGTATAACATACAAAAATTTAAATAACAAAAGCAACTTAATAGCTTAGTAGTCAGTGAGGGATTAATCCGAAAGGTGGCTAGGCACTAAGCGTTGCAGGTGGGGCCCGCCTAGCCTAGGCGGATGATTATTCAGGGCTTAGAAAGGGTTTTTAGAACACTGGATGTAGATTATGGAGTCTAAGTCGTTGAAGCTATTCTTGCAAGATAGAGGCAACAAGGGGAAGAAAGCAGTAGGCTGGGTATGTCTCCAAGAAAAAAGGGCGGAAGTACGAGGGGATCAATGAAGTCTCGAAAAGGCGATGGAGTGAACTTCCGCGGTGGAATTGGCGTGGACCATAGGGATGGCTTACAGAGAGGAAGAGTTCCATCACAATGTGATTGGAACATGGACGAGAGAGGTTGTGATGAAGAGGAAGACAATAGAGGAAGGCCTAAGAGGTGGATGGAAGGATATCAAGGGGTGAAAAATTTGGCATATGGAGTCTTTGACTATGTTAATCAATCTACCCTCACATGCGGCTAAGAAATTGGCGCTATAGTAGAAGCATCTAAACCCAATGGGAGGTCTGCTAGGCTTCTTCCCATGGATTTGCAAGTCAGATGCTAAGAGATAATGGGGTGGAGAATGATGGTCATCTTCTGGGGACTTCCACTTATTTGGTGAGATGATAGCTTATGTTAGAGTGGTGGGAGCCTTTGAAGGAAGAGGTGGTGGTTGAAGGTGAAGTGTTCCCCATTATAAGAGCAGAAGTTTTTCATGATGGTGGGAGACCACCGCCTTCCATAGTCTCGGTGACAATGGAGGACAAACAATTTTGGGTGGACATGGAGGAAGAATACAAAATAAAGAGGAAGTCTAAGAAGTCTTTCTCTGATGTTTTGCAGGGAGGGGATATGCCTTCTTGTGAAGTAGTGATCAAGAGTTTCCCGCGGAGTTGTAATAGGTCCCACTGGTGAGTTAAAATACGTTGGGCTCGTCATCTCGGATGACTTGGTTATACAGAGTTCTGACCCTGTCATTGTGATAATTGTAGAGGTTTCCACAGGATAGGTCCATACTTGGAACTAGAGACCTCAATTGTCACCTTGATAAACACCACACATTTTGGTCTCCAATAGAATGGACCCTTTCAAAATTAAAATCAATCAGTACATTTGACCAATTGGGATAGGTGTGTTCTTTTTTAAAAGAGGTACAACATACTGTGGGTCTCCTTGAGGGAAAGGATAAATCAAACCTATAGGTGGTACTGATCCATTTGGAGCAATGAGATGGATGTCAAAATATCATGTGGAGCATATTGTACATATGTTGGCTTGTAATTGGTGCCTTGGTGGAAGGTAAGGAGGCGATGGTGTTGGCATTTTTAGTGATGGTTTTTGGGATTTAGAGCTTGATGTTCCAATCATGGATCAGAAGATGGATGACCCAATTGTTTTCAGATGGTGGAAGACCTGTCAGACTACTAATTGGAGGTACCCATGAAGCTTATCCAGCAGGCTTGTAATTTGACCGTTGCATGGGTCTTCAAAAGAATGAGGTCCAATTTAGGAGGATCCTCTTCAAGTTCTGATTGTTTGTTCCAATAATAAAAAAATGTTCTGATTGTTTGCTCCCAAACCTCGATTCAGAGATAGAGATTGACAAGATTTCTTTTTGATGATTGGTATTTGAAGATATCAAAGGTTTGCAATCAATTGTGCTCCTTCAGTCCCCTTTTAAGATCAATTTCATGCGGTTTGTTGGGGTTATTTGGCTTGTAATTTGAAAAATCCTTGCTGTTTTGGTAGAATTGTGTAGGCTGTTTTGGTGGGGATTTGATGGATTGGTTAAAACTGATTTCAGGGATCTTGATGGAGAATTAAGACTGATTTGACAAATCAGATTTGCTGATTTGTGGTTGTCTACTTTTGGCAATTTTGATGACCCATTCTTTCCTTAATTGCTATAGATTTTTAGGATTTTGTTCCATCATTGAATATCCACATATTCTTTTCCTCCAATAGCATGTGGAAATTTATTTTCATATCCTATGAAATTTAGATTAATATTAGAATCTCCATGACAAATTAATTATGCACATGAAATGTATAAATGTAGTTTATTTGTGCAAATTATGTTTTGAAAATAAAATTCCCTTATATGTATGTAGAAAAGAATATGTTGCATAGGGAAATGTCCAAGACCACTATAAAAAGTGTATCAAAATATGTACTTTGAACATCTAACAGCTTGCTCAAAATGAACACATTTTTCAAAGGAAATGAATATAAGAAAATATTTGGGCTGCAATCATGGCATTACTTCAGGTTTGATAATGGTACTTACTGTGAAGAGTTGGTGGCTACTATTATGATAATCAAGTGGTGAGGGTAGGAGACCTTATGTTTTTGAGAGAGGATGGTTTAGATACAAGTGGGCTTTTTCTTCTCTTTTTATATTTGAAGATCTATCATCTCCATTTTGTTCAAGGGGGATCATTGTTAATATGTCATAATTAATATGAATGCTGCAACCTTTCTTAAAAAAATGGATTTATAAGAGCATCTTATGCATGATAATTTATTGACATGAAGATAAGAGTGCACATTTTCCTAAGTGAGTGTGATAAAGTGGAATGCAATTATTTGTTGTTCATTCAATGTTCATTGCTATTTTAATATCTAATGTTTACTTTTCTTCAAAAAAAATCTAATATTTATGTAAGATGCATCAACTGACATCCCTACTCTTGTACCTTTGGGCCTGCTGGTGTCTAATTCATTGTTTTACTACTGCATTTTTTCGCTAGGCTGGAGGAAACTGTTGATATATCTACTTTTTGATGATTTCTTAGGCCAGTGTAAGCTTGAATATCAATTTATCTGTCATCTATAATGCTTTAGGTCCTTGGAGCAGCAATGTTCTATGCAAAGGTTGGAGAAAATACAATGGTTTACACGGGAGACTATAATATGACACCTGATAGACATCTTGGGGCAGCTCAAATAGATCGGTTGCAGTTGGACCTACTTATAACAGAGTAAGCGCAAATAGTTTTTCCCTTTAATGTTCTGTTAATTTTTTTTTTTTATCATAGCTATATATTTTTCTTGCAAGTTATATATGCTTGGACGATGAAATTATATGCTTACACAAACTACATACATATATAAATACACACACAAACAAATTCTTGTGTGTGTGTATATGTAAATGTGTATGCGTGTGTGCATAAATGTATGTTTATGTATATACTGAGGAAATGTGGGAGTTCGACAACTGGATTTATTAAAAACAGTGGAAAGCCCCAGGGGAAAACAAATAAATGAGGATCACATGCAATAATAAAGGTATTATATTTGATATTTTATTCTACAAATAACGTGTTCAGAAATGTTGGAGTCCCTTGAACTAAGGCCATTCATTTTTTTTAAAAGGTCGAGTCAAATCCCTCCATCTTATTTTAAGCATCATCTAAACTGTTCCAGAAGATTAAATTGGTAGAAAACAATATGGAAAGAGTGTTGTTACACACAATTTTTTTTCCAGCCATTTGATAGAAAATTATAGAAGTATATGCTTATATTAACGATGTATATGCTTTGATAATTTTTTTTAAAATTTTTTATAAATGCATCCATGCAATTCATTGGAGTATATGCTTCATTTTTTATAAAAACATGTACATCTTAGATGAGGTATGCTATTTTTAAAAAAATTCAAAACACATGTAGACTGGAACAGGGGGTGTACATAACATTATCTATATGGAAAACATGTCCTCTATCATGGAAATATGAGAACACATTACACATCCTCTAATGGTGGATCTTAATAGCATGCATGTCATAGGTTTCACCAAAGGTGGTGACTTGAGGTGTTTAGACATCATTATTGCAAGGTGGCAATGTTGGATGCCCATGAATGATTTTTGTAGGTCTGTTAGAGTTCCGATTCCGAGTGAAGTTGGAGAGTAAAAAGCAAAATGTTACGAAGCTTTTTGGGTTGAATTCTTTGTAGGGTTTGCCAAATGGATTTATGAGGTTTCTAATGGTGATCATGGTTTGTCTGAAGACCAGTGACTTTTTTCTAGATTGGTTTGAGCTTTGCATTTTGTGTTAGTCAGTTAATTGGTACTTGGACCTCTAACTAATTAGGTTTTGGATATTTAATTATTTTGGTTAAGTGTGTTTCTCTATGGGCCAAGTGTTGGGGTTGGATTTTTTTTTGAAGACGATACAGGAGACGTGGTTTTTGTTGTGTATTTTGATTTTTGTGTGACTGGTTATGTTGTGGCTGGTTATGTTCTCACATGGTTTGAATCTAATGTTAAGATTTGGACTTCAGATTAAGTCATATTTCTGAATTCACATAAGCTCATTGTTTGATTAGGCATCTATTTGTTATTTAATGGATCCCATATATCAACTTCTGGATTACTGATGCCAACAAAAAGGAAAAGAAAGTGGTATGTATCTAAACACAAGGAGACAAGGGATCTCCATACAAAACTTTTAAAAAATAAGAGGCAAAGGTAAAGATAGAGAAATGGAATTCTTTGGGAAAGGTCTCCCCAACAAAGATTAAAAACCCCCTGAGATAAGGAGACGAAGACAAAGGATCTCCGTACAAAATTAGTTAATTATAGAATAAAATAAATACACCAAAGGAGAGACCCTTCAAGCATGGCCTCTTGCTCGTTACCTCTGAACTAATGATTTCCCATTATTTATGATGGATTCTCAACCTCCAAAATTAAAGTCACCCAATCTCTTAGGAACGAGGAGATGGCCACCCACATGTTCCAAGTAAACTCTTTTGTTGGAATACACACTTATTACGAGTGAGCCAAATACTCTAACATACCGCATGTGGCACTAGCCATTGAAATTTAGCAAGACCACTGCAATAGCCTTTTTTCTTTCTTTCGCCTATAATTGCCCAACCAAGATTAGAGTCAAGTTGTCACCTCCCGAACTAAATATTAGCCATAATAGAGGAAGGATGGTCAACTCCTAATGTTATCTTCACCTAAATGATGGAACTGGTCTAACAAGATGGCTCATTGAGTCATTCATGTGTCTTGAATGCCGATTGGAACCAGTTCGAAGCGCATGTCGAGACGTTCAGAGTCCTTCATGTGTCTGCCGTCATCCGCTCATCTCCAGGGTGGATGCGGATTTGATGGTACTTAGATTTAAGATCTATCTTGGACAACAACTTTTTGGTTGTCTCAGAGCTGTCCATGAGAAGAGCCTTTCTGAACCTGTACTATGAACCAGTTCAACAAGATGTCTCATTTCATCACTTGTTGCAAGACTACGGACGTTGTAGCCATTGCCCACCTCCAATTTTGCGATGTTTATCATTTTCATGGAGTGCCGCAATATATTGTCTCTGATAAAGACAGAGTTTCTCAGTTATTTTTGAAAGAGACTTTGGAAAGTGATGATGACTGGTCAGAAATATAGTAGCGCCTATCTTCCCCAAATGGACGCTCAAGCGAAGGAGTTCAATTGAATTCATTGCCTCATCCAGGATAGCACCAAGATATGAGACTGCCACCTATATCAAGTATAGTTTGCCTACAGGAAACACTCCCATAACCTTCAAGATGACTTCAATTGCAAATTTGCAATGCACTCCAAGGACTGACCTTGTGAGAGTTGTAGCATCTCTGTTTCTCTGCATAACATGCATGTTTGGGAGTTTTTATTATTTTCCACTATGCAGGTGATATGTTTATTGGTTATTTTATGTTTATATTTGATGATGACTATGTTATTATTAATGATTATTTGTTCACTGAGAATTAATGATGTCACAGGAATTACCTAGATATTAATTGAATTTCCAGGGTGCCACAGATTATGGTGAACATATGGCATAGGGAAATGTAATTCGAGCATTTAAGTTTCCCTGCTAGAAACTTCCCGTTCTCAAATGAGATTACAAATGTTGAGTTCCCATCTATGCTTTAGCTTGACCATGTGATTTTGCACATTCCAATGGCTTGTCAATTTTTTCAAATTAATCAATGCGCAGTAGATGTCTCTTCTACCATGATCCCTGCTTCTTTTGGACCCACTCAATATTGTTTTGCCTTTAATTTTTTATGCTTTGGGCATTCCCTTTCTTTTAGAAATAAATAAATGAGGCCAAATGCCCACTTTTCTCTCTCAAAAAATTAAAGATGTTAATGTTCACATCTCAGTTTTTGATATATAAGATCTAAGTGTTTCGGTAATTGCACTTATTCTTTGTAGGCCACAGGCATTCCTTTTCTTTTAGAAATAAATAAATGAGGCCAAATGCCCACTTTTCTCTCTCAAAAAATTAAAGATGTTAATGTTCACATCTCAGTTTTTGATATGTAAGATCTGAGTGTTTCGGTAATTGCACTTATTCTTTGTAGGCCACATCTTTTCTCGGGAAGATTTCTGCTGCAATGATATTGTGAAGTATATTAACTTAATCACACTTTTTTTACTTGCAGATCCACCTATGCAACAACTATACGTGATTCAAAATATGCTCGTGAGAGGGAGTTTTTAAAGGCTGTATGTAAACTAATTCAGTCATTGAACCTTAAATTATGCTCTCCCATTTATTCGATGGATCATTTACTTTGTATTGAATTTTTTTTTATAGAAAGCAAAAAGTTGTTCTTGGAGTCATGCCTACTTATTATGTTTAAATTTGTCCGAAAAAGTAAATGTGCCTCTTTTACATTTTTTTTGTGTGCTTGGGATATGGCTTTTATAGTAGCGCATAGTTCACTAAATCTTGGACACATGAATAATTCTGGGCTTTTATAGTAGCGCATAGTTCACGAAATCTTGGACACATGAATAATTCTGGGCTTATCAGTTATATTGAAGATATGCATGTAAGGTTCAGGCATCGTGCTGTGGATAAATTGTTGTGATTATTCTGTTTCTCTTGCTATGTTTTTTCTTTCTAAATGTCCTTGTCCTTGTGAAAGATTTTTCTCCAACAGTGAATTACTTCTACTTGAAGCTAAGCCTCATTGTGTACTTGGTAAAAGGCCATCATCCAGAGTAGTCCCACACAGTCCTAAGTCCTAACCTACGCCATTTTTTTTTTATAACAAAAAGTGGTTGATGTGAAGACTCAACCCTAGGGCAAAGTCCTATTAGACATGCTCCAAGCATCGACCCTTCGGGCTCTACTTGGCATGATCCAAAAATAGGCATTTTAAAGAGAATTGAAATCACTGAGTTGTTTTTTGTCTCATGGAATGTGGTAGCACACCCCTTGACTTTTAAGCAAGAGCTAGTAGGTACTCTCCGAAAGAAAACATGGAGCAGAAAACAATGGGAGAGGTCTCCCAGGATACAGAAAAGAAGAAAAGAAAAGGAGGAAGCATAGAATTAATTGAGTTTCGCGCCACTCAAATGTTCTAGAATTATGCGTCACCCAATTCTAAGGCACCCAAGAACTTTGCCCTCATGGTTCTCCACATAATCACACATCTTGTCATTTCTAGTCAGGCAGATACTCCAGCCAATAACATGAGATATTAGGTTTATGAGATTATCCTTCACCGACTTATCCCCTTTTTGTTTAGCTGGTGAAACTCTTTATATATAATTAAGCGACTGAAAAGTCACTCCCCTACCCCAATAGGGGGGAGAGCCTTTCTCTAAAGGTCTTTGCTCAAGGGGCAATAGATTAGGAAATAATCCCAATTGTGTCTGTCCTGCAACACAGAATACACCTATTCCCCATCACACACCCATTTGCAACTTTTGACTTTCTTTTAATTTTGCCCAGCAGAGACAAACAATATGAACACTTTTAACTTTAATTGGCGTGACCTTATCCGACAAATTTATTTGGATTTTCCATCCATGACCAGCCTCTTAAGTCTGCCTTCAGGTTCCATAAACCCATTGTACAAGGATTTTACAGAAAATGTAATCTTTTTATATCTGAACTAATGGTCCAACAAATCTCCTGTTAAGGTCACTTCATGCAGTTGGCTAAGGATGTTTAGGGTCTCTGATGTAGGACAGATTATATGGGACCATCAAAAGTGGTCCACCAAATAAATTCAAATCAATGGTCACGATCTCGGAATCGCACGAAATTTGACATGGTGAAATATATCGAGGAGATCTTCTGGATTAGTTGTTATACAACTAACAATTTTTATTTTTCGAAAATTCATTTATTTAGGGCTTTAAATTAGAGATTTTACTATTTTTAGTAAGTTTTAGATTTGTAATATCTCAATCATAACAGATCGGAATTGATTTCTATCAATTCCTATGATCATTTAGGATCTCATAGAATCTGGAAAATTAGTTTTCGGATTTTACTATTTTTAGTAATTTTTTATTTTATGCTATTAGTATAAATATAAGACTTGTAATTTAGGGTTTTTAAGTTTTTTTATCAATAATATTTCAAAATTCCTTCTGTTTTGGGGCTTCTTCCTTGTGGATTCAAGGGTTCCTTGTGGATTCAAGGTGTTTATGAGATCTCAACGCTTGTTGGATCTTTTATCTAGTTTTTCGCTGCGTTAGTCTCCCATGCTTCGGCATTGGAGAAGTCCCGTGTAATCTAGGGTGCCATACAACTGCTGCTGACCGTGAGGATGAACAAGCTCTAGAACACCTCAGCCAGAAACTCCCCCTTATGCCACTTCCTCAACTAGGATTTTATATCCCTGCCATTTCCAACCTTGAAATGGATTTCATTCTGGAACTGGTAAATTGTTTGGCCACACCTCTCCAGAAGTTAGAAAGGTAAATGCAATCTCTTACTTGTCCTCATTAATGCATACACTTTTTTGCCTCTGCATAATTGACAACCCAAATCTTTATACATATGATGTCTTGATGCACAGGATGTCTAACCATAACTAAAATATAGCTTTGTTAAGGTATTTTCTCCTGGTTGAGTAAATTGTCTTATATAGATTTTATTTTGAAAGTTAAATTTTCATGCATTTTTAAGTTTTAACAAATGTTGCCATTTATTACTTTTCCATTGAAAATGACCAGCGTTTAAGAGATGTCATACTTTATATGAATCTTACTGAATATATATTACTGTTTTATGCATTAGTATACTCGGTAAATCAAGTTCACTTTATATCGTTCAAATGTTCTTATGACCTGTTGATGCTGCGAGTTTATTTTATTCTCATTTGTTTAATTTGGAAAATAATTGCCATTACAGGTTCACAAATGTGTTGCTGGTGGAGGAAAAATTCTTATTCCAACTTTTGCTTTAGGAAGGGCACAGGTATTTGTAAAATGCAAGCTTATATTATCTACCTAAAAAATCTGATCCAATGGGCAGCTGTTAGGATGTCGATTTCTCTACAATACATGATTTTTTAACCTATATTTAAATTTTAAGAAATTCATGCAGATACTTCATATATCCCTGCTGGCCAACAAGGACAGTCCATTCATATTAATCATCTAAACTGCTTTTGTTATCTGTTATTTCCTCCAGAATGTTGCTATGAGCCTTTTACAGTGTCTTTTCCCAAGTTGTCTTTTCAGATACCTACGGCCTACCACACTGGCTATATGATTTTTGTATTACTTTTAAATGGTTTTCTTTCTTGAAATAGGAGCTCTGCATACTCTTGGATGATTACTGGGAACGCATGAATCTGAAGATTCCTATTTACTTTTCTGCCGGTATTCCCAACTATACTAATTTTACCTGTGTAAATAGGTTATGGAACTATTTCCAATTTCAGCAATAATAAGCGAGCAGTTTTATTGACTGTTTTCCAATACAGTGGTGGCATAGCTATCTTTAACAGTGAAATTTTTACAACATCATATGACATTCATGTTGAAAAAACCATAGTATTTTAGTGGTTAACATCTTTATGCATAAGCAATAGTTCTCTTTAAAGAAATTGGCTGAAAGTTTCCATCTTGATTAATTTACCAAGTATATGTTGATCCATTCTCTACCCACATTTTATATATCCTTCTCTGCATGATGAACTTACCTAGCTTTGTTTTTTTTTGGTGTCATTTAAGGTTTGACAATTCAGGCTAATATGTACTATAAGATGCTTATCGGATGGACTAGCCAAAAAATCAAAGACTGCCAAACAACCCGAAATCCATTTGATTTTAAACATGGTAATTTTTCTTTTTCTTATTCATTTGGAGAATATTTTGATTGCTTTATGGACTTAAAATTTGTAGGATGCTTTTGCTTATGCAAGTGGTAGATTTTGCTATTGATTACCAAGGATCACTCATTTTCTTGCAGTGTGTTCTTTTGATCGTTCTTTGATAAATTCTCCTGGACCATGTGTCCTCTTTGCTACACCTGGTATGATCAGTGGTGGTTTCTCTCTTGAGGTTTTTAAGCAGTGGGCTCCATCTGAATTGAACCTTGTTACACTTCCTGGGTAATTCTCATTTTCCATGTTGTGATATTCCCTCTTGTTGTTTTTGTAATATAGTATGCCAGCTTTTATTATTTGGTACAACAAATAAAAATGGGAGATAGATTTCAGCTATTTGTCTGAAATGATCAAGAATGGGG
Organism: Acorus calamus; assembly: GCA_030737845.1. Classification (NCBI taxonomy): domain Eukaryota; kingdom Viridiplantae; phylum Streptophyta; class Magnoliopsida; order Acorales; family Acoraceae; genus Acorus; species Acorus calamus. Next base: position 4,458,754 of record CM060866.1, on the reverse strand, counting down.
AAAATTAGCTTCATTAGAGTAGCTTGATTCCAAAAGGCCATCATCCTGCATATAGCTGGGTGTTGGGAGGGGAATAGCTAAATACTGTCCTAAACTTAGGACCCAACCCTATGACTTTGTCCCGGCATTCCAACCCTCCCTTTGTTTTGAAGAAATGGCAGGCACCTTACCTTCATTATAATAGGCTGTGCCCAAAGCATACAAAGAAAGGAGGAAAAAGGAGAGCATCCATCCTGGAGGGGTGGTTAAGTAGAGGAGATCCACCAACGGCAGCTACCCCTCAGATCCGAGGAACAAACCAAAGGGCTTACTCTTCAATGATAATTTTTTCCCCTTACAGATAACATTTTGTTACCCCCAGCACAAAAACGACCCCAGTCTTGGATAAGATGCACCACCATGTCCCAAACATTATCCACATAGAGCTTCTCTCCTTGAAATAGAATGTGGTTCCGAGTGATCCACAGCGCCCAAGTCATCGCTGTGCTGTAGGATTGCGAAATTTTGGCTTTCTCACTTCATCTCCTTTTTTCTGAGCTTCTTACCAGCCTCCCTCAGGCCTTCCAATGTAGAAAAGCCAACCTGCAAACCCCATGGCCTCACTAAGGAAGTCCCAATCTGCAAGGCCACAGGACTGGTCAGAAATCAAAATTTGATCGTTTTGGTTGAAGATTTTAAAACATATATTGGATGGTTGGTTGGGGAGAGTTCTTAGCATGGGGGCTAAAATTGTATCCTTAGTAGCCTTCCCGTATTCTGCATATCCATTCTCTATTGCCCAAAGTGCTTTCTTGATAGAATTGAAAAATGCAGAAGGTTACTTTGGTGTGGTGGCAAGGGGAAGAAGGGTATCCATTTAATGAGATGGGAACTAGAAACCTACAGGAAGCTATCCCACACACTTCTCAATCTTCTGAGTGGTCAAATAGTAGTGCTGAAGGCTGCATGAGCTGTGTTCCCCCATGAAGGCGCGAGCCTTCATGTGGACATTGACTTTGAACAAATTGACAACCATGATCATTGAGACAATATGGGTTCATGCTTCCTTGGTGTGTATTCTCTATGTCATTGTGATTGAAATATCCGAGCATTTGTTTGTAAAATGCTCTTCCAGTAAAATTATGTGAAGGAAAGTCAAATTATCTTGGGGGAGGCAGATTAATTTGGTGTCTTTCGGGGAAATGATGCAGAGCCTTCTGAATGAAATGAAGAAAGGGGAACATATCAAAATAAATATATGTATTATCCCTCAAACTCTCTCTTGAGCTATATGTTTAACCAGGAATGATAAAATCTACACTAGATCTGAATGCTACCCTGTGAATAACTGGACTACAATTCTCTCTTTTTTGAAACAGTGGTGTATGCATCTTAACAGAAAAATGTGCTCATTGGGAGGGACTTTTCTGTTTGGAGTGGGTTTTTCTATCAGTGAGGGTATAATTAAGGAAATTTCTGGTTTTCTTTAACGTTTTTGTTGGCCTTTTTGTACCTTTGTGGTCTTTGTTAATAGAGCTTGAAACTACCTTCTATATAAAAAAGATTCTTCAATTTTTAAAACTACTGCCCACCTTTCATTATCTTCTTTTGTTTACTGTTTTTGTAAAATATATCTCGATTTCTGTCTCATACAAAATTCTCTTTGATTCTTCACCTTTTCGTGCAATTTAGCTTCTCCGTACAGTTATTATTATTTGAATAACTGAATGACCGTTTACAAGTTATTCTGAAATTCAATGTTGAAAGTGATCTCGTGGAATCATTTCTTCTCCTGGAACATCTATTATCTATTATGACTATAGAAGAGGCAATAAATTTGATCAAGTTGTTCATATTTTCTTATTCTATGTGATATGTATTATGAAATATTCTGCAATTTTCATATCCTCCCTCTTGAAAAAATTCTCTCTATCACACCATTCATTCTTTAAGTTCACTTAACTCCACTAAATTATTTCATTGTTTAAGTTCTTAGTCATCTATCTATGCCTCTGCTCTCCTCTCTTTCTCACTTCAGTGGAGCACAATATTTCAGTAATTAAGATCCTCTTGTCTCTAATGGCACATTTTTACTTCAGTTGAAGCTTGTCTACATGTGGAAAGGACAAATCTTGTTCATTCCTGATGGTCCAAAATCTCAGTTCTCACTTCTTATATCTATTAATTATGATTAGCATTTTGGATCTCTAACTATTTAATGAGTTTGAATTCAAAATTTGGATATGTAATTGATCTCATCTGATCTAACAAATAATTATTTGATAATTAGTTGATTCTTAAGATGGGATACAAATGATATGTATATTGATGTCCTTCCACTCCGGAGGTCATGTATCATAAGGTATGTAGTTTTATTCTTGACTGTCGAATTTTGACCCAATAAAGATGTATAAACTTGATATCTGATTTAATTTATTTTAGTATATTAAAATAATAGTCCAGGTAGTTGTTAAATATATGAAAACATATAATTTGTCTTTTTGCTACTTATATTCACTAACATTCTCTCATTACCAACAGAATTTATTGGCAATGCATACTTAATTAAACTTGTGCCAAATAAAATCATTTTACCTCAACACCATCATTCTTTTTGTCATTTTTTTTGCTGTTTCATTGTAATTGTTATGGTGAAAGACCTCTCTCGCTGTCAGCTGTGTTTTCTGGAACATATTGATAAACTGTACAACCAGTAAATGTATTGGTTTTTTTTTTGTTGGGTAAATAAATGCACTAATTCATGAAACCATCATTTTGAGTTCATTCCAAGAGAAACTAGCTTTTTATTCCAAATTATTCTCTTGTTTGATTTTATTGCATAGAAGCACCCCGGTATCTCTCACATGTTGAAGCACTAAGCCACCATTTGGATACAGAATAGGACTTATTCTTGGGTATACAGTTATTCCAGCATAAATGGGTATAAATAAGGATAAATTGATTTTATGTTGGGTTGTGTTTTGAATTATTTTTGTTGGGAAACGTAATGATAAAGTTTTTGTTATTTGGATAAAATGTGAGTAGAGTGTGGATAAAAATTTATAAAAAGTGAAAGAATAATGATAGTTGATTTGACAGTGGGCCCACATATACTTTGGGTGGAATAATATCCAGTGCTATGGGTATTTAGAAGTGATCCACTACAGCAAGTAATTTAGCATAATTAGGAGTAAAATTATTTCCTTAAATAAAGTGTATTATATCTTCAATTTGTACTACGCATATTAATTCCTCTCTTTATACTGTACTTGGAATTGATAATTTCTGAGAACCATACATGACTTAGAGATAGTGTGTGTCTCTCAATTTTTATTATATCTTATTACTATTTTCTTTTGAATGATGGTAGGCATGTGCCTTGATTGTATTAATATCAAAACAAATGCTCGTAAATATTATTAAATCTCATTACTATTATTATATCATATTATCATATATTTTCATTTACTTCAGATACTGTGTTGCTGGGACGATAGGGCATAAACTGATGTCTGGGAAGCCTACTAGAATTGATTTGGACAAAGATACTTGTATTGATGTAAGATGCCAGGTATGTTATGGACCCTTTTTCCATCTACTGAAACTGAAATTATACTGTTAATTGGAATGAAATTCAATTAATGCAAATATTCATTGATAAAATGCCTGCATAAATATAAGCTAACCCTTATGGTTTTAGTTATTTTAGTCCCCATTTGGAAACAGCTTATTAACCCAAATAAGGCTTACGAAGATCGGATAAGCGACCCATCAAAAAGATAGTAACTATTAGATCATTATTCTACATGCCCCCCCCCCCCCCCCCCCCCCCCCCCCCCTATCCACCTTCTTTTCTTATTAAACCACATAGGTTGAATAAGCTTATCCAAGTATTATCCGTAAGGCATTTAATCTTCAGGACATTTGCCATCTTCTTATCCCTAAATCAATCGACATTTCAGGATGTTTCCAAATGGTATCATATCCTATCTATCCAATACCAAAGGGAGATAAAATGAACTTTAATCCAGTTATTCATTTTGTATATCATGATTAATCTTTTGTTCAAGGTAATTTTCACTGTCAATTTCCTTGTTCTGAAAGTAAGCCCTTTCTTATATATTTTTGTCAAATAACATGTGAGGTTCAAATATTAATTTTTAATGATGTGTTTCATGTTTGTTAGAAAATTAAAATTAAACCATGGATAACCAGAAGGATGAAGTGAAACTGGTGGATATGTCTAAAGAAGGAATAGTGAGTGGATGCACTGCCCAGATATTATAAACAGTTGCATATCCAAAAATAAAATGGTGATTGGTTTTTCTCTACATTGCAAATTTACTTGTCCAAAATGCTACATTTTCTCCCATCATTTAAATTTTGTTCCAACTTTCAATTGTTTTGACCCCATGTCTGGTTGAATCTCGAGAATTTTATGAAATAACAATTCTTGGATATTGAAGTCATCTTTTCAATGCCATATATTTTGTCTAAATCTGATGTTGAAGTTAAAAGTTATGTCCGAAATAGCTTTATCGAGTGCTCTCTCTTCAACTGCAACTCCTGGTACGTCGAACTTTTTTCTCCCCACTGATCCTTTCCAGGTCATGCTTCTTATTTCAAATGGAACCCAATGTTTTTGCCTTGGATGACCAATTTTTAACCTGGTCGAATGTCCAGATTCTTATATCCTTATGTTTTAATCTTGTCCCTTGGATTTCATGGATGCTTGATCTTCATTTAGGGTAATCATGTTTCTCATGAAGTTTATCATCAATTTAAGGATCCTACAAAATAATAAACTTAATGAGAAAGGTAATCAACAAAATTCTGATATATGTGTCTGAATACTCCAATTTGATTAGAAGAACTAATACTATGAGTGATTGTTCAATAGAAGTCTATAATAGAATTTATTATAATGTAATTTGAAGCCATTCTCATTCCGGTTCAATGCTTCAGTAATCTAGAAAGTCTTCAATTTGGTATTCTTTGTTAAGATTAGAAGATGAATTCTTCTGTATATGATTGATTAGGATCTCAAATCTTTCCTACAAAATCTCAATGTTTGCCACTTTTCCTGCTAGAGAAATTACATTAAGATTTTGTTGTCCCTTCTGTGTTAACATCTGCGTGTTGAGCAGATTCATCAGCTCTCATTCAGTCCTCACACAGATGCCAAAGGGATTATGGATCTTGTAGAATTTCTCTCACCACGGCATGTCATTCTGGTTCATGGGGAGAAACCAAAGATGGCCTCCCTGAAAGGCAGAATTCAGTCCGAACTAGGAATCCCTTGTTATGATCCTGCAAACAACGACACTGTGGTTGTTTCTTCAACTAAAACTGTGAAAGTAGATGCATCAGAAACATTTATCCGCACATGTTTGAATGACGGTTTTAAGTGCCACAATAAACAACTGGAAGACAGCTGGACTTCATCATCAGGACACAGTGGATCCTTAAATTTGATCAGTTCAAGAGATGAAGTGGTAGCTGAAGGCATTATGGTCATGGAGAAAAGCAAAAAGGCAAAGATTGTGCTTGAGAACGAGTATCTACATATAGTAGGGACAGAGAAACATGAGCTCCAGCTTTCATGTTGCTGCCCTGTATCAAAAGGTAGCTTAATACAAGCGATGTCAGGCAGTGATGCTTCATCGGCTAGTGAGACACTGGTCTCTACTGATCACAGATATTGGATTCATTGTTTGTGGTTGAAGCTGAAGAAGGAATCCGATTTCAATAATGTACAGGAAGTTGATAATTGTCTGTCACTGAATTCATTTAAATCTCATATCTGTCCAGTGGACAATTGCCCTTACAGAACTGGGGAGTGTGATGAAGGTGGCTCAATCATGTTTTTCTGTTGTAGCTGGTCACCCATCGATGAGAAGATTGCATGGAGGGTTCTTTCTATCATGAGAGAAACAAGTTTATCTGAAGTTTCAGAAGTATGTCGCTCCCCCACTGGTTTGTTAATCTGAGACGAACAAACTACAACAGTCACTGGTTCTTGAAACTGGTAGGGCTCCAAAAAGGCTGATTTCACAAGGTATGATTTGATGTCCAAATCTGCATTGCTAGAACAACCGAGAAGGAGCTTTGATTATCTTGTTCCAGTCTACCTATTTCTGCAATTCACCAGAGGTGGTTTTTTATTAGTGGGTGACCGGTTTCAATGGTCTCAGAGAGCACATAATTTTTGTGCTGCCAAGCTTGTTTATGATTTTTCCATGACAGTAATTTATGTGAACAAAGTTACTGAAACTGTTTTACCTTAAGGGACAGGGGGTTGGATGGACCGCCGACAAAATTTTTTGTGCCCCTGAGATTTTTGGAAGGCCCCAGTTGTGAGAAATTTCTGAATTAGCTTTAAAATGATTGTATTAACTTCATCAGAGTTTAGATGTCTTGTATATTAGATATTAGATATTTGTAACTGATATTAACTGTGAGACCTAACAAGGGATGTAATTTGTCCGGTCTGGCCTTGTTCCAGTGGTAGTGGACAGTGGACACCGCCTTCTTCTTGAGAGGGCTAGCTTTGAATCTTGTTGAATGCAAGGATTCTGCAAAAAAAACCTGCGTCGGCTTGGGTTTTATATGGGATTTGGGTATGTGTAATGGTAGTTCATTTTTTAGACCGTCTAGTATGTCAGGACTTTGTCTTCAGAGGGCTTTTGTAAATATTAAAAAAAAAAAAGAATAAAAAAAGATGTAATTCATATTTCGTGTATTTTATGTGAAAAGAGTGTATTGAACATTATCCGGGTTTATAAATGTAACTAGTTAATTTAACTAGTCACATGCCTTGTTCTTTCATGAAACATGAATCTTATAGATTTATAAATTTAACTAGTTAATGCACACGGTACATATTAGTTTTCAATAAAGAGTTATTTAAAACATACATAAAACAAACACTGTAAAATTTTAAAATTGTTGGATCTCCTGTTCGATATGACTCTTGAACAAATGTATATTAATTATTAATAGTACATGGTCGGTTGATTAAACATTGGAAATATTTGTTATCTTCATATGATAAGATTATAACTAAAAAAGCCACACATTGAGTTAAATACATATATAAACGCTCAAAGAGTAATACATGCAGCTTACATTTTTTTTTTGTGATATATTTTTTTTCTAGTTAAATCTTCTCGTATCAACAACAGAGTAAAATTTTAACTCAAGACCCTTGACGAAGAAAGAGTACCTTTAAGAGGCGGTTAAGTTGTGTCACACTAATAATGTGTGTGACCTACTATACCTCACCATAAAAACACCCACCACCAAACCATGTACGTAAGATATACTTCTTATAATATAAATAACAAAAAACAAAAAAACTCCCATGCATAATAAGCTCCCACATCGATCTCCCTCACTGATTCTGTTTCACTGTATTCAGGATGGCAGTAATTTTCTTCCTCCTACTCAACTCATCATCTTCCATGATCCTTCTCTGCAGAGCTCATCCCCTGGGACTCCCCAAAGTCCCCATTCTACAACCCTAATGCCATCACATCAAAAACCCAAACCGTCGTCTTCCCGTACTGGGGCACCTACTTCATGCGCCTCTTTGTTGGCAATCCATCGCAGAAGATGATTGCCCTCATGGACACCGGCAGCGACATCACCTGGTTCCAGTGCTTCCCTTGCCATCGTTGTTACGAACAAGATATGCTCAAGTTCCTCCCATGGAACTCTACCACGTACAGAACCGTCGACTGCCCCTCCGACACCTGCGACAAACTCGGCCAGCGGCGAATTCGGCGCAGAAACGAAAGGCGGCAACGACATCAACCTCCCCATAATCGTCTTCGGATGCTCGGACAATGCGAACGGTACATTCAACGAGCACGGCACGGGCTTGATTGGCCTCGACTCTCGTTCATATCCAGTATGGTGTCTTCATCGACTGGACATTCTCGCACTGCTTGGGTCGCCACGACTACCACAACTCCTGGGGACGCATCTTTTGCCATGTTTTTGGGAACGCCGACGCCAATCTTAGAGCCAAAGCCCCTCACCCATTCTATTTCGTCAATTTAGTCGACATAAGCATGGACCACTATCGACTCATGCATTCTGCCCAGGAGGTTCTTGCCCAGGTTATTTTTTAATTAATACATTCAAAATACATATATTTAATCTATGACAATCGAACAAAAATAGCATTCATAAATCAAATATTAGTAGAAATAACTTCAGAGATAGAACATTTATAAAAAATAGCACCTACTTTGTTTTTTTTAAAGATGCGCCATATATATAATATATATACGGCGTCTTCTTTATTTTTGTTCTCATCCTCTTCTTCTTTCTTTGATTAAATATTAACTATTGAAATTATTTAATCGTCAATGTTTGATTAAATTTTAATGGTTGAGATTTTTTTTAACACATATTCATGGAAGATCAGGGATTGAGTTTTTTTTGTTTAAAATATATTTGGTTGATAGAGCAAATCGATAAAGGGAAACAAATCTTCCTTCATTTTCTTACTCAAGAAAGAGATATCAGCTATTAAAATTTAATAAAAAAGAAATAGTGATCTTACAAATATTTTTTTACAAATAAAAAAGACCAGTGCTATTTTTTTACAAATATTTCTATCAAGTGCTATTTTTGCTAATATTAGTTTAAACAATGTTATTTATGTTAATTGCCCTAATATATACAAGGAAAAAAATACATATAACCCTTTGTAAACTACCCAAAATCCATTTAACTCCTTTACTTTTTCTGAAGTCCATATAACCCCCTGAAAATGTCTATGTAAATCTATATAACCCACTATGTTAAATTTTTGTTAACAGATGAGGAATATTATGTTTCATTAACCATGACTTAAAACACAGTATACCAAAAAAACACCTATAATGTCTTAAAAATGTGAAAAGTCCTCTATAAATGACGATTTTACCCCTTGTATAAAGTTTTATAATCTATTTGGATAAGTAAATCATCATTTATAGAGGATTTTTCATATTTTTAACACATTGTAGGAGGTTTTGGTATATTATTTTTTCAGCCAGGGTTACTCAAACGAAATATTTGCATAATATTCATTATCTATTAACATAATTTTAACTCAGGGGGCTATTTAGATTTACATGGGTGTTTTAAGGGGGTTATATGGATTTCAAAAAAGGTTAGGGGGTTATATGAAAAATTCACTACATACAATTGACAATTTAATTAAAAGAAATTCCATAAAATCCGTATAAAAAACAAAATCAGTTATTATAGAAAACTAGTTATTTAAAATGAGATAAAAGTTTGTTACATAGAGAGATGAAAGGTTAAGATACGATAACTAGAGTCTGTTTGATATGAGTTTAAATGGATTTTGTATTTAAAAAGTTAAAATTCTCAAACCACAATATTTTCTTTTTAGGTAAAAAAAAAATCTTGCGGTTGAAAATATAATAAAGCATAGATTTTTAAAAAGTGAATTTGAAACACAAAATTTTGAGAATACCAACGTTTCAAGCCTATAAATAAAAAAAACATCAAATCCGTCCCACATCCCCTCATTCATATCATTCGTGACGACGATCAAACCGTTCCTCTTCTTCTTTCTCTTCTTCACTTTCGCAATCACCACCACCGAATCATTAAGGGAAATATTACCACCACCTGGCCTGAGAAATTCCGATTAGCCAGCTATGCAGTATGCACATGTTGGACGGCCGGATTGCTTGTTTGTTGACAAGAAGACACCGCTTATTAGCGCCCAGGACAAGCTTAGTTTTCTTGAGCACGGGCTTAGGACGATCTGGAATTATTATTTTCCTTCTGATTCTCACGATTGGAATTTGTTTTTCTTCGATTTCGATGGAGGTCCCCTCTGCGTAATCCCAAGCCCTAGTTTCTTCACTCTCACACACTGAATTTGTTGAGATGTGGTTTTTAGAGCATCTCCAATGAACATATTAACTCACTAATTAGTGTCATATTTTTATAAAAGATGTAAAAATGGTGTTCCAATAGAAGTGTTAAGTGTATGTTAAATGTGGGTCCCACCTGTCATATGTTAGTTTTCATGTTAATTTTAGCTAGTGCTTTAGCCAACCAAATGTGGGTCCCACCATTCAAAATATTAAAAAAAATATTATTTTGGGTGGGTGGAGATCTTTGAGTGGGTGGAGAGATGGACCCACCATTGTTTTAACTAGTTATTTAGCTAGTCCATTGGAGCAACAACCACCAACTAAATGAGAATGTAGTAAATGAGGGTATAGTTGATGGATAAAGTGCTGACATGTCACTTTAACATCTTAGTTAGTTAACATGTCCATTAGAGATGCTCTTAGTTTGTCTGTTCTTTTCTTGATAATATATAGGAAAGTGTTGGGTGCGACCATGTGGTCGTGCACCCCAGCATACGCCCACGACATCAGCCGTCCGATCGCGAGATGATCCGGTTGCTAATCCCGTGACCCCCAAACCCCCCACCCCCCCCCCCCCCCCCCAAAAAAAAGCTAAAAGTGTAGATTTTCAAGCTCTTTCATGTATTATCTCAGTTGTGAGCCCGATTATCCGGGAAGTCGTCAAATAGATTGATCACTAGAAGGTTGTGATCCAATATATTCAATCCGTTTTGCAATCGACGGAACCGTAATTTTTTTCATTTAAAAAAAATATTTAAAATAAAGTAATGCATCTATGTATATTTCAAATTCATATAACAGTATATACAATATGTATTAATAGGCAAGTAATGGTGTGGGTTGGGAATGGAGTTGCATATGCCATACAGGCAAGCAATGGATCACGATGGGGTTGCAAACCAAACCAAGGGGAGACAAGGTGATCAAGGGAAAAATATGAACTGCATGAACTTATCAACATGCCATTAAAAGCCTCAGTTTCCCTTCTGTTTCATTTTCATGTGGAACTTAGAAACAACTTAGAATGCTCAAATGACAACCAAACAACCACATAACAGCTCATCCTGGAACTAGCTAACAGACATACTTCATTTTTATTCAACAAATAGATTTTCATTTTCTATTCTAAATCCACTAGTGATTTGTGAATAATTGACGTAACATATACTGCTTCATCAACTGAAATTAACTTGATTATAATTCTTCTATCACACCATTCTCTACTACAATACCAAACTCAATTCCACTATTGGCTTTTTCAAAAAAAAAAAAAAAGTTGCAATGGTATATGATTTCTGTATCCCAAATGAATCCCTATTTACCTCCTAAAGTCGAGCTATATAAATTGTCAATCTCATCATTACATCAATGCCCTCCAAACTAACCTGTCAGTGCACCACATTCCATTTGGCAGCTGGATCTTTTTATCCCCGAGTATGGACTCTGCTGGAAGATCTGTTTGCTACTCTCTGGTAACATTATAAGTAGCTTGCTTCAATATGCATTCCAAGACAAGTTATGTCAAACCACTCAAGGTTAATCTATTGATGGCAATGGCAGGCAATATGATAACTTAAAAGTCCACAAACAAAACCTTATACCTTTCTCTTGATACTTATCACTTTATCAGTTTAACATGGCAATGTAAACAAATAAAAAGTGGAGCATGCTGTGCAACAACAATATGAATTGATTCCAACAAGAAAACAAATGATAAATCTAATCGACATGTCATGCTATCAGAATATATCATAGAACCCCTAAGAAGGACAATCTGCCAGATACTTCCCACAATGGAAAGCAGACATGAGGAATTATACAACATGATATCTCAAAGTCCCAGGTAGCTGCAGGTTGCTAACCTAGAAAACAGCATATTTCAGACTTAGGGGTCCTCACAATTGGCAGTCCTAATGAAAATAATAAGATCTCATTATAAGAAGAAATTATGTAACAGAATAACTGGACTGTGCAGATCAATCAAACAGTCAGATAGGGATTTGCATTCTCTAGTCAAATAGTCTCTCCCTCATTCAGAGGCCCTTTTGAAGACCTCAAAAGATGACAATGATCACTAGATAGTGAAAATATCAACACACCAACATGGATAACCGTGCTCAAGAAATTACAGATGGATGCTCAAATCAACAAAGCAACCTTAGGAGTTAGGACATTAAAAAAAAAAATTTAAATTTCTTCAACGCCCATGAAACCAGGGGTTAAACCACACAAAGATGAGAACTTGCACAAGTTGGCACATTATAATCTTTCTGGCATTCAGATTGTTTGTCGGATCAGAAATGGACCACACTATCAAATTTAAGTTCAACCAGAGAAAAACAAGGTTGACTAGGGGAGAAATTATGAGCAACGGCATGAACTTGTCAAGATGTCATAAAATGCCCGAGTCATTTCATCCCCACAATGACTCGGGCCGCTGCTCACCCTTGTATTCAGCTGACAAAAATACTTTGGGACCCTGATCTATAGATTCAGACCTAATGACCCAAAAGTAAGCTGATCATTAAAGGCCATAGAATTGCAGGTATGAACTATAACAAAATCCAGGAAAAACTACAATATCCACTGGAGGCATCAACCAACACTAATTCCTAATATACAAATTGATTCGCTCAAAGATAGTTTTCAACATATAATTAAGAAAAAAAAGAACAATCGGGAACAATATCCTTTCACTACAATGTACAACATCAGCCAATATAGATTAAGTACTGTCAGCTCTTCCACATGTCAGCAGATCATTTCACACATGAGTAGCTCGACAAATTGCAGCTAATGCACATTTGAACCTTCCATTCATTCAGAGCAAAAATCAAAATGATCTATAACCACTCTCTTCTCAATCACTCATCCAGGCAAAAACAAACAACTCTCAGACATGAACGACCATGAGCCGCAACAAATAAGAAAATAATGGAAAAAAAAACAAGATCCAGATTACGCGAAAGAGTTGATTATATCATCCAAATAAACAGATCACAGAATAAACGACCCTGAACATCATCACATCATCAATATCATCCAAAATCCATTCATCAACCATACAACAGAAACAAAACAAAAAAAACTTTAAAACGCATAAGATCCAGAAAAAAAAGACGCGCTTATCTCGAATCCCCCAAGACCGCACTCAAAGTCCCTCAGATCAATCGTCGTTCTTGAGCTTCTCGACGCGGCGGGAGAGCGCGTCAAGGCGGACGAGGAGGCCAGTGATGGAGAAGAGGAGCCAGTAGAAGACGAGGGCGGAGGCGATGAGGAGGGCGTTCCGCTGGCTCTTCATGAGCGACTTCTGGTGCCGGAGGTGCTCCGATGGGGTGCACGTCGACTGCCCTTCACAGGACGGCCTCGTCTCGTACTTCCAGTAGATGTCCATGAGAAGGAAGAGACAGAAGGGGACGACCGAGAGCATCGGCTTCAGGGCGTTGCGGGTGACGGTGACCAGGCCCTTCCGGAGGCCATCGAAGCCCGGTAGGGTCAGGAGGAGGACCATGATCGCCTCCGCCCCCGCCGCGTATCCGAGGACCACCCACTCTAACGCCATCTTTTACGGGACCGTCGATGAGAAACGATGAAACCCTAACCGGAGATCTGTAACTTTTTTTTTGTCTGAAAAATGTGGAAATGAAAATTGGGGAGAGGGGGCCAATAAAAGGCGGCAGGTGGGCTCTGTGAAGAGTGACACGTGGCGGAATAGACCACTTTGAAAGGAATCGTGGCGAAATGTTCCTCGGTTTCATTTTTTATTATGATTGTTTTATTTTGCGATTTTTTTTTCTTCGTGAGGAAGGAAGGTACTTAACTTTACAGTGCATACTTGCAAGGGCTCTTCTAGTCCCACCAACAAATTTGCTTACCCCATCAGTCAACAAAAAAAAAAAAATATCGGTGTTCTGCTATTCCTATCGATTCAGTCAGTTCGATCGGATTTGGTCGTCATTTCAGGTTTTGGGCGATCGGACTTGATCATCATTTCAGGTTTTGAGCAACTGGATTTAGTGTCATTTCTGGTTTTGGACGACCGAACATGGTCGAACAGGATTTGTAATAAAGTTTATAAATTTTTTCCTTGAAAACATAATCCCATGACGTGTATCCTCCTTGAATCCTTCATGTCACTCCAAGTCTAAGTTGTAATATAGGGAGAATAAATTATTGTTCTTAAATGTAAAATATATGAACAATTTTTTTACATAAGTTACAGACATTTTAAAAGCCAAATATAAAATGTATTTGGATCAACTGGTAGGTTTTTTTGTTTTCAAACAAAGAATCATCTTAACTACGAATTCAAACGAAGCTTAAAAATGATATATATTTGTCTAATAAGATATTTTTCTATAAAAATTTGAATTAATTGAAAGTATATATATTTATATTTTTTTCAGTCCCTTAACTGTTGTTTGGATAAAAGAATAAATGTAGAATATGATGGATAAACCCAAAAATTTATTTTTTTATAAAGAATAAGTAGATATAGTTCTGAACCATGTTCGACCAATTACGGTCGTCCAAAACCTGAAATGACGACCAATTATAGTCGCCCAGAACCTGAAATGACAACCAAGTCCAGTCACCCAAAACCTGAAATAGCGACCGATTTCGGTCGAACTGGATTGGTGGGAACAACAAAACATCGGGTTTTTTTTAATTGATGGGATGAGAAAAGTGTTTGGTGGGGATAGACACGCCCTACTTGTAATCATCGGGTTAATATTAATACAAAGGAATTGTACTAGCAATGGAGTCCGGATCAAATTAGATCTTGTGCCATAACATCATCAGTCTATGAATTGATTATAGAAAGTTAGAAAGAGTGATATTGTATCTAATAATTGAATATGCAGTTCAATATTGATGATATCTAGATATAATTGGATCCAAACCCTTAGCAATGTTAATGCTCACTGTTTGAGTTTAATTTTAAAATTTGGACTGGTTGAATTTAACTCAATTTAACTTGTGGATGAATTTAGGTAAATCATTCTACAATGCGTAGTTTGTTCTAAGAGTACTTGAAATCCTCAATGCTCTTTTATATGATGATAAACAAGTCTGATGATTTTAGGAGGGAATTCGTTATGTTAAATCACACAGTACTGTGTGAATTTACTCTGAAAAAGTGCACATTTTGTCGTCATTTACATCAATACAACTAACCGCTTATATGCACGCTCGAGTCGTACTTTGACACTTATGCAGTTCTTCCTATTCTTAAATATGTGGCTTCATTTTAACGTGACAAGTGTACATAAGATGTCATTATTATAAATTAAAGAGTAATTGACACACCATGATTCATCTATATTCTATAAATAGAAGTTCACATTCCAAAGTTAAAGTACAAGATTCATTCTCTTATTATTATTATTTTTTTTTTCTTAAAAAAAAATGATACTCTTAACTTCGAGTTTTGAAAGTCTGTGGCAAATAATCGAGACATCATCAAGTTCATGATCTTCTTCCATCTCAGGTGATCCTTTCTCGCTTCCTGCAACTCCTTCAGCAATCTCCCCACCATTGGTGGTCAGCTCTTTGACACAATCCAAAATATATTACTCCAACAAAATATATAATTTAATAAAATATGTGGATCTACTTAATAACAAAAAATTACACGTTTTTTGAAGTTAAAAATATTTCTCATTAAAGTTGAGATAGAAAAAGGGACGGTATAAATAAATACATGCTCTGATACATTTATCTCTTTTTTTAGCTCTTTTTTTTAGTCGTATATATTTATTGAAAAATATTATACTCGATCATTTTTACAATCTAAAATTTATAACGAGTGGTGATACATAGGCTCCAAATCACAAGCCCCATTCACAAATCCCATGAGGTGTCATCACCTTATTGGTTGGTTTTTATTGGTTTGTTGACTTTTGAAAAAGTGTAAAATGGTAAAATACGGATATGCCCTTCATTAAAAATAGATCGCATTGACCCAAATCCCCTTTTTTCTCTTATTAATATTTCACATTAATTTGAATTTTCTTATTTTAAAATTTAAATATTTTGAAAAATATATCCCACTCTAAAATTTATCTATTTCAAAATTTGAATTTTAAAATTCTTATGAATTTTATACCAAAACTTACCTAATTTATACAAAAATTACCTATATTATTTTTCATAAAAATTATACCAAAATTTACATAAATTACACTAAAATTATCTAAATAACAAAAAAAATGTTACAGTTTTTTTTATGATTATAACTGTTACAGAATGTAACAAAAATGCATAAATGTAAATGTAACAATTTTATTATTGTATAACTGTGTAAATGTAACAGAATGTAACAGTGATGCATAAATGAAACATAAATATATGAATGTAACAGTTTATAACATTCATGTTACAAAATGTTGTAGAAACAAAAAAAGAGGAGAAAGGATGTAGCAGACGCCCTGTAAATCAAACATTCATGAATAATAATATGATTGATCATTGAAATATCCATGAATTCGTATGTTAAATAACATTATGTTGTTACAAGACTGTTACATTTTAAATGTAACAAAATAATAAAAAACTGTGTATTGCTTAAATGTGTCTCTTTTGCATCAAATCACATTATTCATTAACTGTTACATTTATAAAATGTACCAATATTAATCAATGCACAGATTCCACAATGTAAATACAACAAAATAATACCGAACCTGGCTCATGATTACTTCATATTCTCCATCTCCAATGGCGACCTCACTTTTGTAGTTTTATGAGAGAGTCCATGTCTGAGACCACCACCGCCACCACCCGCGTTTTAAGAGCTCGAACTTTTATGTTCTCCGAGATCGTCGTCTCCTTAGAACAGCTAAGAACAAACGAAGTCATTAAAGTTGAAGCACTCATTAAAACCACCATCACAACGAAAACTGAAGCAATCATTATAGAGACCGTCGCCACCGTTGCTACACACATGCACAAGACTGTTACATTTCAAATGTAACAAAAAATCATCATCCGAAAATCTTTCAAAAATCACAATTATCATCCAAAAATCTTTCGAAGATCACCTGAACCTGCCCTTCAAGCCCGGGAGGCAGAGGAGGAGGTGGAGTGTCGGAGGGAACCCTGATGCATCGGGAGGGGGTACTAGGGGTACTAGGGTTTCATCGCGGATGTCTATGGTTCTGGAGATAAGGCGTTGGGAGGAGACGAGGATGCCGGTGAGGTCAAAGAGGCGGCGTTTGAGGGTCTTACCGGAGATGGAGGGGGAGGAGGAGAAAGAGAGGCACCGTGTGTGGTGAAGAAATAATAATGAAGAAATAATGGTGAAGGAATATATGATTTTTAGAATTAATGATATCCACAACCATAGGGATATATGTTAGGGTAGTTATTAAGTAAAATGGCATAATAGGTAATGTCTCATTGCCACATCATGGGGCCTATTTGGGGCCTGTGAAATTGGGGCCTATGAATCATTATTGTTTACACGCTTGTTTTCATTTTTTTTAAAATAAGTAAACATTATCTGATGAGGTATATGTTTTGATAAAAAAATATATATCGCTTCATTTCAAGTTGAGTGAATTTATTTTTAATAAGTGTAAGAAAATGATTAACGAAGTATATACATCGCCGCTTCATTGGATTTCTAATAAAGTATACAGGATTGCATTCTATACTGTAAAAAAAAACTAAATATAACAATGTCCATATTTATTTAATTAGAGTTAAAAATATGAAATAATAAACATATTTTAATTTGAAAGTAATGTGATATAAGCAAGGATGTATATGAGCTCAAACAAATCTCAATAATACAAAAAGTGATAAAAAAAAACAAAAAAAAAACAGAATAAAACATATTTGAATTAACAGCCCTGGTAACGAAAAAGATAGATTTGTTGTGAATATAGTGGATACCCACCACTCCACCTAGTCATAACCTCCCCCACTCTTCAACTCCATAACCCCTCTCATTCAACTCCATAACCTCCACTATTAATCACCCCACTATGTACCCCCTCACCTCTATGAACTTGTAACTTCTCACCTTTGGAATTCCTCCATGCACCCTATAAATAGAGGGGTCTCTCATGTATTCCACAACAAACACATAGTGAATAAAATATCTCTCTCTACTTCTCACCTCTATTTGCTTGAGTGTTTTGTTTATGTATTCTTGTGTTTATATTCTACTTAGTTCATAACACGTTATCAGCACGACGACGCTCTAGTCTACTTTATCAAAGATGTTTGTATTTTGGTGAGTTCATGATGTTCAAATCATCATGATTTTATCTTATATTTTATGTATAACATGGTAGACAATTTTATGATTTTTTTTTAACAAAGAAAAATGAGTATTCTTACTCTATGCTACATGCCTATGCATTATATTCTTTTATAGATTTGTTTTAAGAATGCATTTTCTATGGCATAGTATCCCATCTTCCACCTATTCTCTATATATTTCATTAATTAGCATCATCAAATCTTCTGCACATAGGCTAGTTTTTAGAAAATGTTTTGAACGACTTTCTGATGCTTTCTTGTCAAATTGACACAAAGTTTGGTTAGAGCATAATGCCCAAATTCTCTTTTCTAGAAATGGTAGTTCTGACAATGCCATTGTAGTGCATTCTTAACCGGATAGGTATACTTAAATTTATTTAATAATCTTGTTGATAGATCACTATCTTGATTTTAATGAGTTGAGATATATAGTATTTATGAATGCATTTTTTTTATTCTATTAAAAGTGGACATATTTTTAGTGGATAGTGCACATTTAAAAAAAAATAAAGATAGTCCCTTTTGTATGAATTTTTAGTAAATCCATAATTTTTAAAAATTATTATGGTTTATCCAAATATGCTAGTATTGCAAATACTTGTTGCCGAACCTATACTATTTAAGGTAAACAATTAATGCTTCAAGTTTTATTGTTTATATTTTTATATTTTCGATACATGTGGTGACATTACTTCATTTTTCTTATAGAGATATCTACCATGTCGAATCTTACAAAACTTGAATTCACCGCACTTGACATTTCGGGCAACAACTATCTCTCGTGGATACTCGATGCGGAAATCCACCTTGATGCCATGAACCTTGGCAACACGATAAAGAAAGGAAATCAAGAGTCCCTGCAGGACCGCGCAAAAGCAATGATTTTCCTTCGCCACCATGTTCATGAGGATCTCAAAAGCGAGTACCTCACGGTGAAAGATCCTCTTACCCTTTGGGAGAGCTTGAAAGATCGATACGATCATCAAAAGACTGTCATCCTCCCCAAAGCTCGGTATGATTGGATGCACTTGCGATTGCAAGATTTCAAATCTGTTGCTGATTATAATTCTGCCCTTTTTAAAATTAGTTCACAACTAAAATTGTGTGGTGAAAAGGTGACAGACGAGGATATGTTAGAAAAAACATATTCTACTTTTCATGCCTCGAATGTGCTCCTGCAGCAGCAGTATCGAGAGCGAAGATTTGACAAATACTCGGCATTAATTTCATGCCTCCTTGTTGCCGAGCAAAACAACGAACTTTTATTGAAAAATCATGCATCACGTCCAACTGGTTCTGCATCACTGCCTGAAGCAAATGCATCAATGCCTGAAGCAAACGCATCCACGATGTCTACCCGTGGCCGTGGACGTGGCCGAGGACGAGGACGAGGTCGTGGTAGAAATGACAATCGAAATTACAAGGTTCATAAAGATAGCAACTCCAACCACCAGAAGTGGAATGAAGGACATCACAACAAAGGAAAAGGTTTGATGAACAAACCTTCAAAAAATAATGAGACTGCATGCTATCGATGCGGTGGTAAAGGACATTGGTCACGTACCTGTCGTACGCCAAGACATTTGGTTGACCTTTATCAGGCATCAATCACAGACAAGGGAAAGAATGTCGAAGTAAATTTTGTTGACCCCGTAAACCATGTTGGCCCATCAGATATTACTCATTTGGATGTATCTGATTTCTTTGCTAATTCTAATGGCAACATTGGTCATATGATTGATGATGGAAATGTCCACATCAACTAATATTTCTCTTTTTAGCATTTATTTTATGTAATTTTCCTTCCTTTTTTTATGTACTTTGTTTTATTTCAATAAAATGCAATTTCATGTTTTCTATATTTATCTTATTTATTTCATTTTTCTTTTTACAAGAATGGCTATGGTTGGTGACATCTGTCTTGCAGACAGCGCAACAACGCATACGATCCTACGAAATAAAACATATTTCTCGACATTGACATTAATCAATGCAAATGTTAATACCATCTCTGGTACTACAAACTTAATTGAAGGCTCCGGAAGAGCAAATATAATATTACCAGGAGGTACAAAATTTTGTATTAATGATGCATTATATTCAGCAAGATCCAGAAGAAATCTGCTAAGTTTTAAGGATATTCGTCTTAATGGATATCATATTGAGACTATAAGTGAAAATAATATGGAGTATTTATGCATTACTTCAATTATTTCAGGCCAAAAGCATATATTAGAGAAACTTCATGCTCTCTCATCTGGGTTGTATTATACAACCATAAAACAATCGAATCATACACTGTAATGAACCAGAAGTTCTATGATTCAGATATTTTTACGCTTTGGCATGATCGCCTCGGGCATCCAGGGTCTACAATGATGCGTCGAATAATTGATAATTCATTTGGGCATCCGTTAAAGAACCAGAAGATTCTTTTACCTAATCACTATCAATGCACTTCGTGCTCACAAGGCAAATTGATAGTTAGACCATCCCCTACAAAAGTCAATGTTGAGTCACCAACATTTTTGCAAAGAATTCAAGGGGATATATGTGGCCCAATCCACCCCCCATGTGGACCATTCAAGTATTTTATGGTATTAATAGACGCATCTGCTAGATGGTCGCATGTTTGTCTATTATCCACTCGGAATGCTGCATTTGCAAGACTACTTGCTCAAATAATCCGATTACAGTCTCATTTTTCGGATTATCCTATAAAGTCAATACGCCTTGATGGAGCTGGTGAATTCACATCGAAAACTTTTAACGACTATTGTATGTCGCATGGCATCGATGTTGAACACCCTGTTGCTCATGTGCACACCCAAAATGGATTAGCTGAATCATTTATTAAGCATCTTCAGCTAATTGCACGTCCTATGCTTTTGAGGACAAAATTACCCTTTCAGCTTGGGGTCACGCTATATTGCATGCAGCAGCATTAGTTCGCCTTCGGCCAACTGCTTATCATCAATATTCCCCTTTACAGCTTGTATTGGGTCATCAACCAAATATTTCACATCTTCGTATTTTTGGTTGTGCTGTACAAGTTCCTATTGCCCCTACACAACGAACTAAAATGGGCCCTCACGTCGATTGGGAATTTATGTAGGATTTGATTCTCCTTCTATTATAAGATATCTTGAACCATTGACAGGAGATGTTTTTACCGCTCGATTTGCGGATTGTCATTTTGATGAGACAATATTCCCGTCGTTAGGGGGAGAAAATCCGTCGCCAGAAGAACGACGTGAACTTACTTGGAAAACTCCATCTTTGGATCATCTTGATCCTCGCACTAATCAATGTGAAACTGAAGTGCAAAGAATCACTCATCTTCAAAGAATTGCGCATCAATTGCCAGATGCATTTAATGATGCAGCAAAAGTGATGAAATCACATATTCCAGCTGCTAATACTCCAGCTCGGATTGATATTCCAATAGGAAAAACTGTTAATATGCCGGCTAATGAATCAACAAAGACACGCCTGAAGCGTGGAAGACCTATAGGCTCAAAAGATTCGGCTCCCCGAAGGAGAAAAACAATGAAGAATAATTCTCTAGAAGAGCATGAAACACTTGAAAGACTCACAATAATAAATCCTACAGAAGAAGTCCCTGAAGTGACACAAGTCCCCGAAGAGACTGACGTCCCTGAAGTGATACCCGTACATGAAGATCAAGTACATGGAAATGAAGAAATTTCCATAAATTACGCAAATTCACAAATATTGTGGGATCGAAAGCAAGTGCTTGTTGATGATATATTCTCTTTTGCAGTAGCTACAGAAATCATTTCATATGATGATTCAGAACCACGTTCAGTGGATGAATGCAGACGAAAAAATTGTTGGCCACAATGGAAAGCTGCTATTCAAACAGAATTGAATTCACTTGCAAAACACCAAGTATTTGGACCAGTAGTCCTAACCCCTGAAGGTGTTAAACCAGTAGGATGTAAATGGGTGTTCGCAAGAAAACGAAATGAAAGAAACGAGATTGTTAGATACAAAGCTCGTCTTGTGGCACAGGGTTTCCTGCAGAGACCTGGGATCGATTTTGAAGAGACATATTCTCCTGTGATGGACACAATCACATTTCGGTATTTAATTAGTCTTGTAGTCTCAGAAGGACTTGACATGCATCTAATGGATGTGGTTACTGCATATTTATATGGAAAATTAGATACCGACATTTATATGAAAGTTCCTGAAGGACTAAAATTGCCTGAAGCAAAACCACGAAACATGTACTCAATCAAGCTAAGACGATCCTTGTATGGATTAAAGCAATCTGGACGAATGTGGTATAACCGTCTTAGTGAATACTTAATAAAAGAAGGATATGTCAATGATCCAATATGCCCCTGTGTATTTATTAAGAAAACGGAACTTGGATTTGCCATTATTGCAGTATATGTTGATGATATTAATCTAATTGGGACTCCTGAAGAGCTCGAAAAGGCTTCCGAATATCTAAAAAAGAGTTTGAAATGAAAGATCTTGGAAAAACAAGATATTGTCTCGGCCTGCAGATTGAGCGGAGTTCAAACGGGATACTTGTTCATCAAACAACATATGTTGAAAAAACCCTGAAGCGTTTTAATATGGACAAATGTCATCCATTAAGTACTCCTATGGTGGTAAGGTCACTTGACCCAAAGAAGGACCCTTTTCGTCCGAAAGAAGATGATGAAAATCTTCTTGGTCCTGAAGTACCTTATCTTAGTGCAATTGGTGCCTTATTATATTTAGCCCAATGCACTAGACCTGACATTGCATTTTCAGTTAATTTATTGGCCAGATTTAGTTCTGCACCAACTCGACGGCATTGGAATGGTGTGAAGCACATTTTTCGTTATCTTCGTGGAACGTCAGACATGGGCCTATTCTATGCAAAGGATTCCAATAATGGTGCACAATTGAAGGGTTATGCAGATTCAGGATATCTTTCAGATCCTCACAAGGCTCGCTCACAAACAGGGTATGTATTCACTTGCGGTGGCACAGCGATCTCTTGGCGATCTACGAAACAGACTTTGGTCGCCACGTCTTCTAACCACTCTGAGATTCTTGCACTCCACGAAGCAAGTCGGGAATGCGTGTGGATAAGGTCTTTGGTTCATCATATTCGTACTGCATGCGGACTATCTCTTATTAAAGATGTTCCAACAACTATTTATGAAGACAATGCAGCATGCATTGCTCAAATCAAAGGGGGATATATCAAGGGTGATAGAACGAAGCATATTTCTCCAAAATTCTTTTACACTCATGAGCTCCAGCAGAGACATGAAATTGATGTTCAACAAATTCAGTCAAAGGACAATCTTGCAGATTTGTTCACTAAAGCTTTGTCGACGTCAACATTCAAGAAGCTGGTGTATAACATCGGGATGCGACGAGTTAGCGACCAAAATTCTTGAAATCTTGTACTTATGAGGGGGAGTAATTTTTTTGATGACATTTTGCGAACTGTACTCTTTTTCCTTCGCCTAGGTTTTGTCCCAATGGGTTTTCCTGGCAAGGTTTTAACGAGGCAGTGTTAAACGCATACACCATTATACGATTAAGTTACATTGTACTCTTTTTCCTTCGCTTTGGTTTTTTCCCACTGGGTTTTCCAAGCAAGGTTTTAATGAGGCAATTATCTTAGCGTGGTGGTCATCCAAGGGGGAGTGTTGTGAATATAGTGGATACCCACCACTCCACCTAATCATAACCTCCCCCACTCTTCAACTCCATAACCCCTCTCATTCAACTTCATAACCTCCACTATTAATCACCCCACTATGTACCCCCTCACCTCTATGAACTTGTAACTTCTCACCTTTGGAATTCCTCCATGCACCCTATAAATAGAGGGGTATCTCATGTATTCCACAACAAACACATAGTGAATAAAATATCTCTCTCTACTTCTCAACTCTATTTGCTTGAGTGTTTTGTTTATGTATTCTTGTGTTTATATTCTACTTAGTTCATAACAAGATTGCATTTTTAATTTTAATCTATATTTCCAATGATAAAGAGGGGGGGTTCTGAGAGGGCTTAACTTAAGCCTCTCTCTGTCTGAAGCCCTGCTTGCCAATGTTTGCTCTACGCCCATGCCCGACCAATCCAAACCACCTTTCCATTGGGTTGGGCTCCGCCGCCTCGAGATTCGCAAATCCCATCAACCGCCCGGCCGTCCTCCTCTCCTTGAGATGCGCGCCCCGCCTCACCCGCCGCCTCGTGATCAGCGCCAAGGGATCGGACTACTATGAGACGCTGAACCTGAACAGGAACGCTACGTTGCAGGAGATCAAGAGCTCCTACAGGAGCCTCGCTCGCAAGGTCTCTTCAGCCTCTCATGATGTGAAGCGACTGCTCTTTTATTTTCTTCTTTTCTTATATTATATCCCTTTTTGTTTTAGCTAATTTTTTTCATTCCCTCTTCATTATTATTTGGAGATTCTTTTATAGACATCCTTGAAGTATGAGATCATGTAAATGTGGAGGCTTATTTCATTGTTTCTCTATATGGCCTGAACTTGTATAGCTCTTAGATTGCTGTTATAATTTTATGTTTTGTTTGGTAAAACATTTTACTATTTTGTCTATACATTATAAGTGATATGTGACTTGAAATTGTTCGTATAAATCGTCTGAATTAAAGCTCAAATTGACTGAACATTATTAAATAAGACTCCCTCCATTTTCAATTTGCATAGTAGCTCACTAGTAGCTCATTTATGTTCTTTTGCCATCTCCATCTTGTGTATTCTTAGGCTTACCATGTCATGGGTGATCATATTACATCAATTTTGTGGGTCGTGTTCTGTCTATGCCATGCTACATATCAGTTTTTGATTTAACCATTTTGAACTTGTACGTTCACATTTATCACATCTGTATTCCCCTAGACATAAAGAAGGCACTGACAATTCCATAAAATAAAGCTTCACTTGTATAATCGTGCTGTCTTAAAAAATAGGGATTAGTTTTTATAGGGAAGCATGAGAGAGAGCCCGGACTTAAAAGAAAATTTAGAAGCCCTAGAGGGCTTAACCCACTAGGGTAATTGTTTAATTGCCACCTTTTATATTGATTTCTTACATCTAAAAATCAGTAAATCATTTACCTCTTCAGTTCTCCATCAAAAACTTACCTCCTGAGTGGAAAGTCTTAAGAGAAAGCATTCACTTAAGATATGCTCACTTAAGCTTGTGTTTAAAATCTGTGATTCATCAAACACACTTACTTACTGCTTATCGCCTATTTAAGTGTTATGTATTTATTAATAAGTGGCAAAATAAGAGGTGCTCATTAAGGGTCTTGTTTATCTGCATTATATTTATTGGCTTGGGGTTGAAGCTATTTAAAAGCGTCAACATCTTAGGTGATACCTGATGCAGAGGTGTGCATAAGCTGAGATTTTTAAATAATAGTCCATATATAATGCTAATGCATCTTCTACTCTTCAGTATTTCAAAAATTATATGCACACTTTTTGGCAACGACAATATATTCTATTTACAGATTGTCTTTTGATGTGTAAATTATGTCTACTTAGATTTCATTATTGTGAAACTCAGTTTTCAATCACCCCATTTATTAATCTGAACCATGATCATGTGTACATACATGAACTGTGAATGAGAATGCATAGCACCCATCCATTAAATGCTCCTTCAGTAGGGCTTTGTGGGACAGTTGGAGGCAGCCTGGGGGATCGAATAGCTTTAATTCCATCAAGAACATGATTGGCTTCTTCATTAAACGTAGAAAGAAGATATACAAGAGTAAAAACAAGAGATTCATTGCAAGACACCCTCAAGCTATTTGTTTGGGAGTTTCACTTATAAGGAGTGAAAAACTGTTTAGGGAAAAGGATTGTTGTACATAGAATGCTTCGGACTTTGGTCAGTGTGGCTTCCCTGGTTGAGACTGGTGTAAGCGCATCCTTAAGGTTGAGAGAATCAATGTGCAAATGGGAGGGTTGGTGGAGTAAAATCTGAAATTTTTTAGACATTGGGAAAGCGGTCTTCTTTTGTAAAGGGAGTGGTCCTCTTTTGTAAATGTACATAGGCTGGGGACACTTCTTGTGCCCCCTCCCATCTTCTTCTTTGTTTGGCTCCTTACCATGTGGTTGTACCATTCTTTTGAATAGAATTTTGGTGGACACCACCCTTTTTCCCAAAAAAAGACATGCATACTGGGTTGTTCATGCACTGATGCTTGGTTTACGTTCATTTCCATATTAGATGCTGCTCTACTTTCCATGGACATGAACCTGCACTTTGTTGGTGTTTCATCATCCTTCTAGTTGTGAACCAATGAAAAATCATACCTTAGAAGCAATAAGGGAATATATCTATATTTTAGAAATCAACAAGTCCTGTAAATTCAGTATTTATTGCAATGCCCCCCTTCCCAAGAATCTATTTATATTGGTTTCTTGGATGAATGAGAGAAGTTGTGTGTTTCTGGGAATGGCCACCCCAGAAAAAATGTCTGGGCATGGTTTGTCATTCATTGAATTACAATATTCTTATTGTTCTATACAGTACCATCCAGATATGAACAAGAGTGCCGGAGCAGAAGAAAAATTCAAAGAGATTAGTGCTGCATATGAGGTACCCATTTTCTTCGTTCTGTTCAGATGTTCAATTTAATTTGTCGTTAGTGTCAACGATACATTGCATGAATTTATGAAGAGTGTTTTTTTTTAAAAAAAACATGCATATTGGATCGCAATTAATGTATTTGATTGAATTCATATTTTTATCTGTCATTGTCAACTGGCATTGATTCTGATCATACAAGGTAAGATCATATTGGAAATGTATCATTTATTTCTATTCGAGTTACTTCAGTCTGATGTACTAACACAAAGCCCGTTGGTATGAAGATGCAATTTTTTAAAATATATTTTAATATTGTTCATATTGTATTAATTTATTTTCATATAGGTGTTGTCAGATGATGATAAGAGATCTATATATGATCGATTTGGTGAGGCAGGTTTACAGGGACAATACGAAGGATCTGGTGCTGGTGGTCAGGTGAGAAGAAATTTCTCTATGTTTTTCTGATTTGCAAGTTGGTATTCGTACTCAAATGGAAGTTTTCCATCTTTAACAGCAAGATAAGAATCTTGTCTAACACAGTTTTTCATGTGTTACATGTGTGTTATAAATATCTCAGTAGTACTTATGGATGTTCTTTTAAAAATCTTCCTAGGTGGACCCATTTGAAGTTTTTGGTGCATTTTTTGGCGATTCAACTGGGATTTTTGGTGGCAGGGCGGATATGGGCAACTTTAACTTCAATATGAGGAATACCCGCACTTCAGATCTTGACATACGGTGTTTGCCTGCAGACTTGACTTTAAAATTAATTTAAACTATTAGATGGTGACCTTATTGGTGGTTCTAGTGTTTTCTTTTATTTTCTCTTCTTCTGTGGGGAAGCTTTATTTTCTTTGGCGTTAATGTTGAAAGAGTAATTAATTTCACTGCATGTCTTGGCCCCAACGAAAAATCAGGCATGGAAATCTGATGAGAAGTAACATGAAAACAATTTTTTTGAAGAATCATGCTCCCAGGATTTGATTCCCTGACCTCTTTCATAGAAGTAACATGAAACCATAAATTAAATAGACCACAATATATCCTATGAGACCCAGATCAATAGCTTTTGAGCAATATAACTATATAAGTTGTCTGCTCCAGTTTTAATTTTCTTCTTATCATAAATATTAGAAAATCAACCTGCTGAAAAGGGGCAAAGAGATAGATCTAGAAAAATCTATTGCTCTTATTGTAAGATTATATGATCATTACTTGGCCTACATATGTTTGGTTGATAGAATTTCACATTCCTATCTTAACCTCTTAGCCCAGAAAGTTTTTCCCTTTAGAGGAGGTGATATTTAGTTGAGAAGAATTCTAATTTTCTGTTTTCAAAGAAAATATTTTTCAGTCTTTCTCTTTTTTCTTTCTTTTTTTTTTTTTGGGGGGGGGGGTGTCGCTTTTGTGGAAGGAAAAGGAGCTATAGAGCTTGCTAGAAAACTTAAATTGCTGAAAATATGATCAAAATGAAGGAGAAGAGAGCTCAATCGGGAAATGAGGATCTGCTGCAGGCCTTGCAGTAATCATTTATGTGGTATCATAGAAAGGAAGCAGGGATACTCATTTGCAAGTTTGACTTTGACAAATCTTGTGACTCCATAGTATCTTTTTTTTTTTGAACAAATGGGTTTGATGCTTGAAGTATTGTGGGTGTCCTTCGTGCTGATTAATGCACAGCCTGTGGGTTGCTTCAGAGCTGGCAAGGGTCTTAGACCTGGGGATCCACTGTCCCTTCTCATCTTAGTGCTAATTAATGTCAACAAAATCTTAACAAGGTTTTCTGGTGGGGTATGAAGTGGGAGATATAGTATATTATATCTCACTTATTTTCTGCTGATGACACGTTATTGATCTGTGATGATGAATCTTCTTAATAAAACAATTTGGAGTGAGAATATAATCGATATGATGGAAAGATAAAATCCTTAGAATTTACTATCTCTAAGCTGATTAAAAAAAACTTAAATTAACAAGTAGACAACTTCACATGAGGAATGAGACATTTTCCCAAAACAATAGAACCTACATGGAGAATTTGGGAGGCGATTAAGGCATCTACCGGTCATGGGACATGACTCACTGGGAGAAGTCATTAGCCATTGAGTGGCCCTATTGGGGTTTTGTTGATGGGAAGGGCTTTATATCCTTTTGTGGCTTTGTAACTCATCTGGGGATGCTTAGTTATTGTTGCATTTTTTCTTTGTTTAGCTTTCTTTTGTTTACCTTTTGGAGATCACTTGTCTCCTTTGGTCGGGAGGCATCATCATTTAAATGAAGCTCCAACCTCTCTCTCCCTCTCTCTCTAAAAAAAATAAAAATAAACTTCTTCAGAATTTTTCTAGTGGAACAATGAAATTGGATCACAAGCTAGTGGAATTTCAAATTCTAAGTTTATCAGTTCCTGCGAGTTTAACTAGGAAACATGGCCCATATATCTATGTATTACCATTTGGTTTTTTTATTCTGCCATGCATACTTTAGGTATGCCTGTCAAATCTGAAACTCTAATGCTTGTGAACTTTTTTTATTCTGTTTCTGAACAAAATATCATTGATCATGTGATACCACTTACCAACCTTTGTGTATGTCTTAAGAAATTTGAAATTATCAGTGTGTTACAGTCCCTCAAAAAAGTCTTTTTAACATTAACAAAGAATAAACATTGATCACTTCAGAAAAGGAATGATTTTAATGGAAGGATGAGTACCTAGAATTTTTTATCACTACATCAGATTTTAGAGGTTATTAAGAATAGCAAGATATGTCTCAACATATGATTAGAATGAAAACCATGAAACTCAAATACTCAATTCATTACTCTAATGCAAAAATATCACACATTAATCATGAAACACGTTGGTGAAATTAAGCATTTTGACATGTTCTAGTAACATAGAAAGGCATAGAGGTAAGATTTTTTTTGTCACTGAGTAGTTATAGGCTATTGTTGTGGCTTGCTTGCAATTGCTCATTCTTTGTTGTGCTTGCAGCTATAACTTGACATTGAGCTTTGAAGAATCAATATTTGGAGGAAGGCAGAATGTTGATGTTACCCGTTTTGAAACATGTAATATGTGCAATGGGACTGGTGCCAAATCTAAGAATTGCGTCAGGTCTTGTACTGATTGTGGAGGCAGAGGTGCAGTGATGAAAACCCAGAGAACCCCCATTGGAGTAGTCTCTCAGGTAATTTAGTATTTCAATGACTCTAAAATCTCATGGAGTTTTTGATGGATTGCACTTCCAGTTTTTTTTTTTTACTTGGAAAAGGAACATGCCATTTGTCTCACTTTAAAATTACAACTCTTCTTTTAGATCAGATTCACTAGATGAGTGGATTCCAAAGAATTTGGGGAGATTGTTCCCTTCTATTCGGAGCATGATAGGAGTGTAATGTGAAGATAAAAGAGGCTCATAGGTCATAAAATAGTTTCCTTGTATAAATAAGCGTACCAATGACATGATGCAAGTTTGAATTATAGCTTTTCGGGTTGCTGATTAACACTGCCTAATTTGATCTGTCCCATGTGTAGATTCTTCACGTTTGACTTGTATCTCCATGTGTAGCTTTATCTTTCAGTGAATGCTGAGCAATACTGTACGGATGCTCGCCATCAGCTCTGTGGGCAGTTGTTGGTAGTGTGGCTCTCTAGTGGGTGCTTACCATGACTGTTCAGTTTAAGCTACTTCTATTCTTTGAATTGGCGCTTGGGTCCTAATACTCTTTGAGGGATCTTGGGAGTATGTGATGGTTCCAAAAGAGATGCAAGAGAGCAACCATGTAATATTTCAGTGGCTCATTTCTCACGTGGTGTGTTGGAGTATATGGATAACTAGCAACGGATGTATTTTTCAATGTTAGAGGTTTTATTTTCAGAATACCCAGAGGGTAATCACTTCCATTCTTAGAAGTTGGGTCATCACGCGATTAGGAGAGAAGATGCCTTCTATCATCATGGGTTACTTATGTGTCGGGCAATGAGGGTTAAGTGGTTCACTATGTCAGGAGTCATTTCCTTCTGTGAGGAATTGTCTTAATTTTTCCTCCTCTCTTTTTATTTGGAGATCACTTATCTCCTTGTTTGGGGGCTGCCTCTTCCTCTTCTTTTTCTTTTTTAATATAATAAGAGTGCTCCAATCCTCGTTCAAAAAAAATGTGTGGTTGGTCTTTACCTGGTTAATTACCTTTGGTCTTATGCAGTGTGCTCAAAAGCACGTTTGACCATTCATGGGATGTTCTCAACATGACAACAAGACTTGCTCTTTGGGAGAGGTGCACAACCACACCTGCCCCTCTGAGGACATGTTCAATGGGCATGCTGAGCAACACTTTCTACTCCTAAGGGAACATGCTTAGCAACAACTTCTACTCTTCAAGCGTCATGTTATTCAATATCTGTTCTTCAAGGACTTGCTTAGTGACACCTTCAACTCTTTAGGGAGTGTTCAATAATACCTTCTACCCTTCAGGCAACATGCTCAATAGTACCTTTGACTCTCTTCAGTTCTGTGTTCATCCAATGATGAGAATTGTTTGTCATAATGATGGTCTACCAGCCTAGTGGAAGCTGATAGATGGCTTGGCCTTTTTTTGGCTTATGTTGCACTACTTTCAACTTTAATACGGGGAGTTAATAGGCATTGTGGCATGGATAGGCAATGTGGCATGGATTGAACTGTCAGCCATTAACCCCAATAGCTTTTGGGTAGCCGATGGATAACAATGATCCTTTTGACAACAAGAGTTTGGCCTGACATGCTGCTATGTCATTCAGTCATCGTCTCAAGGATTTTGATGTGGAATGACTTTTTGTTGCATTTCCCACAGAAGACACCAAACTGTCACACTTGTTTCTGCATGATCGGGCAGAAAGGTGGGGGAAGGGTATGCAAGGAAAAATACTCCTATAATTGAGTCCATCAGGATTCAAAAAATGATTTTAAAACACCTCGAAGCACAACTTTTTCGTACCTTTTTCATCTTTTCGACTATTGTGAACTGCATTAATTTTGATGAGAACAAATTCCAAATTTATAGGGGCATTTGTGCTAGATGATCTACCATTTCTCCCCTCTGATATCTCCTGTCTCACCCACATTACATCTGATTGGCGGGATTTTTTTTTATTGTTTATTGGAGGGCATTTTTTCTATGACTACAATGATTGATTAAGGTCAGAGAGGGGCTCTACGGTACTATGATGAGTATCTCGCTTGTTCATGGATTACTGTGCATCCATCTAACACATCTCATTCTTCAGAGGACTACTGTTAACTGGGGGACAGTTTATCATGGTGTCATTATCACACAATATAATTCATTATATAACTTATTTATTCTCTAATGCAATTGTGCCATCGCAGAACTAACACTTCCCTTCCCTCCATACAAAAACCCAACACACAAACCAAAAAAGAGTTGAAACAGGCACCTTGAGCTGCTATCGTCTAAACTAAGCATTTTTTTTAACTGGATTTTACCTTATGTAAACAATTTCTGTAGGGTGTGTTGCCCAATAACCCTTTAACTTGTTGGGAGATAATTGTAACCTATTATAAAGCTGATCAACTTAGGCCTCATTTCAAATCATTTGTCAAACTAATTCAGCTTTTGCAAACTCAATTTTTTGTTTAATTGATTCCAAATGGGTTTTTTTTTGTAACTTCAACTTTTTGTTTCAATTGTTGGCTCTTTTTTTTTTGTGTGTAATGAGTTAACAAAACAACTTTCATGAAAAATCTAGTTGAGAGAAGCTTTTTCTAGAATCAATTATTTTAATCAATTTATAGCATAAGATGTTTTTGAAAATTGGTTCCAAACTGGGACTTAGTGAGGATCTATATTGTATTAAATTAGTATGGTCCGTTTATGATATTTGCATATGCATTGCAATTTTAATGATAATGCTTCAGCTTTATATTTTTTCTGGTGTTGACATATCTATATAGATTGTGATATTTTACTTTTAGGTGTCCACCTGCACCAGATGCAATGGTGATGGGACCATTGTCACCGATAGTTGCCGAAAATGTAATGGTGATGGCAAGTTACGGATAAAACGGAGCATAGAGATAGAAATTCCCCCTGGTGTGAATGATGGAAATACAATGCAAGTTCAGGGTGAGGGAAACATCAATAACAAAAGGCAAGTGTTCTTATATTGTAATTTCAGTGTGTGGTTATACAATATATTATATATAATACACACAAACACACAACTCCATTTACCTGAGAAAGGTAATTTTGTTTTGATGTCTGTGTGCTTTACTACTATTCAGTCATATGAGAACTACAGAGTATTTCTACATATTTTATCATCAAACTTTATATTCAAAGTTCCTAACATTTCTAGTTTGAAGACAAATCATCTGCTTCATTGATCTGTATCGTTGGGGACCTCAAACTCATTGCAGAAATTATTTTTCACTGTAGGGGCATAGCAGGTGACCTTTATTTGTTCCTTCATGTGTCGGAGAAGACAGGAATTTGGAGAGAAGGTCTTAATTTGTACTCAAAAATTAGTATTGATTATACTGAGGCGATATTGGGGACTGTAGTCAAGGTATTTGCAGCTAATCTTATCCTTTCATACAAAAGGCATGCACTTGATTTACGAGCTCTCTTCTGACTCATCTTGGGAGAATGATTTCTGTTGGGATTCTATGTCAATGAAAATGATTTTCTTCAAGTTCTTTTAGATTGCCAAATGTATTATCAGCTTGCTATTTCTGCTTCTCATTCCTAAATGAATATTTTGTTATTGAGACAGTACTTCCTTTTGAAGCATTAGCTGTGCATGTATTAAATGGTATACAAATTTAGTGGCTTAGAATTGATGATAAGCATCCATGCAATAGATCTGATATTTTAAACATTTCAGATAATAAAATTATATTAGGAAATTTAATCCATCATGTAGAACTAATCTGTATCATAGGTGGAAACGATTGAAGGGCTGAGAGATCTTCAAATTCCTTCGGGAATTCAGCTGGGGGAGACGTTAAAGTTTCCTTTTCTAGGAGTTCCAAACATGAAGAAACCTGGCGATCGTGGGGATCATCATGTTATTGTCAACATT
Organism: Acorus calamus; assembly: GCA_030737845.1. NCBI lineage: Eukaryota > Viridiplantae > Streptophyta > Magnoliopsida > Acorales > Acoraceae > Acorus > Acorus calamus. Next base: position 4,424,899 of record CM060866.1, on the reverse strand, counting down.
GAGATACCAAGGATTATCAGGCAAGTCATTTTCCTATGTTCTGCCCTTTCTTCAACTTCTTTAAACCCTTCATGGTTAGTTGTGTTAGATCTGTTTGCAATTATGTTTTAAATGGACAAATATTTCTGTAGATAAACTCATGAATTGATTGTATATTTTTTCATTATCTTGACCTGGTTTGCACACCAATAAACATTATTTGAAGTCCAAAATATATCACTCGGTATATTGAAAAAATCAATATTTTAAACTATGCTTGCAATTGCTATGACAGACCCAATCTATATCTGGGACTGAAAAATAAAGGCATGTGTGTATGCATGTAACACAGAGTTGGTTGATTTTTTAGATGGACTTGATGCATTTGAGCTTTGACTTGGAATCTTGGTCGGTGCCTTGCTTATTGCAGTGTTGAAGAGCATACCCTTGTTGAAAAGTTAGCGTCACTGCAGAAATCCTGCAATTATCATATGAATCAATCAAATGGTGTGTTTTCTGCTTAATATTGCAAAAGGAATAATTTCTACAATAATGTTTTATAGTTGTATTGAACTCGCTGCTTGGTGCCTCTGTCACTAACTATTATTCTGTCTTCCAATATTTCTTGGGACAATTTAACCAGATGAAGTTGCCAATGGTAAAAAGAGAAACAGACAAAACAATGCCTCAACTAAAGCACCTGGGAAGGTTAATTCTTTGTTGAGCTCAATCAAGAGGTTTCTAAGGTATGTAGCTTCATCACATGTGCTTCTGGTACAATCTTGTTCATGTTTATGTTATTTTTCTTTTCATATCTTTCTCAATTAGTGACCTAAATCTTTCTTCAGCACAAAGTAACAAACTTATTTGAAACTAGATCAATGTAGATAATATTGGTACAAGTAACTTACATGTGCAATGTATCTAATATCTGCAGCCGGAAGCAATCTCGAGCAGGGTTTTCTTCACTTAGCATAGAGGCAGAAGTACCAACATGGACAAACCATAGTGCAGTTGATCCATCATTCGTGATATCTTTTTCTGTCGTTTTTGTCATACTTCATATTTATACCTCCATTATCAGGGCTGATTCCCATATGATATCAACACGAAAAAAACCTATGCTGACCCAGATAGATGAATGAGCAATTGGTGTAATCTTACATAAACTGCATAGCAATGGGTGAGCATTTCCCCCCTTAATATTGGTTTGTGACAATTAAGGTTTTCCCCATGCTAGCATTTTTTTTTAAAGTTACAAATTGGATGATTTGTGAGTATCCTAAAGTATCTGCCACCCCTTTTGTAGTGCGTACTATCAAATCTGTTCTGGTCAAATTTTCAAGCATCTTTCCTCATTCATGGAAGTTAGATGAAGAACAATTGTTAGACTATGCGTTTGGTTGCGCGATTGCGCTGCGATTGCGATTGTAGAAAGCTGCGTTTGCAATCGTGCAACCAAACAGTTTTGTAATCGCAGTTTTAAACTCAGCGATTGCAGACAAATAGTGCCCAAAAGCTGCGATTTCAAAAAGCTGAGAAAGTGAGCTTCCTGCAGAATCAGGTTTGCAATCGCAGATTCCTGCAGAATCAGTTTTGCAATCGCGCAACCAAACGCACCCTTAAGACATTGTCTGTGTTGGTTTTCATCGGGCATGTCTCCAATAGGAGATTGATATGTGACAATTTCACATGTAAAGTATGTGAGATGATGATAGTCATTTTCAATTGTTGTTATATGTCAATCTTCTATTGTAGACTTGTATTGCCTAATAAAATCCAGTGTTATTTCACGGTGGTTAGTGGACTATGCTTGGCTAGTTTTTCAATACCCGAGAAACAGCTGGTTCCGGGCTCCTTGAAACTTGAAAGCTTTTTTCCTTTCAAGTAGAAAAAGTCCCAAGTATTTTTTTTTTTTTTGAGTCAGATAGTCCCACGGAAAATCTATATATGTTCTATGTATATGCTTTGAAAACCAGTATATAATTTCATGTATATATTGAATTGAAAACATAAAAAAATGTTAATCGATTCATTTAAAGAGATATAGACTGTGTGTTTTTCCTAAAATATAACACAAAAATATAAAATAAAACAAGGAAAACAATCTATTAAAAATTGTTTTTATTTTTTAAAAAAGTAAACATTATTTAATAACATATATATTTTGATAAAAAATGTATATACTTGAATGAATTTATTTTTAATAAGTGTAATAAAAATATTAACGAGTTATACATTGTCTAAATGTTTTATTAAATTATTAATAATATAGAAATGTATTTTAATTAATAAAAATGACTGATTGTAACAAGCACATTAAAAAAAAATCCTACAAGAAAATAAATAAAAATAGAAGCTAATCCATTGTCTCGAGAACCTTCCACTCCCAATTCTTAACAAAGCCCATGGCACACCCCATCCACCAAACATCGAGAGAGAGAGAGAGAGAGAGAGAGAGAGAGCATACAGAGAAGTGAAGTCTCAAAAAAATGGCGGAGCCATTCTTTCCCGACCCCTTCAGGCGATTCTTCGGGAACCCTCCGATCATCCTCCACGAATGGTCTGGGTCGACGACTGCCGACACAGACTGGGTCGAGACCCCCACCGCCCACATCTTCAAATTCAACGTCCCTGGTACGTCCCACTCAAACATCAGACCCCAGATTCCCAAAATTTCTGTCTAAAACCCATCTTCATCGGCTCATTTTTGTTGTTGTTCCTCAAAAAAGGGTTTGGCAAAGATGAAATCAAGGTCCAGTTGAATGAAGGGAACGTTCTCGACATAAAAGGTGAAGCGACGACCACAGCCAAAGACGAAGACCTATTGAACAACAAGGATGTCATCTGGCACCTCTCCGAAAGGCCCAGAGGGGACTTCTCCCGCCAATTCGGGCTTCCAGATCATGTCAAGGCCGATCAGATCAAGGCGAGTGTCGATAATGGCGTCTTGACAGTGGTCGTGCCCAAGGACGCCCCTCCCAAGCCCAGATCGAGGACCATCTCCGTCTCCAGCAAGCTTTGAATTGGTTTTCATCGAGAATAGTGAAGGTTAAAGTGGAGTCCTTTATGTGATGAGTGAAGTCGTCGTCTGATGTAAGGTTAGTTGAATGCGTTTGTTTGTTGTTGTGAACTTGTGATTAGTCTGTTGAAATGTGTGTCTATTAGAATTTAGATTATGTGCTTTTGTAATTATATTAACATGTGGTTAATAAAGCTGTGCTTGGGTTTTTCTTTTTGATTGCTTGTGTTATTGATTGATTTTGGATTCAGGAATGTAGAATTTCATGTCTTCATTTTGTATTTTCATTTTTTTGGGGGGAAGCTGGTAAAAAAACCTACCACCTAATTCCATTAATCAAATTTGGGTAGAATTCCAAATAGAAGGAAAACAAACGTTTCATATTTATATAAATGAAAATCTAGCAAAACATCAAATTTTGTTGGATTTGGCATTAGTTTCATTAAATGTGAATACTGGTGTGTCTGCCATGATGCCATCATAATGAATGATGTATAAGCAACTAAGCAAGCATGGTTTTGGATTTAGCTTCAAGTAAGGTATTCAAGTAAGTCATAGGGGAATCATTGTCAGTCGTATGACACATTCATCTTAACATGTAGCGGTTTATCTAATGATCTTTTAGCAGGGTTAACAGAGTATATAAAACTTGGCTGGCCATTGATGTGCATTCTAAATTTGAGGAGGATGCAAATTTTTAGCATAAACATACTTATATACTATTCTAATTATTATCACTTTTAGTTTTCCAAAAAAGTTGAACTTGATGAATTTTTCTTTATTTTCCAGAATTGCGCTTTTCCCCCATTGCTGGATATGATGCAAGACATGATTAATAAGTTCCACACACACAGAATTAACTGTAAGGCCTCCTCCAAGTTCTCATAAGATTTTAGTTCTGATTCGCATTGGTTTTGTCAATATTAATCAGACATCAATACATCATCATTTCCACCTAGATTCTATTCCCATGTTATTATCTGATTGCTTACTATTATGTTTTATGTAACAACTGGTATCAATGGGTTTTTTGCCATACGTTACCTAACTCAATTTGAATATTTGTTCTGATTCAGTGCCATTCCGTTCTTGTAGCATCTAAATTCAGTGGGGTGTTTCCATAATTTATCTAGCTTAAGTTGGATATTTGTTCTCATATAATATAGTTCAAAACTTTCCTTTCAAATTCTTGGTGACACACTAGTTTGTTTTTGAATGTCTGGAGTGGCAATTGGAAGATCATTGAACTTCCCAAGATGTAGCATAACATCACCTCACACATCTAAAATCCATGGTTTTAATTATGAGTTGGGTTTATTGAGCATTGCTGGGTGAAATTTCTGTGGCATGCTGGTGATCTGGGGTTATTAATTTTTTTCTAAAGGTTGAATAATCGCACTTTTTAAAGGGGATTAATCATATTTTTTTTTGTTTGGTTAGATTTGTGGTGATATTTGGGGGAGGGAATAGTAGTTACTTACGAAGGGGGGGATATAATTAGTCTTGTGGGATCTTTCTTGAGGAAGGTTATGGTCAACATTTCTATTTAAATGTGTAAACCAACGGAAAGAAAATGCAAATATTCATGAGGAAGCAGGAGATGAACTTATTTTCACATTTATCTGCTTTCTTTATGTGATTCTTGAATGGCTGTAACCATAGTTTGAAGTGGTACGTGCAGCCGCACATGTTGATGTGCGCCGCTGGGTGGACCCCCCCCCCCCCCCCCCGATATGCGGCATATGTGCGCCCAAGTTCGAACTGAATTCAAATGGTAAGAGGGCGTTCGAAATTCAGTTCGATCTGACTTCAAACGGTAAAACCTAACTCTGGATTTGAATTGCCGTTCAAACGGTAATTCGAACAGCAACATACTGTTCGAAAGCTGTTTGAATAATTCGAACATCAACATACCATTCGAAAGCTGTTTGAATATCAATTCGAACGTCCGCTGGACTTTCGAAGTTCAGTTCGAACGGGGGTTCGAACGACTGCCTCACCCTATGTGTGACCACATATGTACTATGACTCCACTGCACATGCGGTCCACACATGGTTTTGAACTATGGCTGTAACTTAGATAGGCGGAGGCATAAGTGCAATAGGGAAGAGACCTTTGAACAGATTGGGGAAGAGGACTGTAGGTTACTCTTGTTGGATGAGCTAGAGTATTGAGAAGTCGAATGCCAATTGTACGACCAGAAGAATATATGATCACCCCTTCCCTTCTTGTAGGACAAGTGGAGATGTCCGTCATGAAATTTTAAAATTTATAGGTGGTCACATGCCTCAATTTTAGAGCATTGCAACTTATATAATACTCAGATCTGATCAGTGGTCGTAATAGCCTCCAAAACCATTTTGCAGTAGTGGCTTGATTCACAGGCTTCAGGCATGCCCATAGCTCCTGCCTTGTTTCCACTAGCAATGAGCTGTCAGTTAACTGAATAAGTTGCCCTCTTCCCATCAGAATTTGTGAGACCATTTGATACCCCTATTCCCCTTAGTCACCATCTTCTTGCCTGCGTCCCATGTTCCTTCAAAACTTGAGGAATTGCTGTTTATACCAGCAACATCACCCAAAGAAACCCACGATCTTTTGACTAACGAGCAGCAGCAAAACAGATGTACAACCAATTCTTCTTCAACCATACAAAGTGGGCATATGATAGATTCATACTAGCATAATGTTGAGGTGATTTAGCACGAGGTCCAAAACCAATATAGCGTGATGGCTTTTGATAAGATGGTCAGTGGAATCCACATTGCAAGTTGCACCAACATTGTTGGCATCTAGTTACAAAAATGGAGAGGAGACAAAATTTACTTAGACGTTACACGTAGGGTTTTTTTTCCATATATCACCAAAAGAAATAACTGCAGTAAAAGGATCAAGTTATTAGCTCAAAATTCATAGATTTTTTACCTAATCATGTAAGAGATTTGGCATGTTATCTGTCAAGGGTTCAGGTGTTCATGTGAAGAATATTCATCAACATGATACTTACAAAAAAAAGGTACATGAGGCTTGTGATGGGCATACTACGAGTAGAAAACCACAAACCATCAGATGTGCAAGTAGTTTTAACCATGAAAGTTGGAGAAGATGCGAAGTTATTTGGGTCTTGCCACTTGGTATATATATCATCATAATTTGTATTTTATACCCATCAATTGTTGTAAGAGCTTCTTTTACTTCCCCTGTACACTAAATTTGCACAATGCTATTATTTACAGTCCATTTTTTTTGCCATTTTTTTTGCTCGATCTGTTTACATACATCATCATAGACACTCCCTTGGCAGTGTACAAGGAGTGCAATACACACTGATTTGCTGATATTTTGGACGGTCAGCATCTAGCATTTCCCTTTGTTATAGATATCTGGTTTCAGCCGACTTCAAAGGGGATGTCTCATTTTTTGTTGTTTCTTGTGTGAAAAGCCTCTTCCTTCCCTGGATACCAGCATGTTAGACATCTATTTCATAGAGATTTCATTTTGCTGCACCATACACTACTTCTATTTTAACTTCTGTTATATTGTCATTTTACTATATTGGCCATGCATTATATTTCAACATGTTTTGCACTTTTTAATTTCATCTAATCTGGTGAAACAGACGATGATATCATTTATAGAAATTATAACAAAATTCTAATCAGGTATATAAGACTTGTAATTTGGAATGTGAAATTGACTGACTGTGTAAGAGCACTCTTAAAATTATTATTGGATGATACCCTTTCTCCCAATTGCTGGCTTTATGAATTTTATCATTTTTGTGAAGTGTCATCACTCCAATGACTCAAAATCATTATAAATTACATGTCAAATCAACTATCATTATTTTTTTATTTTTTATAAATTTTTATTTACACTTTATTCATATTTTATCCAAACAATAAAAACTTTATTAATACGTTTCCAACTAGAGTAGTTTAAAATATAATCAAACATAAAATCATTTATTATATTGTTATATTTATTTATGTTGGTATAACTGTATATCTTGAAATAAGTTTTATTCTGTATTCAAACATGAAAACTAAAATATTATGGCTGTGATGAAAGGAGTCAACATTTTAATCTTCAATACCAAACACGCCTATTTTGGTCTGTTTTTATGTTCCAGCAGTGGCATTAAAATGGAGGAGCTATATTTCCACCCCTGTAGTTCTCTAACCCACCCTCAATTTTTTTTTCTGGGGTGGGTTAGAGAATATGAAGAAAAAAGTTGTCCTCGCTTCGCAGTTGACGGCCTCGCCAATCTCACCTGCTCACCTCGCTTCGCAGTTGACGGCCTCGCCAATCTCACCTGCTCACCTGCCTCTCCTCCTTCGAGTCCTCCGGTTTCACCCTACCCAGTCCCGTCCCTCCCTCCCAGCCCTCTCACGCCATGTCCTCCGCCGCTCTTCCATCGCCGGGGCCATCCCCTCCTCTCTCCACCTCCGCAACCCTCACTGTGCTTGACATCTCCAGAAACTCCCTCATCGGCTTGGCCAGTTTGCATCACTTTTCGTGCTTGACTTGTCGGACAACTCGCTCTAACGCTCTGAGAACTGTTTCCTCTCATTTCTTCTTGTTCTTTAATCCACCCCAATTTTTTTTTAAGGGATGGGTTAAAGAACTATGGGGTGGAAATATAGCTCTCCAAAAAAATATCCAACTCTTATCATAATCACTCCCTAAACTCTCTCTCTTGTGAACAGGATGACAATGATCACGGAACGGTGACATGGTCATATGACTAATGGAAGACTGAATACCATAAGGTCCATAACTATATGATATGGATGTGATTGGACTAATTGTTGAACGGACACTAAGCCTCGGATAACCTCGGATAAAATTTGAGTCCTGTTTGGAAAGCTCAAATAGCCTCGAATAAAGTGTGTTAGAATATACTGGTATAAAGTGGTATATGGATTTCAATCAATCCCTAGAATAAAAGTTATCCTAAGTTATTCTACCCAAAGATTAAGTGGGTCCACTGTTAAATCAACTGTCAACACCTCTTATAAATCACCAGTCAAATCAACTATCATTATTTTTTTACCTTTTATAAATTCTTATTCATACTTTATTCACATTTTACTCAAACAACAAAACATTTATTCTTACAATTCTCAACGGGCCCGTTTGGGGTGTGACATAAGATTATTTGCCCTTGATAGCTATACTAGGATAGATAACAATCCATGCTGAATAAGTAAATTTTTGTTTGGTTATCTTTTCTGTTATTCTCATTGGGAAACGTAAAATTTATCTTTTTTTTGTTTGGTTCACCTTGAATAAAATAAGGATAAGTGGTAGATAAGAGATGGATAAGAGTTTATGACTTTTTAAATGACAATTATACCCCTGCATAAATTATTTGTGTTTGGGAATAAGTATAAGAGATATGAGTGTGATATGATAGATGTGACAGTTTTTTAAATGTGTGCAGATAGTGTGTTAGGCGAGATAAATATTTTAAAATGATAGATAAGGGTATTTTTATCCATTGGTATAGATAAGCCCTGATAAGCAATTCCACCATTTTCTTAGAATAGTTATCATGCCTTATCCTAGCTTATCCAGACATAACTATCAAGGTTTATTCTTGTCAAACAAACAGTTGTTTGGGGCTTATTCTACTGTATTCTCCCCTATCCACCCTTTATTCTTCACCCCAAACGGGGGGAACGAGAATAATTCAAAACACAACCAAACACAAAATCATTTTATCTTTATTTATATTCACTTATACTAGGATAAATAAATACTCAAAATTAAATCTTATTCTTTATCCAAGGGGGGGGGGGGGGGGGGGTAAAGATAGCTAGCATCATCGATCACCAAGACACGCATTGTCAAATGCAGGATGGAATCATCTAAACTGATTGTGATAGCTTCTGATCTACTTAATGGTGGGTTTTTTTTAGGACAATACAATTAAGCCAGTTAATTGTAAGGATGCAGATCAGATAGCTCCGTATTTGTATCTGAACCAGATATCTGAAAAAATATTCGTATTCGATATTCAACGGTTATTAAAAATAAGTATTCATATTCGATTCGAAAATCCAGATTCAGGTACGGATAATTATCTAAAATATCTAAAAATTTAAAATGAATAAGGAATAATTAAAATATCCAAAGATCCAATATCTAAAAATAAAAATCATATATATGTATTTGAAATATGTAAAAAAAACTAATAATTACCTAGTATAAAACATAAAATTATAAGTATATACATAAAACATTGCACGCTTTAAAATAAAAATAAAAATAAAAATAAAAATAAAAATAAAAACACATATTAATCCTTAAAATATAAATATATAATTAAATAAATAATAATATAATAATTTTTTCGAATATGGATATTTTTCTGATCTTTTCGGATACAGATAATTTTTTCAGATACGGATACGGATTTTTTGGATATCGGATATATTTTGAATTTTTAGATACGAATTCGGATCGGATACGGATACTTTTTCATATAATTGACAGACTTAAATACAATCTTATCATCTTCAGTTGTGATAGGATCAGTTTCCATGTAGGCCTTTGGTGGGATTTAGTGATGCTCATGTTGCTTTCATCACTTCTTGTGTTTACAATCCCAGAAACATGCAAAAATATCAGCATCCAAAGCAAAATACACGAGGACCACTGGTTCTAAATCTTTTTTGAGTTTTGAAAAGGAAAATATGAGGACCAGTTCTAAATCTTTGTTTTCAAAGATTTTATATACACTACGTAAATTGTATGACCCATTTATAATTTAAAAAAAAATTACTTATTTTGTGTCAAGATTTATATCTCGTTCAATAGATGTAAGACTCTACAGGGGTATGTTGAACATGATTATATATAACAATGTCTATTATTAAAAATAAAATTACTGTAATGAGGGTTTGCTTCATGTAAAATAATCTAGATGTCTTTCTATGTGTATTTAGGATCACTTACATGAGTTAAGGAATATATTTCAAGAACGTCATTAAATTGGATCAAAATTTAATTTAAATGCTAAATTAACTAACCATAATAATTTAGTGTTATACATGTCTGAAGTTTGCAAGGATTTATGTTGGATTGTGCATGATTATTAATAAATAAATATAAATTCAAACAAAAAAAATAGTAAAAATTCAGACAATATAATAACATAGGGGCCTCCTAAATGGGGGCAGGGCCAAACATTAAAATACTATAATTAGCCATGACCAATATCCTCAATGCCAAACACACTATTTATTTTTAAATTTTTGATAAAAAGACTCTTATTTCAGATGATAGGGTTACGGATCACTAAACCCTTAACAATCAGTCTAGAGGGCGGCTGTAACTTGGGCAGCTAAGCCCATGGACACCCGTCCCTTTTTTCTCTTCTTCTTTTCCCCATGCCTAGGGACAAAACACACACAAACACACTATTTGTTGGTCTGTTTTTATTTTCCAAGGTGAAATATGAGTCAAGCTCAAGCAAACTATGACCAAAGAACAGCAGTGACATTAAAATAGTTAACCTTTATCATAACCACTCCCTAAACCCAATCTCTTGTGAAGAGGATGACAATGATATGTCGGAACTCGGAAGTTGCGTGGGACAGTGACATGATATGGCCATTTGAGTAATGGAAGACGAATACCATAACTATATGATATGGATGTGACTGATTAGACTTGGAAATTTATAGAGAACACCAAAACACAAGTAGACTTAAAACTCAGTAGCACACTAGCACCTGTATATTTTGCCCCAAAATTAGAGGTCCACAAGGTTTGGCATGAGCGCACTCCCCGTGTTTTAATGTTGGGAAAAATCCAAATAACTCCCATGTTATCTGCTCCAAATCCATATGATACCTTGGTTTTTCTTAAAATCTATGTAACCCCTTGAAAATGCATATGTAAATCCAAATAATCATTTGAGATCAATTTTTTTTAACAGATGATGAATATTTAGCTAATATTCTGTTTGATTAACCCTGTTGAAAACAAAATATATTTAAAAGCATCTACAATGTGTTAAAAATGCAAAAAAAATTATGTAAATGATGATTTTACCTATTTGAATAGATTATAAAACCTTATCTGGAGGGATAAAATAAAATCATCATTTACATGAGATTGATTTTCTATATTTTTAACACATTATAAATGTTTTTTTTATATAACATGTTTTCACTTAGGGTTAACTAAATAGAAAATTAACAAAAATATTCCTTATCTATCAACAGAAATTTTACTCGAAGGGGGTTATTTAGATTTACATAAGTGATTTCAGTGGGTTATATAGACTTCAGAAAAAATCAAGGGGATATATGGATTTCAGACAGTTTACAAGGGGGTTGTATGGATTTTTCCCTTTATTAATGTTATATTGTTGAAAGAAAGAATTGATGAGTAGTTAGTTGTTCCTTCAATAAATGTTATTGTTTTGGAATATGGATGAGTTTGTGATGCAGCGTGCAACCACGCTCTTCTACGGATTCGTTTAAAAGAACGAGATCGGTAGGCTCCAACGTCGCTGTTGATTCTTCAAAAGAATGCCAGGGGGTTGGGCTTCAATAATCTACTACTTCGGATGAAATAATAGAGAATTGGGAGGTCTTTGCAATTGTTAGTACTCCTGACAAAATACAAGAGATAAAATAACTAAACTTCAAATATTCATAAAACCAAATAATCAAATGGGTTCACAAGCTTATTTATAGAAGAGAATCCCAACAAACTAGGATCTCAACTAATTATCTAAATCTAACAAACAAATCTAATAGATCTTTATCTAATCCTAACTAAAATTCAAATTTGAATTCAAATAATGATTTGAAATTCAAATCTAAATATAGTAAATCCTAACAAATAAATAAAATCCTAACAACCCCAAAAATAGTAAAAATAACTTTGAACCGTCGATTTGACCCCCAAGACGATCTCAGAACGCTCCGAAAAATGGCGTAGTGGCGTAGCGACTACTCCTATAGGGCTCGTCGATACGAACACGTGGACATATTATAATAGCGATTCTGATCTACGGTTCAAAAGTTATGGCTGTTTGAAGTCACGGTGCTCTCGATTCATCACGATACCCCTTCTTCTTGTGCTCCATTTGATCTCGGCCGTCCATGTATTGTACGGCTATGATGTCTGCATCAGTTTAGCAAAGCAGCTTTGAAGGGATATTTCAACTGAAAAACTGTTATTGTTTTATTTGTTTGTATCTAGTAGAAGTGCCTTGATTCTTCTTGGATGGTTTTAAATGTTTAGGACACATCTTGCATGGATATATAAATACCTGTTTTAGTTAATAACACAAATTCTGAATATTGATCTCATTACATTTAAAATTAAGACAGAGACTAAATTAAGGGTATAAATGTATAAATAACATCCTCATCAAATACCCCAAACCTAGATTTTACCAGTCTTAACAATTTAAGCGATCTAATAACTAAAGAAAATTAAAAACAAAGATAATGCTATTTTTGCAGGTTCACGTTTATCCTTGATACCATCTTGTTCCTGTTTCTTGTAAAATTTTGTCATGTTTCTTGTAAATCCTTGATACTGTTCATGTTTCTTGTAAATCCTTGATAGGCATCTTTTTGCAAGTTAGTTTTAATAATATTAATTAGTTTAGTTTAAAATTTCTTCCTTTTTTATTCATGTAACCATGGACTTGTCTATGCATGGATTTCAACATAAATTTATTAGTGGAAGACTCTTTTAGCGGGGTGGTCGAGACACACCCTCCCCTAAGGGGAGGTCGGGTGTTCGATCCCCAAGTTTACCAAGCGAAAAGAAAAAAAGAAAAAGAAATTTATTAGGGTTTTTTATGGGTAGGATTGAATATTTTAGTTGTTGAGAATAGTTAGAAATCCATGCTCAGTAAATTTTGAGATCTATAAATAGGACATCTTTGTGAAGGGAGAGACATCAAGTTTTCTAATTTATTTTATTAATTTGAAAGAGGCTTTGCAAGCCTTTTTTTTTTCTTTTATCATTGACTTTATTTGTGTAATAAATGTTCTAGTTTCGCTCTACAACTCTTTTCTTTGAGGTTTTTCAGTTTCTACACTTTTTTGTATTTTGATATCTATCAGGCTTTGCATCTTATTTTATTCACAAAATTCTATTAATAGAGAAGAAATAATTTTTTTAAAGATATATATGAGACTAAACACGGGTTTGAAAACGTAATTATACATAACAATACCCATCTTCAAACATAATCTTTGTAATGAGAGTTTGCTTCATAATCAACTCAATGTCAATCATCGGGTAGATAAAAAAGATGGAGTGAGAAGAAAAAAAAATGAGTGAATTTTATCCCAAGGGAAATGAGTTTTCAATGACTTTTTATATTTGTATGTTAATTACATTTCTTAATGTAATGAAATATGATGAAAAAAAGCAAAAAAAAAAAAATAATTCTTAAGCTAAGGACTAAGGACCAGTTTGACGATCATTTTCATTATTATTAAACAACTAAAAAATTATGTTTGGAATTAATTCTGAATCAGAGTTATATAAAAAATAATGTCGTGATAGAGAATGCATTGATCGAGCTGGCAGCCATGCCCGTGTCAATCTAACAAAATTTGAAGTATTTTAGTGCACAAAATAGATAAGTGGAGCCCAATGCTTAACAGAACTGAAAATGATGCCCCAAATAGACAAGTTGAGCAAGACTTCTATTTAATTTTTTTTAGGGAATTTTGCATATATATATATATATATATATATATATATATCCCTATTAAATTTTAATTTTGTCAAAATACCCTTGCAAAAATCGTCAGTGCAAAAATACCCCTCCAAAAGATTGAATGAATGCAATCGTACTCCTATACCACACGCCATGAAGAACTCTGGATTAACTATAGTTAAAAAATCTAACTTTACATATACATTGACCTAAATACCCTTACTAATTCTGAAAAAAAAAGGTTTTTGCATAAATACCCCTTTTAAAACGCGTATTTTTTGAATTATCCTTGTTATTTTCATCATTACAAAAATACCTCTAAAATTTTAATAAATTGTGTAAATTTGCCCTCCGTCATTGTTAGGAATGCAGACCGAACCATGGTTATATTTTTAACCCTACACTGTAAAATGATCAGTTTACTCCTCTTTTAAATCACACACTCTACTCAATCCTATGTGAAGAAGAAAGAGATAAGGTTGAAGGAGAAATAAAGAATCAGAGTTCGACCATTCAAACAGAGCGTGGGGAGGGTACTTTGGATTATTTACATGTGATTAACGGTGGCTAATGAAGATATTCTAATCAATCCTCATGAACACTAATCTCAAGGGCAAATTTGCACGATGTTTTAAAATTTCAGTGGTATTTATGTAACGCTAAAAATAAAAAGGGTAATTATGCAAATACAGATTTTAATAGGGTATATATGCAAAAAAAAAATGGAATGAATAGAACTCACTTAAAAATTTTGAGGGGCATTTTTGTACTGTGAGTTTTTGCAGAAGTATTTTGATAAAATTGAAATTTAGCAGAGGTACATATACAAAAGTCTGTTTTTTTTTTTCGGACTGAAAAGCCCAGGGGCAAAATTTCTTATATATCAAGAGGTACTGTTTAGTATTTACATCTGTATGTGTAGCTAACCAACAAGCTACGCCTGCTATGCATCTTTTTAAACCCTCAAAATGTGAAGCCAAAACATATCTACTAATATGATCGATCATCATACAAAGCCTCAGATAAACCCTGTATTTGTTTCTTCCGGGCATACTAACTGGGCCAAAGCCTCCGCCGGTCGAACCTGTTCTCGGGATACTTTACAAAAAAATAATTCTGTCCCTCCGAATCAGAACATAATACAAGGTTTTGTAGGCCCTTCATTCTACCAAATTGAACTCCCATCCTGATCCCTTCCACAAGCAAGCTAGACTTCTACTTTTTTTAATTAATTATTATATATATATATATACATATCTCACCAAAAAAAAAAAGTTATAATATAAAATACAATAAAAGCAAAAATAAACGAGTGTAGAAGATTCTACGACGAGCCAGGACAATTCAGTCCAAACAAAGTCCAAATACCACCCACAAAGCAAAGCAACCCACTAGACACAAAAAATACCAACGGTCAGAATATGCACCCTCACCCCAACCAACGCTCCAGATTCCATCTCCCCCAAACCCCCTCTTTCCCTCCACAAAGAAAGAAAGCAAGCCCCTCTCTCTTTCTTCCAAATTAAAACAACCACCACATCCCCTCTCCAAAAACAAAAACACCAAAACAAACAAATAACAAACAATGAAAATGAAACCCAACTTCCCTCCTCTCCTTCTCCTCCTCTTCTTCCTCCTCTTCAACACCACCACCCCATCCTCCATAACTGACTTCGTCTACGCCGGCTGCTCCCCCTTAAAATACACCCCCGGCACACCCTACCAAGCCAGCCTCAACTCCCTCCTCACCTCCATCGCCAACTCCGCCATCATCCTCCCCTACAACCAGTTCACCTCCACCGGTCCCATGCCCTCCTCCGCCCCATCCTCCTTCGGCCTCTACCAATGCCGAGGCGACCTCTCCGTCTCCGACTGCCAGTCCTGCATCCAATCCTCCCTCACCCAAATCGGCTCCCTCTGTCCCTTCGCCCTCGGCGCATCCCTCCAGCTCCTCGGATGCTTCATCCGCTACGACAACTCCTCCTTCGTCGGAGCCCAAGATAAGGGTCTCGTCCTCAAACGCTGCGGCGGGTCCGTCGCCAATAATGGTGGGGGGGATTACGGGGCGCAGAGGGAGGGGGTGTTGACGGGGATTGTGAGTGGGACTGGGATGTACCGGACGGCGGGACGCGGAGGGGGAGGGGCTGTGCAGGGGGAGGCGCAGTGTGAGGGGGACATGGACGCGAAGACGTGCGGGGACTGTTTGGGGGACGCGGTGGGGACGCTGAGGAGCGCGTGCGGGGACGCGGTGTCCGGGGAGGTTTACCTGGTGAAGTGCTACGCGAGGTACTGGGCGACGCGGGCGTACGCGAGGTCCGGCGCGCATGGTAAGGACGATGTCTTCCATGATAGTGCTGTTGGTCGTGTTGGTGGCTTTTCTTTGCTTTTTTGTTTTACCTTTTTTGGGCTTGTTTTTTGGTGGGTTTGAGACTTTGAGTGACTTTCACTTTAAAAGTGTCCTTTTTTTTTCTTTTTTTTTTTGTTGGTTTGATTTGTAGGTTGGTTTATTAGTCTGTTTTTTGAATGAAGTGTTTGAGAAGTATGCTCATAATATGCGTAGATAGACATAGGATGAGTTTAGTTACATTCAGTATTTTTTATAGTTCAAATATAGTGTTATATACCTCATTAGAGCATATCCAATCTATAGGATAAGTTTCGTTACATTTACAATTTTATTTATAATCTCATATATCTTATTAGAGCATATGTAATCTATAGGATGTGCTTCGTTACATTCCATATTTTTTACCGTTTCAAATATAGATTCATGTACCTCATTAGAGCATATTCGATCATAAACCCATATTCATATTCAATTTAAATTTGAGTAAATATCTCACAAAATCCTCTCGGACCCAAGGAGATCCAAAATTTACCCAAAACTTTCCAACTAACTCTTTTTTAGGCCAAATGAGTAAATAATTAAGAGAAGATATGAATTTTTTAAAAAGATTTGAATAAATGGTTGGACACACGATACTAAACGAAGCTTTTACTCAAATTTTTAATGAGATTTAAGTATATGTTTGAGTAAACCCCCTCCACTCAGGCACTCACTTTAATGAGGTATGTATCTTGTTGAAATCTTTTTTAGTGATATTATTTAATTCATTGGAGTATATACATATTTCATTTTTATAAAATTACATATTTTATTATATAATGTATATGATTTTTAAATAAATAAAAGCACATGTAGTCCGGAACATGGTCTATGTAAAATGGTTGTAACATTTTCCTTTATATGATTGTGACGTGGGACTTGTAACTTATTATATATTAGGAACCTAGTTAGAAGTTTATATGAAATTTCCGTCTCCGGCTTTGATCCATGAAGTATTATGGAGGGTTCAAAAAGAAGAATAGACCAATTTTAAATTTAAAAAACTTAGGTGTCACTTGAAATTGCATTTGAAAAGTAGCTTTCAAACTGTTTTTGAAATCAGTTTTTTTACAAAGTGGAAATATATTTGTTAGATCCTTAAAAAGAATTAACTTTTGATAATGAAAAGTTATTTTTAAATTTCTTAAAATAACTATGATTATTTAGAGAGTTTGGAAAGACGTTTGAGATAAGTTTATTCTTGCATTAGCAAAACGGACAACACGTGTTTCCAAATGCTACATAAGGTACAATATTTTCATATTTTCGCTGGTTTTCTTTCAAGAATGTGGGAATTGATACTATTGACATTCATGGATTATTCTTGATTCTGTTCTTCCTTTTATTTCTTTTTTTTCCATTGAAAAACTAATGGTACTATTTCTTTCCAGTTGGTCAACCTTCATATGTAGTCACAGCTTGTTCTAATTCATAACATGACAAGAATATCCGAAATATCTTATTGGGTTTTTTTATTGGTCAATTATTGGGCTTTGTATCACACGCTTCCAAACAAGGAACAACACAAACAACTCTTGCTTTTAAGTGGGGTTTCGTTGGACTCTTATCAAATAATAAATAACTGGTCCAGTAACCATCATTTCCATGGAAGAAGAAAGCTAGTATATACCTGTTCTTCTAACTGGCTCTTATAGCCACTAGCACAGAGGATCTACAGCCATTAATTATGAATAGGGACATGAAAGTGATTGTTAAATGAAACTATGTGGACTTCATATACTTGTTATATATTATGTGTAACAATTTATTATGACAGTTGGAGGGTCAGTATCAAAATCTTTTTCTATATTTGATGAGACTTGATAGTAGCCTTTCTTTCCTGTATTCCCCTGACAGATAAGAGAGAGATCCAACATCATGCCATAACATTTCCGATCACTTTAAGATAAAAAAGAAAAAAAATTAAATTAAGTGAAAATCACTTTGGGGTTACATTAGTCACATGATTAACACATTGGAGTTGATATAACATTCTTTTTGTTTCTTTTGAATGACAGATTATTCTCCTTCAAGTGATGTGGCCTCCAAAACATGGGCTATAGTTCTGGGACTTATTGCAGGAGTGGCTCTCATTATTGTTTTCATTTCCTTCCTTAGACAAGCGTGTTGCAGCCATGGTGAGTCCCTTCTTCCGATCCAATTCTTTTTGAAGTAAAATGTTAGGGACAGTCATTCATGCAATTCTTGATATGTTTTAATTTTTTTTTAAAAGTATATATATTGTTTGATAAAATACATACCTTTATTTAAAAAAATGAAATATATACTCAAATAAATTTGATATAAACGTTTTTATATTTTTCAAATCTAGCATATGTTAGGTTATGCAGGACTGCATGATTGACTACATGAATGATGGGGCTTATGAGTATCTCCAATTGAATGTTCATTATATCTTTGAATCATAATAAGTTTCTCAAGAAAAGCAATGAAAAGCTTTGTCCTATGTTAATATCTACTTTAGTGAACTTGTCTTATAAATAAATTGATTTTCTTTTGGTTCCAATCTTGTATCTGTGCAGGTCATGGTAAGATGTAGCCTGTAGGCACCAGTGGAACTTAAAGGAAAAAAGAAGATAACTAGCTTTCCTCACCCTTTCTCCAGACCTTGCTAGCTTTTTAGCCCACTTTATCTTTTATGAGAGATTCTTTTTTAAATACTTCTTAAAAGAGGGATTTGAAAAGAAATAAAGGAAAAAGAAAGGTGGGGGCATGCATTTTAATCTGTAAAGTTGTGAAGCAGATCAGGTTATTGATGTGCCCATGATGGTGTTTTTTTTTAATTGTTATTGTTACTTGTAACCTGATTTTGATGAATTTGTTATGTAAACCTGATAGTGGTTGCCCAAATTAGGGCTTAAATAAATTCCATGATTCCTTCTCTTCTTTTAAATTCATTCACCAACCCAATTGTTTGACTTATTAGTTGTGACAACGTTGTTTCATCAATATCAATATACAATTTATTTATTTATTTATTTTCGGTGGCAAAATACAAGTTAGAGACATTGAAAGGTTTATTTATATGGAGAAATATGCATCCAATTAATGATTGATAGAAAGTAATTTTATGTACTTAATGATAGTATTATCATGGGAGATATGCTTTGCTCATGTTGATAATGGACCAAGTGGATAACCACATGCAATGAGACTTGTCATGTGTCCACTAGATATATAAACCTTTGTTTTAGTGGTGCTCAATCAGGATTTAAGGGTGGGTGTATAAATAATGTAGGCCATGCTCGACTGGATCGATCTGGGTTATGCTTTAGGCCTATCATCATTTTGAAGTGAAATCAAAGGGACATCTTTTAATAAAACCAATATAGGATTCAATGAACCTTTCTTGTGCTCGTACGTGGTGCTTACGTGCCATTCCACTCAAGGACTGCCATGCAATATATTCTCTTCTACGTATCCATATTGGTGTGTGCATGTCCATGGAATTCCATTATAATATAATAATCTTGACATTAATAACTTCATGAGAATGTATACATGAAATTTAACATGAGATGGTATACATGTCATGTATGAATATCCGTATGATATATTATAATAGTGATGAGTCCGGATCCAGTCAAAACTGGCTTCGGTCAGTCCTTTCAATGTCAAATTGTACAACTTA
The DNA here is from genome assembly GCA_030737845.1 of Acorus calamus. Classification (NCBI taxonomy): domain Eukaryota; kingdom Viridiplantae; phylum Streptophyta; class Magnoliopsida; order Acorales; family Acoraceae; genus Acorus; species Acorus calamus. Next base: position 4,405,151 of record CM060866.1, on the reverse strand, counting down.
TTTAATCGAATTATAAAGCATATGAATTGAACTGCGCAATCAATTGTTAAGTACATGTTCACTCTCTTATTTGATACTGATGGTGCTTGGTAATCCATATTTATGCAATAGCTGATTGGATCCAATAAGATAATGGAACATGTATCTAGCAATTGTTTGTGAAGTTTGATTAATAAGTTGTGTATTTCGATTAATGTGTTGTACATTTTAGTACTGACAGACTGGATCCAAATTCCAATGGCTGTGTATTCTTGTCTTTTTTTTGTTTGAAATAAAATATGAATAAACAGTGACATAAATATGATGATTTTTCTCTCTCAGCATTGATATATGTACACCAAATACTTGTGTGATTACATGGAAATGAAGGAAGGAAACATTATGGAGCATGACAACCTCCAAATGGATATTATACATGTCAACTGGGGCAAGTGGCTAGATCTAATCCGTCACTCTTGAGGTGAGATGAGTTAGGATAGGGTTAGGATCATATGTGGCCCGCTCGGTGGTGTGTCACACAAACTGGCACACTAGCACTAAGTGATGCCTAATGCAATATGCCTATCTCATAAGAGGCGAAAAATAATAGATGTCTTACTTAAATCTTTTAAATAATAGGATAATATGTGATAAAAAGAAACAAGTCTTCCATACTTTTTTATATATTTAAAAAAAATTATTAGCTATTAAAATTTAATCAAAGAGATATAAAAGAGAAATAAATCTTTCAAGAGGCGTCATATATATATATATATATATATGATCCTCCCTTTATTTTCAATGAGATATGTTGCCTCTAATTTAAATAAAAAATAAAAGTACGACCGGGTCCAATGCTAGAATCTGTAATTAAATATTTAATTATAGTGTTATTTTTACTAATATTCAAAATCATGGGGCTATTTTTGTAAATTGTCCTACATAATATGGAGTTGTAGAGAAAAAAAAGTCTTTGAAAATTTGGATAAAAGTTTGATTTAGGTAAAAGTTTGAGTAAAAGTTTAATTTTGTATAGTTACAGGTAAATGATTGAAGAGATCTTTAGATAAATTTTTTTTAAATTTAAGTTTGGATACATATTTAAGTATATGATTGAAGATGCTTGGTTTTGATTCTACCATAAGGACCTTTGAGACGACAAGATAATAAAAAGGAGAGAATATGTGGAAACTGTTGTGATTAACTGATCGAAAGGCCGGTTCAACATTGAAGGAACCCTTATCTACTCTAATTCAGGCACTCCCATGGCTCTTTCCCTTCTTGTATCTCCTTTTCCATGTTCTTTTACTATCATTTTCTCTCGCTCTTTTCTTTCTCATGTTCGGACGTTGTCCGTTTTGCACAGTAGCAGACTTAGGATTTTATCTTAGTGGGGGTCATCATTAATAAATAAACATAAATGATAATGTTATGTATGATCTTTTTTTTCCAATCTCAATTACAGTGTACAGATGTTTTGAATTTTAAAAAAATATATTATACATCAACTAATGATGCATATGCTTTAAAAAAATGTAAAACATTTCTAAAGAGACATATACCTGATTTGGTTCTTTATATCGAATTTTGTGTGTTTAAAATTTTAATATATGTTACACACATTTTTTTAACCCTAATTCGGTCTCATATGCGTTGATAGAAAATCATCGAAGCATATCACATTAACAGCATCAATAAAAAATTTCACATTTCTATAAATGCAATTAATTTATGTTTCATTTTTCATAAAAGTATCCATCTCTCAAAACATGTGTAAACTAGAATTAGAGATGAAAAAGAAATTATACATAACATTATTAACACGATAAAGATACTTGTTATATATATATATATATATATATATATATATATATATATATATCCAGGCTCCTTCTTGGTTCTGCCCATGGTTTTGAATACGTTTGGATATGGAAATACCTACAGTTTAGTAATACATAAATAATAATAAATAAAGTTTTACTCATAATTTTCACGAGGCGTAAATATTTATGTGACTTGATCAGTTCATTGACCCATATAATTCAAATGAATAGGCGCCAACCCAACGATAAAAAATATGTCAATAAATTTTTATTTAGTTACATGTATAATGCAGTCCAAGTCCACCTCAGTATTACAGATATATGAATCAACCAAAATAATTGAATAAACCAACATACACATACATATATTTTGAACAACAATCCTTACGTACGTCTTTGAAATTATCCATTCCCTTATTTCTTTTCATCATGGGAAGAACTAAACATTAAAAAGAAAAAAAGAAAAAAAAGATGCGTGCCTTGTAAGAGAGTTTCATTAATTTCAATTCTTGTTCATGCGTGCAGCTCTCTTTGTCTCCAAATGATCGAACAGGCTGCCATCGTAGACAGCTCTAATGGTCTCACGGTGGAGTAATCCCTTCTCATCCTTCCCAAGATTATAAAGAATCTTCCACTCTGTGAAGCTCAAGAGCCTGTATGGTTCATTTTGATGAAACATAATTAGACTAAGGCTCCGTTTGGAAACATAGATTGAAAAGTAGATTTTAGAATAAAGCTGCTTTTTAAGATGATTTTAGACCTTTGACTTTTTTGTGATGCTTTTTTTTAATTCAGGAATCAATATTTGGAAGGAGTTTAATGTTTGGTAGAAAAAGTTGCTTTTCAATTCAAAAAATCGATTCCGACCAAAAAGCGTTCTTTTTGAGATTTTAAAAACACGGATTTCGAGAGAGAAATTAAAAGGAATCCAGCTTTTGATTCCGCCGGAATCCAACCCGTTTGGTTGCGCGTTTGGGGATTTTCAGCTTTTCAAAAAGCGGAATCTGCCCAAACGCGTTACCAAACGGGGCCTAAGTAAAATTCAGAAACACCAACAAGTCAAATTAAACATTAAGTTCTCATTGGAGTAGCGACATAAGCTATTACAGATAATTATTCCAATATGGATGAAGGATAATACATTTTTTGTTTAGTTATTCAAGTTGGTAAACGTAATAACGTAGTTTTTGTTGTTTGGTTGACCATTGATAAGTTGTGGATAAAGATGAATAAGACGCGCGTGGATAAAAAATTATAAATGATGAAAAAAATTGATTTGAATTGTGAACCCTTGATTTATAAGAGGTGATGACATGTGATTTAATCCTCTCAGGCTAGTGCAATAGATTGAATTGAATAATACAATTTGAAATGGAAGGTTTGGAATACCAATACTAACTTAGTTCTTAAAAATAAACAGGTTTTTGGGCTTGATCACCCTCATTCCTCCCTATTTCTCACATGTTCTACTACCCAAACATGGGCTAAAAACATCAGAAACAATATTGTACTTACCACCCGTTGAAATCGTTGAGGTTGCGGTTTGTCTTGAGCATTTTACTGATCTCCTCATAGGTAAGTGCATCATGATGTGTGAGCCCATATTTGCTGAAAATTTCATCAAATTTTGATGGTACAAACCTGCATTGTAAGGACATAAGATTGAAGGTGTCATGCATGATTCTCTTGCATCAAGTAATTTTATAGGTTTGTTCAGAAAGGCCGACCTTCCTTCAGTGTCATACGACTCGGTGTCACTCCCGTGCTTGCCTTTGTGGATGTTCTTGATGTGTATAGGGAATAGAAGGGAAGGCATGTAACCCTGTACATAAATATAAATATTGAGTTTAGACTAAAAGTTTCAAATTATATATTTAAATGAAAGGGTATAAGGAGTGAGTGATTGTCATACAGGAAGAGTAGGATAGCTTATTCCAAGGTTGATGAACAGTCCAGCAGCAATTGACAAGAGATATCCACAGCCAATATCCCGAAACCCTGTATGATTACATGCATAAGTATATGCCATATGAGAAGTGGAGATAGAAGATAACTATATGTATGTAATTGTAAACCTTGGTAAGTCTCCCAAGGATACACAATTCCATCTTTGTTCCTATCAAAGAAGGAGACATGTTGCTGGAGGACGCTCATGTTGTGGTGGTCTCGCCCTTTCGTCCCATCCGGATAGCAAGGATCCGCCGCCACAAGTGCCCTCGGAAGGTCTGGTGATCAAAAATCACAATTAATTTGTAGATAAATTGTAGATAAAAGATCGATAAAATTTATAAAAGTTAATGAAAATTATAAATTAGAATGGAATAACATAATTCCAAAATGAACCGAATATCAAAATCAGCTTATTTTCACACATTCGAGTAAACAAATAGATTTTTGGATTTATTCACTCTTATGTCATCATATTCCTCATCTATTCCGCTATCCAAATAGTAGCTAAAGAAAAGTGACATAAAATTAGGGGTACGTACATGGTAGGGGCATCTGATTCTGAAGTTTGAGGTTGATCTTGCGCTCCATTGTCACAGCAGCCTCAGAGGCAAATGTCTGGAGAGACTGATCAGTAGTTCTGCTGCTTGACATTTTGTGCTTAATTCCATACAAATTGTGGATCCTAACAATGGCTAAGTTGATGATTTATTTTGTTTGGAGAACAGGATTGATGGAGAAAACTGGGATGAGTTACTGAAATTTATATAGCTTGTTAGGTTCTTTAAAAAATTATTATATATGTGTGACGAGTGGCCGCCCAAATTCCAATGGGTTGCTTGTATGATGTGGATGAAGCACCCCATTTTTTAGTTAATATTTTTTTAAAGTAAGAATTGTATATATATTTCCATGAATAAACAAGTAGGAGGAGCCCCAATTTTATTTACGCAAAACAATAGCTGGCTAATAGTTGGATTGGTTCCATTTTTTATCTCACGCAATTCGCAGGACTGGATGGTATATATATCTCCCTAAACGAAATAATATTGATGGTATATATCTCCCTAAACGAAATAATATTGTTTTTTTTTATAGAAATGATAGTTCACTCATAACTGATTAAACGAGTGACAAATGGATCGAACTAGGGGAGATTAGAAGACTGAGAAATGGAATCCTAGAATGATACCTTATATTTCTGTAAAGTATAAAGATATTCATATTACAAATCTTACTAGAACTGCTCGTTTTTTATCAAAAGCCTATGATTTATTTTATGATGCAGCAAGTGGGGGAAATAATATTGTTACTAACATTATTCTTTTTTTAAGAGTATTGTTACTTACATTCTGTCTAAATACCTCCTTAGCAACATATATATATGCTCAATAGAGCAAGGTATATAACTCATAAAAAAATTTACACATTATTTATATAATTCATTGGAGTATATATTTTATCTTTTGTGAAAAACATATATATGCTTTACTAAACAAGGTACATTATTTTAAAAAAATTGGAAAATATTAGACTCAATCACATTCACTAACCAAAACTCAGACCTCACATGTTTTCATTTTTTAAAAATAGTAAACATCATCTAATGAGGTATATGATTTGATAAAAAGTGTATATCTTTCCATTTCAAGTTAAATGAACTCATTTTTAATAAGTGTAAGAAAATATTTAATGAGGTACATACAACACTTAACGAGGTTATGTTTCACTAGATTTCTAATGTGGTATATAGGACTATGTTTTAAACTGAGAAAAAAAAACTGAGTATAGCAACACTCTAAAAAAAATTAAAACGGACATGAATTGGATTTGATGCTGAAAAATATTGAGTGCAACATTAATTTTTATTTTATTTTGTAAATGGTAATCAAGTCTTGAAAAGATATAATTAAATTAAATATTTAGATGATAATCTGTCGATGTGATTACTTCTCCGTCTCCCAATTGTGAATCACCCGCTAAGCCAAAGGTGGACGATTGAGTAAATATATGAATATGAATTTGTAGGTTTGGATTATTATGTTCGGATTCAAATGTTGGTGAGATATGATTTCCTCTATGAAATCAAACAAGGAAAACTGTAAAAGTCATAACTTAACTTGATACGGTTCTGTATTTTGTTGGATCTTATAAATTTTGAGGGGAAAATGTATATAACCCCGTGAAAGTTTGCTGATTTCCAGATTGACCCTCATTTTTCAGAAAATCCATATAACCCTCTGAAAGTTATCGGTTAATTCATATACCTCTACTGTAACCATTATAACTGTTGTTAATTCATATACCTCTACTGTTACCATTATAACTGTTGTATAGTTATTTCATTCTTACATTTCATCCACTTCAGTTGGCCTAAAAGCTCTATTTGAAGGTGAGTTGGCCTAAAAGCTCTATCTGGTTTTCTCCTCCTGTTTCAGCCCAATTTAAGCATTGGATAGTAGCCCGTAGGGATGCAATTCGGTATGTTTGGTTTGATTTTTTATAAACTCAAATTGAACCATTATATCTAACTCGAAAACTGAATCGAATCGAATAGTTAAAGATAAACATATATATATCCGATTATTATTATTATTATTTCCTACCCATTTGAGTTAGTTATGGTTTCTTTGGGGGTTGGTTACGACTTTATATTAACATATGAAAGATTAGATTGATAGTATAAATTAGTGTATTTATTTTGTATGAATATTAATGGCATAACAACAATATAGTTTTTATATAAAAAAATGATCTAAATGAATATTGATTGTTAATGATTATGTGTTTAAATTTAATTGAGGTCGGTTTGGTTGATTTGGTTTTTTTATAAGTAAAATCAAACTCAAAGCAAAGTAGTTTATTAATTTTTCAATCCATACTCAAACCAAACAAAAAAAAACTATTGCCTCAAACTGGAAAAAATCTGTTTGGATTTGTTCAGATTCATTTTAACCGATCAAAGTCCACAGAGTTATGAACTAAATACAGGGGTGGAAAGGAAATTCAGTCGACCACGGCTGGGAGATTGGTATTAACATGTTCAGTATTGAATGCTCTTCCAAAATGATCAAGATCGAATTCTTCAGAATTAATTTTACATGCCACTTGAAAAACATCTTTCTATATTCTAAAGCTAGATTAATTTAATTATGATTTTCTTGTTCGAAAATGCATTAATATGCATCACGCAGCCAAAAAATATCACATAATCTCAAAATCTAATTTGTAAACTCAATTTCGAAAAAATTAGTTTTGGATAGAATGCATTACAGCACTAGTGCACCCGGTCTCTCTCTCATTCTTTGTTTTTGTATCCAATATAAAGTCACGTGAAAATACATATATTTTTCATACAATTCATTGACATGTATTTTTTTTTTAAATTAAAAATTTATATTTGATTGATGAGATATATAATTTTTAAAAATTAAAAAAAAATGCAGGCGGGACTTAATAATGTTTTATCACTTGAAAACACAACCTTTAGTCAACTTTTGAAAACTCAACCACTAGTCAAACTCTATGTGGAATCCATCACCCCCATTTACCCTTGAAATGGAGGCCAACAGGAGGCCGCCTCCTATCCTTTCAATGTAAAAAGAATAACAGAATAAATTGTTTTATTTTTTTAATTAGGTGGATGTATACCCTGTGGTTTATGTATCTGCCTACCTGAGTTTCAAATTGTTATTAATTAAAACTAACAAAATGATAACTTCAGTCCATCCATTTGTAGCCTCATTTATCTGCTCGTCCGCACACATTTTGATGTTTTTTAGAAAAAAGAAATTTGCTAATAAAATACAGTCTCAATTATATCTCATATCCTTTACGGTCTACACACGTTTTGATTTTTTAAAATTTTAGTATATCTCACTAGATAAAATATATACTATTATAAAAATATATATAATTTACCAATTATTCATTTATAGAAAACATAAAAAATTTATAGTGATGTATATATTTCATTAAACAACGAACTACAAGTGGGACTCTAAACGGAACATTGTGTGCTACTGTGCTCATCCAAAAATGAAGAGGTATAAGAGAACAGTTTCGAAAGAATCTGTATTACCAGAGTTCAGCATTGGGCATTTGGACTATTTAATAATATAATTAAAAAAAATAAACCTTTCCTGAAGTTTAATGGAAATATTACGAAGATAAGCTTCTACAATGTCACTCTGAATTAGTTACAATGATTACACAAGACTTCTCGCATTAATACATCAGAGAGATACAAGTCTAACTAGTTCTTAAGTTCACATAACCAAAGCTTGAGATTCCACTAGATTACAGACATTACATGACACCTATTTATTTTTTGTTTGATCATGCTCAGACTGTGGGAAGAGTCAGGCTATTCCAGTGATGACATATAGATGAATATTATTTACACTCGAGTTGTCTGAACAACTGAATTAGAGAATTGAACACTTGAAAACAAGCCCCTTCGCATCTGTCTTCTGGTCTTCACTACCTGCAAAAGTAACCAGAAATGTGAATGATACTGACAGAAGGATGAAATTAATTTAAACTTTTCACAATTGGCTATGCAATAAAGATTGCACACAAAATTATGAATCGGTTGGATACAAGTTAAAATCAGTGCTTAAAGAAGCCGGGTATAAGAGTAGATGGAGCATTTAAAAAAAAAAGCTAAACAAGCATTACCGAATTAGCCCAAGCTTAAACACGCGAGGTGGTTGGAGGAAACAATATGGGCTTGTCTGGCAAGGGGATAAGTGAGTGGAAGGACAGTGTATCCCTATTTGATATAAAAAATAATCGGGATAAACTGTTGTGGGGGTGGATTTTCTTTCTGATGATCCCCTCCTGGGCCGGATCCTGGTCGATCCGGGCTTTTGAATTGGATCCGGAGAGATGGTGTGGGCTTGGGCTCTTTTCTGAGTTGACCCGGCCGAACCGTCCGCTTCACACCGCCTTTGTCGGGATCCCCCGCTCCTTCTGGGTTCTGGCCTTCGTGTACCTGCCACTCACACCAGTGTAGTGCCGGCTAACGCCCCTCGACGCTCAAGTCGATACCACTTCTCCAGAGAGAAGAAGAAGAGAACTTGGAATACTTGAATTTCTTTAGATGAGATAGAGTCTCGGGTTTTTGCATACCTTAAGAGGGAGGGATATCCTCCCTTTTATAATGGATTTGAGCGCGCCGATCAAGGCTTTAGGGAGTGGCCATAACACGATATGGAATCTCCTACGTGGCCTACGGATTTCGGACACGTAGCGCCTAGGGATCATCATCATCCTATAACGGTTTCCCTGACGCATTGTCCTTTTTGGTGTCAGATGATATTCCCTTAGTTAACCGTCTCGCCTTGGGGAAGAGGCTCATGACCGACCTGTCGTTTAATCATAAACCCCGATGTGTCCTTCGACCGAGGTGAGTTGCTATGGTCTTAACCGTTCTCATGGTTTCGCAAAATGGCTTCGGTACTCTGGTCGGGCACATTTATCCCCGTTAAGCTGTAGCCGGGCACATGACTTGCCCGTCCTGACTTTCCCTCGTCTTTCTTATTTGCTCACATATGGGCTTGTCAGCTCACACGCTTTGCGGGCATAGGTATCCCATCTCGGTGTTGCCCGATGGGCCCGAGCTCGTGGTTTGCCTCGTGTGCCTGTGGGTTGTGAGATGGGTCATATTTAGGTTATTCCCTATGCCATGCTATATCTTATTTCCTATTCTCTGTCCTGGTCGGATTTGCCTCCTACAACTGTGAACAATTGTTGTAATTTTGAAATAAAAATGGAGATATTTTGTTTCACCTAAATGTTGAAATAGCATTTATCCATACTTTTTGTCCCAATTTTGACATATATGAATATAAACAAAATTGATGAACTTTTTATCTCCTAAAATTAAGATAACTTATTCTGAAAAACTAAACTCTTTACCAAACTAGCCCTATAAGTTTATTATCCTGGATTGACTACATAAATTTTATATTTATTTTGATTGTGTAACTAGCATTTTTATTGTATTTCATAGAACATGGTCCTGCTAAACTATGCCTCAAGTCATTAAGACATTTCGTATATTGAATGTGATCCAAAATGGACCACCTAGTTGTTTGTATTGATCTAATAATATATTCAGGCAGTGGCGAAGCAAAGAATTCACTTCGGGGGGGGGGGCAACCCTCAACTACAGTCTTTAATTTTTTTCCAAAAAATCCTAAAATTACTAGGGATGTGCAAAAAATTTACTCACACTCTTTATAAAAATTGAAGGACAAAAAAATAAAGTCATTGAAACTCATTTATAGCAACAAAACTACATAATATAAAGATTCTAAAGTACAAAAGAGGATCAAGCCTAGGATTTTAAATCTAACATACCCAAATCTATTGATAGATATTCTACCTAACAAACCAACAAAAAATCCACATATTCACATTTAAAAACAAAAAGGCAACAACAGTGAATGAAGAAGAGAAAAAGAACTTGTAATTGGGTTTTCCAAGTAAATTTTTGGATTAAAAGCCACTATTAACATTATTTTGGCATTTTTGGGTTCCCAACCAAAAAGTTAGGATTGAATCGGCTGAGGAAGAAAAACATAATGGGATTATGTAATTGGGGAGGTGGTTTTGAGTGGGGACAGAGATCAGGGTTGGTATCGGACGGTGGATAAGGAACACCAAAACAAAATATCGACAATGGACTCACTTATTAAAGTTGAGGATATTCCGGTAGTTTTTCGAGATTCATGAGGGTGTTTAATACTTATGGGTATAATAAATTTAAATAAAAAAAAAACTGAGTGGGGGCAGCTGCCCCCACTCCCCCCAACGTGGATCCGCCCTTGCACTCGTGCCGTTTGGATAGAGACATAAGTTATTCTGGGGTTCAGGACCAGTCTATGAATAGATATGGAATATGTGATTTTCTATTCTATGAATACGTGGATCCCCCTACATCCTTGGATCGGCAATCTCCCCCGGCTGTGGACCTCGAAGGACACGACGAGGAAGAGGCGGAAGTTCCTGGTGGTGAACCCCCTCTGCATAGGCAGGTGTCCCCTTCTCCCCCTCCCGTGGATTTTCACGACGTCTCCCTCTGAAACGAATCCCTCCATTGAAGCGGAATCCGAAACACGCAGTTTTCAGGCATCCAAGCACCCTGAATCCGAAGAACTTTGGAGAGCCAATCATAGACGAATTCCTAGGCATCCATTATTAGCACCCGCGATGTCGACCTCCGGGCTAGATAGAACATCTTGCCCCCTACATTGAGGAGCTTTAGAGCGTAGAAGCTCCGCATTTCGGTCAGCCCAAGGTTGATACCAAGGGAGCGGTTGAGAGCAAGGCGGCCAAGAGGATGCGGTAGGCACTTGGGACAAGTTGGAGGGGGTGAAGGCCAAAGAAACTAAGAAATTCCATTATCAGCAAGGATAATGGGAAAGTGATCATACCGGCTTCGATTTGGCCAGCGTAGATCAAGAGAGCTTCAGGGTCTAGGGGAGGAGGCATCTTCCTTGTGTACTCCTCCACCACCAGGTTATCAGGAAACTGTACCATTAGAGTGAAGTGTGAAAACAAAGGAGAAGGACAAATAAGCACTGATCGAAGGCCCTAAAGGATGTAATAATTCGTAAAAGGCGAAAAGAGGATGCGGAAACGAAGGCATGTATATAAGGAAGTCCTGAATCGAAAACCTAACCGTCACGACGGTTTGGGGGAACAAAGCGGCAAAATTAAATTTTAAAAATCGTCCCCCAAGTGGCATTAAATTAAGAAGACGCGTGGGAGAGTGACAGGTGTTGTGAACACGAATCATCAAGCCCAAGGCCCAAACTCAATCAATCAGGAAGACTTGACGCACAAGCCTTTCAGTCAAACGGGTCTCCCGGGATTAGTTCTTTGGACTCCCAAGCACTTGAAAAACCAAAAGAAGGGGGCATCTATAAGAGACCAAATTAATTAGAGAATTGAATAAGGAATAAGATTGTATAAGTGTAATGATTGAACAAAGATTATCCCATGACGATAAAAATATGAGTCTGTGGAAGGAAAGCCCATGGGCCCAAAACTCTATTGCAGCCTGGTCAAGCCCATCTTTCTCTCTGGTCGGGCAAATGATCAAGCCTGACTAGGCCAAGTCAGGCAAAGGCTATGGCCGACCAAGATAAATCGGATATAGCTTATCCCCAACCAGGATAAGACAGTCGTACGCTGAAATCCTAAGGACGCGTACCCCATATTGCCCGACCTTGAGTATAAGCCGTCCAGAAGGCGATGCCCGAACTAAAAGGCAGGTCGGCCACGGGCCCTCCCCTGCGAGAGAGCGGTCAACAGAGGAAATATTCTCTGACACTAGAGAAGGACAGAATGTCAGAAAAACAGTTATAGAACAATGATGATACCTAGGGGACACGTGTCCACAGATCCTAAAGCTACGTGGAGATTTCATATCATGATATGATCACCCCGCGAGATCAAACCCGGCACGCCCCTGCTTAGTATAAAAGGGGACTTCACCTCCTTCTCGAGGTATGCGAATTCTTACTCTCTCTCTCCTACTGATTCTCAAGTATTCCAAGTTCTTTATCTTCTTCAAAGGAAGGGATCACTAACTTGAGCGTCGTATGAGCGTTAGCCGGCACCACACTGGTGAGTTGCAGGAACCCGAAGGAGGAAGAGGAAGAGGGAGACGACGAGGAGGATTGAAGGCTTGTAGCGGATCATTGCAGAGAAGAGTTCGAGCCCACGCCATCTCGGGTCCGTATCCAAAGCCCGGATCAGCGAAGATCCGGCTCAAGAGGGGAAAGCCATATTTCATCCCCCACATTATGAATAAAATAGAAATAAAATGTAGATAATTGTGTATTATATTTAAAATGATAAAATTGCCCTCTCCCTAGTCACCCACTCACCTGAAAATCACCACCACCATTACCAAGAGGCAAGAGCCACCATCATCACCAAGAACTAATGAGAAACACCAGTGAGAACCACCACCATCACAGAGAGCCGCCACCACAACCACCATCACATAGAACCACCGCGCTACCGCCACCAAGAACCACCACCGAGAACTACAACCACCATCACCAAAAATCACCACTACCTTCACTAAGAAGTGAGAACCACCACTATTCACCACCACCACCACCGAAAATCACTACAACCACCACCGAGAACCACCGCCACTGCCACCAAGAACCACCACCACCACCACCACTGTGGGTTTCATTGAAGGAGATGATGAACAATGAAAGGGGTAGTTGAAAAAGTATGATGGGATGGTGGGACCCACTTATGAATTTGGTTGGAATGGCTAAGTCCAATGGAGAGATGGAATTCCTATTCGTATACTGCTTTATTCCGAGTAGCCAAACACCATTTCACCCCCTATTCCAAGCTAAACAGGCCATTCGCACCCGTTTGGATAGAGACATAAGCTATTATGGGGTTTATACCTATTCCAGGAATAAATAACTTTATCAATTGAATAAGTGATTTTCTGTTTAGTTATGTTTTTTGTTATTCTCACTAGGAAATGTAATAATAAATGTTGAGATGTTTGGTTGATAAAGAATAAAATATGAATAAGATGTAAAAAATTGATTTAACGTGTGAACTGTATTGATGTATAAGAGGTGATGACATGTGATTTGATATGATGGCATATGATTTAATAGGTGGATCCCATTATATGAGTGGAGGAATATCACAATTCCTAGGGGGGCCTAAAATACAAATACCATCTTATTCTCACCTAATTCTACATGGCTATATAACGCAGTAAAAAACTGATAAAAAGATCCAACAAATGTTGAAATCTCATAAGGTCATTGAATCCACAAGGAATCCTTGAATCCATCAGGAAGAAAACCTCAAAAGCGAGAAAATTCAAAATATTATTTATAATAAACTGGTCTTTTCATATTACAAGTCTCTTATTTAAACTCATAACAGAAAATTTAAAAAATTACTAGAAATAGTAAAATCCAAAAACTAATTTTTCTGATTTTATGAGATCCTAAAAGATCAATTCCAATCTCTTATGATTGAAATATCACAAATCTAAAAATTACTAAAAATGAAAAATCACTAATTTAAATACCTAAATAAATGAATTTTCAAAAAAATAAGAATTGTTAGTTGTATAACAACTAATCCAGAAGATCGCATCGATATCTTTCTCTATGTAAAATTTCATGCGATTCTGATATCGTGACCTTTGATTGGTAATTTATTTGGTAGACCTCTTCTGGTGGCCCTATTTGCATAATTTGTCCTACATCACTATACCCACTTATTCTCTACTCAAACACCTTTTTTGTTCATTCTCCTCTATTCCCACCTATTCCACCCCTTATTCCCCCATCCAAATGGGTCAGACAATCTCGCATGTGTCAGGGCTTCTTGTGTTTTGAAAAATTGTACATATTAGCAAAATACCACACTTGGTGGTGTGTCTTTTGCACAGAAAAATGTGATCGTAGAGGATATATATACACCAATACAACTATGTAAAAATGGCATGTCATTCATTTTTATATCCATGGAAGAGTCATGAATAAAGGAGAAAAGTTTCATGTGTGTAAAACATAGGAAACACACCTTCCGCAGGTTGGTTCAGTTTCCTATTTTGTGGAGAAATCATCTCTTTCTTCAACTGGGTCAGTATGTCCTCCATGGTGTACTCCCTATGCCACTCAGTGAGCATTGGAAATTGGCTTGGTTCGACCTGAAAATTTTGATGTATGAGAAAACTGTACATCATTATTCCAGTATTTGAAAAGATATGGAAATAGAAACTATAATTACCACCCAGTTTCTTGGTTTACACATGTCATGTTTATCCGTGTCTGGAACCTCACAGTGGGTGGGTTGTCAGGGTAATCTAAGTCACAAAATAGCTTTAACTGATATATACGACCCTCATGAACCGTCTGTAAGAAAAAGACACGGCAGATTGAAAAGATAACATAAATACTTAACCATGAAAGGTAATAAGGAATCAAGCATCACATATAAGTAAACAAACAAATAGGTATTACATGCGGGGATGCTAGTGTGGCAATATTTTTTTACTCAGGACTGGTGGTGTGTCATTTCATTCATGAAGGAATTATGGAAAGCATACATTTTGAGGACCAATAATGGTCCCAGTCCAGGAACGCATGTACATGTCATCCGCATCATCCATTCCATAGCTGACAGTTCCATCTCCAACGCCCTTCTCTCCTCTCTCCAGTTCTTCCAGGAGTCTGAAATTTCTAGGCACTGCATGCAGACCACCATATATTTAATACTGGTCATTGTTACTAAACATGAATATGCAAGTTACAGAGCATGCTTTTTATCTACATCCCAATCAACTCAACAATCACGTAACACCTTTTTTCCAAGTCATATTAAAATGCTTGATTCAATATTGAAGAGCATCCAGAGTTCTAGATACTACGGACAGATTATAGGCTTAATAAAGAGTTCAATAATAATTACTAACACAAAACTATGTGAAACATCCATGCCCGGCCCTGGGTGTAGGCCGAGTAGGCGGTTGCCTAGGGCCCCACCCAAGGAAGGGCCCCGAATACCTAGTTATATATATGTATACTTGTGTTATGAGTTTCAGCCTAGTTCACTATCAAATATAATTATTTTAGGATAATGTTACATACAATCTTTTTTTGAGCCCCAATTACAATCTATACATGTTTTGAATATTTTAAAAATAGTATATCTCATCTAATGAGGTATATGCCTTTATAAAAAATGAAGCATATACTTCAACGAATTGCATTAGTGCATTTAAAAAAATATGAAAAATTTACCTCGTTAATATGAGTATATGCTAAGGTGAGAAGCATCTGAGATTAAAATTGGGGCTAAATTAAAAACTGTATAATAACACTTATTTTTATAACACATATAAACCCCAAATGAAAAAATAATGTAAGCCATCTCATCCATCCAAATATAATTTCATCCATCCAATTATTATATTTCTTAGTTTTGCTTAATTTTTTTTTCTTTTTTGTTATTGGATATATATTTTTATAATTATATTAACATATTTTGGTTAATCGGAGATAAAATAAAAAAGTTTAGACATGAAAATCTCATTTTTTTAGATGATGAATATTGAAATTTCCTATTTATTTATTCATTATCTAAATATTTAATTTTCTCATATAAAATATATATAATGTATATTAGAGTATTTGATCTTTTATGCTTTTAGTTTATCAACATTACGACAATCCATTGAGTTATATTTAAATAAGATTTTTTATAGGGCCCCATTTAAAAAAATTTCGCCTATGGCCCCATCCAAAATTACAGGGCCGGCCTTGGAAACATCACAATGCATGAGAACAGCAATCATTGAAGAAGCAAGATGTAAGTATATGGGGAGTGGTTTTCAAGGTCATGATCTTGATTCATCTGATAAGAAGAAAGAAAACTAATAGCACTTCTAGTCCAACTCAATTTCCTCAGTGTCAAGTGTGCTTATTGTGGTAACATTGGCGACCCACTTGTGTCATTCGAGATTGACATCTCCAACAGAGAACTTCAGTGACATTTTTTGTTAGTTGAAGTAATAGCTTTGAGGTAGGCTTAATCAAGTTCAATTTTAGGAGAAGATCCTTTCACATTTATGTAGGAATCATCCAGGTTACATGATAACTCAAGAATCATGTGAATCTTCCATAGCCATTAATTCAAGTCCTTTCATAAGTGGTTGCTTAAAGTGAAATTTCGTGACATTCTTATATCGATGATCATTGAGTAATGCTTATATGAAAATGATATTATCTGGTTTATCCCCAATGGACGACACGAACCACAGGCCTCATGTCGAGTCATATCCAACCCATCGTGTTGTTCGATACACTCATATTATGCCTCTAAATTAAAACATCAGATGTCTCATGCCTTAATCACATGCATAATGTTCATCAATTCACATGCATACTAAACTTTAGAACACATATTATATATTATACCAAATAATATGCAATAAATGTCATGTAAATATCATAATGCAAACCATCAAAACATGCTGAACAATAAAGTCATGCATGGTATATTGTAGTCAATAAATATGGGATATGTGGCTCTACTTCATGCATAATCATATACCCCACAATTTTTTTTGGTAAGTCAATAATAACCACAAAAATGAGTGTGGTGTTTGGTGGTGTAATGGCTCGGGCAGAGATCTCCTCTATAGGGCTTCTTTTGTTTTTCCAGTTTGTCTTGTTTTAGCTTTGTCTCACCTCTCTTCTTCCCCCTTGGCCCTCAGGCTTTTGAGAGTGAGATATTGGCTTTCTTAATTAAAACAGGGTAGCAACAGTCTACCATTCCCTCAAAAAACAAAATTAATCCATGCAACCCAGATAGAATGAGTCACACAAGAGACTAGATTACTTTTTATGTCACGTAATTCACATGCATGATTACATACACATTAATATAATAATAGTGTATCAGGACCTATGATATGTTTTACATATCAACGAGCTTGTGCCTTTAAAATGCATCTTTTGTTTATGATCTACCTCTATCTGTTGACCGATGTAAGATTAAACCTTAACAAAGCCCTTACCTCACCCCTATCCATCACCACCGCAAAGTGGTCTGCTTTGATAACAAACAATATGTTTCACAGCTTTAAAATACATTTTTATGTATAAGAATCTGTGCTCACATGCCCCTACTGAAACCGAGAAACTTGGGACACATGAACCATTTTCCAGAGATTTTAAATAATCTGTTGAACAATTATTACCCAGCTCAAACGGCTCCTCAAAAACAAACACCATGAAACATCAATAGTTGTCCTCTCAACTTGCAATATAAAACAAGCAGATATAACATAATGAAGCAGCTAACCTAGTCAGGCATGATTATCAAGATAACTCCCCAAATTGGTCCACAACATGGCAAAATTTTCCAATATTATGATCAAAATTTACATTGGCTTCCTTCACTTTCAATAGAAACCCTGTAACTATGATCACCTTGATGATTCCCAATAACACAATATGATTCCATCTAAATCATTGCAAGACAAACACCATTACATCTTCTAAGCACATCATAACAACATACAATTCATTAGCAACAAATCGATATGCAATTTTCCAACACATCAAAAATTAATCTCATATAACACCACTCAATGAATAAAAGAATCATGAGAGGTAGCTAATAAACCACCCAAAACCAAAAGGAGCACAATAACAAAACAACATAAAATTAAGATGAAAAAAAATTAAAAAAACTCACCAACAACACTAGATCCTTCAGAACCCATTTTTGTCTCACAAAAAAGACTTCCTCTCCCCTGAGAAGTAATCAACAAAATCAGGGCTCACTCTTATTCTATCTCTACTTAGAGAGGGGAACCATAGAGGGGGAAGAGGATTGAGAGCATGTGTAGAGGAGAGAAGGCAAAGATTGAAACTTTGAAGAAAGAAAGAGAGAGAAAGATTGAAAGAAAGGGATGAATAAGATAGATTTGAACACAGGTTATCCACCTCAATCAAGAAAAGTAGCTAAAAAGGGGCTGCAACCCCACAACTTTGCTCTCTTTCCCTTTTGTTTTTTTGTTCCCGAAACCACTTCCCAACACACCACGTCATAAACTGTCTTCTCCTCCCTCTTTTTCTATTTATTATTTAAGTCCCCTCTTTTTAGAATAGTTATAACAACCCCTCTAAACTGTCTTAAAATCCACGAACCTCCTGTCTTAAAATCCTACAACCCCTCAACAAATGTGTTGAATAATCTTAAAATAAATATGATAAATTATATTTTATTTTTTTATAAATTATTGTCTATATTTTATTTATTAAACCATAAAAACTTCATATTACTTTTTTATTTTTAAGATTTTAAGAATAACTAAATATACGATTAAATAAAATTTTATTTATTACAATAATATAAATATTTATTTTAAAATAGTTTAAATCAAAATATAGACAAAGAAATGAAGAAGACTCCTCACCTACCGAACAAAATCCCACTTGCTCCACCTACCACTCTCCCACTTCCACCACCTGCACCGACCACCACGGAGGCACGGAGCATCAATTGGTAAGTCTGTTTGGAATTACTCCTCCTCTCACCTGTCAGCGTGACTTGTCTTAAAGTCCCATTTCAAAATGGATTTTAAAATTTCATTTAAAATATAAAAGAAAAATTAATTAAGAGTCTACGTGGTCATAGTCAATTTTTAGATCCCTAAAATTTTTTAAGTTTTTTTAGATCCTTGGAACAGAAAAAAATTATCTTTAGATCTTATCAGCCAGTTATTTTTAAAAATATCAAAAATATCCCCATACAATTATTTTAGCACACTGTTAACACTCTCTAGTATATTGTTATATATCTCAAATGCATTATTAACATTTTTCAGTATATTGTTAACATTCGCATAGAATGTTCTCCGCCCAATTGTTTCACTATACTGTAACATTCTTCAATACACTGTTAAGTATCTCAAATACATTTTCATATTTTTGAATAATATTGGCTGGAGAGACATAAAATAATTTTTTAATGGTTTAGAGACCTAAAAAAAACTTAAAAATTTCAGGGATCTAAAATAATAGACAGGTAATCACATGATCCCCTAATTAATTTTCTCAAGTATAAATTTTAAAAGGGTTACATTCCTGCAAATATGGGTAATCTCATATAAGTACATGTGAAAGTTGGGGCAGACACATAAGTTCCTGAAAATTCATAAAAACTTATCATCATCAGGTTAAATTTTCATTCAAATTTTGAAATAATATTTTATCATCATGTAATTATGTAAACATTATATTCTCCATAAACAATCATAAAAATAAATTAGTCCATACAAAGATCAAATTATGCTTGTAAGATTTTTATTTTTCTTCATTTCTATTGCGGTATTGTTTGAAATTTGTTAAAAAATTGAGGATAATTTCATGGTTGTAGGTTAAAGTTAAGTGAGGTAGGTTGGGTTATGATTAATTTTTGTTACAATCAGAAATGTATATAATTTTTGTAAATTTAAAAAAATATGTAAATCTGCTCTAACTTTGATAAGAACTTATATAGAGATTACCTATGTTTGCAAGTATTTGAATGTCTTTAACTCATTTTAAAAATCGTATTTTATTATATTATATTTGAAAATTGTTACTTGCCGGTCATCACTAGCCCCAATCCTTTTATTTTAAAAAATAATATATGTATTTGAAAAAATATGTATTATTATAAAATTTATTTTTTAATGGGGGCGTTGCAAAACGGAACGAGTGTAAAAATGCCCATTATATTTTTGTTGAGAGATTGAAATTTGTTTTTTATTTTATTTAAAAGATGAGGTCACTAGGTTGAGGCCCATTTGTAGATAGCAGAATCTTCATCTCGCAAGAAAATTTATAAATTTCAAAGTTTGGATGGAATCAAAATCCCATCAATTTGAAATTGATGGAAACTACTTATGGGATTTATCACTACTTTATCGTCTTGACCGCTTATTCAAGATTCGCGATTGTTCCATTTTCTGATGTTAGCACAGCAGTCAAATAGGAATATTTTCTTCTCGAAACTTTTTATTTTTTTTTCCACGTGGGAGTTAGATTAATTCTCATTTACCTACATTTATCTATGTGGGTGGGAAGAAATGTTTGTACTTTGGCTACCAACTTTATTTTGTACACAACGGGTTTATATGGTTCCAACATAAACCTCAAATCGAATAATAAATATCTATTTTTTATTTATAAAAAAAAACATGAACCTACATTAAATTTTAAAACGACAACTAATCAATTATAACATTATAACTTGTGACATTGGAAATACTATTTTATTTTGGATTCCCAAGTAGATTTTTTTGTCAATGTCAATTATTCATTTTATTAATAACATGATATTAAATAATTATATCCTAATTAAACAAAATAACTCATTCTCCTATCTTTTTTCTCTCTCATCAACTTGGATATATAAGTAATAAGTAATATGTAATATACAACAGAACTTATTTAGGGATATTATTCTCATTTGTATTTAATTTTATACGTGGTTGTTTTACATAATTTCATTCTTTTTATTATTAGTTATTTTATTTAATGGTGCCATTAATTACTTTTTTATAATTGATATATATATACACACACGCACATATACATGTACAAAACAGCTAGTGAGAATATTTTAGTATTTAAAAAAAATTTCTTATCATTTTTCTTGCGCAAATCAAATACTAAAAAAAGATTCCCAATAAGAATCAATTGATGAACCAACCAATATAATACAATATGGATCCCTGAAAAAATAAATATCGGTAAAGACAATTTTCAGAAGTGGAATTTTTGAAAGCTATCAAAACTCAAACCCAACCCAATAACTGAAGTACATCACAAACCCATCCCAAACTCGAGATAGGTTTTGATTAATCCATCCTAAACCCCAAACCCGTGCTAACGGATACTTAATAAATCAAAACTCATCCAGTCATATAACCCATTTAGTTCTGGTCAATTTAAGAATGCCACTTTCAAACATTTTTTATATTTTTAATTTTAAATAAAAATACTTATCTCCAATCATTAAACTACATAAACATTATTTAATACATACTTATGTACTTCATAGATTGTAAAACAAAAATGGGGATTTCTTTCTAAAGCAGATTCATACCTTCTCTTCCAACATTTAAGTCATACTTAGGTACCATCATCAACTGCAACCCTGTTTAAAGGGGATGCATATCTTCTCTGCAACATTTCTCCCTTCCACCTCTCCCTCTGATCCGGGTCTTTAGACAGAGCACTTTTGCCTCCTACAATTGGGAAGTCTTCGATCTCCAAAAACTTAGTCCACGAACTTGATTCATCATTGTCGCTTGGGTCCTCTTTGTCGCTCCAAAAATCTTTTTCCTCTTCTCGATTAGGACTCCCCGATGAGATGGAATGTCGGCGGTTAATTTCAGTATGGCTTCTTACAAAATTGTGCCCATCAGGGTGACTGTATTGTCGAGTATCTCCAGAATTGTTTGATTTGGGCCGCCTCCAGTCACATTTCAAGCATGACACATTCCTTTTGAAGTTCAAATAATTGCATCTGCAAAAGATCATCCTGTTAAATCAACCTTGTCATGCAAAACAACAAAAGAAAAAAAAGAAGAAGAAGAAGCTTGATTGAGAATGGCAAGCATGAACCCCAGGTCATATCAGAAGGCATAAATGCTTGACCTCTATGTGACTATTGTAAATGCTAGAATTTATGATGTAGATGGACTCATAAAAGTACAAAAATGTAGAATTAAGAAGATACCCAGGGAAGGATCCCAGTGGAGATAATACAGTACCACATTTCAAATTACATTCAATTCATTCAGGTAGTGTGGTTATGTATAAGGATTTGAATGACACAACACTATATATGAATGTGGCATTCATGAGAATATTCTGAAACTATAATACAATAAAAACTGCAAAAATAACAATGAGAAGAAATGCAAAACAATCAGGAAGATCAGCTCAAAGAGCAGTAGTGGCTAAAGTGATAGATAAATTAAGAAGCAACTCACGATACACATTCCCATTCCCCTAGATTGAGCTGTCGCTTGGAAGGTTTCTCGGAGCACTGGAAGCATTTTGTGTTCTTAGCAAAATTCAATGAATTGCATCTGCAAAATTAATAATATTTAAAAACAAAGAGAACATATGCATTAGGTTTCTATGAAATTTTGAAGATTATCTTTTGCTGACTTTAGACAACGGGCAAAAATATGTAAACAAAAAAAGACCTTACTTTTCACATATCCAGTCTCCCTTCTTCGGTGGAAGTTGGTCTCGGTTCTCCTCCTTTAACTGTTCAAGCTTGTCTTCATTGAAACACTTACAGCGCAAACATTTGATATTCTTCTCAAAATTGAGAAAACTACATCTACCAAAACAAACAGAAAAACTCAGTTGGTGAATTCAGTAAAAAGGAGAGTCAATATTTTAAATAATTTGGATTGAGTTTGGAATTACTTGGGACAAATCCAATTCCCTTGTAACATGGACGTATTTGTTCGAGCAGTTGATTTCTTCCAAAAAGATTGTTTTGAGCTACATGAAAGCTTTTCAGAAGATGACTCTGGGGAATCAGATTTGAGCTCCTTGGTGCCAAATTCCACTATCTGTTTCAAAAGTCTCCTAACAGAGACCATATCATTTAGACACCCCTTGTTTTCCACCACACCCGTAATGCAGTCAAGACCATAGGTTAGTAATATTCGCATGACATCTATCGTTTGCCCATCTTTCTCCTCATAGGCCTTCACATATGCCCTCTCACAACTTCCTCTCAGATCACATGAACTGCAGACCTAATCGGATGGTCGACAGTGTTAGGCAGAACAAGCATATTTTCGATCTTATTTTATTTCAGTATTTACAAAAGAAAATTGCGTCTAAGTAGAGAATACATACAGTTTCCTCCTCAATACCCAGATAAGCCCGCAAACGCTTTCCGGAATTGACAACTTTCCTGTCTATGCTTGGGCATCCACATTCCACTACTACCTGGATATCTTTCCTGGACAAGCATCTGCAACAGATGCAGGTGAATGCAATGAGTACACTAGATCCCAAGGATACGTACCAATCGATTTAACTTTAACTACCACTTAGTGCATGTTTGGAAACACGGTTTGAAAATCAGCTTTTAGCTTTTGCAGCTTTATACACACCTTTTAAGGGTGTAATGATGATGATTTGATGGTGTAATAATGATGGCTGCTTTATAAAACACAGATTTCGAGGTGCAGTTTAGAGATAAAATCTAATAATGATGATGTATTTAAGTTGACCTGTTTGGTAGCAGCTTTTAGCTTTTAGCTTTTAAATGATGATGGGATTTGATTTAATGTGACCCCAAAAGCTAAAAACTGCTTTTTGGGTTGTTGCCAAACATGGCCTTAGGGAGATATGGAAAAGTTGCATTTGTAAACACGGTTCACATGAATTGTCAATTTGATTAGAACTGAAGTCTAGATGAGGAAGTGACTTTTCAATGATGCAGAGAGATGTACATGTGGATGTGGGTGGAATTCCAGGCTCTATGGATGGAGGATTATGTATGAATGGATGGATGTCACAATCTGATAGACATCGCTAGATTCCACCATGAAAAAGAAACTATGTTGTCAAGAGCAAGCTTAGACAGTCATCAGCCTTCCTATGATCTGCATCACAAAGGAAATACCATTTTGGTTCCAAATTCTGCCAAGGACAAATCACACAATTGTAGTGATTTTTTTCCGGCTGTATCTACATATTCTATAATCTCTTAGACAGAAAAGACACATGAACTTCCTGCTTTTACTCAAAACACACAAATTTTCCGGATGTTTATACATGTTCTATAATTTCTAGAACAGAAAAGATACATTAATTTTCTGCTGTTTACTCAAATCACATTAGACATTTGTTATTGCAACAAAGCCCCAAGTCCCAGCATAAATCTCCATGAGCACACTAACCACAATGATTTAATGTTTTATAATTATATATTACTGGGGAAGATAGAAAGAGTGGTGGAAAGGATGCACTCATGAAATGAATAAGATCACTCAAGAAAACTGAAAAGCTGGTATTAATATTCCAGGTTCCCTCTAGAATTTGTTATCGCCTCTTATAAATCAAGGGCCCACATCATTTTTTAAATCTTTATCCACATTTTATTCACATTTTAACAACTTATTCATGCACAACCAAATAACAAAAACTTCATTATTATATTTCCCAACAAAAATAACTGAAAACACAACCAAATTGAAAATTCATTATGCCTTGTGCCTTTTTTTTTATAGAGTATAGGATAATCTTATTTCAAGAAAACCCCCGAATAGGAGACGAGGGATCTCCTTACATCATAACATTAAAAAAGAAAGAAAATAAGAAAATACAAATATATCAAACACTCTGAAATATTAACTTCTCCCCCAATCGATACCCATTATAGAACTAGGTGAAGGCTCCTCCAATATAAATTTTACCCAATCCTGAAGCACTGATGAAATGGCTGCCCAAGTATTTTCCCAATACACTCTTTTATTTTGAAAAACTCTTTCATTACGTGTCAACCAAATGGACCAACATGTAGCATGAGGAATCAAACAATAGAATTTAACATGATTACTTCTATCGCCCTTTTTCCTACGATCCTTAAACCACCGCCACATGGTCTCCATATCCGAAAAGGAACAAGGTGACCCTAATACCTCCCCGACCTTCTTCCAGATTTGTGAACTAAAGGAACACTTGAAGAATAGATGGTTACTTGATTCTTCCTCAGCTTCACATAAACTGCACAGTGTATCCCCTTCATGTGACCACTTAGCACGATTAAGTTTGGTCAGAATTTTATTGTTGGACAGCAGCCACATAAAACATTTAATCTTCAGCGGAGAAAGTGTGCCCCAAATCAGTGATTCAAATTTGGCGGTGAGAAGGTGTGGATTTGGGTCTTTATGAAGCCATCGATAGAGAGAACGAACAGAAAATCCATTCCTAGGAGACCCCTTCCAACTCACAGAATCTTCCTCTTCTAAACTTAATGATACCTTCGGAAGACTCTCGAGGAGGGAAACAAGTTCATCTGTCTCTTCGTCACTAAGATCTCGTCGAAGCCTTGGCATCCAAACAATAGAGTTAACTTCACAAGAAAATGAATCACACATGAGATCATCTCCATCTAGTGCCACCCGAAAAAGATTAGGGAATAATTGTGCTGGCGACGCACCATTGAGCCAATCATCTTTCCAAAAGCGGATTTCCACTCCATTTCCAGGAACAAGTTGAATGGCCTCTTGTATCTTCTCCACACCTTCCAAAATATCCTTCCATACAGAGGATATATATGAAGAATGTCTTGGTAGAATGGAAAGCCATGTGCCTTATGCCTTATCTATACTACAATAATTACTTATCCTAGAATAGCTTATGTCACTACGCAAACGGGGGTTGGAAATTATTCTCTCTGTACATCCAAATACTTTTCTCTTTCTACAATCATGACAGCGAAGGAAATATATTACAAAACCATACCAACCAGGATACAAGATACATGGTCGATCAGTACAACTATTGGGATTAGGAACCTAGAAATAATTAAAGTTACTGCATTGTTAACTTGTACCACAATGGATTGGTGGGCAGGCCAAGTGCTTGAGTTCATAATGTATGGATCCATATATAAATTGCCCAAAATAGTTTTTTTTTACTGTTAAATGCAATTAGTTCAAAAAAATCTCCTATGTAAACACATCTTTTTACAATAAAGTATTATGTAAATAAAATGATATATCAGTCCTATAAGGCCCAAGAAAACTAGAAGGTGGAAGCAAAGTGAAAGAAATAAAATGGAAATAGAAAGATGACTAGTATATTCAAATGTGATGCATGGAATGACAAAGCATGATGGTGTTGCAAAAAAATATTAAGGACCATTTTGTAAAACTTTACTTGTGGGAATTATATGATAAAATCACACTATTTAGCTCCCCCGTTTAAAGGACATTTGAGTAAAATATTATTTGTCAGGGTTTGAATTATAAGCAAAATATGGATGGTTGAAAAATAATGTGGGCTAAGATACACATGCTACACTCACAGGCTCATCACTTACACATGGGTTGCTGGAAAAGGGACTCACATTGTCTCCCACATGGGAGGCAATAACAATTATAAGTGGTATGAATGGAAAAGCATAGCAGAAGCGAAAACATTGATAATATTATATGTAGCCACAAAATTATACACCCCCCCCCTCCCCCTCCAAAAAAAAAACAATCCAGTTTCCTCCTCCCAATTCACCAATCTTGGGAAAAAAGAGTATTGTGAAGACAAGCAAAATTCTGAGCCAAAGGAAAAATGAAAGCCTACGATACTTGTCACAACCTAATCTATATGATCCCAATTACTGACCATGTATATCATGCCAGCCTATGACTTGAACACCTATCACGCATGCCTCTAATAAATCCAAGCCTCCGCAATTTTCATTCCTTTAACACAAACACATAAGATAGAGGGATAGTTGGAATTCACGAATGGTAGAAAAAAATAATTGAAATAAACTGTCAATCTTATTAGGCACCCAGAAGAGTAATAATATACTTCAAGCCTCAACTTTCTCAAAATTTCAAAATTCTTCTTCCACCCCCCAAAAAAAAATTCTCAAAAGTTTCAAAACAGCATGTGTATCATTGGCAGCAAAAATTAGAATTGGAAAACGTCAATTTCTCATTCATCGTTGAGGAAATATTATGATAAAAATTTAATATGTGAATCAAACTAATTCATGTGGGAGAAAATAACAAACACAGGCACCAACGTCCTAATTAATTGACGTATTTTCATGTTCTGCCCGTCACACTATGGCTGCTATTATATAAAGCAGAAGCAAAGCAATTTTTTTTTCTTGGTTGGTAAAATAATAGTATTTAATCAAAGGAAAACAGCTTACCAAAAGTTCACTGACTCACAAAGTGTCAAGCATGTAAACAAAGAGAATAGCTACTACCTAATGAGACCAAAGTAGGGAGGGAATATAACTCCAACAGTAAATGCATTGCCCTACTTTGGCCCCCTGCGATCGTAAGACTAAATCACCTAGTGAATGTCACAAAGAATTACTTTATTCTAGTTCTGGTTTGTTGGGTGAGAGTTCTATCATCTTCTAAAGCCTCGGCGAGAGATGGCCAGATATCCTTTTCTGAGATATAAATTGTGCCAAGTGATTTATTGATAGATGCCAAAAGATATGCATCTTTGTTCCCTTCCTTAAGGATGTGTGAGGCTTTCCAACAAATTAAGGCGATAGAAAGAAACTGAAGTTTTCTCAGGAGTCAGATGGCAGACCAAGGTGGCGCTCCCTTCCCTTGAATTCATGCAATGATCACCTTCAAATCAGTTTCGCTCCACAACTTGCCATAGCCCTATCGAGAGCATCCTTCGGCCCATCCATGAGACCGTGGAGTTCAAGGAGGTTGATTGAAGATGACTCAGCTCCAGTGGATGCCGCCAACATGAAGCAGTGATCTTCAAGTAGTGAGGATGATGGAAAGTTTGAAACTTGTTCTATATAGAGAGGAAGTTACATCATAACAAGCAGCACATCCATCAAATGCAGAAATGGGTGACTGACAATTCTTTTTCCTACTGAAGTTCTCCTTCCATAACCATCATCGCCTTAAATCCCTTCCTCAGCCACCTACATAGAGAAAATAAATACCTCACGGCAACATCCAATATGTTACAATGACACATTGATCCATTCTCATCCATCATATTAGACATTATTGACACTATTAAAACAGTTGATTTTCTAAAACTAATATCCTAGTAGAGCAGTATAAAATTAAATACACCTGGTAGTTGAAATTCAAGAATTGCACACATTGATGACATTTTCTTATTAAGCAAGTTTCCAGTCTAAATAGCCCAAATTAGCTGACGTCGTGAATTTGAGCGAGTGTTTGCAGACTAAGAAGGACATCGACATCAAACAATGATGATCTAATTTGTGCCTCTTTTACTAGAGATAACACAGTCATATGGTGCGCATGGAATTCTTCGAAAGTTAAACAAAGTAAAGGCTGCAGAGATCACATCTCTTTCTTAATTTATTATAAGGGGTGCCTTTCTTCTTAGAAGAAGAGAAGATACAATGCAATGGAAGCTTCCTAATCTAATAACGCTTTATCCAAATCTCATTCTAATACCCTAGCCTAACAAAAATAAAGAAAATTAAATTAAAATTAATGACTCCATCTCATTGGTCTTTCAGAGATATCTCATCCTTGTTTTGTGTCTAAGAGGTGCCTTCCTCCTAGTTTTAAGTGATACATCGATTTTTAATGAAATTAAAAGTGTTGTGCCCCCCACCTTTCGCAGTGGGAAAATAATCTTTCCCATCTAAATTTAAAACTGACATAAACAAAAAAAAGGTGATCACAACGTTACCTATTATGGTCTAAAAATTATGACCCTGGTTTTGAACACCTCTTCTACAAAAATCTCTGCATATTGGCCATTCAGAGAAACCTAGGAAAACACTATATATTATAACCATTTGTGATCCACCATTGATAAAATTAAACAATGCCGGTTCGATCCAAAAACAATCCCAAGAAAAATGAAAAAACATACAGAACTACAAAGAAGCAGAAATCATCTATGCACTTAATTTTCAATGATTCACAAAATTTTATTTACTATTTTAAATATTTCTCACTTCAGACACCAACCTCCATAAACTCTGGCACAATACCAATCCTGATAGGAAATTTGTATAGTAGTCTATCACGAGCAAGAATAACAAATAAGACAACAACTTTAGAATGTGAAGCAAACAGTCTAACTCCATGATGGAAAATGTTAAACTTAGTCCATTTACAGTCCAAAATGCACTTAACTCCAAGATGTACTTTTATAAAGGTGAAGTATATATTTCAAATAATTGAACGATATCAAGTGTAGAAAATGTAAAATATTTCCAACAAAGTACATATTTCATTAAAGTGAGTGGAGGGGCTAACGAGATATATGTGACTATAAAAATGATTAAGTGTAACAATGCTCCTCCATATTACAAAAAAAAAAAACACCCGGTCGTCAAAACAATACTAATAAAAAATTTGAGGTGTTTCAATGTAAGATCCCAATATACCATTCAAAAAAAGGCAGACAAAGAACCAACAATCGAAAAAAAGGGTCTCACCTGATGAGATCAAAATGGTCCCGACCAAAACTGAGACACGCGAATCGAATTCGATTCGATTCCTTGCCTCCAATGGCACTATGGTCCAAGTAGCCTCTCCTCCTAAGAAGTTCCATTAGTTTCATCCATTCCGGCCACATATGCGATGCCTCGAATCCTTTAGGAGCCGCTACTCCTCTCTTCCTCAAAAACCCATCTTTTTTTTCAACTCCTTGGACTTCTTGGAAGGGTTTCATCGACTGGTGGAGATCTTCGACCCCTCTCAACATCAAACCGTGCCTGGAATTGCAATTCTGGGAAGAGGAGTGGATGGGGAAGATGGATTGGTTTTTGAGGGTGTGAAGGAAGAATCCACCCCCTCGGACATGGAGGGAGGACAGACGCCGATACATGTACACGGACTTGGATTAAAGAGAGAGATGGCGAGAGGGATTCAGTACATATTAAACAAAATTCCTACAACATTCCCCAAAAACGAAAAACACCCGTTTTTTTGTTCTCTTCTGGAGCAGGTAAAGGCTCTTGAAACCACTTCCCAACACACCACGTCATTAACTGTAGGATTGTTACGGTCAGGTCGGGTCGGGTCCCCAACCCGTTTAACAGTCGGATTCTTTAGGTCGGGTTTATATCGGGTCTTCGATCAGGTCGGGTCCATTAACATGTCTAGGTCAGATAAAAAGAGAGGTCGAAAAACTTTTTAAGAGCTTACAATGACTACATTTATTTTTTTTTAATATAGTCCAATGTATTATAAAGATTTTTTATGTTTTATGAGGGAGTATTTGAAATACAGTTTGGATTTTACGCTTTTATATGAAGTCAAAAGGTTGTAAAAAATTTCAAGTTCTTAAATTTTAAATGATTATTAAGTGTTTAGTAATAAATGTTGGATTGGATCACAGATAAAAAAAATCATATAATATTTGGGTTGGCCCAATTGGATTCATAGGATCAGGTCGGGGTGGACCTAGACTCGACCTGTTTTGATTATCAGGTCATTGGGGTTGGGCATTTACGCCTTTTATCGGGTCAGGTTCGATCAGATTATGTTTGACCCACGACCCGTTGATAAGCCTAATTAACTGTCTTCTCATCCCATTATTCTACTTATTATTTAAGTCTTATTATTTAAGAAAAAAAAGGTATCACTTGATGAGATCAAAGCGGTCCCGACCAAAACTGAGACGCGCGCATTGAATTCGGTTCGATTCCTTACCTCCAATGGCATTATGGTCTAAGTAGCCTCTCCTCCTAAGAAGTTCCATTAGTTTCACTCATTTCCGGCCACGGATGCGATGCCTCGACCCCTTTAGGCCACTCCTCTCCTCCTTAAAAAGCCATATTTTTCTTCAACTCTTTAGACTTTTTGGATGGGTTATATCGACTAACGACTAGTAAAACTCTTCTGCCTCTCTCAACATCAAACTGTGCCTGGAATTGCTATTTTAGAAAGAGTAGCGAATGGAAAAGATGGATTGTTTTTTTGAGGGTGTGAAGGAAGAATCCACCCCCTCGAACATGGAGAGAGGACAAATGCGCATACATGTATGCGGCTTGGGTTGGGGGAGAGATGGCGAGAGGGATTCGGTATATATTAAACAAAATTCCTACAACATTCCTCTAAAAAAGAAAAGGGAATTAATTTCTAGTAATTTTTTTTAGAATAATGTTATAGCATCTCCAACCTCACGCCTCAACTCATATCAAATTTAAAATTAAATAAAAATCTCAAATAATTCTCTCCAATATTTGATCCAAACTCATATAAAATGAAGTACCCAAATCAAGAAAATCTAAACTTTACCCAAAAGTTTTTTATGGATCTCTTTTTTAGGACAAATAGTTGAATATCGAGGAAAAGATATAAATAAAATTTATAAAGATAGGAATAAATGATTGGAGATGTACTATACCAAAAGAAGCTGTTATTCAAATTATTAATAAAATTTAGATATAAGTTTGAGTAAGTGAAGGAGATGACCTTAAGGACTTTTTACAACAATTTAAAAACAGTTGGTCACAATTATTTTATTTTATAAAAAATAAAAAAATGTGTTTTAATAAATTATATGTGTTATTAAAAATGTGTATATGACTATTTAAATGGACTTATATTTATTAAACATGAAAAAAAAATTAACGCTATTTCGTTTGATGGTTATCGAAGTATATATATGAACTGTTTGGAGACTGTCCTCGTACACCACATGTAATAGTGCTCTTTTGTTTGTTTAGGTCCATGTATTTTTTTAGAATATTACAAAATTTCTACTTTAATTGTTTTATTTTTTAGGTCCTATATCTTTTTCGATTGTTTATCTCGTGAAATATTTTTTTTACATTTTTCTATATTTCGTGAACATTTCTTAACTTGTAGATTTTTCTTCATCAATTCTATATTGTTATATCAATCATTCACATTGTTGTGCATCATATTTAAATTTTGAATCTTATACATTGTTAATCACCAATTGTATTATTAAATATATGAACAATGTTTGAAGAACCTAAAAAAAATAATCACTAATGTGGTTTTTTATATGCTAAAAATATTGAAGAACTTTTAAAAAGTTTAAAAAATTCTTTTTTTTTGTCCATTTTCGTCCTCATATAAAACTATCTCAATAAAATTTATTATGATTAATGTATAAAGTTCATTTTCATGGTCTAATCATGGCATGCCACATGTTCTCTAGGTTTAGTTATATCACGGGTTTAGTTATATCACGCCATGCATCCTCATCGCTATCCGACACATATCCTGACCTGTCCCCACCTCCACTGGATTAGGAGATCGGTCAACTCGAATAATCTGTGCCATTAAATCCTGCATTATGGTTGGGTCAACCAAAGGGCATCATATCACGCTAAATCTCATCTTTTTTTTTCTTTTCTTTTCCTTTTTAAGAAAAGGGTTGATATTCGCCATTATATTTAAATAGAAGACTAAAAGCCTAAAACAGGAATTACACACCATATAATTACGTGCAAAACAAAAACTCAAAAATTTGATTGTTGTAGAAGAGAATTTCACATATAATGCCCCATCTCGTGTACAACAAAATGACAATTATTCCTGCAAAATAAGACGTCCTCCCATAAACACCAACGAGTTCACATACACACAATATCTCTCCTGCACCACAATGAACCTCGATGCCCCATTGTAAATGTCTTCCCACATAGGAGATACAACTCTTGAAGACCATGTGATTTTCTAATCAACCAAATTAACCAAACCACTGCATGGATGAAGGATTTCCGAAACCTTTGCACCAATACTTCTATTCCCCTAGTTGCGTAATCTTTTCTCCAAACTCCCAAGGTCCTCTGAAGTTCTAACATTACATCCATCCTCGTCACTGAACAAAGCCTCCAAAACTCCCTAACCAATAAGCATAGAACTAATAGATGCTCTATTGATTCTCCTCCATTCTACAAAGCATGCATAATCTGTTTATATCATAGGCCCATTTAGTTAAATACGATTTTGATATAATCTTTTGTTGATATATCAACCAAATGAAGGTCTTCATGTGTTAAAGGGACCTTGCAACACCATGTCTCCCTGTGTTTCCTCATCATCGTCATCGCCGATACATTCATCCTCGAATGATGTAATAAAAAATAATAAAAATCTAGTTTGATTATAACTGACCACCTAGATGGAATCATATCCCGCCGAACCCCGTCGGGGTATGACCGAACCACTCAAATAAGACTATATCCTGTCAGATCTCCTCCCCCCCCTTCGTACCAAGAAAGAGATTGCTATGTAAAAAGGTCATCGAGCGCTGATACACATACATACATTCAATCTGTTTTGCAGCACTTTTTGCAGTCTCATACATTATGATAGTGCAATATATACTATACTATCACAATGTATAAGGTTCTATCATAGTGTATAACACAAAATTTATTATTGTTTTAAAATAAAATACACTAATATATCTCATTATTTACTTCATTTTATATACTTCAATAAAAGAGTGTAAATTGGGGACTGATAGTATCATTTTCCAAAGCTCATTTGACCATAGCAATAGATAAGAAGCCGGATCATAGCACATAAAATCTCAATTTAAACATAAACAAAAACAAAAAGTAACAAGTAATAAAAGCAATAGATACACAAAGATTTCAAAAAGTAAAAATACTAGCTAAATAAATCATCTACCTGGACGTATAGAAGTATAGCTCCGCAAAAGCATTTATATCTGCTCGTCCATCAAGTCGTGTCACGACCTAACCCTCCTCGTCTCTCTCCCTCTGTTTCCAATCGAAACCCGGAAACTTCTGATTCAGAGACGAGAGCAAAAAAAAGAGAAAGCGAAGGTCGATCGGCTTCGATTAACGGAGGAATTAGGGTTGGGGGTTCTCCCCCGAGCGTCCCCAACCACTTGTTTCGGTTGTTTTGCCCTACCATTTCACGTTCGAGAAATATAAAGGGGGGAATGACTTTCCGTCTTCACCTCCATGAAAATTAGGGTTTCTCATACCCATCACGCGTTACCTCCGTTTCCCCCGTGAATTGAGCAGGAGTGAGCCGAAAGGGTATGCTGATGCGATGCGATGCTTTTTTTTTTTGTTGAGGATTATTGGTTTATATCAGTTTATTAGTGATATCTGATTCTAGTTTGTGTTCTTAGTTTCCTTACTTTGTACAAACACATCAGATACACTGAAATTTCTAGTATTCCCTGTGTCTGTTTATGTCACTTGCAGTTCTCTTCCCAAGATGGCATCTTCTCATCACGTTGAAATGGAGGCTGCTAAATTTTTGCACAAACTCATCCAAGAATCGAAGGATGAGCCTGGAAAATTAGCTACCAAACTTTTGGTGGTAAGTGGCACCTTTTTTTTTATATGTATAACAGCGCGTAAGGTTAGAATCAGTGCCTGATGTACTATTTATAATCTTTCAGATCTTGCAACACATGAAATTAAGTGGGAAGGAGCAGTCCCTTCCATATCAAGTAATATCCAGGTAAATCTTTCCAACTAAATTTGCATTTCTTACTTGAGAGTATTTGTAATGTTAACAAGTTCCAATTCTGAACACTTATTATGTTGTTTATTTCGAAATCAGAGTGTCGTGACTCGTAACCCATCTTTTTCTAATGTATATCACTATCGCATATTTGATGTAGTTTGAATGTAATTTTCCAACTGATGTAATTGTTCTGTACGATAAAATATTAAAATTATAAATTTTTTTGACTGAAATGATAGGCTTTCACCCATTTATAATATATATAAATAATATAAAAAGGGGAGAACTCAAATACAGAAAGAAACAGAAACAAAATCATAAAGCGCAGATAAAACAATCCTGGTAGAGGAGATCTCTGCCCAAGATCATACACACGTGAGCGGCCCTCTAAGCCAAGATCAGAAGAGACCCCCCCCCCCCCCCCCCCCGAAATACAGTGCTAACTCCAGCACACGAAATCCCCCAATCACGAATGAAGCTCACCACACTTTACCATATATTCTCCTCATACGGGTTGTTGCACTTGAAAATTGAAAGATTTCGGATGAGCCACACGGACCACACTATTGCCGGAACCAATGACTGAAAAAATTGTGAAGACTGAGCCACACAGACCACACTACACGGACCACAGTACTGCCGGAACCAATGACTGAAGAAATTATAATTTATTTAAGATAAATATTATCATTAAATATAGATTTGCTGGACTTCTGGAAATATTTAATCCACCCATCAGAACTAATTAACCAGTCACAGTGGTACATATTCAGATTTATGTGTTAATGTATATAGAGAATAACATTAAAGATGCTATTGTAAGATGCTGGGGTTTTTGGCTCGATATACATGAAAGATGCTATTGTAAGATGCTAACAGGAGCATCTTATGATTCCTGGGAATCAACCCGTACTTCCCAAATGCTACCTAACACGAAATTCCTTCTCTTATATTCGAATAATATACACCACCACAGTTCTAAAATCTCCTTTATTATGTAATTATAGGAATGTTGTATTGAACCCATCTTATGAGTGATTCTTGTCCCTGCATCTTTCAAGTTATAATAATCATTTGATATCATATTAAAGTAGAAACTATTATCATCAATATTAATATTTCCAAATATGGTTCTCTACCTTTCAGGGCCATGCAAACTGTTATCAATCAGCATGGGCTTGACATTGAGCTACTGAAGTCATCCCGGGTTCCTTTGACCACTGCAAATCAGACAGGTGATGCTGAACAATTAAGGTCAAAGGAGAATGATACATTAGAAAATCCTTCACCTAGAAGTGGCAATAACATGCCTCTTAAATCTATGTCTGGTAGTGCTTGGCATGCTGCATCAAGTAGTCAAACACAAGAAGAATCTTATGGAGGTGCAATCCCAAGCTATGAAATGGTGAAGGATTCCAGATCAGGTGCGGTTGTGAGCAAGCATGAGACATTTATCTCAAACAGGCCCCCCATGGGACCAAGCAGGGGTGAAGGTGCGGGACAGGATTCTGTTCAACAAGGATCTGCATCTCAAAGGACTGACAAGTCATCTGACATTGAGAATATAACCAGTCTTGCAATAGAAGATTCCAGAGCTACGCATTCACAGGAAAAGGATACTGTCAACATGGATAAACAGGCGCATCAAAAAGATATTAAAAAGTCTGGCACTAAGAGGAAAAAGGTGGATTCTAAAACAGCTGGGGAGTTGCACGCTCCCAACTTTCAGCAATCCGTTTCTATCAGCACTGCAATAACTTCAAAGAAAGGGAAGCTAATGAAAGACACTCGAGATCAGACTGCTATTAGATTGGGTGAACGTGCTTCTGGTGAACGTCACCATGGTTGCCACCCAGAGCAGCTTTCATCTTTACCCACTGGTGCTGGACCAGCCTTTAGATCTAAGCAAGAGAGTATTCATAATTTTGCTGGAAGTCCAATGGACAATATGAAAATTGGAAATTCATTGGCAAATTCAACTTCAAAATTTTCGGAAGAAGATATGCCTTCAGAAAATAGTTTTAATGGCCTTCAGAAGGGAGGGATATTACCACCCAGACCAGATTATCTTAATTCTAGTGGTCTGTGGAATCAGAACTTATATGGGCAGTCCTCTGAAGGTGCAGTTTTGAGTAATGCTGGTAAGCCTTGGCAGCATCAGAAGGTCTCCCAGTCTTCACAGGTTATTGGACAAGAAGTTGTTAATAAAGAAGGTCAACTGGGTCATCCAGGAAAGTTTGCTGGGGCAGTGAACAGCAACCTGGGCTCCAATCAAAATGTAAAAAACTCAGGCACTGGCAAGGCTAATGCAGGAGTTCCCAGTGCTTTCAGCTCATATGCAATGGTAAATAGTTGATAATTATCACTTTTTATAGCTTTTATTTTAATAGGAATTCTAAGAATGATGGCTGATATGATTATGGACAAAGCTGTTAAAATTAGATTGAACAATGTTGAAATATCAAGGTAACTGGTTGTATGAGATGATGTCGATTTGTTGATCATGAATGATCAGTTCCATTGAAATTAACTTCTGTCATTAGTGCCTTCGAAGAGTCACTAACTAATTCCAACATGCTTGATGGAAGCTTGATGAGTGTTCCTCCAGCACTAAAGCATGCTATTATGAACATTTAGTTAAAAAATATTTATTTAAGTACTTTTGAGGTCCCAGTGCATCTAGTAATTGATAGGATTTTGGTCTGGGTAAAAGTATCTTAGAAATCAAGGTTCTGGATCCTAATATATAATACGAATCCCAAATTGGTAGGAACTGGAAAATCGTAAAACTGGATTTGTCCATTTCTTTTTGCACTTTATCATAACTCTTGCTTGTGAACTTAATGTTTACTTGAGTAGTTCTCCCGCTACTGATGAATAAGGATTTCTTCGCTGATTTTTATTGAAACATATAATATGTAAATTTAGATGTGTAATTCTTCCCAGTGACATTTCCGTTATGTTACTCCTTTATAAGTTGCCTCTAGAGCATTCTCCACAAGTCTCCTTGTTTGTCGTTCAACACACAAATTTGCGGCATTGCCCTATTTTATGTCTGTTTATAAAGAAATGCACATCCATAAGATTTCTCAAATATGAATAATGCAAAGGCCATACCAGTAAACTCATTAGTACGATCACTTTTGGTGTTTAATTCATGTATTCTTTCTTTCTCAGCATTGCATCATGAACCAAATTCCTGATTCATGCTATTGTGCAATATCAAAGTATTTATTAGATTTTTGGATAAAACTAGCATTTCTGCTCTCTGAAAATCATCCCATTCACCAGCATGACTTATACTCAGAGCAGTCAAAAAGGCCAAATAGAATGCTTATGGCAATGATACAATGCAAGCAAGGAAGAAGCCCAACGGTGGTGCAACCTCTTTGTTGCCATATGTTGCTGGGCTTTTTTTCTTCATACACTGAATCAAACATTATCATATCTGTGGTATTATTGAGAAGAAGCACATGCCGGCAGTCACAGGGGGGGGGGGGGATGCAATACCTTGAGGGTGATACCGTTGGACCTAGATCTAGAAATCTCTCCTTAATGTGTAATGGAGGTCACTGCCAGAGGTCATGAACCTTCTTAAGCCCGTATCAAGCCTTAATCATATATGAAAATAATCTCTCAATATCTAATCTTTACCAAGTAGAGGTCGATGCAAGGCTAGGTTTATGATCGGCACACCATTTGTTTTAACTGGCATCTTGAATTTTGAGTAAGATACCTCTTCTGAAAACTCCAGTAGATCAATATGCAAAACATCGAGTATCTTCAGAAGTTGAACTACAATTTACTCAAATGGTTAAAAAAAAAAAAACCAAATGGTTTCCTTTGTTTTATGTGCTTGGGGAGATAATACTTTTCTCTATATTGTTTTGTATGATTCGGAGGTTTGCTGATTCCAACATCTGCACTTCCCCTGGTGGAAAGAGGAATTAAATCATGTCTATTTGATTAGCAATTTTTTATTCTATATTTATATAGGGCAAAAAACTATGATGGTAAGTGATTCTTGTGCTTTTGCCTACCCCTGTAGATTAATTGAATCTTATTGCACATCACATGTTATGGCAAACCTAGTATGTTAATGAATTAGTTGGAGAATACTTTTAGTTTGGATATTATGACTGCTTTATTTCTTATTGTCTAAAATAATGTGTAAATGCATCAAGGTTGGTCGAACCCAAGAGTCCTATGTTTCGGGAAATTTCCAAAAGACTGACCACCAGGGCCAGAGTTCTTTCACTAAACGAGACCCAGATGACAATTTAAATTCAATGTATAGCGAATCAACTGATAGTTTGAAAATGAGTGCACTCAGCAGTTCAAGTCAAGATATGGGAAGATCACATGCTTCCCATGTTTCTGCTTTTACAAACATGCCCTTCAAGGAACATCATCTGAAACAGCTCAGAGCCCAGTGCCTTGTTTTCCTTGCATTCAGGTACTTGCTTAGACCTCCTCCTGTTATAAGTTCTTAAAATGCTGAAACACAATAACCAATCAAGCTACAAGGGGAATATTATTCAGTTGGACACTTCTAATTTGTTTCAATTGACATGCAGAAATAATCTTCCTCCCAGGAAATTGCATCTTGAAATTGCACTAGGGGAGACCTACCCTTTAGAAGGCAAGCACAAAATATTTCAAAGTTATCCTATACTCATTGCATAGTTTTCCGTTTCTGTAAATCTTCCATTTCACTCACCTTTTCAAGAATAGGTGTTCATGCAGATGAGAATTGCAAAGGAGTGAATGACAGTGGAGGAAGAGACAATTATCCAAAGGAACCTTCCAACAATCCGGAAACATCTGATGTGTTTGGAAGATCAAACTATGTCAGGGAAACTGGAAAAGAGATGCTTACCAAAAATCCACTAGGTTCTATATCTGCTGGAAGCCCAACAGAACTAGATTCGTCATCTCAGGATGCAGAGACCATGAAGAAGAATGAAAAACATTATCCTTCTGATATGTTCACAATGATGGAAGAAAAGAAAAAACTTTCTGCTCTTAGAAGTAATTCGGTGGCTGAATTGCAGGCACCAGAAACAGAAGAATCACAATCATTGAACTCAAATTCTTCGATGAATATGGGAAGAATATTACTAAGCCATGATGGAAGGGACAACTTTGAGAATGATCATCAGCGAATTGGACGGTCAAGGCACTGTCAATCTGTTACAGGAATGAGTAACCCGCTTAAACGTGATGGAAATGGGCTGGGAGTAAGTGGAACTAACAAAGATGTCATTAAAGAAACACAGGAGACATCTTTGATTCGGTATGATCATGTACCAGAACGAGTGGATACTCTCCCAAACCAGTCTCAAAATTTTAATGGCATTGGGGGCTCAAATAATTTATATACGCGAGATTCTGTGACCATTCAAACTAATGCACTTGCAAATAAATACCCATCTGGTTTAATGTTAGAGCAGACTTCACAAAGTGCAGGGAAGGAATCTGAAAACTACAAGCAGATGGTAAGACTTTCAAGAGATAACATATTCTCTACAAATGTGGGTCATGTTGAGAAGCTTCCCGTTGCATCAGAGTCGTTCATCTCAAATAGCCTGGTTGATGCCCATAATGTTTCTGGGAGTGTTGTTACAGATGGTCATATAACAACTTCTATCATCCAGAAGCAGTTTGTTTCTGATGGATGCAAAGTCAGTAGCGCTATAAAATATGGGAATGCTGTGTCTGTAATGGAGAACTATATGGAGCAAGAAGATGAAAACGGGTCAGTGGAGGTTCCAACTTCTCCTCCACAATACACTACTTCAGAAAAATGGATCATAACTCAGGAAAAAAAGAAACTTATCAGGGAACAATGTTGGGAA
Source organism: Acorus calamus (assembly GCA_030737845.1). Lineage (NCBI taxonomy): Eukaryota > Viridiplantae > Streptophyta > Magnoliopsida > Acorales > Acoraceae > Acorus > Acorus calamus. The sequence goes on along the minus strand of CM060866.1, from coordinate 4,364,790 downwards.
ATAAAGAAGAAGAAGGCAGAGCAAAGAATCACTTCGTGTTTTCTTAAGTTAAAGGTGAGCATCTCATTTCAATCTTTATTCTCTTGCTTATTGATGTGTCTTTTTATTTTTTTGTGAAAGGGTAGACGATTCTCTTTCTTATTGGTATATTGCAAAAAAATATTGATTATGGTGTTTCTGCAATCTTCTATGTTGAAAAGTATTGTTTGAGTTTAGCACATAGGTTCACTCACGTCACACAAGAGTGCATGTCAATGTGCATTTATATGCTTGGGAACTACTTGAGAATTGATCACTGGTGTCCATTTGACCAACAATTGTTTCCATTTGCACAGAGTGCATAAGTGGTTAAGATGCTACTGTGTATTTTTTTGTGTTTATGAACCGAAAGATGGAGGTTACATCAAATACCAAAAAAACTGAAGGTGAAATGGGGGATGTTATTGCTGCTGAATCACCTGTTTAAAGGATGTTTTTCCAAGTTGAAGAGAGCTGACTGCACCAATCAAGGATATATTACATGCAGGCTATGTTGTGCCGCAGACGAAGATGCTGATCTCCTTGTTAAGTGTCCTTTCAGCAGAGGTGTGGATAAATTGAGTAGGGCTTGGGGAAAAGAATTTAGTTTTCTTTCTTCCAATCCCGCCATTCTGCAGAAATCAGAGAACAAGAGAGAATACAATGAAAAATGGGAAATTTATGGATATGATTTGGGATTCTGTTTGATGTGCAATCTAGTGTACAGGGAATGGAAAACGATTCAAATGCAAAGAGGTTTATGAGCCAAATACCTAAGCTTTTGTGGTTTGTTTCCTTACTGGAGTTGTCATATTTCAGAAGCTGACAAGGTGCACAAAGAAAGGGAGGGAAGATTCTTCGGTTGATTTGGGGAGGTCCTATACTTGCAACACCTGTGAGGTTGGAGGTGTATACTCCTTGTGCCCTCTTCCCGGCTTGCTGTTTTCTCTTCTTTGTTGCTTTGTTTTCCTTTACTACATATACTTGTAGACATCATTTATTTTTGAGGGAAATGGTAGGCGCCCTACCACAATTTCATTAAAAAAACTTGAGGTATGTGCCCAAAGCATACTAAATAACCAGAAAAGGAAGAAAGAAACCTAAAACCCAGATTAGGAGGGAGGTCAATAGAAGAGATTTCTATCAATCCTCCACCTCAACCTCAACACATTTACTCCTCAATACACAACTTTTCCCTTACAAAGAAGACTCTTCCTCCCCCCACCCCAAATAAGCCCCAGTCCTGTATGGACCTAACAATCCATTTCCACACATTTTCAGCATAAACTGGCTGACTTTGAAAAACCACGCGAAAAGCCTCTGGGAGGTCCCCACGTCCCCGCACTTTGCATACATGTTCAAGAAGGCGTTGTAGAAGAACATTAGTCCTCGAACCCTCAGCATAGGTTATTTGATAAAATTCAAAGGTTATTTGATAAACACATCAGCATAGGTGTGAACAAATTTTGGATATTGGATGACATATTTGATAAACTATTTTGTAGAACATATTTGGCATAACAATACAAGTGAAGATTTAGTGGTGGATCACATACATGGATGAAATGATGCTATAGGAGCTAAATAAGGTAAGGATCCTAGGTGAAATTTGAAATCTTTGATTAGGGTTCACACTTCTATTGGAGTCCCCTGAGCACATTTTTTTAATTTTTTATCTTCCTCTGAGGTGGGGAGTAAGATAAGATGATGACATGATCTTCTGGCTTAAATGGTATTTCTTTAACCTTAAACATATTGCACATAGTGCTTCTGGTATTTAACATTGTGCACCTCTGAAAATATTGGATGGAGGATTTTATACCACATGTTCACCCGGAGAATTTATTTGAGCACATTATCTTCTATATATATGTGGTTTTACCGGGTTACTTTAAATGTAAATACATTTGGCTTGCATGCCTCGTTATATGCTCTCTTTTTTTTTTGTAAATTTGAAAGGAGTGTTTTTACTGACTGTTGTTATGCACCAAGTTCAGAGGTCTCTTCTGTATTATATATCAGCTGTTGATGAAGGAATGTACCATCGATGTTCAATTGTTAGACTGTAGACTTGTAAATCTGTATCCTTTATCATAAAGCTGCCAAATCACCGTGAAAAAAACATTGTCCATTTTTTTTTGGTTCTATCTGGATATCGTTTCCTGTCATTAGCTAAATAAACGTCAATCAAACCAATCACTGCTTTACAGGAAACTGTTAGTTCTTCTGAAGATATATCAGCAAAAACAAAAAGTGTTATTGAACTGAAAAAGCTTCAGCTTCTTCAACTTCAACGTCATTTACGGAGGTATATAATAAATTATCTTTCCTTCTGATAGTTCTTATAGTCTATGCACAATACAACCATAATATATTTTATGAAATTCACTGTCTATTCTTCAACACCTACCCTATTTTTGCTGACAAGATTTCTTTGTTTGATTGGGCAGCGAATTTGTCAATGATTATTTCAAACCCATCACATCTGATATGGAGCGTTTAAAATCAATAAAGAAACATAGACATGGAAGGCGGATGAAGCAGCTTGAAAAATTAGAACAGAAAATGAAAGAAGAAAGACAAAAGCGGATACGGGAGAGACAGAAAGAATTCTTTGGAGAAATTGAAGTTCACAAGTGCGTATTATGTACCCTTTTCTTTTGGGGTCCTATGCATATGTGCTGCTGATGTTTTTTTTTTGGTTATTTAGATCCTCAGATAATTCTTTGAGACTGTTTTTGCAAAGTCCATTTTAACATGCAATAACTTTGCATTTGGTGCAACATATAAATGTAGATTGTTATCATCGGCAGCATGGTTGATCAATGCCATGATTACCTTTCAGGGAGAAACTGGAGGATTGCTTCAAATTGAAGAGGGAACGTTGGAAGGGTTTTAATAGATATGTGAAAGAGTTCCACAAGAGGAAAGAGAGAACACATCGGGAAAAAATTGATAGGATCCAGCGTGAAAAGATCAACCTATTAAAAAACAATGATGTGGAGGGATACCTACGAATGGTTCAGGTTTCTGCCTGAATTCCTAGCTATATTTGCATTTATGCTGCATTGTTTCTTCCTTCCTTTGTATATTGATATTATCACCATATAGGATGCAAAGTCAGATCGTGTTAAGCAGCTCCTCAAAGAGACGGAGAAATATCTTCAAAAGCTGGGATCTAAGTTACAACAGGCCAAGGACGTATCAAGACAATTTGAGATGGAAAAGGATGATAGCCGAACTGCCAATTTTTCTGAGAAGAATGATTTTTTTTTTGAAAATGAGGATGAAAGTGACCAAGCTGAGGTAGGTACTGGTTCCTTTTGCCTTTTATGTCGTTCTTTACATCTCCAATTAATCAGTTTAAATTTGATGTTGTAGCATTATTTGGAGAGCAATGAAAAGTACTATTTAATGGCTCACAGGTAATTGTCTAACTTTTGGCCTTTTCTTTTTCTATGGGCATTCTGCCTTCCTATTCAGTCACACGTACATCATGATCTTTAATAAACATTATAGGCTGCTTAATTTTGCAATCTTTTGTATATTATGCAATTTCAGTATAAAAGAGAGCATCAATGATCAGCCGTCCTGTCTCCATGGTGGCAAATTGAGGGAGTGAGTTGTCTATCTTATATGTGTGATTACCGCATTCTATAGTTTGAGATGTGTCTTCCATTTTTGTTACAATGTCTAAAGAGAGTGTTGATCATAGTTGTAGATACAACGATGCAGACAATTTATTTGATGTCTCTCCTTAGCTGATTCAACCATAATTCTATTTGTAGATATCAATTGAATGGCCTGCGGTGGTTGGTCTCATTGTACAACAATCACTTGAATGGTATTCTCGCTGATGAAATGGGTCTTGGTAAAACTGTGCAGGTATGGATTCATGAGCAGCCTTCATAACTTTTTATGGTTCTTTTCCAGATTTTGTTGAGTTATATACAATTTTTTTTTCAGGTCATTGCTTTAATTTGTTATTTAATAGAAACAAAGAATGATAGAGGCCCATTCTTGGTGGTAGTTCCATCCTCTGTCCTACCTGGATGGGTGACTGAGATGTCCCACTGGGCCCCTAGTATAAACAAAATTGTGTATGCTGGCCCTCCTGAAGAAAGGCGTAGAGTCTTCAAGTAATCATATCCATTTGAAATATCCTTTTGTTTTTTTTTGTTTTTTGCTAATTTTCTGAAGTTTCTTGACAATGATCTCATACATATATTTTTAAATGCAGAGAAATGATCGTTCAACAGAAATTTAATGTCCTATTGACCACGTATGAGTACTTGATGAACAAACATGATAGACCAAAGCTATCAAAAATCCATTGGCATTATATCATTATTGATGAGGGTCACCGCATAAAGAATGCATCCTGCAAGTTGAATGCAGACCTGAAACATTATCACAGTTCTCATCGACTATTGCTGACTGGAACACCTTTACAGGTTTCTGCTCTATCTAAATTACTGCATAGTTTGATGTTTTGCCTTTATTTAATGAAATTTAGTAATGAGTGATAACATGTTTGTTATTCTTTGTAAACTTGAACTAATCCGTTTTTAATTTGCTGCAATCTTTTAAGAACATGCTATGTAGTCCGTTTTCAAGTTCCTTAGATGGATTTTGTACATTTCAATACCATTGATCTATATTTTCTTTCAATTTAGTTCATTTTATGTAGATTGACATTTCATTTCATGTAATCTTTCTCAAAAAAAAAAAAAAACCCATATGTTGGATATAACTAAATTCTTGATTATACAGAACAATCTTGAGGAGCTGTGGGCTCTTCTTAACTTCCTGTTACCAAACATTTTCAATTCCTCAGAGGATTTCTCTCAGTGGTTTAATAAACCCTTTCAAAGTGGTGGAGATAATTCACCTGATCAAGTAAGTAGGACGTTTTTTTTCCATTTTCGAGTATGCATGTAGCAGCTTCTTCATGACCTAATGATTCTTTTGGGTTGGTTATGTTATTTTTAATGATTATGGTTGAGTAGGCATTACTTTCTGAGGAGGAGAATCTTTTGATTATTAATCGTCTTCATCAAGTCCTTCGGCCTTTTGTACTTCGAAGACTGAAACACAAGGTTTGGAAACAGTGGCCTTCTTTGTCCCTTTCCTATTTTAGTTTCTAAAATGTTTGTACCTTTTTATCTTGCATATCAATGCATGACCATTATGAGCTAATGATTAGCAAATCATACAAATCCAACTGGTTTGAATACTGTGCATGTGTTGGGCAGGACATCAGAGATTAGATCAGCAATATCAACATCTAATGTTTGTTAGGGTGCCTGCTCAGTGCATGGTTTGTGCGGGCTCAGCCTGTGACAAACCTTTTTTTATGGTTCCCTTTTTTTTTCCATATTTTTTTAATGGGAAAGCAGGTATGTCCACTAGATTTCTAGATCTTATAAAAATGGTAGATATCCACAAGGGAGAAAAAATATTCCCCAAATGAGTATTGCAGACACTGTTCACTCCTTGCCTTACTCCACTTACTCCACAAAAGCCCTTACCTATTGCGGAATATAGTTTTTCTACGTTTTGTTTTATCATGCATGTAAAATTTCAACATTCCAGTACCAAGTGATCTCATCTGTTGCAAGCCATATGTTTTGGTATGTGACATGGAGTCATTTGTCTATATATCTCCCTTATGCTCTGGTCTGCTTGTTTGTTCAGCTCGTGGAAGTATTCTCACATATAGTACTCTACGCTGAATTTATCATGTTTACCCCTGAAATGTTTTCAGCCTCTCTAGCTCCAGATGGTCGAAATTTCAACTCACCATGAGATGGTCGGTTATTTTTACTTATTTGCTGCTTAACTCACATAGAGTCATTGTTATTTGGAGCACATCTTGGACTATATTATCAGCTGAAGGACATGGAAAAATTCTTCCCTGGTGGCCTTCTCTCCAGCCAGAACTTTATTTTTGTCTCACTTCAAGCTTCGAAGTTAAACTTGTCTATGATTGTTTTGCTGTTCTTCCAGATATCTTTGCAAATCCTTGACATTTTCGAAGTGGCTTATCTATTTATTTCTATGCTTCCTCAGTCCTCATAACACCAGTGTCTAAGAACTAGAATCCACATGGCATTGGGCTCCATTAACAATCCTTTTTCTAATTTTCTAACAAAGCATCATCCATGTGCTTTAAGATCTATCATCCCTATTACTCAGCATCCTAGCTGACCAGGTGAACCCATGCACTGTTTTTATCATTGCTTTATAATAAATTCTAATCACCTCTAATCTACTGGTTACCCCTTCTGAAAGTAAGAAAAAATGTCAAAAGAGATTGGCAAGTTTGATAGGACACCAACCCATGCACTGTTTTTATCATTGCTTTATAATAAAGTAAGAAACCTTGCTACTAACACTGAGTTTTTTCCCCTTTCCACCAAGCTGACCTTTTCTCAAAGTTTCAAATAGACTTTACCGGATTATGATTCTCAAGCTTTTTATTCAAAAACAAGATGGGGTATTTGAGTTGGAAACTTTCAAGTGCACTGCTTATCAGATCTGCGAATGTCTCACATTCCTTTTTTCTTCATATATATTTTTAAATGATGAAATGGATAGGATCTTACCATTAAATTTTATTTGAAATAAAACTTGGGGTGCAATACCAAAAAGGCAAATCAAAATTGAACAACAAATAGAGGAAAAGTAAAAGAAATCAGGATAAGAGGATTCTACCCTACAAACAAGAACAACCTCATTTCAGCCCTGCCACCATTCCTCACTGTCTAGTTTCCTCCCTCAAAGCTCACTGATTTCGCCCCAGCACAGTGAACTACCCAGATTTTGATGAAATTTCCTGTATCTCTCAATATTCTCTAAATATGGAGTGACTCCTTTGAATATCACATTATTTCTCATCAATCAAACAGCCAACATCTTCATGGGATTAGGATTTGGGATATTTTGGCCTTTACCCTTTCTTCATCATTCTTTTCCCTGCTTCCCACATCTGGTCCAGCATTTTGAAATTGGTCTGCAGTCCATTGACATCCCCCAACATATTCTGGTACTGCAACCACAGAATCTCTCCGCAGAAATGGGATCTCCAATAGCTGATGACGAGAGATTCATATGAGAAAACATAAGTAAATGAGCCTCTGCCCATCCCTTTTTCCAGAAGCATGTATTATGTAACTTAATGGGGAATAAGAGCACAGATACGAGCATGGAGTTTTTAACCAATAGCCATTTGGCTAGCCTCTTCAATATCTGGAAAAAAAGGGCTAACATGGTTAAAACTGCCCACCTTAGGTCGATCTTACCATATGGAGCATGGATACGGATATTGGACATGGATGGAGTTTTTAACCTATAGCCATTTGTCAAGCCTCTCCAATATCTGAAAAAAAAGGCTAGCTTTACATGGTTAAAACTTCCCACCTTAGGTCGATATTACCCTATGGAGCATGGATATGGATATTGGACATGGACACAACAATGATAAGATGACGACAGTAAATTTTGAAAAACTAGGACATAGTCACATAGACATGACACTAAATAAATAGTATATACATGCTATATTTTAATTACTTGAGAAAATGAGAATGCATCCAGAAAATATAAATAATTGATTTAACTATAGTAGTGTGAACTATCAACCTCATTAAGATTTTAACATTGTTTAGCTATAAAACCTTAAAAATACAACAATTGAAATTAGAAAAAAAAAGTTAAGAAGCCATGCTACATAAGTGTATCGCGTGTCCATGCTATATCAAACCCACATCCACTACACATAAAAAATATTTTTAAATTTTGGTCACATTTGGCTCATGTCCAATGTGTGTTGTGTGGTGTCTATCGAATTGCCCTTGCTTCATAGATTTGATTTATAAAATTTTTAATAATTTTTGAATTTTATCCCTCCCAAAAAAGGTTAGCCATTTTGCATGGATCTGTATATTTTGTGGGTAGGAATGAAAATGCTAGAGATCAGAGAAGCATTTGACAAAGTGGGACCAAGCATAGCAGCATTTGGCTAGATGTCTTGTATATATGCCATGTGTAGTGGAAATTTGGATGTTAATGTGGACATGTAGAAAACCAGGAAGGGTGGCAATTAAATCATTTGTGATGGAGTCAACCTATGAGTATCTTCTAGTGACTGTATTTCCACCATCTTGGTCTTTGACAACGTATGGTGTGTTTCAATGACCACACTTATAATCAGCTTAAGTTCATAGTAGTGTGATAGAGGGTGGGGCTTAGGAAGAGATACACAAGTTATAAAAAAAAATATTCTGTTGGAATAAACTAATTATGGCATAATAGGATCCATAAAATTGAGTTTGTTGATGGATTTGGCAAGCTATGTTAAGTTCAGACTTAAGAATGATATTCTAGCACGACTTGATGATTTTAATAAGACATGACTTTGAAAAGTTATCTATATAATTTTCGTTGCATTGAGAATGTGATGTTTTAACTGTGGACCAATTTGACTAATGCAAACTAAGGTCTTTTAACTCATTGAGGGAGATCTTATAGTTTCTCTTTATTTTAATTTTTAGATGTAGACAATTTTTTTTACTATTACTATTTAGCGGCACGATGTCCATTGTAAACTGGATGCCATTTATTGGCAGTGTTTCTTATGTGATTTTTATTTTTCCGTGTTTTTTTTATTAACACTTGTCTAATATATTTTGATTATGAGGGTAACAAAAATGCCGCCTGCTTTTTTGTGTTATATATTGTGTGCTGCAAGCATTATGGTTAGTAGTATCAGTAATGTACCACAATTTGCACTAGGCTTCAAGACAACATATATGTGAATTTATTATGAAGATTTCTGGTTGTCAAAACTGTGCAAATGCTATCCCATTTGTCACTCATAATGCCATTATAAATTATGTCAATCTTGTTTTTAGGTTGAAAATGAATTGCCTGCATTATGGTTAAGTATCATCAAAATGTGCGGAGAACATTTTGGGAAATGTGCATTCATTTCATCAAAATGTGGGGTACTACCTTGGCGGGAGTCACGAGGGTAGATTGTGCAGGAGGGAAAATTTGTATTCAGGAGTAGTTCATGTATTTTAGTGGGCTGGTAGGTAGAGCCCTCCTCTACTACCGCCCAAAATATTTGTACTTTTCCCTTACGGGCAATGCTTTGAATATAATCTAGGCATCTGCCTACCCTTATTTCAAAAAAAAAAATGGTTAGTAGTATCAGATAATGTACCACAATTTGCACTAGGCATCAGGAAACATATATGTGAATTTATTATGAAGATTTCTGGTTGTCAAAACTGTGCAAATGCTATCCAATTTGTCAATCATAATGCCATTACTGATTATGTCAATCTTGTTTTTAGGTTGAAAATGAATTGCCTGAAAAAATTGAAAGGCTCGTAAGATGTGAGGCGTCAGCATATCAAAAACTTTTGATGAAGAGGGTTGAAGAGAACCTAGGTTCCCTTGGAAACTCGAAGGTTTTTTATGCATGCTATTTTTACTTTCTTTACGCAGCTATTTGTTTTCAATAGGGAATGCTTCTTTCATCCATCTGATTTTTTTAAAAATAAAATGTGGTTAGGGTCGCTCGGTGCACAACACTGTGATGGAGTTACGCAATATATGCAATCATCCATATCTCAGCCAACTTCATGCTGAAGAGGCATGTTATATTATCATTTTTTCTTAAATATTAAATTGTTATTTTCCACATCAATAATCTTCAAATGTTTGCATGAACTGTTTGGAACTTATCTTGTTTTTTTCACCTTTCTCCTTTTCCCGGGTTCCATGAATTATTCTATTTTCTCTTAGGTGGACAGCTTATTGCCTAGGCATTATTTGCCTCCACTTGTGCGGCTCTGTGGGAAGCTAGAGATGTTGGACCGTTTACTGCCCAAGCTAAAGGCAACTGATCATCGGGTACTCCAAACCTATTCTGTTTTTATGGTATTGGACAAGCATAGAATTGATTTGATGAGCTTTTGGGAAGAGATTCTATTTTGGCATGTTGAAGAATGGGATCTTCAATCACTTGTTTTAAGCTATTTTATGATTATTGCAGAGAATAGATGGTTTTATTTTGCTTTGCTTTGCTTAGATTGATGGCCCTACTCAACTCAGCATAGCTTTTCTCAACTCTTTTAGGTTTCAGCTTTACTAATACTCTCATGCCATATGTCCTTGGGCTGCGATTACAATGTCTGTTGGAGCATGGAGCGCCATTCTCCTTTGTGAGGACTCATTCCTCAAGAATTATGGGGAAAAAGTGGGATTCAAGGACCTGTTCCTACTATGTTTTTTGGGCCAGTTCCATTTGTGTATTTCTTCTTTTCTGTTGTGTTTCTCTTTCCTTTATATCTGTCTTGTTCGAGTTCGAGGGGCGTCATTTGATCTGATGTGATTGTTCCAATTTTATTTATTTTATCAAGCCATAGGTCGCTGTCATATGATTCCCATTGTTTATTATTTTTCATGCTGATGTTTAAATCCTTATATGGATTGATAATGTTAGATATGAAACAAGTGTGATTATTTCTCCATTTATTTTTTCCATCTGAGGAGGGTAGACCTGTGGTCCTCTACAGTGAAAAATGAGTGATGCACGAAAGAAATTGATCCAGTCAATTAGGCCTTATGTCATTGAAGGAGGGTAGACCTGTGACACTGCTTGTCAACTTGAGATGAGAATATTTTCTTGTGGGAATCTGCAACACGCTCTAGCAAAAGAACATCTGTCTCTACAAGATCCTCTAGAAGATTATCGACAACGCATATATAGGAGACTCACTAAAGCAGCTGGGAATCCCAAAAACTTTAAATGTTGCTGACTTTATGAATTCCAAGATCAAGAAACATGTTAACAAACTTGAGGAAGAGTTCCCATCAAATGTAAGGGACGGATGTGGCGTTTGGATGGTTGACTTTAGCATATAAATGAATATTGAGTAGCAGACTTAATTGAGAATTTCAATTGGTTTGAACCATCAAAGTGGGTGGGGGGGGGGGGGGGGGGGGGGAGGGGGTGAATAACCACCAATCTCAGTATCTAAGAATTTTGAGAGGTTCAATCCACGAACGAATGGATAAAGAAAGCAATGAGATAAAGGTTGTTTGAACGGTCTTGGTGGTGTTTGAATGGATGGAGTTCAGATTCGATCCCTTTAGTACGATGCGGTTCTTCTGTTAATTTGGTCATTTGACTTTAGGATTCATTTTGTTTGGCTTGTCCTGATTCTTTAGGAAGTAGTTTTGAGATTATAGAGCACTAGATTCTCTTGTAAACTTTACGAGGGAGATCCATTTTCTATTTTCTTGTTAGTTTTCCAAAAGTTTTTCTCAACATTTCTTCCTCTGTGAACTCGAGGACCTTACATGGATTCAAAGGGTTTTAAGCACAAAGATGATGGTGCTCGACTTTGCTTTGACTTGATGCTTTGGTTAAACCACTTTATGTGTGGAGCTTCAAAAAGGGATATGATCATGGTTGTTATTTTCAACGGTATTTAACCAGAACGCAAGAATCAAGGAGAACTCATTTCTTGGATTACTAATTCTGGGAAAGGATCAAAGGAGAAATGATGATGAAATTATTGGAAGAAGTCAATTTTATCCTTGACAAGCACTTATATTATACATGATACCTTGTCGTCCGAGGGAAATGGAGATGCTTCATGCTATTATCTCACTTTTCCTTGTTTTTTTAAAGATAGTTATGCGTCTTTCTAGATCATAGTTTGAGTACGTGCCGCAGCACATGCTGATTCAATGCACATCAACACCCTGATGCTGTCCAAGTGCCACCATATGCGGGCATATGTGGCCATGTGCGTTCGAACAGGAAATAAAACGGCCCTTCAAACGAGATTCAAACGGTTTGAACCCGGTTCGAACGAGATTCAAATGACCTTTAGGCGTTCGAATATAGTTCGAACGGGATTCAAACGGTTCAAACCCAGATCAAACAGGATTCAAACGGCCCTTACGCGTTCGAATGGGATTCAAACGACCCTTAGGTATTCGAATTCCGTTCGAACGGGGTTCAAACGGCCATATACTAAATATTTTTTTTTTAAGATGAAATATACAATGTGCTGCTTCTGTATGTGGACCCCACTGCATATGGGGTCCACACATTTTTTTAAACTATATTCCAGATGTTAGATTTGTTTAATTGATCTTTTAATGTACTATATACCATTTTTGCACATTTATTTCATATCACATCTGTTTATTATATCTTATCCTGTCTGTCAAATGGTAATAGTATATGCATCTATTTTCTGTGGCTTGTAATGGTTTGATTTGTGATCCATATTGCTGCAGGTTCTCTTTTTCTCCACCATGACTAGACTTCTTGATGTTATGGAGGAGTATCTAACTTGGAAAGGTTACAAGTATCTTCGTTTAGATGGACACACCTCAGGAAGTGATCGCGGTGTTCTTATTGAAGAATTTAACCGTCCAGATTCACCTGCTTTTATATTTCTTTTGAGGTGTTTTTCCACTTTGCTTTTAAATGATGCAAGGAGTGACGGCTTATTTTGTTCTGTTTCACTAGCTTAAACATAAATCAATCACATTAAAAATCGATAATAAAACGTGTTTTATTTATGGTAGTATCCGGGCTGGAGGTGTTGGAGTGAATCTTCAGGCTGCTGATACAGTCATCATATTTGATACTGATTGGAATCCTCAGGTAATATATGAGAAGTCCTTGTCATTTTGAAATTTGATTTACCTGGATCAATAAATTTGTTCTAAGTCATTTTTGTCCCTACTCCCTTAGGTTGATCTACAAGCACAAGCCAGGGCCCATAGAATTGGCCAAAAAAGAGATGTACTTGTTTTGCGTTTGGAAACGGTAAATATACCCATCAATTTAAATCTATGGAGAACTTTTTTTCTTTGAAAGCTGAATATTTTGTTTGCACTTTTGGTCATTCGCATGTCAATGAGCGCATAATTCATAGGACAAATTTGGGAAATTAAAGACTGTCATTTTCATATGTAGCATAGATGTCCTACAGTGTTGGGCGGTGTTGGTTAATATATTTTGCATGCCGGTAATAACTTGAACATATTATAATGCATTATATCATTTTTATTTGATATGTTATTGATATTGATTCTTTGATACTTTCAACATTGTCATATGCATGACGAATTGGGGATATTAAAGACTGCACGTTACGCTATATTTAAATGGAAATTTACACCCTCCTTGTAGGGATGATATCCTAGGGTGGGAGGGGGTTGTCTGCAACGTGTATATACAATAAATTGGCAATTTCTTCTAAGATAGTTCTCAGCGCTGTTTCCTTTTTCAGATTCGCACTGTAGAAGAACAAGTTCGAGCAGCAGCTGAGCACAAACTTGGAGTTGCTAATCAGAGCATCACTGCAGGTTTTTTTGACAACAATACCAGGTAAATTAGGCATGTCTTTCTTTTTAAAAATGAGCCTTCAGAATTTTGTTACATCAGGCTATTTCCACCCAAATATTCTTGTTTTTACATGGCTCTGTTGAATAATACTATGTCATGTATTACAGTGCAGAAGATAGAAGAGAGTATTTAGAATCCCTTCTTAGGGAGTGTAAGAAAGAAGAAGCTGCTCCTGTGTTAGATGATGATGCCCTTAATGATCTCTTAGCACGCAGGTAAACCGCAGCGAGTTTTTAGATTGCAGTATCATATTATTTTGCATTCGTCTCAACATATTGTTTTACATTTCATCTAACATATGATTTTCATTTCAACTAATAATCTTTTTTGTTTGGGTATGGCATCTAGTAAGCAACATATTTATCCATTGTCATGTCAATTATATACACATGATCTTACTCTTAGTGTTTTCTGATGCCAGCGAATCAGAGATTGATATTTTTGAATCTGTAGACAAAAAGAGACGTGAGGAAGAGATGGTTTGTATTTCGTTTCAGATTTCCTGTTTGTATGTGCCACTTTGATGGGATGTCAGGTTTACTCGTAACTTATTGTTTTGATTGCTGTATTCCAGGCAGGGTGGCAGAGGTTGGTCCAGGGAAGAAGCATGGATGGTTCAGATCCCCCACATATGCCTCCTCGCCTTGTCACAGATGAGGACTTGAAAGCATTCTATAAAAAAATGGAGTTATATGAAGCTGCTAACATTGGAATAAAGCGTAATAGTGGAAGTATTGGTGGTTTTGATACTCAGCAATATGGAAGGGGTAAACGAGCACGAGAGGTACAGAGATCCCTTTATTTTCAAAGTGAATGTTTTTTTAATTGTTTTAATTATTTGTCTTTTTATGAGTGTTGTTTTATATGTACAGGTGCGTTCTTATGAAGATCAATGGACAGAAGAAGAATTTGAAAAGCTTTGTCAGGTTGATACTCCTCCCCAGTCCCCAAAACCTGAGGAAGTGAAAGATTTACACGCAGCAAATGACCTCAGTGCATGTAATGTGGGTGATCCGAAACCGTCCGTACAGTCACCTCCACCACCACCACCACCACCACCACCACCTCCACCACCACCACCTCCACCACCACCTCCACCACCATCCAATGATTCACCAGTACCACCCAAGGAGCAACCACTGCCAAAGAAAGAGGCTCCACAACCATCCAAAAGAGGTCGGGGAAGGCCGAAGAGAGCAACCATCTCCCTTGTCCCACCTTCAACCCCAGTGGTTCTTGCTACTACTCCTGAAATAGTTAAAGAACTGGAAAGCACTCAGAAAGAGACATTTCCTTCATCTTCCAATGTGATTTCCGATGCCTCCTTCCAAGTCAAGGGGCAGAGTAACATTGCAGAACCTGAGGTCATACACGGAATTATTCCAAGTGTGCCCACTCCTGGTTATACAATGCACTCTCAAGTTAAGGGGCAGGGTCGGAAAACTCGAACTGAAGAAATAAGTCGTGGGCGTGGGAGGAAGCAGAATCGTGCTTCATCTGCGGGTGTTCAAGGAGTTAATTTGGTTTCAAGTCCTCCTAATCAACAGCATGCGGCATCAGTTACGTCATTAATTTCTGCTCCTGTCCAACAGGTGCAGCGGGGTAGAAGAAATTCAGAATCTTCAGATGTATCTGCTGTTAACCCAACTTCAGGGCTACAAAAGGGAGTTGATGTTGTTTCCATCCAAGGGAGCATGTTAACTAACCCTGACAAGAAGGAACAGGGTAGGGAAATACCAGCTTGTGATCCTCTAGTGTCCAAGTCAGCAACAGTTACTGGTCACTCTGGCTCTGTGCAATCAAAAGTGCATGATCATGTAAAGATTGGTGTACATGCTGGACATGATCAAAAGATCAGCATTTCTCAGTCTATTATATCTGCTCCGGAACATGATCTGAAAGGTAAAAGAATACTTCCTACGAGTTTCTTGGATCCTGTATATGATCCGAAGAATACAATATCTGGAAAACCAGAAAGTGTTGGTGTTGTGCTTGATGGTGCACCAGTGGGGTCTCTGAGTGATATTAGTGGAACTAAGGCTGCAACACCAGAATTTAGTTCTCAACAGAGTACAGAGAAAGCAGGAACTGTTCTGATTGCCTCAAAGGCGGGTGTGCCAAGTAGTTTCACTATTGACGGGTCAGTACAAGAAGAACAATGTTCCCTCCTGCGTACCCATAAAGCGGCAGAATCCTTGTCTCATGGCAGTTCGATAGCTGGTAAAGTAGAGAAACCAGACAATAGTTCTATCCGAGGCAGATGTACGACAGAAGTTGTTTCTGTTGAAAAGGCTGAGAATCTGAGTTGCTTGAGTGCTAAGAAAGAGGAACATGGCATTGATGTCTCAGGTGGTGGGCCTTGTAGTACATCAGGTGGCGGTAATGTCAATATAACAGAACATAGCACTGCGAAAGTCAATGCTTGCTCGACAGGGCTTGATTCTTCAAGTGGTTTTAATTCGCATATAGAAGTTCATCTGTTTAAGTCTTCTGAATCCATTCCGCAGAAAGAAACAATGCTTCACAGCAAAGCAGCAGACCAAGGCAAGCATGACAAGTTGCCAGTTGCACTTCCCCCAGCTCAAATTGAATTGTCTGCAGAGAAAAATAATAGCTCAATTTCCACACCAGTGAAACGGGGGGCTGCTAGAAAAGTGTCGACCAATAAAAGGGCAAGGGGTATCACAACAAAAAGTACAAGAAGTTCTGAGTCAGCAGCATATGCAACTCGTGCTCGGCATGCTGCACTGGAGGGCCATGACAAGGGGCGTGCTGTGAGGGTTACCGTTGCCACAAGAGGAAAGCAGTACCATGATGTGCAAGGAATCTCATCTGATAAGATATCTGGTTCACAGCCAAAGTCAAGCTTAGTTGAAAAATCTGAATCTTCCATCCAGACTAATTATCTGGGTAATCCTCAGGTTGATGGAGCAAATGCTATCGGGTCAACCATGTCCGTGCAGGCCTCTAATGCTGTTCAGGTAGGTCATGATATTATTTCTCCTGAGAACCCAAAATTGTCCATTCAGTCTACCCTACCAGAATTGCCTTCTGCTGAGAAAATTGCCCCCAGTTTCTATGAAGTCTTAGCTAAAAAACAGACTAACAAAGAATCCTTCGATGAAGTTGCACTTAATGCCAGTGCTCCTCCTATCAAAGTACAACAATCATCGTTTGATGAGACAAAGGCTGACAGCTTGCCAAAAGCAGTTGATGCATCTCAATCCCCTCTTGGAGCTGCCTTTTCCGTGCAACAAATTGATAAAGATGGAACAAAAGAAGACAATACCGTGGTGAAGGTTGTGCAGACCGAATTAGTCTCTTCAGAAGCAAAAGATGGAGAAGCATCAGGTGTTGATGAATTTCTCGCTGGATGCAAAAATGACAATAGTTCTGTTGAAGTTGAGAAAAGTACAACCCCTCACCTACCAGAGTTGCCTGCCAGTAAACAAAATGCTCCCAGTTTAGATGAAACCTTGGCTAACGAACAGGGTAACCAAGTTAAATGCTTCAATGAAGTGGCACCCGATGACAGTGTTTCTCCTTTCAAAGTACGGCAATCATCCCTTCTCGAGACAAAGGATGGCAGCTTGCCAATAGCTGTTGATCTGTGTCAGGTTCCCCCCGAACCTGCCTTGACTTTACGGCAAATTGATAAAGCTGGAACAAGCGAAGACAAGCAATTGGTAGAGGTTGTATCAAAAGCATTACTTTCATCAGAAGCGAAAGGTGGGGAAACTTTAGGTGTTGATGAATTTGTTGCTGGATGCAAAAATGACAATATTTCTGTTGAAGCTGAGAAACATTCAACCTCTAGCCTATTAGAGATGCCCGCTACTGAGCAAAATGCTCCCAGTTTAGGTGAAGCCTTAGATAATGAACAGGAACAATTCCACAATGAAGCGACACCAGCTGACAATGCTTCTTCTATAGAAGTGTGGCACTCGTCCCGTGTTGAGAAAGAGGATAGCAGCTTGCCAATAGAAACTAATCTATCTCATGCCCCTCTTGGCCTTGCCTCATCTGCTCAACAATTTGATAAAGGTGGCACAAATGAATCCAATCCTTTGGTGAAGAATTGGTCAAAAGAATTGGTGTCATCAGAAGTGGAAGGTGGAGCAGATTTAAGTGCTGATGAATTTGTCGCTGAATGCAAAAATGGAAATACTTCCATTGAAGATGAGAAGAACGTAACTTCAAAGGAAAGTGCTTTGCTCTACCATTATCAACATTCAAAGTCTCCATCAACATCATCAATTAAAAATTCTTTAACTGAAGAGCACGGCAACCAGTGCTTGGCGGAAAGACCTATTTTGACACCAGACAAGGTAAATGAATCTCAACTCCATGACAACAAATATATTCCTTTACTTCCTGAAATAGATTATAAAAGAAATACATCATCGTCATGCGATTTCTCTGATATGATGGTTCAGGTGCATCAGACTTTTTCTGCCCCCTATCTTGGTATGGAAATGAAAGAGACTGGCGAAACAGAGTCTTGTTTCATTCCTGCAGAGACAATTGTTGTAAGCTCGACTGATTCCGAGCAGCTTAGCCAGGAGAAGCCAGTTGCACAGCACTGTGAGACTAGCCTTTCTCCTTCGACAAGTTCCCAAGCAAGTGAACCTCCATGCAAGGAAGTACCTACATTTGCTGGGGAAATGGAAGCAAATACAAATGATTTTTGTGCCAGCATTTCTGATATTCCCACTGATGAACCTCCTGCAAAGATTGAGATAATAAACACATCCATGTTTACTGATTCATCTTCTATTCGTACTGAAGTTGATTGCAGAAGCAGCACTGTATGTGGTCAAGAAAGGTTTGCAGCTGTATCTTCTGTGGTCAATGCTAACGAAGCACAGATTCAAGGCACAATTATTGATTATGCCCAAACTGAACCATTGGTTCCGGACACTGGTATATCTGAATCTTCTTGCATGCTTAAACCAATTGAAAGTGATGCATTAACATCCACAGCAGTTATTGGTCGTGCTTTGGAAATTCAGAATATTGGGCAGGAGTGTACACATGCTGAACCTGTTGCAGTCGACGTTGTTTTGTCAGAATCTTCTTGCATGAGTCAGCTGGATGCCTGTTGCATGCCAAAAACTTCAGAAACGGATGGTCATATTGGATACCCAAACAGTGTTGGACACGAGGATTCCCAAACAGAACCCACGGATCCGGCTTTAGCAGATCCTTCTTGCATTGCGGAGCTGACTGTGGATAACATGCCAGAAACATTTAAAAAGGTAGATGGTCAGGTTGGAGATGTTCAGAAAGTTGAAGTGGTTACCCGAGCTGAACAGATGGTGTCATCTCCAGGTTTGTTGGCATCTTCTAGCATGGCAAATTCAATTGCAAATGATGAACAGGCATCTCCAGAGGTAGTTGTTAAGACTTTGGAAATTCAGAGCACTGCAGAAGGGAATATCCAACCTGAATCTGTGGCACCAGTGCCAACATTAGTTGAGTCTACTGTTGCGGTAGGTGCAGATATCATGCTTGAACATGTAGAAGTGGTTGACCATTCTTTGGAGGTTGAGCAGACTGAAGCTGAAGCTGGTGCAATTATCATGCTTGAACGTGTAGAAGCGGTTGACCATTCTTTGGAGGTTGAGCAGACTGAAGCTGAAGCTGCTCCTTTTCCAAATTTGGTCTGCCAATCTGTGGATAAAGAAACTACTGATACCTTTGCAGAGGGGTGTGATCAGAAACAGGGGATTCAAAGTTCTCCCATGCGAGAATCGATCTGTCAATCTTCAGGGGAAAGTGTTCTAGGCTACAAATCTGTCGCTGTTCTGTTAACCCATGACAGTGGTGAAGTCAGCAGAGATGAATCTATGTTTAACATGGAATGTGAAGCAACGGAGCAAGGCAACAGTTCTTCTGGCAAAGAAATGCCTGAACCTTCAGCATACCCATGCTTTGTTTCGGATATGTCAAGGGATGAGAATGCTACTGGATCAACTCAATCTCCACCACACGCAATTCCTGTTATGTCCTTGACAGAGCATGCATCTGGTGAGACTGTCCAACCAAACCAATATACCAGTGATGCATTTAACCTAAGTGATTCCAATAATGATTGCTTTTCCTCTATGCATGTGGAGAAAGCAGAGAGTTGTGGTATGGTGGTTGATCCAAATAGCCCTGCTGTTGCCATGGGTAAAACAGGCAACTCCTGTAATGAGTTGGAACAAGGTTCAATTGAGATTGTGGAAGATGAGTATAACAATCAAAATGCTATGTCTGCAGTGGAAGATGACACATCCGATGCAGTAAATCAGATTGGAAAGAATATCCATGGGATGGTTCAGGGAGTGGGTGATGAAAATGAAAATTCTGAGACTGTTCTTGAGATGGTGGTCCTTAAGGTTGCACATTCTGATGATTGCATTGGGCTTACGGGTGCCAGTGAAGGCTGTGTAGCTTCAATGATGATGGAGAAAGGTGAGGAGTCTGGCGGGATTAGCCGATCCAAAGGTTCTGATTCTTTGAGTGCCACGACCAAGGAAGCAGAAAACTCTGACAATGGGTTTCCAACTCCTATTGGTAGCAGGCTTGAAGGACATAATTCTGTGAATGTTTTGATTCATGAGGTGGCATCGCGTGAGCCTGTTCTGGAGACCACTGATCCTATTGGTAGCAGTCTTGAAGGACATACTTCTGTGAATGTTTTGATTCATGAGGCGGCTGCTGAAGGGCACGTAGCTGAAGGGCACGTAGAAGCATCGCGTGAGCCTGTTCTGGAGACCACTGATCCTATTGGTAGCAGTCTTGAAGGACATACTTCTGTGAATGTTTTGATTCATGAGGCGGCTGCTGAAGGGCATGTAGAAGCATCGCGTGAGCCTGTTCTGGAGACCACTGATCCTATTGGTAGCAGTCTTGAAGGACATACTTCTGTGAATGTTTTGATTCATGAGGTGGCTGCTGAAGGGCATGTAGAAGCATCGCATGAGCCTGTTCTGGAGACCCCTGATCCTATTGGTAACAGTCTTGAAGGACATACTTCTGTGAATGTTTTGATTCATGAGGTTGCTACTGAAGGGCATGAGGAAGCATCATGTGAGCCTGTTCTGGAAACCACTTATCCAATTGATAGCAGTCTTGACGGACATACTTCTGTGAATGTTTTGATTCACGAGGCAGCTGCTGAAGGACATGAGACTCAGGGTGCTGCTCCATCTCTGCCACTTTCAAGTGTGATAAATGACTCCTGCACCGAGAAGGAAGACAATACTAGTTGCAGTGCAGATTCTGCAGAAGGTTCCTCAGAAGCAGGTTCCAAGAGTTGTGGAGAAATCCAAGTTGTGAATCCTGAGCTGGGAAATGCTATTGTTCCCATGGATAACCTTGCAAAATCAGACCCCTCAGAGACCCAAGTTCCCCTTGAGAAGGCCATCAACGGTTTGGAAGGCGCAATCGACAATTCTGACCTTGAGGTTGTTCCGGTAGATATTCCTCCCACTGAAACAGAAGCATTGTCTGCCTTAGACGGGGAAAATGAAATATCCACTGAAATACTGCAAAATGACCCTCTGTTGAGTATCACTGACACAGAAACTGCTGCTGCTGGAGGTCAAGGTATAGTGTGCCCATCTTCCCCACTTGCATTGGAAGGGGAAAAAGCCGTAGAAAACGATGCGAGGGAAAGTGCTTCGCTGCCAGAAAAAGGAGAGGAGCAAGCGGATTGTGCTGCAAAAGCTGGTTCTGGTTCATCTGGTGCTGATGAGAATTTTTCTGCTATGAGCAATGATGAGGGAGGGGAATCCTGACTGCTGTACAAAGTAAAGAAAGACATGGTGTATGTTTGATCTGATTGTACAGGGCTCTTGTTAAATTTCTGCCTCTGTGCAAACTAGCCTAATTATTAGAGAGCTGTTTTTGTATATGCTGTTTTTGTGATATGTGGTGCTATGAAAAAATTGCTTTTACTATGTGCATGTAGTCATGGTGTTATGCATCATTTTTTTTTAAATGGCGAGCATTTTGTGCACGTGTAGTCAAGTGAAAGTTGTGTAACAACAGTTATATAATTCATATGTTAATAATGTCTCCTCTTTTCGCTGGCAAGTTTACACTGGAGATCGAGGCGCATGTCTTTGGATGATCCTGGTTCAAATTTGTTCGAAAAACATTACTGTGGTTTTTATTTGCAATCCAACATAGTTTTATATCTACAACAAGATATATGGCTTGTTAGACAATGTAATTTTTCCACTCTTTGTACAAGTAGATTCATACAAGTCATTCAAATATATTATTTCATTACACAGAGAATACATGCACTTCAAACAAACCAAAGCATAGTCCATTTCCAGTTCCTTCTCCAAGTGGACTATCAATGGGATGATTACGGTTAACTTACAATTTTAATAATTTTTGAGTTTGTTAAAATCTTTTCAAATTTTTTAATATACCATGTTATATATATATGTATATACTATAAATGATAAAATAATTTTTTAATAATAATTAAATAAATCATTTGTAAAATTTAATATAAAATCACATATAAAGGAGATATGTTATGACAAAAAATGAGTTTTCTATGTATATACACAAAAACACCCCATTTGAAAATGTGAAAACAACACCGGTTGTATATATATATATAAAATGATGTTTAAGATTTAGTGGATATTGATGATATTATCCAATTTTTATTAAAAAATCAAGAATTAAATTATTCTCGAAATTCTTTAAAAATACATAACTTTTCTAATATAATTCCGATTGAAGTGATCAATAGCTTGTTGGAAAGAGCTTTTCGATATATACTTATAACGTTGATTTTTTTCTTTCCAAAAATGACTATTTCATAATGAAAAATAAGATTAAACGTTATAACTCATATCTGACCCTAATTTAGTTATTTATCAAATATATTTCATGATCATCTCAATCTAAATCCAATAAAAATAATAATAAATGTTGATGTGGCCCGATCACCACTATTCATTCATATTAAAAATATAGATTTGATGAATATCTCCTATTATCCTTCTTTTTTCATTCTTACCATTAATCTAAAAAATAATAATCATAAAAAATTAAGGATAAATTCGTAAATGAAAGTGTTACAAAAGAAACAAAATTAAAAACTTAAACACTACCGGTTAGTATATAGATAGAAGATAGATTTTTGTTTTATAGAGAATTAACTCTCGCAAATTTTTAATTGATTAAAATAATACATTTTTAAAGTTAAGCCCGAATCCAATCCAAATCCAGTCCGAACCCAACCCAACTTGAATCCGAACAAAACCCAATGGGTTGAGTTAGGGTTGAGTTTCTCCAACCTCAGGTTGGATTCGGGTTGACTTTCGACCCGACCTAATCTGCCCAAGTTGCACCCTTATTAGAAATAACAAATTACCAAAAATATTTGCTAAAATGTGAATTTTTAAAAGTACATATACAAAATTATTTGGTGGATGTGAATGATATTATTCAATTTATGTATAAATACAAAAAAAAACAAGAATTAAATTATTCCCAAATTTTTATAAAATTTCCTAACTTTTCAAATATAACTCAGATTGGGTGATCAATAGCTCGTTGGAAAGAGTTTTTTGATATATACTTATGACGGTTAAATAGATTTTTCCAGAAAATGATTATTTGAAGATGAAAAGTGAGATAAAATGACGTTGCACAATCACCATTCATTTATTATATTTTTAATATCATAAAAAAAAAATTTGTGAAAAAAATGTAGATATTTGCTATCCAATTCAATTACTTAATATTTGATTACAAACTTTGAAAGAGATAGGGGGGGGGGGGAGGGAGGGAGGATTAATAGGAAATAGAACCAACTAAAATAAAGATACATATATATGGACTACAGCGCCCTGGATAGAAGAGGCATCTAACCCGTCTGCTGTCTCCGCCAGCCCAAAGCTACGTTGCACCCACCCAGTCCCCACTCTCGATTACCAGCCTGCCCTTAGCTGCAATGCAACAATCCCAATCTCTCACTGCAGCTTGAAATGAATCCCAGATGTTTTCATGGTACGCTCTAATTCCTCGAAATATCATCTCATTTCGAGTCCTTCAAGTCATCCATGTGCCCGCTGATATTATAGATTGTGATTTCCTCGCCTCCCATCCGTTGCTCGCGCCTCTTTTCAGCTCCTTTCCCACCCTCCATAGCTCATATGTATTCCCTTTTGAATCATAAAATAAAATTAAAATAATAAATATTGATTTTGGATAATTAATATACTTTTAATAAATTTATTAGTGATAAATATGTAAAATTGTGTTACATACAAATTGAAAACACTTTCCAGATTTGAAAGATTTGTTAAAATCCTAGTTTGAAATAAATTTTGTAATCACAAAACTTAAAAAAAAAAACAATTGATAATAATATTTTATTTTATCTATTGTATTTTTATTATTCTAGAAAGATTAACAAATACATAGAATTTGATCGTTTCGTATTCTTAATCACCTGACTCGTAATATTCCTCACCATCAACATCGTCGCTGGAACTCTAGTTTTGTTTTTCTCCCTATATTAATAGTGATCAGTGCACGTGCTCGTGACTTGTGAGCAATGGCGCACACAAGGACAAATGACATTATGATATTTTCTTATTCATGTATTTCTTTTGTTGTCAGAATTGGACTGATTTCCAATACGAGCTTAAAATTTTGGACTTTGGGATTCCATCTTCATCAAACTGAACATAATTGGAATACTGGATACCAGACACTGGATACATTGAACTCAGATTTTTTTAACATGCACCAAGTGTACTTGGAATTTTCGTGCGGCCCCCTATTTGGACTATCAAGCTAGGCAACTAAACTTTACATTGTACATCTTTTTGGATCATTTTCATGTACATTGCACAACCATCTTCTCCAAATTAACTTCAAACACAATTTTAAACTTTGTCTTAAACTAATCCCAGCTGAGTAGTCTGAAGACTTGTTTACTGAGTTGCACAACCACCAAAATAAAGCATGAGCTAAGTACATTACATCTAACTATTTTGAGACATTTATAGTCACAAATGAAAAAGGTGATGCATTGTTTTATTGATGTGTGATTTTATGTATATTTTATTGACATGGTATGTGATTTTATGTATACCTTTGGGCTGTTTGGGTAGTAAAATAGGGGGAGAATATGAGAGAATATGAGGAAAATTAGTATAAACAACTGTTTGTTTGCAAAAAATAGCCGGATATAATTATGTCAGAATATGTGAGAATAAACTGATATTTGTATTTTAGTTTTTCTATGAAATTGTGTTATTTTACTCAATTTATTCTATTAGTATAAGAGGAGCTACATGTCAAATCACTGTCATCACCTATTATAAATCAATGGGCTCATAGGTCAATTTATTTTTTCATTTTTTATAAATTCTATCCATACTTTATTCACATTTTATCTAGTCAGCCAAACAACAAAAAAATTATTATTGAGTTTTTCAATGAGAATAATTAAAAACACAACTAAACAAAAAAATATTTATTTTATAATTATCTATTCCTGAAGCCATAAATTCTAGAATAACTTATGTTTCTATCTAAACGACACCTTAATATGCAGTGAAGGAACAGGGAAATTGTGACAGATATTATGCCACCTGGAGAGATCTACACAATCGGATGCAAATAAAGTAGAACTTAGAACACAAGATGTATTATGTTTCATACGAGAAATCTGATTATCACCATCACTGGGAAATGCATATGATCGCAAACAAAAAGTGAAAAAATGAAAAGATCGTGGAACATATGATATATGTATGTATTTTAATCTAAGCATGCATGCATCCAAGAGAAATTGAATAACTAGGATTCACAGAAAAAAATATTGAGGTTCATAATATACTAATATATATTTCTTCCCCCACCCTCTCTCACTATTTTGTCACGTAACTATAACTCAAGTACTCTAAATCATAAGTGTGGAACAACGGTTCAGGGCTCACTTGTTTAAGGGTAAGTATTGGATTCTAGTCTTAATGCTGACTTACTCATTTATTGATGGAAATTTAAAAGATTTTTTTTGTAGAACCAGAATAAGCATGCAGAGGTAGCATTTCCAGCTTGATCGTAAGATCAACCACTCTAAATCAGACACAATGTTAAGCAATTATAACAGTTAGATTAGGTTCACAACAAGTCTAGCCGAAAATATTGAAACTGTATGTAGTATGTACATGTGTGGAGTATTCAAACTCAATTTTCTTGATTTTCATATCAATCATTGTCCAATCATCAAAAGTTGAATGTGGTTAATATCAAATCGGATTTTACAATCGTTTATCGAATAAGCATTATCTTGTCGTTTTACTTTTCCTGTATTCCCGAAGAGCTTGTGCTCGACATAAAAGTGGATAGAAAGTTAGAATGCTTTGCAGTATCTTATTCTGCCTCAAAAAGAATAATTTGGATGGTCGCCATAATATTTGGTGGTCTTATTCATGGACAAATAGCATATTGAGCACTATGCTTGGAAGAAAAACCTATATATAGCTATGTAAATGATTCCCCTAGTCATTACACCTATATAAGTTGTCACTACAATTGGGTTGGGTTGGGTTGAGTAATTAATGGCATATGCTCAAGTTTGGTTCATTTAGTCAATGAACCCTAGAATTATGCTTGAGCTACCACCCTGTTCAAATAAAAGTTGGACCATAGAATATAACCCTAGAAATTTGGGTTCAATCTAATTTGAAGTTGATGATTTCATTCTAATGCATCTATTGAGTTTTAGTATGGTTGAAGAGAGAAAAATCGCATCTGAACTTGGGTTATAAATATCATTGATACTTTTCTGAGAAGGTACAGAAACAAACCACATTAATTATACCATTTTACCTGCAATAAGTATATCAGATTTTGAATGCTAATCAATGCAGAAATATAGAGGAAAAAAAGTTACATATTAAAAATTCTAGAATTTATACTGATATTCGAACAGCTATTCACAGCGTTTGGAGCAACATAACTTTTGTTCTGGAATGTCACCTTTTGTCAATTCGACCAAGAGTTTGACACTTCAACGGCTTTCATGATAACAGTCTCTATGATTCTAATTTCGGAGTTGGTGTTCAAATAAATTAGAGCCTCCCAGAGAAAAATTAGGCTCAATTTTTTGTTCGAAAGATCACACATGCAAGAAATTAAATTGTCTAATTTTCTCAATTTTGCCTAAAAAAAAGGTACTATTATACCCCGTTTGGGGTGAGTAGGGGTGGCAAAACGGCCGCGAGCCCGGCCCGGGCCCGGACCTTCCATAGGGCCGGGCTTGGGCCTTGGTAAAAAACCCAAAGCCCGGCCCAAGGCCCGGCCCGGAAAAGTCCGCCCGTAGGCCCGGGCCCGGCCCGGTCATGGGCATTAAAGTTTTTTAAAAACCCTCCCCAACGGATATTTTTTGAAACCCTCCCCAACGCTATATTGGTATCAAAATTTGAATTTCAAAATTCACAAAAACACTATAAATACCCCACAACTTTTCAAGTTTCAATCACTTATCTCTCATACTCTCAAACTCTCTGAAGTTGCTTTACGAAGTTCAAGTGGAATTTTGTGTTCTTTGCTAAATTATTTGATCATCACCCATAAGCTAATATTCAATCATTGTAATGTTCCATTAAAATATTTTTCTATGAATTTATAGTAACTATTCAATTAATGTTCAAAAATTTCTTGTTGTGAACTTATAATGTGCAATTATTGTGAAGTTATATCAATATTCAATTCAAATATTTTTATTGTTCAAAGTATTTTAAATTCAAGTTATTTAACTTTTTTATTTACTTTATTGTACGTTTTAATTTAACTAAAAAAATGAAAAAAAATATGTGGGCCACAAAGCCCGGCCCAAACCTTAAGCCCGGCCTGGCCCGGACTTGGCCCGTTCGTGGCCGGGCCTATGGGCGGGCTCGGGCCTTATTTTGAACTTTAGGCCCGGCCCTGGCCCGGGCCCGAAGCCCCTCAAGCCCGGTCAAAGCCTGCCCGAAAAAAGCCCGGCCCGGGCCCGGCCCATGGCCACCCCTAGGGGTGAGGAAAAACATGGGAATAGAGGGCAATAGTTAAAGAAAAAATATTTATTTTGATGGAATAAACCGATTAATTATGTATGGATAAGCTGAGAATAAACTCAATAACTATTCTATGGGTTGATAAAATTGCTTGTGATAGTTTATCAATACCAATATTCAATAAGCGGAATCAATTTGAAAGGGCCAGGAAGAAAGAGGGTGATTTTATGGACCTCTAAGCTACAAATGAAATGGGATTTTCATCAGATGGTTGGATGATTTTTTATTGATGCATATTGAATTTAGGATTGTTTTTGTTTTCTAACTAGATAATAATAATTAGTTAACAGTTTTGAAGTTTAACATTTAAAATTTGTGTATGAAGTTTGGCTAACATACCTAGCTAGGTTGAATGTACATGAGATCGATCCACATAGAATCACACTACCAAAAGTTATTGAATTGGAAAAAATGGTCCATAAATTATAAAATATATAAAAGTTATGTAGCTGGGCATGGTAGTCCTTATTGGTGCCAAAAGAAATTCCATTATCCATTATACCTTTCCAATTCAGTGTTCCAAGTTCCAACTGTGCATATGGTATTTGATTTCCCAAACGAAGCAGATAATAACAGTCCACTAGTGAACCAAAAAAGAGTGTACGAAGCACATGCCATTTGTCCATTTGTACCATCACTTTCCATGCATGCAAATGAATGCCATTTATAATGCAGCCCAATCCATTCATTTGTATTAGAAATCATATTCATGCAACATTAAAAAATGACCATTTCATGAACTATCATTATCAGTGCCACATATAAGTACCACAGAAAAGCTGTCCCAAGTGGGTTAGATAAGTATCTCTTTATGTTGTGATGAAACTTCATAGAAAAGCCAACATGTATGTGTCATGGCGAGGGAACCATAGATCTGGACACCATTTCATTCTCTTTTAAAATTCCTGCTGGGGATCCATATATTCCCTTTCTTTAACATTAATTTTCCACAACACTTTGTATTATGTGAAGCTTTAGCAGTTGAGGATTTTTTAATGTATATTATATGCTATTATCTTTTTTTTCTACAAAATCAGATTCAGATCGATAATATAATAGTTCCAAACATTTTTTTAAATTTCAGTTTTTTATTGTATTTTGATTTTCACAAATTAAAAGTCAACAAAACACAACTTATTATGGAAAAAAATAGATTGAATGTAACCTTTTTTGTGAAAGGAAAATGAAATATATGTCCAATCCTTTGAAGTAGATATTGTTATAAAAAATAAAATATATATTGAGATACACCAATATATATTTTTTATAGAAGAAATGAATTTTTTTTATTTTTATACACTATAATAAAACAATATACATTGTGATAGCGCAAATAAGCTGTATTATCGTATATAAACAGCTAAGAGATCATTTTTACATTGTAAAGTACATGCCCGTAAAACAAATTGGGTATATCAACATTCTTTATGAAAAGTTGACTTTTACAAATATTAGTTTGAGTTTAATTTTTTATGAAAAGTAGACCAAAAGCAGTTTTTATGAAGCTTTATTCACCATCAAGCTTAAATAAGCAAAGAAAAAAAAATGTATAGCGCGCACTTGGTACATGGAGTTGTTGAAAACACCAACTTTACAAGATGGAAAACAAGAATAGTAGATATATTAATCATTAATAGACATTTATTTGCCGTCACAGATGACTCAATGTATATCCCTTTATATATATAGCTAGGCAACTAGAGGACAGGATGGTGTTCCAACATTCACTAGTGGGATCTCCACTTCTTCCATCAATTCTGTTTGTTTAATTGCCCCTACTTGTTCATTTTTGTCTGTTATTGTTATTTGTTCTCTCTAGATTCCCATAATAGAGGCATAACCCATTTTGGCACAATAACAGGAAGGATGAGAATAAAAGCATTTCGTGCCTTCTGAAAAGTTGAAACAAGTATATGAGCAGATGATCATTTTTGGACATGATTTAACTTACATGCATGATGAGAATTTTTCCACTTGAAAGTTGTAGTTGTTAATTGATGAATCAACTACACCAAGTTTTCGGACCGATGGGAGTGTAGATATAACAACAAGAGCAGCATGAGCTGGTTTTACTGTGGTTAAATTGGAGGGTTCCAAGTATGTGGGGTTTGAAGTCTTGGATTGATGTGGTCCTCCCCCCTATGTGCAGAGGCTTTAGCTATTACAAGGGGACTTCAATTTGCTAGATCTCGTGGAGCACTGGTATGTAAATCCTCCATTGTTTAAGCAACTTCGACCTGGCCACCCTCAGTTACAAGACTGTTTAGAGCACTGGCATGCAAATCCTCCATTGGGTGAAAAATTTCATGTGTAAAGTCCCTCGGGACAATGTTAAAATGCCAGAAGCACTGGCACGGTGTGCCCGTGATACACAGTCAAGATCCTGACTGTACTGCAACATTTTGATAGCTTATAGATTGCCTCGCGGATTCCATAATTAGAAGGCTTGTACTGCAACATTTTGGTAGCCTTAAAAAAATGTATAGCATGGATACATGGTGCTTGGTTGGCAACAACCCCAAAAATAGTTTTTAACATTTGGGGTCACATCAAGTCAAATCACATCATTATTTAAAAGCTAAAAGCTGTTACTAAACAGGCCAACTTAAATACATCAACATTATTAGATTTTATCTCTATATATGACAAAATCCGAGAACCTCTTACAACTTAAATTAAACATTTTTTTATTTAGAGAACTTAAATTAAACATGCAAATCAAAATTTTCATATACTTTCTCTCAACTAGTTGGTTGACTCTTATCGGAAAAAAGAAACAATGATGTGATCACGTTCAATTGCATTAAATTTCCTATCACTAAAGAAAAGTTATAGAAAGGGTGCATGAGGTCATCTTCTTCAGGTTCCAGGAAATTTATCTTTATCAACAAGGCATTTTTAATTATTTGATGACAATAGCAGTCATTTACATCCACAGTTCAATTTTTTATGACCACTTTAGCATAAGTTCCTCTTTTCCTGTTAATTATTATTCCTCGAAAATGCAAAGTTTACTTCGTGGACCAGTGGTGTTTGTTTCACTCTCTTTTCAAGTGTTCAATTACAACGAAAATTCATTAGCATTATTTTTTTCTTCCTTGAGATAGTGTTTTTACACTGTCCCTAATATAGCATCGCATGCAGTTCTATATATATAACTCGCTAGTTATTTACACTGTAAGAGAAAATGGTATTTGTGATGACGGGTCCACCGTAAATAGTATTTGTGACGGTTTAACGGTGGTTTGGAAGGGGATGCGACAACTGTAAATAATTTGCTGCGGTTTGCAAATGAAGACTTTTTTGTGTAGTGTTAACGAGGTATATGTCGTGTTAGATCATTATTTTGAATATATATTTCATATTTTAAAATAAATCATTCTTTTGAAAAAAAAATGATGATCGAAAGGATATGATCAATTTTGATAAAAAAAAAGAGAGCAAGTACGATCTCATTGGCGGATAAGTACAGTGACATATGAATAAAAAAATGTTATAATATCACATGCATGTTAATTAAATATGATGGGTCCATACAAATAAGACTTCTATTAGACTCAGGTAGAGACTAATTAATTTTTTAATCTAATATTGACTTGATCTCATCTTGATTTTTATTTAAAACTTAGTCGGATGAGAGGAGTATACAACTAGAAGTTTTTTTTCCTTATCTAGACGGTCAGACAGTGTATATAGACTGCCACCGAAGTTGACTGCATGAAACTTTCTGATCTTGTAATTCTTGGACTCTACTGATCAACTGGTCTGCTTGAGAATTCCTCAACTTATGACAAGCAATTAATTACTGGAATCTGGAATATTGAGAATAGTTCGACGTATGGTTTCCAAGAATATGTCTAGGGAACTACGGAGGCGATGCTTAATTTCCTGAATGGACAGATCAACTATTAAGAAGGGTTTGATGATTTTGATATCAAGTTCCGTTTTGTACTATCTTTGGTGAGGCTGCAAGGTTGTTGAAGAAGTAAATATGTGCAATGTTCTATGTTTGGTTTACAAATAATTCTAAACACAACACAAAATTTATACTTGGTGTAAATTTTATAGCCACATCCGGAACTGTCCTTATAAATTAATAATATCAAACGATGTCTTCAACTGGATTTAATTTTGTTGTCACGTTTTGATTATGTAAATGTGATTAGACAATCCCAATAGTACCCCATGTAATATATATATATATATAACGAGATAAGGGTCTTCAATAGGCCGAGGCCCGAAAGCCCGGCCCGGCCCGTTTACAGGGCGGGCCGGGCTTGGGCCTGGTTCTGGGGCCTGGGCCCGGCCCGTAGGCCCGCCCGCGGGCCCAGCCCGTAGGCACGTGGAGGGTAATCCAATAAACTAGTAATGTGTAATTTTTATTTGAATTGTGATTGAGTTATACAAATTATTAATATTTATGTAGGTGTTAACCTAGTTAGGTATATGTAGTTATTCATTTTTGTAAGTAATTAATTCATTTAATATTTTTATTTTGAAAATTCAATAGATATAAATATTTTTTTCAACATTATACTTTAAATTTTGTGTTATTTTAATATTATATACAAATAAACAACGTAAAATAAAAAATAAAATGTTTTGAATTTGAGCCCGTGAGCCCGAACCCAGGCCCGACCCGGCTCGTGAGGCCCGTTCAGGCCCGGGCCCGTGGGCAGGGCTTGGACCCTGTTTTTTGGCCACAGGCCGGCCCGGCCCGGGCCCAAGCCCGCGGGCCTGGATTCTGTTTCAACGGGCCGGGCCGGCCTGGCCCGTTGCCGACCCCTATAATGAGATGGCCATTTGCAAGTATAGGTGGGAAAAAATGTGTCATGTGCAATAACTTGGGTGAATAAATTTAAAAATCTAATTGTCTGCCAGTAGTAAATGTTTATAGTTATGGCAGAATAAGTGAGCAGAAGTATTGGTATTCTAGCCCCCCTTTAAAATTGTGGTTATGAGTGTTAATACACACAGTCTGTTTTGCAACCCTATCTCAGTCATCTATTTAGTATACCACAATGTATGAAATTAAATTTTTGAGAAAAATCCATATAATCTATAAGCTGTAATTAACCTACACGAAATCCATATAACATCATGACTTTTCTTTAAATCCATATAACCCCATGAAAACACCCATGTAAATTCAAATAGTTTCCGGAGTTTAATTCCGTTGACAAATTAGGAATATTCTGTTTCGTTAACCCTTGCTGAAAACACAGTATACAAAAAAAATCTTACAACGTGTTAAAAATGTGAAAAATCATTTGTACATGCATGATTATTTTCCCCCTTTCAGATAGAGTTTTATAATATATTCGAAATGGTAAAATCTTCATTTATAAAAGGTTTTTCGCATTTTTAATACATTATAGGGGTTTTTGGGTATACTGTGTCTTTCGACGAGATTAATCAAATAGAATATTAACATAATATTTCTCATCTGTTAACCGAAGTTTCACTCATGGGCTATTTAGATTTACATAGGTATTTTCAGAGGGTCATATGAGTTTTAGGAAAAGTCTAAGGTTATGTGGATTTCGTGCTTATACGTATTTTTCCCTGATTTTTTCTCCTTTTTTCTCCCATTTTAGATAGTTGTAAAAGCTATTAAGTACCTATTTCCATTCTTGTATTTTTCTTATGTGAGACTAAATGTGTCACTTACATAATATCATATTATACAATGTTTAATAAAAATGCAGTTGATTTATTTCTTAACATGATAGGCAGGGTTAGAGTAAACATTAATAAATAATAAAATATTATTTTATTAGTGCACAAAATTTATTATTATTATTTGTATATCTAAATACATTTAGATTTAAATTGTAAAAAAATTGAAATTTTTTGTTACAAAATATTTTTTTAGATATTTTTAAACTTTATAAAATCTTTTGGAGCACTTATATGTATTTAACAATATAAAATATCATTATGTAAAACATTTATAAGATATATAAATAACAAAAAAAATTAAAAAATATCTTTAAAAAGTTATGAAAAATAAAAATCTTGTAAATTTAAGAATAAAATTTTGCCAATATTAACATTTTTTATAATATACTTAGAAAATTTAAAAACATAGAAAATTACTCTCAAATAAAAATAATTTCTTATATTAATATTATTTTTTAATTAGATGATATTGTGAAATGTTTAAATATGGTGATAGATTTTAAAAATTATAAGAGACATTGTCAATTACTCAATTGCATCATTTTAGGTTATGAAATTATTAAAGGAGATTTTTTTGGTAGAATTCTTAAAATAAGCCGTTTTTTTTTTTGGTATTTCTTATCTTTAAAAAACTTTTTTAGGTATTTTCCCTAAAAAGGAAATTTTAACATCAAAATAAACCGTAAAAAAGTTCTTATACGTAGTGTGAGAATACCAAGCCTCCAAGCCTGTTCCTTGAACTTGTGAAACTCATTAACCTAGGGGCAAAATGAATGAATCTTTGCACATATATAGTTTACAATTTAACCTAGGGGTAAAATGTAAACTCTTAGAAGGTTTACAACTTAACCTAGGGGCAAAATGAATGAATCTTTGCACACACACACACAATTCGAGAAAAAAATAATTTACCCAAAAAAAATTCATTAGACACTCTTGTGAAAATTACAATTTATGTATAAAATGAACGTCACTGTAGATATTTAATTAGAATATACATTTATTTTAAGAAAAATATATTTTGAAAAAATAAATTAGCATATATTTTTTTTTGTTATATATCCTTTTGGTCAACCGGTGTTCAATTTACCACATTGGATAAAATTCACATACGTTCTGCTAGGGAACCTCATCAAGAAAATCACAATTGGTGATACCAGAAGTTTTCTATATATTTATCAAATGCCTTCTACCCTTTAATAATTTAAGAGGTGAAACTGGGTTAATGGGGCTTGAAGCTAAAACTCAAAAGGTTGATAACATGATTTGCAAACTCGTGATCTTTCTTCAAAAAAAATCATGAGTTTATATGTTCGAATCCCAACGTTTATCTAAAAAAATAAATAAAGTACAAATAGAAAAAACTACAGCTTAATTAAAAGTTACAAATATATTTTTACAAAACAGTAATAAAATAAAAACTAGCTTATTCATAATCAGTGAAGAGATAGTTTCTCACAACTCAGTTGTAAACCCGGTTTTAAGAAAAAACCAACGCTTAACCCAATTTCCAAACAGCGTCCGAGTAGCAGGCATTTTTCATTAGCTACTGCTATGATGAAAGAGCTCCTGATCTGTTAGTCTAAAAAACAGTAAGCATTGATTGTGTTATTGACTCGAAATTCATTTTGAAACCATTCATAACAAAAAGATACTGTTCTATATATTTTTTGTACAAAGAATTGTCACTTTATATTAATGCTTTTCATGGAGCTCACACTGAGCCCGTTTTATAGCCATGTTATATTATATTTTGATAGTGTAAATTATATTATTATATATGCAGTAAAAAAAAATTATTTTTTATTTTAAAAAAATATTCGATTATATCTCAACAGATGTTTCATTTTATATAACAATATATACTTCAACGAAGAGTGTATAATTTTTTTTTAATAGTTTAAACTGTAAATTTGGGAGCAGGAGGGTTGGACATGTCATTTTCCAATTATCATCCCACACGTTAATTGTCATTTCCTAAAAAGAATAATTGTTGACTTTCTTTCGAAGTATACGAAGCGGGAACAAAACCGTGGGAAATTGACCCGGGCAGTTGTAAACTGTTTCTGGACAGCCTCAACTTTACTGTCTAAAAATATCACGGTCTTGTCAACACGTTTCAGCTGACCGAACCAACCCATGGGACGGGTTCGGTTAAGACCCAGGTAACAAACGGTCCTTGAGGTCTTCTTTTTTAATTAATCACAATTAATTAAATATTTATCAAAATATTAAAAAATGTATAAAACAAACTGAGATTCTCTAAATAATATTTTCAACAAATTTTTTCTGTTTTTATAATGAGGTTTTATAATTTTATTCAACAGAACGGCATGACGCATTCTTATTACGTTATTGTTTTGGTGTTTTTGTGTACCATACGCCAATAAAAATTTTGAAGTGCCACAACAATGTTTTGGATAACGTCTTGAACTGTAAAATTTGAATAATAATAATAATATGTGCAGGTGCGGATCTAGATTTACAGCCCCACCGAAAATCAAATAGTATCTCTATTTTCTTTTAATTTTTTAGTGTTTTTGAAAAAATACAACATTTTAACTAACCAAAATTAATAAAAAAATAAAAGAAAAAGGATTTCACTAGAAAATTTTATATACATTTAATTTAATAAATGAGTACTAGAAGGATGCGGTCATACCAGCACTAATGCATCAGATCTCATCAGAACTCTGAAATTAAATGTGTTTGGGCGTGTTGCATCTCCCAAATATCCTTTTTTTTGCATTTTCAAAAATAAATAAATAAGTACATACAATTATATATATTTTATTTTTTTTCAAAAATACATAATTCAGTAGATGAAATATATTATTTAAAAAATATATATATTAAGCCTAACATTTATCTTATATATATCATAACAAAAATTTTAATTTGCTTCGCTCATCTAAATCATCTCTTACGACTACCTCCAAAAACGTCCAATTCACATGACGCTATAACCGATTGTTTTCGTTTTGTTAAATATTAATTTTATATCACCTTTCCAATATATATTTAAATTTTTTATTATATTTTAAATAAATTGTCACGTAACTGGTTCGATCGAGTTAGATGACAAATAAAATTTTGAAAGCAATGCTTACTTTAATAATTTTATATTTAATAATGGAACAAGTCTCCGTATATGTTATATTTTATTTGAATAATAACAAACAAACATAAAGACAAGTAGAAACAGCCGAGAAACCGCACTGATGCGCTTCTCGGAAATTATACGTCCTATCCAACTGGGGCCCATCAATTCACTCGGTCCCTCATCTATATATAGAACCCGATCCCCTAATCGTTTTATCCACTCGTCAAGTTTTCCAATCACACGCTCAAACATCATCACCAAGAGCAGAGAGGAAGCTTATGAAGCTAGCTTATAATTAATCATCAGTATTTTGGTCTTACCATCACAAATAATATCAATTGATGTATGCAATGGAGGAAATGGTTCCATTGAGTCCTCCAAAGCAGAGACCCAACCAGCGTTACACAAACCAAGGGGTCGCCGAATCGTCGGGTACTACCATATCCTCAACTGGGCTTCTGGTCTTCTTTTTCTTTTATCATTTCCCCTTCTCTCATTGATGAATCAAATCGATTGAATTTTGAACAGATGCATCCCATACAGATTTAAAACGTCCTGCGAGAAAGGCGTTTCGGTCAACCAATTGGAGGTGCTTGTCATCAGTTCTCAAAATGGAGGTGCAATTCTCTTCCCAAAGGTAATCAATCATTCTCTAAATCATTTTTTTTTATACTGTGGCGTCTATTTTGGCTGTTTCAAGTCAACGAGTACTCGAGCATTGAAAGCGATAAAACCGTGTCGGTTTGAGTGTCCTTTAACACGGCTAAATAGTTGTTTTCATTGAACTTTTCGGGTCAACACAGAGATTCAACAAAACAAAAACTTTGTTTCTTCTTTGGCCAGCTATAGAGGTTTCAATGCATTCCACACACGGCTTTATTGAATTTTTTTTGTTTGTTTGTATTTGTACGGAAGCTGATCATTGTTTCACATTTAATTCGTTGTTCACAGGGTGGTTGGGAAGAGAGCGAGACCATGGAAGAGGCCGTTTGCAGAGAGGCTGAGGAAGAAGCGGGCATTCGCGGAAATATTGAGGTCTGTGGGTGGCTTTTAATGTTATATATATATGTGTATGTATGTATATGTGCTTCACTGTGTTTGAAGTTTATACTGAAGTGTTTTTTTTTTGTTATGGCTCTTGCAGGATAGGCTTGGGGAGTGGATATATGTTAGCAGAAGACACAAAGCAAATTATGAGGGGGTCATGTTCTCCTTCATTGTAAAAGAGGAGCTCAGTGATTGGCTTGAGTGCAGTCGCGAGCGTCGATGGGTGTGTATTCTTAA
Source organism: Acorus calamus (assembly GCA_030737845.1). NCBI lineage: Eukaryota > Viridiplantae > Streptophyta > Magnoliopsida > Acorales > Acoraceae > Acorus > Acorus calamus. Next base: position 4,327,163 of record CM060866.1, on the reverse strand, counting down.
CTCTTCGTCAAATAATGATAATTTTACGCTCAGTTCATTTAAACAGTCTATTTTCAATAAGATACATGAGAATGTATTTAAGACTGTTAAAAAGACTTTGAGTGTTTGTTCAACTGATTTAGATGGTTATTTATATTGATCTTGTATTGACATGGTGCATGTGGATTATATATATATATAGGTATCGGTGGAAGAAGTGAAGAAAGGTTGCCCACATATCTGGATGAAAGAAGCTTTGGATAAGTTGGTGGAAAAACTATTTGGCGGCGTTGAACACCGACCAGTTTCGGAGGTGGAGTGTAGAGTAGACTAAGGGCCCATTTGGCAGAGTGTTTTGGTTGCGGTGGAGTTGGTGGCAGCCAACGGACTTGACCGCGGTGACAAACAACATTTCCGTGTTCGCGTTGATTAGACAAAAAACATATGTGGTATATGTTTAGCTCCATTTTCCCTTGCGTTGCCCGCCTCCACAAAACACCACTTTGCCCACCACCGGGTTCCCCCGCCCCCGTATCCGCGCCCCAACTCAAACACAAACGGGCCCTAAATGGAGAAGAAGTTAGACATGAATTTTGTTTAACATGTTTTTAACATGTTCTTGACATTGTATATACTCACATGAAAAAGAGAAAAAAGGTGCTAATGGAGGAAAGGAAAAACAGTGAGATCGATGTAGAACCCAATTCCATTTATTCTTTGATTAATTGATATTCTTTTGGGCCCCTCTGTATGTGTGTATAGATGAATGGCTTACTTCATGCAGAATCTCAGTGAAATGCATTGTTCAGTGTGTACAATTTGGCAGGAACCGAATAATAAAACACCTTTATCACATCCTACCACCTTTTGTAGCTTCTTTTAAACCCAATATATATATATTTTTTTTATAGTGAACTTTGAATATTTTCATTTCAGAATTTCAAAAATAGATCATGTCCGTTAAAAGATATATTTTTAAGTTTAAATGTTTTTTTTAAATAAATGTTAAGACTTCAATCCATTACCCTTTGATTGAAAATTTTCTTTTCAACCAATGAGATACAAATTCAAGTGCCAAAAATCTTCTTTCCGATCCTCTTCTTGGAAGGTATATGATTGGATTGGTGAGTCCATTTGATGCTCTACTCAATCATTGGTATACCCGCCAACTCCAATGCTCAGATCGTACCACGAATATTATGTGCCAAGAATATATAGTCGAATGAATTCAAAATTAAATGCCTAAGGTATATTCTTTCTTTTAATTCAAATCTTAGATAGTGTTTAGATTCACATTCGAACTTTCTCTTGATAGGATATGTACTTTCTCTTTAGTGAGGGGACCTGAATTTGAATCTTGTGCAAAATAAAACTTTCACGGGAAAAAAAACAACTAAAATAAAATTACGAGACAATTCCATGGGATGAACTATTGACCCAGGTTGATTCTGGACTACAAATCTCATCAAAATAGTAAGGTTTTGATGTAACACAAGGATATGCGGGTTTTGTAAGTTGCTCCTCTTGTGCATATATTCTCCACCAATGATCTTATATATATGAGTCACCATCATTTGACATATGCAAATTCATCCTAACCCAATTCTAAGCCTATCATATGCTTTCACGGGATAAACCTACTCTCCTACAATTAGACAGTCACCTTATTAAAGCTCCAACAAAGATATCCAAATCTCTACACAAGGTAGGATATATAACCGAAACACAGATATGTTAACTAAGATTGAACAAGGGTAAGACATACCCATACTCCAACAGGACTTTCTAAGCTCCATCAAGATATCCTTAACCATAGTTTCAAAATGAAATACCAAACTAAACATTATAGATTAGCAAATTAAACATATTTTCATTAAGATAACCTAACAAAGGCTCCACGAATATAAGCTTAAAACTTAAACTCTACGTCTCCGATTGGATAGCAGAATTGAGTTATTATGGATAGATAACTATGCCAGTATAGATAACAAATCTACATGAATAAGAGATTTTCTGTTTGATTGTGTTTTTTTTTTCATTGGAAAACGTAAGAATAAAGATTGAGTTGTTTGGTTGATAAAAAATAAAATATAAATAAAGTGTAAAAAAATTGATTTGACATGTGAGCCATTTAATGTATAAGAGGTGTTGATAGATGATTTGATGTGATAAGATGTAAAAAGTTGATTTGACATGTGGGCCAATGAGAATAGATAAAGTGAGTATAGCTTATCTTAGGGGTTATTTAGAATTGTTATACTCTCTTATACTCGTTTAAACTGGCTTAGTAATACCAAGTTATACCCTGCAAACAAACAATCATTTTTCCTATCCATTCTTATACCACCCTTATACTACCCTTATACTTGCTTATTCCGTTTCCCAAACGGGGGCTACGTGTTAGCAAAGCTTAAGTTTGCATGACATCAGAACCTAAGCTCTGATAATATCTGTTACGCCTCCAAAAATTAATCCACATCATTATCAAGGAGAGTTTTTGGTGTGCTACCATAAACCTCAAGTTTTAGAGTTCCTATCATTTGTGCAAATATTCTCTATAACTCCTTTTATTGGGTCAGATTCGGGTGTAGACCCGACCTACTTACATGCCTAATCCCATCTATATAACCATCAATTTTGAATTTTAAGATTAGCGTCCAAACCAATTTCGAAATATCAATACTATATTTGAATTTATGATTAATGAATTTCAGATATAATTAATTCTCTTGGTGACTGTGCATTGATTACCAGATCGTCCAGACAGCCATATCCACATCCGGACAGTACGCACCAAAAATACAATTATATAGGTTGTTGCAGGTAAGGTTCAAATGAACCAATCAAGATGAGCACAAACCAAGTAGTGTATTAAGTTTTGAAAACACTATGGTTAATTAGTTTGTCAATGGTAAACATTTTCAAAAAATCTTAAAAACATTTTCAAAAAATATTTTGGTTTACTTATATAAAAGCCCTTTAAAGTAGGATATTAGTCATTCTATCATCTTAAATGAATGAAGTTTATTTTTTGGGTCAATTGCCCAAATACCCCTCCAGCCCAACCCCAATATTTTCTGTACCCCCAACTTTTGAAAATTTTTTTTGCCCCTGGTTGTACACAACTATTATTTTTCTACCCCCCACCTGCCACACCATTTTTAGCTTCCAATCCTACCCTTCTCTCTTTAATCTTCACCCAGCCCCACAAAATCCTCTTTGTTTCCCTGTTTTTGAAACCCTCGCATCAACATCTCCTGCGTCGATCTCCTCCACCCGGCGACGACCCGCAAGTCGAAAGCCGCTTCTTCTCCACCCGGTGAAGACCCCCATCGCCGAAAGCGTCGCTGAAACCCATCGTCGAAACCCTCGCCGAAACCCACCGATGTCTTCATTACCTATCTATTGTAAATACAAAGAGGATGAATACATGACATATGTTGGAGAAGATACTCAGCTTGGAAGTTTTGTTGGGGAGTTGTGTTCAAGATGGAAGTTGGATCCATCTAAAATGACGATGAAGTATTCTATTCCCGGCTGCGATAAAGAATTTGTGACATTGATAGATAATCGTGATATGAAGAAGATGGTTCAGCTGCACATTCGATTTGATGCCTGGCTAATACACCTCTTTGTTCAAAATTCCAATAGGTATGCATAATCATCTTCAGGATTATTGATTTATGTGAATTTTGCATGATCAGACATTTTAGTTAGTGCATAGAAACTGTAATTGAAAATGGACATGTGATGCATGTATGTCTGTTTATTCTATAAGTATCAGAAGAATACATGTGTGACATAGCTATAAACATTGATTTTGTAATGGACATTGATTCTGTGCATTTGATTCTGTAACGGTCTTTAATAATATTGTAACTGTAAACATTGATTCTGTAACTCAATAGATATTTTCTGTAATACTCTCAGACCTAAAGTTTGCCCCTTTAATGGCAATGGTCAAATGACGATGTTAATGAAAACGTTGTCGAAGAACCAAATGCCATGTCATTGGTGAATATCCAAAACACATAAGCTAATGAAGTTCATAGCCTAATGATTAGCATGTGGGGGACCTCATTACACAGCCTGATCAAATCTTTTATGATGTAGATCACTTTCGTCGTGACCTTCGTAACTTTTCTATTGCACACGGGTTTGACTTTCATGCCAATATCTTTCCGATTCCAAATCTTGGGATGCCAAGACCAGATTTGAATGATATTCTGATCAAGCTCCTACGATGAGGAAGCGAGTAGGAAGAAAGAAGAAGAGAAGAATTCCATCTAGAGGTGAGATTGACACATTGCCTTATAGGTGCTCTTACTGCCGACAGTTGGGTCACAATCGACAAACGTGCGAGAATCCAATGCCTAGCCAGATATCATTTGAATCTCAAGTATAACATTGGCATTTAAGAAGGTGCAGTCCAGTATTGTGTGTTTTTGCAGGATATTGTTTTGAATTATGTCTGCTGGTTAATTGGTTTTTGTAAGTCATCAGTATATCCTTAAACAACATATAATTTTTTATAAGTTCATCAGAATATCTTGTAACCAACATATGTTTTTTGTAAGTTTATCAAAATGACTTGTTCTAGGATATTTTACTGTAAGTGCGCATGTGGTTCTGTCCAATATCATAACTTACTTAACTAAGTTCTTGAAGCAATATTTTATTTTTAGCAATTTACACAAAGCAATATCTCAGTATTATATGTCATCTGTAACTGCTAACATTTTTTTTTAATAACTTGGATAACAAATACTTTAAATCCTGTAATAATATATGTAAGTTGCAGAACACAAATTTAAACTCCTGTAATGAAATTAGACATAGTAATTCATAACACTTAAATATACTATTTTGAAAACAGAATAACACATGAAAATATTTCAGCACAACAGTCACATGAAAACACTTGAATTATTCAATTGTTTGCACTCCTACTTTCAATTTCTGATTTGTCATCTTCCGATAACATATCATACCTTTCATACTCTCGGCTCACTTCAATGAATCCAGGCACACCAAATGCAACAGAAGCACTTTTATTTTGGGAATCTTCTTCAATATTGTACACACCTATACAAAGGAATTTATAGAAACATATAAAACATATACAGAAACAGATGAGGCGTTTACAGAAACATATGAGGAATATACATAAACGTATAAGGAATATACAGGAACACACAATGAATATACGGAAACACATAACGAAGTTACAGAAATATCTAATTACAAAAACCCGTTTTCATTAAGACCGTCATGTGACCCATTCCCGTGAAAGGGGCGAACTTCAGGTCTGGGAGTATTTACAGGAAATATATCATAAGTTACATAACCAATGTCTAAAGTTATGTATGCATCCTCTTTGTATTTACATATAGGAATTGAGTACTTCATCGTGATTTTCAGTGGATCCAACTTTCTTCTTGAACACAACTCCCCAAGAAAAATTTGACGCTCAGTATCTTCTTCAACATCTGTCATGTATGCATCCTCTTTGTATTTACAATGGATAGGTAGGGCAGACATTGAGTGGACAACAAGTGGGTTTCAGCAATGTGGGTTTTCGCTGAGGGGAGGGAAACGTCGCGAGGAAGAGAATGTCGCGGAAAAGAGGCTTTCGACGTTGCGGGTCATCGCCAGGTGGAGGAGATCATCGTGGGAGAGGTTCATTGAGGGTTTCAGAAACAAAAAGGGACCACTATGATTTTATTGGGCTGGGGGGGTGTTAAAGAGAGAAGGGTATTAGTGGAAGAGAAAAGTGATGTGGCATGGAAGGGGTAGAAAAAAAATGAGTGTGTACAACTAGGGGTGTAGAAAAAAATTTCAAAAAGGTGGGGGCACATAAAATATAGGGGGTTGGTTGTAGGGGTATTTGGGCAATTGACCCTTATTTTTTTCTATCTCAGGAGACTATACCCATCAAACACGTGGGCTTAAAAATGTACTTTGAATAATATAGGGATTGATAACTAATTTGTATAGTTTGAAGTAGCTTATGTTCTAGCCATGCTGTAAACTTGCATTGCGGCTAGCATCAACTTTGGAGTTTTTTTCTTCCCTTCTTTTCCTTTTACATCAATTGTTGATTTATAGAATGACATGCATCATATTCAATGATGTACCATAGAGTCCCCAGTGTCCATAGCACAACGGTTCAGAGTTTAGCGGTGTTACCGATAGGTCCTGGGTTCGAGTCTTGGCGCTGACTTACCCACCTGTTTGTTGGCGATTATTCGAAAGAATTTTCCGTGGGACCGGGGCAAATAGGCGGAGGTAGCTTTCCCAGCTCGACCGTAAGGTCAGCCACGGGGAGTCCCTTCGATATCAAAAAAAAAATAAAAAAAAAATAAAAAAAAATAATGTACCATAGAAATTGCAAGGAAAAGAAACAACAGAAAAGAAACTAGCTTTCACCAAAAAAAGAAAGAAACTAGCATCATCTATGGAGTTTTTTTTTTTCCTTCTTTTCCTTTCACATTTATTAATAATTTATAGAATGACTTGCATCACATATTCAATGTATTAATAGAACTTGCAAGGAAAAGAAACAAAAGAAAAAAACTCCTGAAACCCCTCTATCTGGTTGGTGGGTAAAAAAAGAAAAAGAAAAAGAAAAAGAAAAAGAAAAAGAAAAACAAAGAAAACTAAAAGCCAAGGCACTTTGTTATCCGTAGAAAACAACGCACCAACCTCAAAAGATGAGAAAAACAAGAACAAGAGTAGGTTAAGTATCCGTCTGTAGTTGCAGATGACATGATATACACAATCACTTCTCCTTCTTTGTGTAACTTTTAGACAACCATATAAGACCATTAATTCTATTCTACCGCACGTGGATTCTTTTTGACTGTTTTGCATGTTGTTCTAATGGTGTACTCTACTGTTAGTGGGATCTCCACTTCATCTCTCAATTCTCCTCGTATAAACAAATCGTTTCAAACTGTCTCATTGTGATCGTCTGGATGCCATTAACAGAGACCACAATAAACGAGAACAAACGCAGTTCATGCCTTCTCAAACAGTTGAACACGAAATAGTTGACCAAATAAGGCATGTATGTGAAACAAATAGGATATGGTTGGTGTTCATACTGCATATATATTCTCTTTAATTATCAAAAACTGAGATATGGAATGTGTCAATTTATGAAAAAAGTGGGCGTAGTTGAGAAGACCTGAATTGGGTGTCAAATAATATGTGATTTCTGAATAGCCAAAGCAATCCAAACTCTCTATTTTTAAACCCAAGAGGATCACGTATCCATGTATTATTCATTCAATAAACCAAATGCGTAGAGTTCCATGCAATGACGTGCGTTGTTTCAATTTATACGTGATGTAAGTTTTGCTTAATTAAATGCTACACGTAGGAAACCCATAAAGAAACGATTTATACAAACAATGCATCTCAATTAAAATCCAAACTCTTATAAAGAACCAAGATTATATTGGGTCCCTCTACAAAAAAAGGAAAGGTGTTCACACAAATACTGTCAAGAATGACGGTTTTTTTTTCAAAGCACGTGGCTTCACAAAAAAACCAGATATTTTCGAAGCATTGTAGAGTGTGTTATAATGTGACAATTTTACATTTGAGTTCTCCAAACCACGCTTATATATTGGTGTACTACTATACATGCGGGACTGATGGGCTATTCATATACCGTTGGCCTCGTGCTACGTTGTTCCTTGAGGGTCATTTATGATTGAGAATTCAATTTTATTTTTATAATAAGCCAATGATTGAGAATTCAATTTTTTTTTTATTGATAATAAGTCAAAATAGAGCACAAAAATTAAATATTAACAAAAATAACATTGAAGATCAAATATTTGCAAAAAGTAACACTCTAAGTATTTGCAAAAAGTAGCACTTGTCAACATTGATCTTTTTCCCCGTATATATATGACCCTTATTTTTTTTTTAGAAAAGAGGCGCCATGTCATGTATATATGGCGTTGTTTTCCGTTGAAATCGATTTCTCTTCTTTGATTAAATATAAATAGTTGAGATTTTTTATATTAAATTTTAATAGATAAGATTTTTTTTGAGAAAAGGGAAAATGATGGAAGATTGGTTTGTGATTATCCTGAGAAAATCATGGACTAAGTTGTTTTTGTTTAAAATATATCCGGGTGGACAAAAAAATCATAGAAGATTAAATCACGTAAGATTTTTAAGGGCGGGGCTTTTTACAAATTTAATTAAAAAAAATTAATCGATAAAGATAAAGAGAAACAAATCTTCATAATTTCTCTCTTCTCAACTGAATATATATTTTTTTAAAAAAAATATCAGCCATTAAAATTTAATTAAACAGTTCATAAAAAAAATATCAACTATTAATATTTTATCAAAGAATAAAAATTAAAGTGATCACAACTTAAAACAAAGGAGGCGCCATATATATATATATGGCGCCTCCAATGTTTTTTTTTTATAAAAAAAATAGTTTACCAAGTCCAATGCTACTTTTTGCTAATATTCATATAGGGGTGCTAATTTTGTAAATATTCATTCCAACGATGCTATTTATGCAAACTGCCATTTTTAAAAAAAATGTCACATGCATTTTTTTCGATTCCACTTTTAGTTTCTTAATTTTTAAAAAAATAATATACATCATCTAATCAGTTATATGTTTTTACAAAAAAAATTAAACATATAAACTAATAAAGTTCATTATTCCATTTATTGAATATGTAAAAAAAAATTCTAACAAGTCATATATCACTTTATAGTTTGTATATAATTATGCTAACGATGTATATACGACTAAAATTGAAGCTAAAAAATGTACTATGTGGAATAAAGCTCTTATTTTTAAAACATGAGGGATGAACGAAGTGGTATTTAAAGCTGAGGTGGCCCGATAAATTTAGAAAAATATGTTAATATACCGTATATTTTTTTCAACGTCAATTTCAATCCTATATATTTACCTTATTATAGTCATACACTTGTATATGTCTTATTAGAAAAAAAAATTACTTTTTATAAATAGTTTTATGCAATTCATAAAAGTATAATTTTTATTTTTCATAAAAACATTTAACTCATTTGATGATATATATATATATATATATATTTTAAATAAATTAAAACATGTGTAGTCTAGAAATCACATGCATACAAATTTAAGAAGGAAAAATTGAGCCTTGGTGGATTATCTTACTTATAAGTTCGAACTTGTCACCACAATGAAAACTTAATTTTTTTTATTTTTTAAAAATAATATACTGATTTATATATTTTATTTTTCATAATAATATGTATTTCATTAGATGACAATATATTTTATAATACTGAACTGCAGACAGACTGCACACATGACTGGATATATCTAGCCCTTTGTGCAGCCACATTTGTAGTGCATACTATTTTTCTTTTTGTAAAAATTATACACTCTTTCATTGAACTGCACACAATTAAATAAAATATAAATTGAGATACAATAGTGCTTTTTTTTAAAAAAAATTACTCGATAAATTATGCAAAAGTGTACAACGCTCATCATCTTGTTATGAGTGTTGCTACACTCAGTTTTTTTTCAGTCACTTTCACCAATCAAAACTCAGACTTCACATGTTTTTATTTTTTTTAAAATAATAAACATCATCTAATGAGATATATGTTTTGATAAAAAGTGCACATCGCTCCATTTCGAGTTGAATGAACCAATTTTTAGTAAGTGTAACAAATATTTAATGTGGTATATATAACATCTAATGAGATATATACTTCATTGGATTTCTAACGTGATATATAGGACTGTGTTTTGGACATAGAAAAAAACTTAGTGTAAGAGCACTCCTTTTGTTATACGATGTACAACTTAACAAGTGCACATCCCTTGATCTTGGGCCTTTCATTTAAGCCCAATCCACAAATCAGGAGGTAACTCGATCGGTACTAGGCGATTATAGTGGGATTAATCTTATCTAGATCTCATATTCTCATATAAATATATAATCAATGTATAAAAAAATCCATACAAAGACTCTCCTATTCATCTTAACTGATTTGAGTGGTCTGTAACATTGCCTGATATTCTCCAACTCATTTGTAGAAGCACAATAACATCATTCAACTTCTTTGATCGCGCACAGTGTCGGTATAAACTTAGTAAATTTCATGACTGACTTGACTCATTAAAAGAAGACTACAAAATGGATGATCAAGACTCATGAATCATTGATACACAATGCACCATGGCTGTCAATCGACTAGATATAGCTTATCTGCGCAAATGGTTTTAACTAACTTCAATGTCAGATAATTAATATGTTGGATCACCATCATGGACTATGGCCAGACATTCAGACAATCTTGATTTCTTCAACAAACTCAAATTATATACTCAAATTATATACACAGTTTTGATTGACAGCAGTTATGACTAGGGTGCCTATGGATCCTCTGTCGGCTAGACTACCCTAATCATGTCCTTCAAGGCTTCAACCAGCCCAATTCACACACAAAGTTTAAGTTTAGGCCTCGTTTAGATGTGCGGATGAGAATCATGGAGTTTAAACTCCGCATTCAAGAAGTATTGTGTTGGCCACGTCTGGAAACACAAAAAAGAAGATTGGAACAAGCCTTAATGGTTGGTGTGAATCAATGTCGATGCACAAGCTGAGAAAACCTGTTTGGATCCACAATGACGTTTCACCAAACTTTTCCATAGCAGAGTCTGCCCCACCGCATATCCAAACCTTAAATAATCTCGAATTTAACAACATGACGTTGATCATTGATGGTTGAAGCATTGTGTCAAGAAAAGGATAAACTAGTGAAAATTCCAAATCATGAATGAGAATGAAACACATGTTAGCAAAGAAGAACGGCTTCTTCCCTCTGCAAGAAGGAATCCATTTGACTGGCTTTGACACTAGCATTTACAGCTTCAAGGCTCTCCAACAATGCATAAATCTGGTCTGATTTTGGATGAGACACATCAGCCTTGTGGAAGGTATGCACCATGTCTCCAATCTCAATCCAACTAAATCCAGTTTTCTTCTTCAACCCTCTATCTCTTATCCTCGTCCTCAACCTTGCCACATCCCTCCACCTACCATTACCAGCATATATATCCAACATAACAACATGACATCCAGCTTCAGCACTAACATTTTCAGGGCTAACTATGTGTTCCTCCATCAGCATTGCAAGCTTCGAATTCGAATGTGTCCTACATGCGCTTAAAAAAGCCCCCCAAATATCTTCCATGGGCCTCGCAGGCATTCCCTGTATGATCTCATAAGCTTCTTCCAACCTACCCCCTCGTGCAAGCAAATCAACCACACAGGCATAGTGTTCATGGCAAGCGACAATTCCATACTCGATAACCATGGAACGGAATATCCGGTATCCTTCATCCACCTCCCCCGCGTGACTGCAAGCAGAGAGGACTGAAGTGAAGGTGATTTCATTCGGTCTAACGCCTGAATCACACATACTATCAAAGAGTCCTAGAGCATCTGCGCATCGTCCATGGATCGCGTGCCCAACAATGATGGAGTTCCACAACCCAGTGTCCTTCACTTCAATATGGGTGAACAATCTAAAAGCGGAATCCAGATTCCCACACTTGGCGTTCATGTCTACATGAGCACTCGCCATGAACAAATCAGAATCAAAACACATCCTGATTGAATAAGCGTGAGCCTCTTTGCCAGGTTTCAGAATCGCAGATTCTGAAAACGCGGGCAGGATCGAACACACGCATACATTTTCGGGGCGCACGCCTTCCAACTGCATCTGATGCAACATGTACAATATGTCTGACACAAGCCCCATACGAGCGAACCCCGCCATCAAAGTGGTCCAAGTCACAGACGTAGCTCTAACGCCCGCAGCTCTCATTTCCGCAAACAGAATCAACGCATCTTCGGAGTCCCACGATCTCAAACACCCATCAATCATAACCGTCCAAACAAAGGCATCTTTCACCGAAACCGCATCGAACACCTTCCGCGCATCGTCGGTCCGATCGCATTTCAAGTGGAGATCAATCAGACCAGCCACCAAATGCAAATCTGAGTGGAACCCATTCACCAAAACATGAAAATGGACGATCTTTCCACACAATAATTCTCTCATAGCGACACAAGACTTGATTGCGATGCTAAGCGTGATCAGGTCGGGCGGGACTAAATCGACGTACAACATGTTGGAGAACATTTGGAGTACGGTTTTGAATCTGCCCACATCAATGTAAGCCTTCAACATGTTGTTAAAGACATGAACAGTTCTCTTCGGCAAAGAATCGAATAGCTTGCGCGCTGTTGCGAGACCGGAGAGACGGGCGTAGGAGACTATGAGTCGACACGCTAACACAGATTTGGAGGAGAACCCATTGGTGGGACAAGGGAGTGGACCTTGTAGAGGTCGGAGTGGGTCTGCGGTTGATCGAGAGCTTTGAAGATTTGAAGGTACGTGGAGGATTCGGAGAGGGTGGAGTTTGAGCTCTGGGAGAAGTGTTTGGTGGTTTTTGGTCGCTGGTTCAAGCATGGGAGGAGGCGCAGTGCGGCTCTTTTCATGTCATGAGATCTCTTTTTGAGTTGTGGAGCCTTTTGGGATTTTTTTTTTTTTTTTTTTTTTTTTTTTTTATATGGGAGGGACTCCCGTGGCTGATTTTACGGTCGAGCTGGGAAAGCTACCTCCGTCTGTTTGCCCCGGTCTTACGGAAAATTCTTTCGAATAATTGCCAACAAACAGGTGGGTAAGTCAACACCAAGACTCGAACCCAAAACCTATCGGTAACATCGCTAAACCCAGGCCTTTTGAGAAGTTGGGGCCTTGCTTATAGTTTCTTTCCAAATTAGATGGGAAGCTTTTGGTATACACTCCAGTCTTTTACAGCATTGTTTTTGCATTATAATGTACTGCTCATAAATAATATGCGTTTGATTTGTACGAGTATGTACATCATTTGTATATAAAAAATTGTATTTTATTAATTAAATATATTTATAAAAGAAAAAATTCAAATAACTCCATGTCTGCTTGAAATCTATATAACCCCATGATTTTTTTCAAATCTTTATAACCTTCTGAAAACACTTATATAAAACTAAATTACTCTTGAGTTAAATTTCCATTCACAAATGACAGACGAGTTAAATCCAAATAGCTCTCTGATTTAACCTTTATTGAAAACACAGTATACTAAAACCCCTTACGATATATTAAAAATACAAAAAATCATCTAAAATTGATGATTTTATCCATTTAGATATATTATAAAATCCTATTCGGATGGTGAAATCATCATTTACATAAGATTTTATGCATTTTTAATACATTGTATGCGTTTTTTGACATATTATGTTTTCAGCTAAGGTTAACCAAATATAATATTTTTCATCTATCAACGTTATTTAAATTTACATAGGTGTTTTCATATAGTTGTATAAATTTCAAGAAAAATAAGTGAGTTTTATGGATTATATACCTTTTACAGGGGTTTACATGATTTTTTTCCAAAAAAAAGTGTTGGATACGATTAGTGTTGCAAAAAAATGTCTTTTGCTAACATATTGAGTTAACATAATTAATCTTTTTTTTGAACCCCAGATACAATATGCACCCATTTCGTTATTTTTTTATATGAATAATACACAATGAATCGTATGAACTTATTTATTAAAAAATATAAAAAAAATCTAATAATTTATTCATCTCGTACAATGATGTGCAGTGGCACGATGTATATATCATATTGAAGTTGTAAAAAATAGACAGTGTATAACAGCGCCCATCGAATATTGTCTAACGAAATAGCATACGATGGAATGAAATTATTATTCAGCAATGATAATTGTTTATTTCATTATTTAGCATACGATGGAATGACATTATTATTCAGCAATTATCCCTTCAAATCCATTTTTTTTCTTATTAGTCCCTACGTAATACATTTGAATATTTGAAGCTAATGGATAGTTAAAATTTCAAAATTATCATCCTCTAAATGAAAGAAACCCCAATAAAACCAATTTCAACATTTTTATAATCAGGATATTGATTTTCTGGTTCAACATATCATCAACTTCAAATCAATAATGGTGCAGTGACATAGTCAAGATTTTATAACAATAAGAGAAAATTTCAGATCCTCCATGAATGAGATTTTAAATATAAATAAATAAAAACTAAAATAATAGTAGATTCAATGTTAAATAAAAGTTTAAAACCATGCAAAATAAATTTTTTAGTGATGCATACAATTTTTTTAATGGCATCTAAATTTTTAAATTTTAAACACACTCAATTATCTAATTTAATATTTCACAATTCAACATCGAAAAAATCATTTAATTCAATAATGAAAAAATCCTCAAATTTTGTTTATGTAATCATTCTTCTTCTGCTTATGTAATCAATCATAATTAAACAACTAAGGTTATACGAGAATGCAATATCAGATTAAGTAAGCATATGCAATGCCGAATAATATTGAAATTGGCACAACACTCAACAATACAAATGTAGTTTTCATTTAGATATTTCACCAAACATTTTCTATCCAAGTTTCAAATATCAAAATATTTACAAAATCATACATACATTTGTCCAATGATTAATAAAAAAAAGTTTGAAGTTGGAGACTTCCAATAAAATATAAAAAAGAAAAAGATTAATAATTAAATAACATAGTTTGCAGAAACTTAAAAATAAAAATCACATTTCACAAGATAACAATGTATGGACGAACATTTGACGGAGAGACTAAAAATGAAATAAACGGTTGAAATTGATGACTTAAAAAGAAATATGAAGAATGAAAAGATTGATCCTTAAATAAATAAGTTTATATAGACTTAAAACTAAAAATCTCTTTTATTTTTTCCAACCTTGGTTAAATGCGAATGACCGTGACAAAAAACGTGCATAAATGTCTGGAAATTGTATTGAGATTGTCATGTCAAAAGCAACTAAAAATTACAAAGATCATTCTAGAAAAAAATCATCTTGACTCAGATTGATAAGTTTTCAAACCTAAGTTCTAGGTATTTTCTTTTTGAAAACTGATTCTTTTAAAATAAAATAAAGAAAACCTCTAGGAAGCTTTCTAATGTAGAAAAACACTGTTCACTTATGGATTCATGTCTTCATGTAACTTGCCTGAACATTCACAGGAAATCACGTTCATGGACTCAGGCGTTGTGAAGATAATGAACATTAAAACTGGTAAAATGATATGTCCAATCATATCTGCAACCCGTTCATAGACTTTAAAAAATACACACTCAGCTAATTGAAGTACATACTATTATAAAAAGTAAAATATATACTAAGATATGCGAGTTATTTTTTTCTTTAAAAAATAAAAAAAATAGTTACCATATTATACACAATGTATTATGCATTATCGCAGACTTGCAATGCAGAGGCAACTGGAGGACCATTCAGACAGGGTTGCAAAACATGCTAAGATAGCGTTTGGAAACTCATTTGTACATGTTTTTGTTTTTCTTAAAAGCAAAAAAGCCCAAACTGTTTCCAAATGTCCCTAGAAAAATAAGTGTGAAGAGGATGATTCTCTCTTCTCCCCGATTGGGCCGTATTCAAACTCAATCCAGTCTTAGTGAAGGTCGATCTGTGAAGAGATGACAATGAGAGTCCACGATTGATCGATTAATGAAACTTTATCTGGACTTAACCTGATGTAACTTCTCAGGCTGCCTACGTACCTTTATTAAAGGATCAAGTCACACGTAGTTCCTCTTTTGACGGGATCTCACACCGAAAGTGGTGTCGTCCTAAGAACCTTCGATGATCAAGTCAAATTTTCATTAAAATGGGATTTCAAGCTTGATCTAGGGTTTTTTGGGAGAGAAGAAGTGTCTCTTGTATAGAAGGGGTTACCCTTCTATTTATAGGCAAAGGTGGCGTGTCTGTTATGCTATGGAGGTGTGAGCATATCATGGGATGAAATCTTCCATGTGGCTCTTGGAATCAGTTGACATGTGTGAACTTGGGATCAGCTCATCATAACCAATTTCTGACAATTGGTTATAACTATTATGTCAGGGAATATTCCCTTGACATTTCTGTAATTTTGATGGTGTCCATATCATACACCTGTGAAATCCTCATTCCAGGTTGGGTCCCATGGTCTGACTGCTTCAGATCAGAGGAGGTCGGAATTCCATCCTCGAATAGCCAGATCTGGTCGAGCACCCGACCCGGGCACTGGTCTAACCTAAAATGAGGGCATGTTTATGAAACGGTGCATTGGGCCAAAGGTGATTTTGTCTTCAACAAGGATCTTCATGTCGAGTTGGGCTCATCAGCCTATATGAGCCTTGACACTAATGGGTCCATCTCTTATGACATCCTTATTCTATTATGGTTACTTTCTGTATTCTTATTCCTTATTCAGGTGAGACAAATTTTATCTCATACAATAATTTTAATTAAAAAATTACTTATGGTCTTTAATATAAAAAATATACTTTTTTAAAAATATAGAAAGTGAACTTACTAAGAATCGTTCAAAACCTCTTTTTTTTTCAGCGCGTTTTCAAACGCACCCAGAGTGATAAACGCTCTTCAACCAAAAGTCAATAAATATAGAAGAAGCAACCACATGGCATTGCTATTCAACATTTTTTTCAGCCGACTTGAATCCATTATCCATACTTTGACCACGTCTTCACAACAGCATTTTCTATCATTTCTCAACACCCATTTTTCCCTCACCATTGACAAAAGCCATTTCAGATTTTTCAGACATCCAGATTCAGCCTACTTTACCAAAGATAAATCTAGAAGCAGCCACGTAGTCATTCCAAAAGAACTGTCCAACGATCAGAGATTAAAGAAGACGTGTTAATTAGAGTCGTGTCTTAATTGTCTTTTGATAGTCAAAGCCACACAAACCCAACAAATAAGAAGAAAAAACATCTCCAACGACCAAACCACCTCTCAAGAGGTTATATATAAATGCACCAAGAGCTTTTGTTTGTTTGAGCCTTGTGTTCTTCTGTTGCAATGGAAAACCAGAACAACAAACACCTGCCCATCCACATCCAGGTGAAGAGGATCAAACAAGAGGACCAGAAGAGGATCGACGACTCGTTTCGGGTGCGTGCCCCACCTCTGTGTTTAAAGACGACCGATGTGGCCTTCCGAGAGCTCACGGGGCAGCTCTCCAGGTCTCCGTTGGGTCGGACGACCCGAGCCGTCTCGGTTGGAGACTAAAGTAGGACTAGATGTAGAGGAAGGTTTTCTGTGATTGGTTCTTTTTTGTTTCTCCTATTCTTGTCTCTCTCTATTGTCAGGAGCTTTTGTATATGTTAGTTGTGGTTTTTTATGACTGGTTGACTGTAGAAATTAGTGAGAGATGATTGGTTGATGTGTTTTATGCTTTTACAGCCAGATTTATATAGCATACATAGGATCCCTCCCCTCATAGTTGTGTAAAGCATAGATGTTATATTCTTCATAGTGATTTATGATCTTGTAAGTTTCAGCTTTATATGAAATTTTGTCTGGGATTTTACACTTCACAAATATATTAGCAAGAGATTGGTGGATCCATGTGAATTTTTGGGAACATTTTGGATTGGTTCTGTTCTCTTTCTTAAATTATCTTCTTCTTGATTCTCAATGATTTTGGTCACCCAATTTTTTACTTCGAAATCAGTGAATGAATTGGGTGGTGCACATATCAGCTGTTATTGAGCATCTGCAGATCTTCCTAATTATCAGTTTATGTAGAATTGTAGACCATCATATTCTTCATCTATATGTATTGAATTTTCTATTTATGAATCTACTACAATTATTTATATCTGATGTATATTAAACACAGAGAAGAACGCTTTCTTCCTAATGAAGAATGGCAGTCAAGTTTGTTCTAATCTGAACAGTAAGAAAAATTAACTCTTGCAGAAATGAAAATGGCTTATCAAAATAAGACTGAAAAAATAAACTTCCACCAAAGAAAATCAATATAAAAATTCACAACAAGCGTAAGCCAATGGAAACTTCACCTAAGTCAGCCAACAACCCAACCACAAGAAACTCTAACCTTGTGAAGCAGCTTTCTCTTTTGATAATTCTTTAATCCTTTTTGTGATCTCTTTCATGGCATCTATGATCATCAGTTTCTTTTGCATCCTGAATTGAATGGCCAGTTTTGCCGAAATGGATATATCTTCCTTTAAGAGGGATTCATCCTTGATCGTCTTTGTAGGGAACTGTTCCAGAGCAATTACACAAAGTGCAATCATTGTACGAAATGCTGTGACTTCAGTAGCCACACCTAGAGGAGCTTTGGATGATAATGACATCAATGTGTTTAAATCTTGCTTTTGTACACTATCCACATCGTTGGAGAGAAGCACTCTCAGAGTGGCTAACAAGCGACCGTCGATCAAATTCTGACCCCCTAAAGTGACCTGGAAAAAAATTGAAACAAGCAAAACATGAGACAAATCATGCACCTCTACGCATTCAGTTTTTCTTTTCTTCTTTTTTTATTTTAGGAAAGATGTGATGTTTCTCAAAATATTACTATTTTGATGAACATCCAAAAAGATGGAAGGCAAGATGTCTTTCAAATAAAAGATGAAAACAAATCCTAAGGGGCCAAAAAAAAATCACGTACGCCAACGTTGATAGATTATTCAACTGGTTTTATATCTAATTCATAATTAGAAGTTTCTCAGGTCCTACCCTCACTGGGGCTAAAACTCCAGAAATTACAAATGCCTAAATAGGAATATCACTTGATGTTATTAGAAATGCCTAGAAAATATCATATTCATCAAATAGAAACAGAGATGAACTCCTACTAAAAAGTGGAATACACCGAAGCCCATTTGAATAATTGTCTATTCATCCAAAACTGCTTTTGTGAAACAATAATTCATTTTGACCAACCACGTAGTGAAGTTTGTTTACTACCGTTCACATTTCATTTCCAGATTTACCGAAAGAATCATATTCCACTTGCTTGGATTCTAATTAGATATGGAGATGGAGTAAACACATATACCTTCTTCTCCAACAAACAAAACTCTTAACATTTACCTAGGTTCTCTCAAAATAATTATCTCACTGTCTCAGCCCTAATAACAATCTCTGGACCTTTAATGTTGATTGGTGAGAACGAGATTCAAAAGTTTATAAGATTACTTGAAAATATATTACAGAAATCTATTATACATCAAAGCATCTGTCTTAAACATGAAAAGTATAAACCTAACCTGTTTCAAGTTTACCATATAGACAACAAAAGAATTTATTTCACCATTGAGAAAAATGAAGCATAGGGAAGTTTCCAGATTTGGCCACATGGTTAAGAGAGGATTGAAGCATAACTATTCAATATCATATTTATGAGTTATATAGTATTTAGGCATCAAAGAGAAGTTCCATTTGAAAAGCCTTAGAGCACCCTCAGTAGTCTTAAAGAGCACTAAGCAGGTTAGTAGGCAAAACCTTTGCAAGAGCACCAGTTCCTTGTAAATTTAGCTGGGATAGAATCTGCAGCTGCCATTGGGCGGGTGAAGAGAAATTTGGGGATGAAACTCCGGCAGCCATACTGGCAGCATCAAGAAGAGCTCCATCGTACTTGAGTTCGATGAAGTCATGTGGGTTGGACGGAACCACAAACCCATAGTCAAGAAGAAAAAGATCATTATTCAGAGAACCATAATTCAGAAGGATTGGTGTATCTTGCTCAATCTGTGTTTCAGCTACAACCTGCACATGCAGAGGGGAAAAAAGGCTAAAGAGAGAATGCATTTTAATTTTTTAGATAAAATTACAGCCACTGTTGATTCACATATGATATAGAAAATGATGTAGAATTTTACGAAAAAAAAGTTGGACAATGACATCGGTTTGCAAAATGGTCTTCAAAATTTAAAAGAGGACAACATGAACTGTTTTTCCCATCATCAAATTAATATTTCTAAAGGCAATGGCTTCAAATGATTGGTTCCAAGTAACATCCGCATCCCCATCAATTGAGATGTGGACTAGTGAACATATTGATAAATTTGATAAGTAAAACTTCAACTGAAGTAGAATTAAAATAAATAAGAGAGGGCATAACTGGAGAAAAAAATGAAGTACAAAAATGCAAAAATGTTGAATAATGAAAGCACCAAGGCTTCAAAACAGAAACAGAAAACGAAAAATGTCAAAGTAGGGCATACCTATGAAGCATGAACACGGACACGGGACACGGTGACACAGCGACACGGACACAGCAATTTTTGAAAAAATAGGACACGGGTACTAAGACACGACAACAAATAAATTAATATAATAAATAAATATATATCATTATTTTATATAAACAACCACATTTCATTTAATTCACTATTTATAACTAATTGTATAAACTAATAAATCATTGTTTTTATAAATCATTGTTTTAAATAATAAACCACTGTTTTTATAAATCACTGTTTTAAACGAATAAACCATTGTTACTATAAATAATTGTTTTAAACTAATAAATCACAACCTTGAGAAAGAGATTTTGTTTAAATGAGTTGTTCTAGGCTGTTTTAATGGGTTGAATACTTATGAACTATGTTTGAGTCTTCCTTTTCTTTTCTTTTTTTTATTTTTTGGTTGAAACTGGCTGGGCCGTGTCCCAGCCGTGTCTAGCTGTGCCCCTCCAGACAAAATGAAAGCAAACACGGCTGGAGCTGTGTCCAACACGCGTCCGCGCCGTGTCCATGTCCATGTCCGTCACGGGTATGTGTCCGTATTTTGTAGCATCTAACCAACAACTGATGAATCAACCCCAATCAGATGTACCAAATGTATGTTACTTTACTCTTATTTAAAATCATCCATATTAAACAAAAGAATAAACAATAAAAGTAATAATATTTTAATAGAAAATACGTGCCTTTACCAACATCCTTGAATTGCCTGCATCTTGCTCCTGAACAATTCTAGCATTTGGATGGAAGCTGTGGTTGCACATGTCTATAAGAGGAAGCATCATTGGAATATCAGCTTGGGAGCCATTTGGAAGTATATTTCCATGCAGACGGAATGCTCGTGAGGAAACTGCTGACATGGCCCAGCCAAGAGAAGAAGCGTATATCTCCTGGCCTCCAAAAGGATGATCTTCCATTGCCACATCCGTAAGCATGTTTTCTATCTCTCTTTCAAAATCAAGAAGAAATCGACATCTTTTATTAACCTGGTGCACAGATTGTTTTACATCAGACTTTCAACACTGTAGTGTGCAATTGCACATGATAACATGCATACGAAGAATTAGTTCCCTTCCCGGATGATTCTAATACCTGATGAACAATAGGAGCATATTGCAGGTTTTTTATGTCTTCCCCAGAAAAGAAAATTGGCACGCTGAATGTTTCTGGCAAATTGCTGATATATGGCCACCAAAAGGATCCGACTCTCGCTCTTTCTTGAAGAAGCTTCAGTCCCAATTTCATCCCCCATAATTCCTCTGCGACATGCTCCCCACAAGTGTAATTTACTCCTTGCTTAAAATTCAGTTTAGCCTAAGTTACAAAATATTGGCCATCACTTTTACTGATACAGAGCATGACAAGGTTACGCCCAATCAATGGGCAACATAAGATGTAACATAAGAATGTTTTTTTATAATTGTTTAATTTGCATGGTTACAATGACACACTGGGTATAATATAGTGTTCAAAGAAATATTGTTTATGCAGCAATACTCCTTTGATTTGGAGTCTGTAAATTAAATCTTGGAATCTCTTGAAAGTACACAAACATGTAATGTGTTTTGTTCTCTGGAGGATAAGCATGTTTATAAGGCATTGTTAAATTTAGAATAATTTCCTTTCAGAAGCTCATTCTGACAAACCATAACACCGAGTTAGTTTTTTAATCTTTGTAAACTCAGGTCTTCGCAGGAATTTTAATCATAGACACGTAACATTGGACATAGCATCACACAAGGCATGACAGCAGTAATATAATGTAAATAACCATGTGTCCGTGTACCTCTGCTGAACACTTTACAGAGACCCCTATACAAAGTTTTTAACGTATCTCCAAATCCAGAACACAGAATCCTCGTTACATAGATGCTAAAAAGTTGAACTCTGAAATTTCTAGGGAAAAAAACACTATAGAAAACCATCCAACTCCAACCATTTTAACCAATTATAGAGAACCGGTTCTTATTTGTTTTACATATCTAAATATCATGGAGAACCATAATCCCACACAATAAACAAACTCAAATTGAGCTTCCCACATCTTATTTTCCCAATAAGAGCAACCTTGAACAATTTTTGTATGCCAAGCCCAACGAACCCAAAAAGATCAACACAAACTTTGATTACCCATTTCAAGCTTCCAAATTTCCCCATATTGCATAATTTTTTTATTGGTAAGTAATTTTTCTGGTCAAATATATCCTTATCAGTAAGTAACAAGACTAAACTCAGGTCCCCTCATGAAGGAGGGGTACCTCTACCATCCTACCAAATTTCCCCGCATTGCATATTAAACACCCCCCCCCCCCCCCCTCCCAACAAAAACAAAAGAAAAAAGCTTTTCTTCCCCTCCTACGAAGACACTCATTGAAGTTCTTAAGGTAAAAAAAAAAAAAAAAATTCAAAGAAGAACAACTCATACAGCAATAAAAAGGAATAAAACGCACCGGGAATCTGACGGGCCAGATTGGCCAGGACGGACTCGGGACCATCCCCGCCGTCCAAATCTTGAGGGGACCACCGGAGAGGGAGGCGGTCGGGGAGGGCGATGAGCTCGGACCCAGTGGGGATCCCCTCGGAGGCGACCAGGCCGAGGCCGTGAGTGACGTCATCACGGACCTTGATGGCTCGGTGGACGAACCCTCCCTCCCTCCTCACCCACCCTATCAGGTCCGGCGGGTAGGGGACTAGGCGCGGAGCAACGTTAGACGCGGAGCACGTTAAGCGACGCCGAGGGGTCAGGGAGGCGGCCATTGCAGACGTGTAAAATGTGGTGGTGGTGGAGGAGGAGGAGACGAAGAGATCTACAGCTGCGGTCCACATCTTCGAGGCTGCGGAGCTCACCATTTTGGAGAGGTAAGATGAGAGACTGGGGTTTGCTTCTCTCTTGTAGCCCCATTTGGATACATAATAACATTTATTATTGAATATTTATTTATCTGAATATAAATGAGTATAAATAAGGATAAAATGATTTTGTGTTTCATTATATTTTGAATTATTTTCGTTGGGAATATAAGAATAAATGTTTTGTTGTTTGGGTAAAATGTGAATAAAGTATGGATAAGGATTTATAAAAGGTAAAAAAGTAATTATAGTTGATTTGACAGGTGATTTATAAGAGGTAATGACAATTGATTTGACAGTGAACCCACTTATTCTTTGAGTAGAATAACCTATGATAAGTTTTATTCTAGGAATTTATTGGAATCTATATACCACTTTATACCAGTTTATTCTGACACACTTTATCTAGGTTTATCCGGGCTTTCCAAACGGCTTTAAAATTTTATCCGGAGTTTATTCGGTATCCAAACGGGGGCGTAGGGTCTAAAATGGAATATAAGATATTTTTGGGTAATTGACCTCACTAAACCGTATTAAAGATATATTTTTTTTTTAATAGAGGTCTTATGAGTTCCCAAACGCGATCACTTTTCCTTCTGCAGAAGAAGAAGTAACTCAGAAGTACTTCTCAGCAGTTGTCAAATGCACTTTTACTGTCTAAAAAATACAGTATCATATACTTTTATTGGATTTCATATTTTCACTTTTTTATAAAATTACATACAGTATTATAGAATTTTCTTTGATATATATATAATTTAAAAAAAATGAAAACATGAACGAACTGCGTTTAGTATGAAAAAGAGATTGACAGTAACATTTTTTAAAATAATTTTAACATTTTAGAGTTTTTTTTTCTTCTACACATCATATATTCATATGAATGCAGCATTTATTCAAAATTTCAAAATTATGATTTATCTACATAATAAATATAAACTACTTATAATACAAAAATTATATGAATTTTCAATATATGTCATATTCGTATATTTTTTTGGATTGATTACATTGATATTGGTATGAGCATATCACGTATTCGAATATTGGATAATTTTTGTTTTTTTCAAATACAAAATGGATACAAATATTTTCAAATAATTGATCTACTATCCATAATTCATAATACGAATTAATGAAGCAACGATCAGGATGTTGAGCCACCTACAGATCCACGATCATGATTCACGTCATATTTAACCAAGTATCATATAATGTTTGAAAAATGTGTTTGCACAACTCATGGAAACTCTGCTTCACATTGCATATTTCAAGAATATTACATCTGATAAAGCAGCACAGAATGTATATCATATTCCAGTCCTCAAAATGCATTGGAGTCTTCAGATCCATTTGAAGAGGACTCTTCGGATGTTAATCCTGACTCCTCATCGTCTGTGTCTGAAGCTGCTGTTCTGGCTGACATTCTACTCAATGCAGCTGTTTTACTTGCCCTCTGGGAGCGAGTGATTCCCAAGGCAGTTGTTCTTGTTACAGGAGCAGGTGTAGGTTCCTGATCATCATCATCCGAGGAAGATTCATGCCTTACTCTTCTTCTCCTAGGTGTGGCTGTCCTGGTTGTGCGCTGTGCAGGTGTTGGTGGCACTACTGTGGATATATCTGTGATGAGACCGCCTTCATATTCTATTCCGAGTTTCACTGGAAATCACAACATTAGCTGACCATCAAATTCATTCAATTTGTAGAAAGAAGCAATAAACATCTTAATAATGAATAATATACATGTTGCATGGCGTTGGAATCCATATAAGATAAAATAGCAAACTTAAACTTATTTGAAACACATCTGTAATATGGATTTGAGATGGTCTTAATAGACATGAAGAAAAGAAGGTTTACCAAAGATAGCATTTGCCTTGATCCTTTGAGAGTTCTTGGTCTGGGTGTTCATCTAGATCTCTGAGACGCACAGCCATCCTAGTCATTTCTTTGGAAAGTTCCCTGTCTACTGATACAAATCCAAAAATGCGTCCCAAGAGTCCTCTCATACACTTTATTGCCTTTTGATCCGAAGACCGAAATTTGATCAAGACAATTATTCTACACAGAGCCAATATATAAGCTTTCCCAGAAGCAGTTGTCTTCATTGGGCAGCTTGTCACCTTCAGGGAGAGAAAATATGAGGTTAGATGCAGTTTCAGCAGCCTGTAAATACAGTTCTCATTGACTAGTCTATGTATCATTCTTTGTGCAAGGCCCACCACATGCATATGCAGTTGCAATCAGGATCTAGACAGCTCCTTCAAAAAACGCACTGACCAGCTATATGGAAATAATGGCACTTGCAAGTCCTTGACTAAAAATTTAATGCCACTACAATATGGTATGGAAAACAATTTCTGCAATCGTCCAGTAATCTTTGCTATCTGTATAACTATGAGCTCCATTTATATAAATGATGATTCCAGACTGCCACTCTGCAAAGGATGCATAAATCTCAAAAGCAACCATTCTATCCAAGCTACGGTTTCACTCCACCTATAACCCTGGTATAACAAGATTGTAAGTTTTCATATAAAAAAATTTGTTGGTCATATGATTAATTATTTATCCTAAGAAACAACAGTTCTTTGGCGCACAATATCAGTAGGCAAGTAACTGGCCTATGTAAACATTCCTATGCTATATGTGATTGCAAACCAAATTCCATGTGACATAAAATTCTCACTCCTAGAGTTCTGCTTGCACAAAAATAAAAGGTCAAAATATTGTATTACTGGGAAACTTTACTCATCATGAAACTGTAAAAGACAGACAACACCAAAATGAATCTGAAACCTTAGAGCGATACCTCTGCTGCAATACGAATTGCAAGCCCCTCCTCTCCACAAACTATATCAATAGTTGGCTGCATTGACTCATTTATAATTTGTGGGGAGCTATGAGTGCTTGTATCTTCCGCAGGTTCCTTCGTGTAAAGAGGAGTTTGCATCATTTGCAGCAAATAACGAGACACTTGAACTGCACGTTTTCTCATATTAGAAACTACAGTAGAAGATCCTCCTGTATTTCCATAGATGCCTGGCCACATAGAACGGATGATGGGAATGAAAGCTTCAGAGATGCACTTCTGCACATTTGTTAACATACCCAATGTTATACTACAGCATTATAACCATTTGAAGGATCACTTCAAAACAAATAAGTCAAATCTTGTAACATGAACTACTTGCCTTGTGATTGCTTGAAACCGCAGGGTAATGATCAAAGAATACAGACAAGCATTGCTTTAACCTGCATATAAATGGGGATCATTTATTTGTCTGGTAGACAAAGTACAAAAACTACAAAAAGAAACAATCAAAAAATATTGCTAATTACCTTTGTAACTCATCCTTCTCTTCACAGAAATACAGGCTGATGAGCCTTCTTAACATTAATGTGTGCAAAGAAGCAGATATACAAGGATACTTCTCACTCAAAAGAAGAATTTTTGCAAACCCCTCTCCTAGAACAAATCGGATTGTTTCAGGTTCACTAGTGCAAAAGCATTCGTCCACATCATCTTTGTCAAACCCAGAGTATAATAGGTCAAGCAATGCAATGCCTGGATCATCATTTAAACCAGACAAATTTACTGTATCAAAATTCTTTTTATCATTGCATGAGGGGGGCAAATCGAGCCCCATGGCTCTGTCAACTTCTCCTGGCCCAAGCCACCAAGCAAGATCGATCAGCACCTTACAGGCCATGATACTGACTGGAGAGGGGCCATGGATGAAAGAAAGGCGCAACTGCTTCACCGCTTCCTCGCTTAGCTTTCTATCTCTCAATGCAAAGAGACCAAGGCATCTAGTAGCAGCCCTCCGCACATCCACATGAACATGCTTTGCCTGGAAGACAAAGAAGTTGAATGCTATTAAGAAATGATATGAGGACAAACAGGCAAACAGAAAGTCATGATGGTAGAAACACAAAAGATCTAGCTAGTGCTCACTCCTGGTATCAATAAAGAGTGAAGCAGTTCAGAAGTTTCCATGGCAGTTCCTTGCAAACTTCGAATTGATTTAACATTCTCTAAGAGAAGGCCAACCACAGCAAGGCAGTGCAACCACTGGATGGAATCCGCACATCTCTCTCTGCAAGGACGAGCAAGCTCCTCAATAACAGAGAAAACCATTCTCTCAAATTCTCCTCCAGAGGCATGCACTTTCCTTGCCAATTCTGACACGGCAGTAGCCCAATTCCTTTCACCTCCAAGATGGATGCCATCACCAATGATGAATTTAACCCCATCATTATCAACTTCCTCCTCAGGAGGCCTGTGAAATAGCTCCTGAACAAAAGAACCAGCAACCTTGCGATTTGTAGCATCAGAAAAGTCTAGCATGGTCCCAAGCAATAGAAGCTGCCTAGTTGCAAAGAGGTAATTGGATCCTGAAATTATAACAAGCAAAATTTGCCTGAAATGTTAGAAATGGTACTCAAAAAAAAGCTGACCTGCAACAAGATGAGCCTTGACCAATTCAACATAGTCAGAAATGGTAGCAGGGAGAATTCTCTCTAGCAGATCATTGTTAGCTGAAGCTTGTTTAGCATAGACCATTGCCTCAGCACCTGTTGCTCTTGCAGTATCAGATTCCTTGGCCTATGAGCAATAGCAGGTAAGAAAAACAAGAATATGTTAAGGTCAGAGAATATGAGCTATGTTATGATTGCTTGAAAATTAAGGTGCATTACCCCTGTTTATTTGGAATTGCAAAAGAGAACATAGATGTACCCAAAAATTGACTGAGATGGATAGGGAAGAGCTTTTTATCAAATAAAAAAAATTACCAGAATAAGGTTATATATAATATGAAGAAAAGTGTAAACTCATTGTAAAGATTATGCAGCACAACATCAAACCAAGCAAAAAAGAGAGCACAAAGATATTTCCAGTAGCAAATAATAGACTTTTGTCCTCTATGATTTCATGATATTTCAATGGCTAACATGTTTTACAAAAATGTACTTGAACAATGAAATATATAGGTGCATGATGTCACTCAAAGTTAAGTGTTGATATATAATTCCGTGACAGAAAATAAGCATGAAACAATGTGAAATGAAATTCTCTCAAACATACCTATGACTATGAAGCAGTGGTTGTTTATATGGTCATACATATTAAGTTTCAAATAATTTGTATCAACAAGAGAAGAAAAAAACTCAAGATTATCTACTAATTTTATTCAAACAAATCAGTAAATCATGTGTAAATGTAAATTGATATTTAAAACCAAGCAATTCATAAAAACGGTTCAGCATGTTACGAAACAGACAAACAGTAGAAAGAAATAATTGTTAAAAGTGATCTCATTGACATATCCAACAGGAATGAAGTAGAATGGAAATTAAGAATATCTTCAAGGGATATATATATATATAAACACCATAACAAACAGAATGTATAACTGAGATACATTAAACAACATATATAAACTTAGGTGTCTTTTAAGCTCGCACAATAATAATCTTTACTTCAAGTTTCCTATATAACTGGAGATATCAATGGTCTTACAGAAAAGAGGAACACTTTTTCATTAAACTATAAATCATGATAAAAATACAGCATAATCTATGTCTCACTTTCACTTCAATATGCAAGTGCCTGCATATGGTTCTCCAAAAGAGAGCTTCCTCTGCTTCCATTAGTCGAACTCCCAAAATGCTCTGTCCTGTAATGCAAACCAAAAAAAGGATCAGGAAAATATCACACAATAGGAATTCTTAGCTTTTCTATATCCCTTGTTTTAGTTTCAAATCCTAAACAGTCTCTTGATCATAGATATAGTTATTAGTGGATATAATTAAATATAAACAAAGACATAATATCTAAAGTGACCATCCTTTTACAATAAAATTTAAACAGCAGAATATCTAACCCTCTACATGATGTAACACCAGGTGGAGGACCGTCTGTCTTGTATTAATAAAAAGGAAGACATCAAAACAATCTGAAAAGTTTACTTCATAATTCTTAACACCATCTTGTCTATTTTAATCCCCCTGATAACTTTCATTTAAGCAACTTTATATAGGAATTTGCAACAAAGAATATTTTGCACAGGGATGACAGCAAATGTTGTTAAGTTGGATGAGTGAGGCAGGGAAGAAAGTACAAGCAAGAGGCGAAAGGAGAAAGAAAGCCAAGATTTCTCAATCTATTATATCAGCAGGGCATTGGACAATTTAAGTGACGCATACCAAGTGGTTTTCAAATGTTCAAACCCCATTTTAAGGATATCTGAGAGGCATGGTTTATAATAGATTAGTGCCAAGTACTGAGCGAGAGCAAGCAGTGTCAACTGTGAAGGAGAGAAAACTGATAGATTGATAGTTGATGAGTGATTCGGGGAGGCCACTTAGCAAACAGTAGCAAGATCTTCTGCTGTTGGCTTGCGGGTGTAGGGCTTTGGCCCGAAGCCTGACTCGGTCTCTTTCTTTTGTGTTGTCTGCTTTGGTTACATGCTCTGACACTGCTTTTCAGACTTCGTACTATGATTTTGTTTTAATATATCATGGTATATCGTCTACCGGTTCTCAAAAAAGAAAAAAAAATTGCACACTTTGGAGCATCCACATTATAAAAAAAATATTAATTGTTCAATAAACCACAACATGTCTTTTGTATAAAATGATTTGTTCGGACACAATTGGACCATTTGAAGGCCAAAGTAAAAAATGCTAAAATATTTTTAAAGTTTATGTCCGTAACAAATCTAGTTAGTATCATGCTCACCCTTATTTTTATGTATATCATCTTTCATCTTCATCTCTTTCTCATATTCCACTCATCTACCTCTTTTTTGTTGTCTTTCTTTCTTTATAAGTCTTCTATATATCTCCTTTTTGTAATCAGATCCTCTTCAAATCTAGCAAATCAAACTACAAAGACTCAAAACCCATGAACAGATAAACACAAGATTCAAAAGTGATCAAATAAAGATTTACCTAGATATAAAGTATAACTTGATAATAGAGATTTAAATCCACAACACAATGTGCAGTATTTTGTCACAAACAATGTGGCAATGCATATCCATATCAAACAGCAAATACTAATAATGAAACCCCAATGTTTTACTATTCCAATGATATTTAGAACTAGTGGAGTGTTTGTCACAGGAAAGCATGATTTAGTTTCATTGGCATATTATAAATACTTGATTCTAACCATGATGTTCCACAACTGAAATCATCCAATTCTTTCACCTAAAATCTAGCAGTATGCAAACTACAATAAATTACAACACATTTGTTCCTTGGAAGCCAAGACTTTTGAAGTGAGCAGCAGATATCAGCAGTTTACCGCATGTTCAAATAAGCTTACAGAACACTACAAAGCGTGGTAGATAAGGAAATGTGTGAACACTGATGTAAGACAGAAGACCTATTTGTCAAGAATAGAAGTTCTTCTTGATTGGAGCACATGAAAAGACAACATAAACATGAAAGACACATCTCATCCACATTATCATTATAGCTCATGATGGGGGAATAAATGAGTATATGGTAATCTAGCACATAAATATAATAAAGATGATCCAATTATTGGAAACACATCCAGAGCTTTGCTGACCTTCTTCTGTTTCATGCCTCAAGGATAAAAACAGCCTGATACCCTGATCATCCTGTACAGTTACTGAGCCATCTTGCAGAAGTGTCTCCATCACAGTCTCCCCAACTGACTCATATGTTTCCACATCAAGGAACTTGAGAAGAGCCACTGGATCTCCATTGCTATACTTGGAAAGCCACTCATCTTTCAGCATCTTCAGGCATTCTTTCCTCACAGGTGCAGATCTGTCTGTAAGCCCCCTCTTCAAAATGGTGGTTCTAACCTTGATGCTGGGAATTAAAGAAAACATTTGGAACTATTGAGAGTTGGATAATGCGCGTCAATAGCTCAAGCAATTCAAAGAACATCCTTGCAAAGTGTAATATGACGTTATATTATCCACATAATTATTTTTCATATCAGTATTAAGCATTCCTAGGAATAATAACTTGCGCTATGTTTTAAAAGGACAGCTTTCAATATCAGTACCTAAGACTCTGAAGAGGGTATTTGTTTGCCAAAACACAGTAAGCCGCCCGACGCACTGAGTCACTCACATCAAGAGTGCGTTCAACAATGACAGCTGAGGTGGTGTTTGCAGGAGGAATAGACAGGATTATCGTCTTACGGACCTCCTGCACATTATGATAAGCACATAAGCTTCAGGCACCAAAAAAGGAGAAAAAGAAAACGTGCACACACACACAACAAACAGTAAATTATACAGCAATTGGTTCCCGGGGCAATTGGCCCAATAAGAAATCAGCAATGCCACCAGCCTCCACATCAACAGCAAAGCGTGCAAGGGCTCGAACTGCAAAAGAACGAACAGAGGGAGCAATATCTTCCACACATCTCTTCATAGACCCTATCACATCGTCCCAAACTTCATCAGTGATTTCAGCATCATCCGGTAATCGCTTTATGATCTGTCAACATATAGAAACAATGATTCTAACTATCTTGTCTAATTTAAACTAACATTAGGAGAAAAGGCACACTACTTTCGAAGCATTCATACAAGTAAAAAAGATTATGTTTTTAAATTACCACTTTTATTTAAAGTTTTCCCAAATTTTTCTGAATTTTGATAAATTTTCAATCCAGCAGTATCCCATACTTGTGAGTTGTGGCTATGCTTACATCTCAAACAGTTTGGTAAACACATATAGACAAAACTAACCTTAAACATATACAACAAATACAACAAGCTAACATTGAGTTCCAAAAAAAAAGGAACACCACATTTTTTTCCCTATTTGCAATGCCAAATAGGAATATTTCTTTACATACAAACAGAAACACAGTAAATTTTACAATAGCTAGGTATTAAATATGGATAACCAATCACTAAATTTTGCACAAGTGCCCAATCTGATTTTGCACATACACAAATATCAAACTAATTATAAAAAAAAAAAAAAAAAAAAACTCATGTGATCCAAAATCTACAAAAAAGAAATTAAAATTGACAAAACCCTGGACTGGATGGATAAGACCCTCACCTCGGATACCATCTGACACGAACGAAACCTGGAGGTCTTATCGGCATCCTCGGCTGCTTCAAGGAGGAACCTCAGAAGTCCCTCCAAAAAGCCACCACCGTTGTGACGGGTGGCGGCAAAAGCTGCGACGAACTGGACCGTCCGTTCGGCGTAGTCAGTCCTTCTCGAGTACCGGAGGAGGGGATTTAGGGCTCTGGTGAAGGAGGGGAGGAAGTGAGCGTCAGGAGATGAGGATTGGACGGCAGATAGCTCCTTGATCTTGCGCTGATGGACGGCCAGGGAGAGGCGGCACTCGTCGAGGATTCCGCAGATCTTCCTCGCTAGGAGCTTCTCGTCCTCTTCTTTGTCTGCCATTGATGGAGATTTCTCTCACTCACTTGCTCACTTTGAAAACCTGAATGACTGGATCGATTGATATTAAAATGTTTCGATCGCGTTAGGTTTATGAAATGGGTTTGAAATGGTTTTGAAAATTCGGGCGGCAATTCCGCCGTCAATATTAACGGCACTGCTGTTATAGTGTGCACGGTTCTTCTAATCTGGTTTGGTAGCAATATATATAACAGAAATGATTAGTTGCGGTTGTGCGGTCGTGATCACGGGCCGTCCGATCACGGGTCCACCTTGTCGACGTCCGAAGCGATGTGATCACGGCAGCACCGACCGCACCTAATCACGTCCCATATAACAGTTATTTGTTGTGCTAATTATTATCGTTGGAAACATATTAACAAAAAAAATAATTGCTTGATAACATTTGGACAAAAAGTTATAAAATATATAAAAATAAAAATGTGAGTCCCTGATTTAAATCAGATTTAAATCAGATGATGTGAGTCGTTATTAAACCAATAAAATAAATTGGGTGGGCCTAATTTGTATCATTTTGCACTACATTGAGAATGACAGTAGTCTGTTTATTTATTTATTTATTTTGGGTGAATTGTTTAAATATCTATAGACTAATAATCTTTTTTCTTTTTTTTTTTAATCTTCTGAGCTCTTTTTTATTTTTTATTTACCCCTGCAGTTTTGTTTTTTTTTTTTACCCCTAACTAGTGTCACATTCATACTTTGATACTTAAACTACCTCCACTGTGTTTTTCACTTTACAGTTACATTATGTGCCGTTACATAATATGTTCAACTAATTACAGAAATTTTGTATCTATAGATATATCATTCTGTATGTGTGAACTTATCTTTTCAACGCCCATTCATGCAGGCTCGAGAGAATGATCAACTGTTTATCATGACTTGTTATATGCTTAAGTGCAAAAATGAAATAATTAGTGAAGTGAATGCATTTTTTCTTGTCCTCAACATTATTTACATTAGCACTTGGTGATCTTAGACTTTGTAGATGAATGTTTCGTGTCATGTAACTCGTTATCTCATGTTCATTATAATAAACATATGCTTGACTATGTAACATGGGTTAATAACAATTGATGTATCTATTTTAATGGCATTTTAAGAATGTATGTATAACTATTTTATGTACATTGAATGTACTTACAGATGATAATGACAAGACTTACGATTCATAAATTTATTATATCTATAACTGTTTTGTGTTTAACCATCTTTATGTATGTTGAACACTTTCAGTGGATAACTATTAAATATTTCAGTAATTATATGTATACTTTCTGTATGTATCACATTGTATTTCTATACTTTCTAACTTTGTTTGTAAGGGTATTGAAGGTATTATGAAAAGTCAGGGGCCAAAAAAAAAAAGACAACACTGTAGGGGTAAATAAAAAATAAAAAAAAAAGTTCAGGGGTAGAATAAAATTAAACTATTAGTCCAGGGGTATTTGAGCAATTCACCTTTTTTTTTCCTTTTTAACAAAGAAGAAGAAAGGCATCCAGCCTAGAGCATGTTTATTTTTTTTCAAAAAAATACTTCCAGTAGCAAAAAATAGACTTTCATCCACTGTGATTTCATGATATTTCAATAGCTAACATGTTTAAAAAAAATGTACTTGAACAATGAAATAAATAGGTGCATGATTTGCAGTCAAAGTTAAGTGTTTGATATATAATTCCGTGAGAGAACCTTCGCTTTGTACTTTGGTCCGGGTTAGATTCCTCTTTTCTAACAAGGATTTTGGCCATCGGGACCTTCGCTTTGTATTTTCTTTCTTTCTCTATGTCTTGCTCACCCTATTAGAATTGTACTTCAAAATTCAGAAATGAAATCGTAGAATAGTTATTTCTATCTTTTTCAAAAATAATTCCGTGACAGAAAATAAACACGAAACAATGTGAAATGAAATTCTCTCAAAAAAACATGTGAAGCAATTATTGTTTTCATGGTCATACATATTAAGTTTCAAATAATTTGTATTAACAAGAGAGCAAAAAAACTCTAAGATTATCTAATGATTTTATTCAAACAAATCAGTAATTCATGTTGTGGGAGGTGAAAATGTCCTCCTCCTTGGATGGGTCGGACTCGAAGACGGTCCGGGCTTGGTTTGAGTAGATCCGTGAAAAGACGACGATGAGGCTCTGCCGTGGAGGGATTGACGAGGTTTGTCTGGACTGAACCCGATGTAGATCAGGCTGCCTACGTACCCTTTTCAAGGGATCAAGCCACACGTAGTTCCTTTTTGGCGCGAACCTCCGACGATGAAGCCCAATCTCCATCAAAATGGGATTTAAAGCTTGGGTCTAGGGTTCTCTTTGTTTTGGGAAAGAAGAAGAAGTCTATCTCTCTCCCTCCCTCTCTCTGTCTGTCTCCCCCCCTTTTGTGAAGGGGATACCCTTCCATTTATAGTGGGAAGGGATGTGTCTATATCCATGGAGGTGTGAGCATATCATGGAATGGAATCTTCCACGTGGCTCCTGGATCGATCGACACGTGGGAGATACTTTTTGACAGTTCGTTATAGCCACTGTGTCAAAGAATATTTTCTCAGAATTCCTAATATCTCGCCGATGTGGACTTCGTGATTTTGGTTCAAGTCGGACAGGAGCTATGCCCCCATTCACCCAGGTCTGGTCGGGAGTCCGACCAGACTACTTATTAGCCCGACCTGGGATGGTGGTGTGTTATGATGAAAATGTGATGGGTCGGGGCGGTATAACATTTTAAACGGATCCTGAGGTATGACTGATTTTGGCTCCTACACATGTATAAACGTAAATTGAAGCAATTCATAAAAACGGTTTGGCATATTACGAACCAGTAGAAAGAAATCATTGTTAAAAGTGATCTCACTGTCATATAACAGGAATGAAGTAGAATGGAAATTAAGGCTATCTTCAAGGGATATATAAGTAAATAACAAACAGAAGAATGAGTGGGTGTCTTTTAAGCTCGTACAATAACAATCTTTACTTCAAGTTTCCTATATAATTGGAGATATCAATGGTCTTACAGAAAAGAGGCACACTTTTTCATTAAACTATAACTCATGATAAAAATTAAAAATACAGCATAATCAATGTCTCACTTTCACTTCAGTATGCAAGTGCCTGCATATGGTTCTCCAAAAGAGAGCTTCCTCTGCTTCCATTACTCGAACTCCCAAAACGCTTTGTCCGGTAACACAAACCAAAAGGAGGATCAAGAAAATATCACACAAGAATTCTTAGCTTTCATATGCCCCTAACTTTAGTTTCAAATCCTTAACACTCTCTGATTTGATCATAGATATAGTTATTTGTGAATATAATTGAATATAAACAAAGACATAATATCTAAAATGACTATCCTTTTACAATAAAATTTAAACAGCAGAATATCTAACTTTCTACACAATGTAAAATCAGGTGGAGGATAGTCTATCTAGTGTCTTGTATTAATAAAAAGGGGGAATTCAAAACTATCTGAAAAAGTTTACTCGGTAAGTCGCTGACCTTCTTCTGTTTCATGCCTCAAGGATAAAAACGGCCATTGAGCCATCTTGCAGAAGAATCTCTCCATCACAGTCTCCCCAACTGACTCATATGTTTCCACATCAAGGAACTTGAGAAGAGCCACTGGATCTCCATTGCTATACTTGGAAAGCCACTCATCTTTCCAGCATCTTCAGACATTATTTCCTCACAGGTGCAGATCTGTTTGTAAGCTCCCTCTTCAAAATGGTGGTTCTAACCTTGATGCTGGGAATTAAAGAAAACGTTTGGAACTATTGAGAGTTGGATAATGCGCATCAATAGCTCAAGCAATTCAAAGAACATCCTTGCAAATTGTAATATGACACTATATTATCCACATAATTGAAAGAAGGAATTTGTTTGCCAAAACACAGTAGGCCACCCAACGCACTGAGTAACTCACATCAAGAGTGCATTCAACAATGACAGGTGAGGTGGTGTTTGCAGGAGGAATAACCAGGATTATCATCTTAAGGACCCCCTGCACATTATGATAAGCACATAAGCTTTAGGCACCAAAAAAGGAAAAGAAAACACACACACATACAACAAACAGTAAATTATACAACATTTGGTTCCCGGGGCAACTGGTCCAATAAGAAATCAGCAATGCCACCAGCTTCCACATCTACGACAAAGTGTGCGAGGGTTCGAACTGCAAAAGAACGAACAGAGGGAGCAATATCTTCCACACATTTCTTTTCATTGACCCTATCACATCGTCCCAAACTTCATCAGTTACTTCAGCATCATCCAGCAATCGCTTTATGATCTGTCAATGTATAGAAACATTGGTTCTAACTATATTGTCTAATCTAAACTAACATTAGGGTGAAAAGCACACTACTTTCGAAGCATTCATACATGTAAAAAGATTGTGTTTTTTCATTACTATTTTTATTTGAAGTTTTCCCAAATTCTTCTGAATGTTGATAAATTTGCAATCCAGCAGTATCCCGTACTTGTGAGTTGTGGCTATGCTTACATCTCAAACAGTTTGGTAAACACATATAAATAAAAACTAACCTTAAACATATACAACAAATACTGCACGAGGCAATTTGTTTATTTTCTCTACAATATATACAAGAACTGGGACAGTATACTTAACTTCTTAACAATGTGATCCTATACTCTCTCTAGCACTATTCAAACCAATCTTTGGTTTATTTTGTAATCTCTTCCTGCTGAGGTTCTTAAGCCTCCTTTTGTACTCAATTTATGTACATCTTTACATTTTGTTTAGCTACATCAATACAATTTCTCAATTTACCCATAAAAAAAAACATATACAACAAATACAGCAAGCTAATATTGAGTTCTGAAAACAAAAGGAACACCACATTTTTTCCCTCTTTGCAATGCCAAACAGGAATCTTTCTTTACAAACAGAAACACAGTCAATTTTACATTAACTGAGTCTTAAGTATCGATAGCCAATCGCTAAGTTTTGCACAAGTACCCAATCTGATTTTGCACAAACACCATAAGCTATGGATAGAAAATTATAAAAATTATAAAAAATGATTTATCACTAAACCAATTAAATAAATTAGATGAAATAATACAATTTCAAGTGAGACATGTAATATCAATATCAGTTTATTTTTATTTTTTCTGACATAATTATACCCACTTATTCTTTCAAACTAAATCCACCTATTGCACTATCGTAGTATATGTTGCATTGTTGTGATGTATAGGTGATCGGAACCGCTTCAAAACCGACTCATTGTATCAGCGCCAAAGAGCCACCGCACCTGCTGCTGTGTAAGAAATCACAAGAACAAAACCAAACCCATCATTTCCTCTACCGATTCCTCCTCGACTTCCCGTCCAACCCCCTGATCAGCGAAGCATACGTATCGTAATCCGACACCATCCCCATCTCTGCACGCAACGCCTCGCGTTCCGCCCCATCCCTCCTCCTGGAATGCCCATCCAGCAGAATATTATACGTGACCTCATCGGGCTCCACCCCGACGTTGCGCATCGCGTTCAGCAGCATCTCCGCGTTCCTCATCTGCCCGCGCTTGCATAGCCCATTCATCATCCTGTTATACGTCCCCACCCCGGGCCTCCGCCCCGCCCTCTGCATCCCCTCCATCACCCCAAACCCTCCCCTCGTGTCCCCCGCCTCACACATCGCCTCGATCACGCCCGCGCACGTCGCCTCATCCGGCACGAGCCCCAACTCCCCCATCTCATCCAAAAGCGCCGCGGCATCCGAGGCACGCCCATCCCTGCTCACCCCGGTCACGATCGCCGTGTACGCCGCATCATCAAGCGCGACCCCCTCATCCGCCATCCGCGCCTTGACCCCAAGCGCAGAATCCACGTCCCCCGCTTTGCAGAACCCGTCGATCAACGTCGTGTACGTGAATTTGTCGGGCCTCAGTCTCCGCGTCCTCAGCTCCTCCACGACCGCGCTCGCGCCCTTCATGTCTCCCGCCTTGCAGAGTCCGTTGACGATCGCGTTGTACGCGATGAGGTCCAACTCCACCCCCCTCTTAAGCATGTGTTGATATATCTCCATCGCGCGTTCGATCCTCCCGTCTTTGCAGTGCCCGTCGATCAAAGCCGTGAAAGTGATCCCGTTCGGGACAAGCCCTTTCGAAACCATCTCTTCAAACATCTCGTTCGCGTCGACGAGACGACTCGCCTTGCAGAGGCCATTGATCAAGGAAGTGTAGGTGAAGACATCGGGGGGTACAACATCCGACATGCCACTCTTGACTTCGAACCCCGCCTCGAGATTCCCGCACCTGCAGTACCCGGAGATGAGGGTGTTGAAGCTGACAACGGACGGCCGAACGCCTCTCTTACGGATTTCATCGAACACCTCCCGCGCCTTGTCCATCCTCCCTTCTTTGCAGAACCGGTTCATCAAGACATTGAAAGCGAAGACATCGGGGGAGAGTCCGAAGTCGAGGACTTCCCTGTAAAAATCCCAGGCGGAGTCGGAGCCGATCAGACGGTGGGGGATGCGGGAGCACGAGACGGGCGGCGGGGGGAGCCCGTGACGCCGGGAGAGGCGGACGCACTGGACCGCGTCGTGGACGAATCCGAAAGTGAGGTAGGCGGAGGC
Source organism: Acorus calamus (assembly GCA_030737845.1). Lineage (NCBI taxonomy): Eukaryota > Viridiplantae > Streptophyta > Magnoliopsida > Acorales > Acoraceae > Acorus > Acorus calamus. Next base: position 4,288,067 of record CM060866.1, on the reverse strand, counting down.
GAGGAGGTCGACGGTGGTCGGGTCAGGGCGGCCGGCGGCGGAGGAGAGGGCGTCGAAGAGGGAGGGGGCGGAGTGGCGGCCCTTGCGGGAGACGAGGAAGGAGAGGAGGGAGAGGGAATGGTGGAAGTGGCGGTGGCGGATGAGGAGGATGGCCATGGCGGCGTAGGAAGAGAGGGGGAGGCGGTGGTGGGAGGAGAAGAAGTTGAAGAAGGTGAGGAGGGAGAGAGGGGGGAGGGAGTGGGGGTTGTGGGTGAGGAGGGAGGTGAGGGTGGAAGGGGTGATGGAGGGGAGGAGGTGTTTGAGGGAGGAGGAGAGGGGTTTTTGAGGGATGGAATTGATGGCGAGGGAGATGGCGTCGATGAGGGGTGCATCTTTGGTGGTGGTGGTGGTGGTGGGATTGGTGAAGTGGTTGTGAGGGGGATGGGAGGGGAAGCTGAGTTTCTGCTTCAGTGGCCGCATTTTGGCACTGTGTTTGTTTGATTTTAGAGGGAGGGAGTTTGATTTTGTCTAGTGAAAGGATATTTCATATTTGGTGGGTTTTAACCTTTAATTTGTTCATAATTATGCTTATGTGCCTCTTCTGCCTTTTGGTTAGTTCAATATACATACCTAGCTCATGAAGTATTGTTATGAAAAATAAATATATACATTGATAAGCTAGTGTATATATATATATATACGCGAGCGATTCAGTGCGGGAATGCGGGAAACGACGTCGATCGTTAGATCACGGGTCCATCGCATCCAACGGTCGAGATGAATCGCACCCGACCGTCCGATGCGATAGACCCGTGATCACTTCCCGCACGACCGCATTTCCGTACTGAATCGGCTCCCTATATATATATATATATATATATATATATATATATATATATATATATATATATATATATATATATATATGGTCGCGATTACGTGCGGTATGCGGTCGGTGCGGTTTACGACGTGGATTGTCCGATCGCGGGTCCATCGCATCCAACGGTCGACGTGAATCGCACCCGACCGTCCGATGCGATGGACCCGTGATCGACGGCCCGTGATCGCGCACCGCACCGACCGTAAACCGCACCTAATCGGCTCCCATATATATATATATATATATATATATATATATATATATATATATATATATATATTATTTTTTGCTAATAAATAAAATTTTTTAATGGAACACTATAGCAGCGGAGTATATTACACTGAAACATCATATATTATACTAATGAAGCACATAGGCGATTGGGGACAACCTCCAGAAGCTATAGATGAGATTGCAAATAGGAGTGGGTGAAGTTTGAATACAATTGCATTGATTCTCGGTTTGAATACTGAACACATATTTGAACTTCCGAGTTTTGGGGGAGGGGGAGGGGTGAGGAGGGGATATGGGCGGCCCTAACTATAGGCCGAGTAGGCAGTCAGCCTCAGCCTAGGGCCCCCTCTCTAAAGAGGGCCCCCAAATCAATGAAATTTTTTTTTATATGTTAAATTTTTTACATTAAAATTAATTTTTTATTTTCAAAACTTGAATATGTCTTCCTATTTATTTTAAATTTACAATTTTTTCATTGAAAATGTAATCCTTGTTGACATTTTTATGCAAAGTATTTTTTCTTATTTTAAAAAATCTCATTCATATCTTTTTTATATTTGTTATATTTTTAGTCTATCCCTAATTTATTTATAGAGATTTATTTATTTTCTATAGAGGAGATGATCTTACTTTTGTGATTTTTATTTCTTTTTAAAAGAAAAACTTGATGAATATTTTTTGTTACATTTTCTTTTTCAATTATTATTATTATTATTATTTTATTAATCTTGTTTTTTATTATTAATACGGTAAAAAAATACTCAATTTTTTTAATATATAAATATGTAGGGCCCATTTTATGAGTTAGCCTAAAGTCCCACCTAGATTTCCTCATCCCAAAGCCGGCCCATAATTCCCGGGCCCACGTCTAACCTGGTCCCAGGCCCGTGGGCTCGCAACGAACTCAGGCTGCCTGGATAAAACCTGGAATAATATATTTACTGATAAATGTTTGTACCATAAAGTAATATCACACAACAGGGGCGACTGCTCCATGTTCTAGTGCACAATTTTCATTTGTTTTTTTTTTTTTGTGTGTTAAGATAGCCACTGCAGCTACATTACATCAAAATCCTATTCCTGATATCCCTAAACCATTTAACAGAGGACAAGGATTCAAAGTGTGAACTAAGAATTCTACACATAAATGAATAAGAGTGAGCAGACTTGCAGAATTTGTGCATAGATATAGGTTGCTAAAGCCCACAGATGAAGCATGTTGAAGCCCCATTAACATAATACATTTCGCTTACATGGGTGGCCTGGAGAGCGTTGTTACACTCAACCTTTTATACTAGTCTTATATCTTATTAGCTACATGCACTCACTCTGAGGAGTACGGAGTACCATCCCTCAGCATGCCTCCCCTCTATTGACTTCCTCCAATTGATATTGTGCTTGAATTATTATTTGTTAGGATTCATACTGTCGTGGCTCACAACAATTTGTTGTTGCCAAATATTTTCTAAGCATGTAATCTAAGCATGTAACCAAACAATGCTTGGTATTGATGTTGCATCTTGTGTCATATAAGTAGTTTGTGGTCCCATACAGCTTGGCCAGCTAGGAGCGGACACCATCTTTTTAACAAGAGGCGACATATCAACTCTCGTTGGACGCGAGAAAAGTTGGAAATATTTGGTAAAGCACAATCTCAAGCTTCAAGTTGTGAGAGGAATTATCAAACTTCAAGCAATAAATTATGATAAAACACTATAGTTTGATGATCCCCTCTTCAAAATTCAGGTTTATTTATAGGCTTTTAAGATTTATGGGAGTAGATAATAAAGTTGGATCAAAATTTTCTTAAGCCAATATAGTTCATTTGCTTTGTTCATCTCAGTGTCTTTATAGTTAGAGATGTGTTCAAATTATAAACATATACAATCCTCTTCTAATAGACAGAAGACAGTGTGAGTCTAAATCATGAGACAGACCTCGATCGCTTCAACCCTATCCACCATCACAAATAATATATCTACATGTAAGCCTGAGAATTTTACTCCATTGTTCCATTTGATAAGCAAAATCACTTCATGGTTGGGGGGGGGGGGGGGTGTTGAACCGGTTGGCAGGTAGAAATGAAGTGAGACTAGTGCCATGATTTACATGTAATCACAAATCTTATATTCTATTATTCATTTCAAATATAATAATATGAAGTTATGAACCCATAATAATCATGTTAACAAACTTAAAAAATAATTGTATGCGTGGTTTATGTTATTATTAATTGGTTTCATGGCACCATTGTTATGCACGATTGTCACGCGTGGCAGCATTCACTATTTTTCTATGGGTTTTTTTTGTCAGCAAAAGCATTAATACTAGGCAATCAATCATGCATTCCTTCTCAGAAGAATGAGAGAAAAATATATATATATTAAGTTGGTTGAAATTGCCTGGCAATATCCCACCGTCGATTGAGTCAAAGCCTAAAACAAGTTGGCCAACACATTGCCAGCCCTTCTCTGAATGTTTTGAGTTCTTCAATTGTAGATTAAAAATTAAAGTAAATGAATAAATAAATAAATAGGATGTTGATACACCCAAAGTATTTTACAATCTCATCTGCAGCTTAAGATGCGTTTGATTATGTGATTACAAAATTGATATTCAATTTTAAAATTGATTATGTAAGAAGCTCACCTCCCTCCTCCAGTTTTTGAAAATCGCAGTTTTTAAACATTATTTGACCGAAATATATATGCAGAAAACTGCTACAGTAAAATTGTTTATTTAAAATTGGTCTCTAGTCACATTTGCACTCCTCTAGTGGAGTATATACTTTTCTAGTATAGTATACATTTCATTAGTACAGTGTATGAAATATTATTTAAAAAAAATATGTACTACCTTATTTCGATATATATTTCACATTTCATAATAGTGTGCACTTCATTAGATGGTGTTTATATTACGATAATAAAAAACAATGGTTAGGAGCTCAAGACAGACAAAAATAAAAATAAGTTTAAGACTCTTGAGGCTTGCATAACCCAAGGTCAACCTTCAAATAATCAATGAAAATCTACAAGACTACCACACAGTGGAACGACTTAATTAATTAATTAGTCAATTTGATTCATCCAGTCTGATGCTTCCCAAGTTCATTATAACGTTTTGTTGCTTTGATTGTTGTTTAATTGGGTAACTTAATAATTAAATTGGACAACATTAAATGTGTGATACATGTTCCAATGTTAGATTTTGGAATTCAACAAGAGAAGAGAAAAACAATCACACGAATGACACGAGACTGAGATTTGCGTTCGACAAAAGATTAACTCCGTCCATAAAACAGAAGGAAACTTTATTTTTCTTAATTACTTACTCTTTGGGAACTACATAGTAGTCTCACTTTTTTCTCTTATAGTTATATTCTAGTGTTAGTTGTAAATCATATATATCTCAGTGATACAAGAAAATCATTATTTGTAAAATACAATATAATATAAATCCATATACATGATAACACTGTCTCACATATTACAGAAATTACATAACTGATATTATATGTGCACTAAAAATTTTGATTAAAGTGTATGGTCGTAATTTTTTCATGTGCAGTTCTTTCTCAGGATAGACATCAACCCAATAATCAATTCGACATAATTAAGTATTTAGTTTTAAAATATTTCACGACAGTTTGTTGGCATAAAATTGTGCTCTTGCATTAATTATATTCAAAGAAAAAGTAGAATGAAGATTTTTAACATATGGTCATAAAGAGATTGAGTAACAATTTTTTTAAAATTAATTTGATTACCAAGATTAATCACAGGAGAACATGTCATCCCATCACTTTTTAATATGAATGTTATCACTTTACATTCGTCCATGTTAGCGCTGAGTAAAAAAATTGATCAAACTTTTTTTGCTAATAGATCATTTTCCATTATATTACTTTATCTCCCTCTTATGTATACGTATCGACTAACTGCATATGTGAAATAATTAAACATTGCAACCCATCAAAGAAGACAAAATAATATAATTGTTGCTATATTAATTGTATTCTCATCGGAGTCGCTATGGTTATCTCCACATTAAATCACGCAACAATTTTTCCACGTTGAACGAATTGTCAACCTCAGCTCCGTGGCTAGCTGTAGATCCAAGTATAATGGAAATGCTTGGAACTCTGAGGCCTTCAAAAGTCTACATCAAATTAGGTTTTACATTAGAAAACAAACCAGCCCCTCCCTTTCCAAATTGAATGCTTGAATGACCACAAATCTGAATGGCAATTTTTTTTTCACCTTTGTTTTCATTATTTGATCCCCTTATAAATAACATCTGACTAGTAGTAACCAAGCTAAAAAGAAAAAAAAACATCTGAAGAGTTTGTGCATGATCAAGATCATCTCAATATGAACCACCTCTTGACATATTGGTATTAGAGATACCCTTTTTTTCATCAAGGATCATGAGCTTGAGTACTGCTGAATTTTCTTTTCAGTTAAGCACTTAAGCTCACCGAAGATTTAATATAACATGGGGATATAAGCTTAAGGTTAATTAGAGTTTCAACCATTTCAACATCTCATATGTAGAGGGAAATTGTCGCGCCTTTCCTGAATGTAACATGTGTCCTTACAAATCGGGTTGACGAATAACTTAGCCCGACTCGAAAGATCATGACCGGATAACGATCACCCGAGGAGGATAGCTTGGAAGACTGACCCCTCACCTAAGGAGGACATCTCGGAAGACTGATCCTTCACTCGAGGAGGTCAGCTCCGGGATTGATCCTTTGCCACGGGTTCAGAACTTCTGTGGAGTTGCCACAGGGAAATCCTGTGAAACCCACTAAGATCCCGACGCGTGGATATTACCTCACGTGAGCATTTCGTGATTCGTTAACGGGCTATCGCCGTCTCTTCTAAGCCCACCGATCATCCACCGTCCATTGTGTGAGATTGCAATATGATTAATCGAATGATATTCGATACTTTCAAATGTTTTTAATGACTTTTCATTTTCTATTGTCTTGCTCCTGTTTAATTGGGATTTTTTTTGTTTTACTTTCAAATTATTTTATTTTATCATAAAAAATATTTAAAAATAACAATTGTGTCAATTTTATTTTTTAAAATAAAATGATAAATAAAATAAATTTCATAAATTGAAACAAACAAAGCTACCCACAACTAAATTGAATAAATTTCATATATAGAAATACTAGTCTTCCCCCACTGTGTAAACAAAAAAAAATATTTTAAAAAAATTGTCCATAATTAATACTCTAAATTACAGGAGATATGTTACAACAAAAAAATAAGTTATTTGTGCCTGTGATGAAAAATAAAATTTGTTATTTGTGCCTGTGATGAAAAATGACAAAAATAATAAAATATTGTTTGTGTTATCATGAAAAATGATAGAAAGTGACAAAAAAATAAAACATCTATCTATATACTAATCCGAAATGTTTTAGTTTTCAACTTTGTTTCTTGGTAACATTTTCATTACCGAATTTACCCTTAATTTTTTATAATTTTTATTTTTTGGATAAAGGATAAGAATGAATTTTTTTAAATAAATTTAAAGGATAGTGTGAGAGATTTACATAATCTATCTTATTGAATTTCACAAATCTTTAATTTAAAAAATAAATGTGTATAAATATACGGTTTTAATAATATGCATTTTAGATTGTGTTAAATGAGTTTTATTAATATTATTTGATATAATTTTTTTTAAAATATGTATAAAATATTATATGTCTTGTTAATATTATTTTTATTTTAATTCACATCGTTTCACTAAGAAAGACTAGTATTGTCTATTCAATAAATAAAAAAATAAAAGGAGATCTTACATAAATGTTTATTCATGTGTTTTTGTTGGTGTGTTGAGAAAATTTCACAGATTCTCTCACTTTTCCTCACTAATTCTCTACTTTAGAGTGAGGGAAATTTTTTCCCCAATCCTAATAAGACAAAATAGCAGAAGGAAAGTGAGGAAAATTTTTTTCCCCAAATCCTAATAAAACAAAATAGGAAAGGGAAAATGAGAATTTTTTTCCCTATATTGGTTTGGCACAAACAGTCAAACACCAGATTTTAAATTGTAAAAGAATATTTTTTAGATATAATTATTTAAAATGACGGGTAATTCCAATACATAGAAGATTTTTTTGATATTTTCCTTATCTCAAACTACATCTAATAAAAAAAATAAAATATTTGATGATATGACATGATCACCACCATTCATTTATATTAAAAGGATAGATTTTATGAAAATCTCACATTATCCTTTTTTTTTCATTCTTACCCTTGATAAAAAATATAATGATCATAAAAAATTAATAAAAAATTAAGGGTCAATACCGAAATGAGTGTGTTAAAAAAAACAAAGTTGAAAAACTTAAACATTTTCGATAGATTCCATGATTATCTTAATCTAAATCTAATAATAATAATAATAATAATAATAATAATAATAATAAATGATTATGACATGATCACCGCCATTTATTTATATTAAAAAAATAATTTGAAAGTAAAACAAAAAAAATCCCAATTAAATAGTAGCAAGACAGTAGAAAATGAAAAGTTGTTAAAAACATTTGAATGTACCGAATATCATTTGATTCATCACATGCAACGTCACGCGATGGACGGCGGATGATCGATGGGCTCGAAGAGACTGGACGTTAGCCCGTTAACGAGGCACAAAATACTCACGTGAAGCAATGTCCACGCGTCAGGATCCTAGTGGGTTTCACAGGGTTTCTCTGTGGCAACTCCACAGAAGTTCTGAACCCCTCTGCCACAGGCACAATGCTGAGGGCCCACTAAAGAGAAGAGGACAACTAGATTAATGATGACTCGAGGAGGATCAAGATCAGTCACTTGATTGAACTCCTTCTAAAAGCAAGACCTTCAAAGCATCTCTGAAACTGACCAATCAGACCTAGGTCCGAACTCAGTCCTAGCTATAGGAAGAGGGAACCATTAAGACCCTAGGATGAGGTCAGGATCACTCTACCCAGCTGAACTGGTAGCGGCACACTCTGGACTACCCGACAAACAGTCTACCACAACCCACTACAGTCACAATTCGTGCAAATGGGACGATGCCATGTGATCATGACATCATAACGAACCCACATTGTTATGCCTCATGGAATCTTCTATGTCAGAAGATATTCACAGAAGTAGAGGGACAATTGAGAAATGTGGTCACTCACTAGGCTCAAAAGGGGATGAAGAGGAAGGGAGAAGGGATCACACTTTTCAAGTAAGCATTTCTACTTGCCCACCATTTTTTTCTGAGAGACTTCTGGTTCTTCTCCATTGACTTGAGCGTCAGAGTCCCTTTAGCGAACACTACATCGGTGTCCAAGATTCTTTGGATGCAGGTTTATCATTGAGAGTACTCGGATCTATACCCAAAGGCGGAGCTCCGGCACCACCACTCTTATTGAGGGTATTCACCGCCTTCATCACATAAAGGGCATTTTACTATGTCATTGCTATCTAGCAATTTGGTTGCATGAACCATATATTAACAAGAAATTAAATTTGTTTCTTTTCTTTGTGTTTAGTTTCCATGCATGTTTCCAATCCTGGGCTGGTTCGACAATTGGAAAAGAATTTAAGGATAATTTATCTTAATTTTAAAAGATAAAAAATCCATTAATTTTGTCAACAAAATCAAGACATAAATTAAATTTTTGTGCTAATTGTTATTCTCTTTCTTAAGTGAAACAAAAAAATCATCATTTTCATTTTAAATTTAGAACGATTATCCACTTTTTATCTTAATTTTTTTTTATAGCAAATGGACAAGCTCTTATCCCTGCATTTATCTTTTTATCCCTAACATTAATTTATCCCTTGTCAATTACTAGCCGGGTCTTTGTTTTGTCATTGGTGAACTTTGGCCTAGTTTGACATGGGGATAAATGGTTGAGATAAAAAAAAAAATTGGGTTAAATCAATTATTATTCCATATGGCATAAAAAAATGGGGATAAAGCATAGATAATTATCCCCATTTTGAGATAAAAAATGAGGATAGTTTATTATGAATAGAAGGTGGAACAGACTTTGTCTTAATTTTTTTATCTCTATTTTATAAAATTGGGATAACATTTATTACTGCCCTTCAAAAAAAAAATGTGTTCCACCAAATAATATTAATGCATCATTAATAGGAAGTGCATATTTGATATTTTTATAAAAAAATTTAAAGTTATCTCATATTTGATCCAAATACAAGATTGATGATAAGAACACAAAAAATGAAGATAATAAAAAGCATTATCAAATGAAAATCTGGATAAAAATAGTAATTTTTTATCCCCATAAATTAGGCTAACTTATCCTAAAAATTTATCATTTTATCAAACTAGGCCTCTGAGTTTAGTAATACATTGTGGCGAGGATTTGCTAAGATTTATGTGACACATGAACTGTTTGTTCTTCAACTTGTGTCCTTGAGAATTCAAACTAGTATTTGATATATTATCTTAGTTATTAATTTGACAAGGATTGTCATAACTCGTCAAATAGTGCTTTATATATATCATCTAAGTTTTAGCATTAAGTAATAAAATAGCAAGGTCAAATGTATACTTCTTGATTGTACACACACACATTCTGCCTGATCTATTTTTTTGGGTGAGCAAATTCTGTAATCTTCTCTCAATCTTTGTTTGCTTCTTTGTAATATGAGTAATTAAGAATCTAGTACAGACAGGCCATGTGAAGCCAACACCAATCTCGCTCTCCCTAATAAATAAAATTCACCACTCATTTGAGAAAACAAGACCAGATAAAAGTCAACTTGCTCCATGTCAACTCCCCCTCCCTCCCTCATTCCATCACTTATAACATCCCCTCCTTAGCACTCCATTCACAGAGAGAGAGAGAGTGAGAGAGAGAAACACAGAGGGGCCTCAAAAAATGGGTCGTGTTGAAGAAGACTCTTCATCAACATACGATTACCCGGCGCCGGAATCTGACCCACAACAATACCCACAAGAGTCGTCCATCCCCACATACGCCACCCCAACCCTCGAACAACCTCCGCCGGCGGAATCTGACCCACAACCACCACATTACACTCAATTCGAAGAACCAGTGCCGCCTCCTCCTCCTCAACCCAACTATGCAACCCCACCCCAACAACAACAACCATTCCAACAACAACAACAGCCATACCCACCACCCCAAAATCCCCAACCCTACCCACCACCTCAGCCAGTGCAGTTCCCACCCCAGCAGAAGAACTTCAACACTACTACTACTACTACAGCCAACCCGCAACAGCAGTACTACCCCCCACAGTCGCCCTACCAAGGGCAGCAGAACTTCAACAAAGCCCAGCAGTACCCCCCTCAGTCGCCCTACCAAGGCCAGAAGTACCCCCCTCAACAGTACAATCAGCAGAACGGGCAGCAACAGTTCGCACCGATGCCCGCCAATGGCATCCCCATGCAGGCTCCGCCGATGAGTCAGGTTCCGGTGGCTTTGGCCAATGTGGGCACACAACCTTGGACGACCGGGCTTCTTGACTTCATGGAAGATCCCGGAAACGGTCAGTATATTCTGAGCGCGAAAAAAAGAAGAAGAAGATGGGTGTTTTGGATGTGTTGTTTAAACTCTAGAATTTTTTTAGTCCCGTTTTTCAAACTCAAATTTTAAAAATAATTGTTTTGTTAGTTTTTTAATATAATCATTTTTTGCCTGAAAAAACATCGGGGTTTGGGGTTGGGGTTGAAAAGTTGGCATCCAGTAGTTTTCTATTTTTCAAACGTAGAATATACCGCCAACTCTCTACCCCAGCTGGCCGATTAGTGTCGCCCTGCCTTGTATTGTTTTTTTTTTCTTCCTTCTCTCTATTCCTCTTCATTTTTTTTACAATGAAAGTGATATGGTAGCAGATTTTACCTTTTAGAAAAAAAGAAAAAAAAAGAATCCACCAAACACAGATCCAAATGAGGTCTACGGCTGTGTTTGGAAATTGGTTATTTTTGGGTTTGCAATAAGCTAAATTCCTCAAACTCATTTTTTTTTAAAAAAACTGACAGTTATTTTGTAAATAAAAAAAACCACAAAACTTGATTTTCATAATCAGAGGAAAGTCAACTTTCTGCGAACCTAATTTTAAACCCATCTTTTTGAAAAAGCTAAAACTTAAATGTGTTTCCAAACAGGGCTTGAAGCATGTGAGACGGTATATGCCACGGTTAATACATTATATATGTAGTATATACTCAAAGTGTTGTTATACACACACACAGTGACACAAACACACTGAAAGGTTGGTATATATTTTACAGTCGTCTCACGTAACAAATGGCCTAATGTAACCTTTCCCTCATCTTCCAACCCACATTGCATTGCACACATCAAGAACAAAATCCATGATACTGAATTGCTATTGCCAATTTTTTCCCAAGCAGCTCTCACAACATTCTTCTTCCCCTGCATTACGTTTGGCCAGATCGCGGAGGTCATCGATAATGGACACACAAGTAAGTTAATTAAGATGATGATTCCAACAAGTGACCAATTAAGAAAACTTGAAAAATCTAAAATTTGATTACTATTATTACTCTATGTATGAATTGAAGGTTGTGGTACGAGTGGGATAATGTATGCGGGGATCTTAGTGTTGATAGCGATGCCGTGCTTGTTGTCGTGCGGGTACCGGTCGAGGCTGAGAGTGAAGTATGGGCTGATAGAGAGCCCCGCCGATGACTGGATGGTGCACTTCCTCTGCGAGTACTGCGCCCTCTGCCAGGAGTACAGGGAGCTCAAGAACCGTGATCTTGATCCCTCTTTAGGTATATACCTCGTTAAATTTTAAAAAAAATATATATTTTATTTTATCAAAATGTATACTATTTTTAAAAAAACATAAACACGTAAAATGAATTGACTCTAAAATTTTTCATATATCATATTTTCCATATCAAAACGATGTACTTGTAATTGGAAAATTGGATTAGTAAGTGCAATTTTTAAAAATAACCATGCTTTTATTTTTAAAAGGGAGGCGGCCTTTACCACTTGGGCAAAACATTCTTTTTATTGTGTTAAAATTGAGATATTATTCAAAAATTAAATTTATCTTAATATTTTCCATTGAAATTGAAATATAATTCAAATTTTAAAATTTACTTCAATGTGACGCTATTAATCATTTAAGTGAATTTTAAAATACCATATAACTAAAAATTTAAAATTTAAATCTTATATGTTAAGATTCAGATTAAATTCAAAATGATCTTTTCCACTAATATTGAAATATAATTAAAATTTATAATTTATTTCAATCTTATTTGATTTTATTTGAATTTCAAATCCACTAAAACATATAACAAAGATAAGAGATTATGTAGAAAAAAAAAAACACCAGGTGCGCTGGAGATATCTATCACGCATCATTTGAAGAAAATAAAAATTTTAAAAAAAATCTGTCATAGGGTTAATTGTTTTTCCATTAAAAATAAAAACAAGTTATTTTAAAAAATTGCATGAAATAATAATTTTTTTCACAAGCCTATATATATATATATATAAAGTTGTTCAAACAAATGGAATTAATGTACAGTTGTGCAGGTTGGCAGGGAAACTTGGCTCAACAGCAGAACATGCAAAACGGGGCGATGATGGCGCCACCAGCCAACCAAACCATGATGGTTTGATTTACACCTTCACGACTTCATGTGTCTTGTAATTTATGATTTGGCTTGTTTTTTTATGTTTGATGTGTGGGATTGGTTCTTGTTTATTCATTTTTTGTATCCTAGAAATGAAAGAGCATCAATCGTATAAGTGTTGTTTGTGTTCGTCTGTGGGTTTGTAAAATATATGAAAGCTTAGAACATGAAAATTTTTTGATATTTTGAATGTTATTAATGGTGATGCCTCCTATGGAAGGGCATCACGAACTTTATGATGAATTTCTTGATTTACCTGAATGGTTCACTTTGTATGGACCTTTTACTTGTGAATCTGTGATGACTTGAAATTTCTTGCAAAGTGCTTTTTTGTAAATAAAATTCTATGTGAGTAGTGAAACGCAAATTTCCAACAAAAAGTAGACGAGTAATTGGGCAAGTGAATGGCCAATGGGTCAGATTTGGTGAAATAAGGTGGATCCAGATTTAAAATAAGTTATCCTTATAAGGTTTATGTCTTATGATATATAATAAAATTTAAGGGTGCCAGTATTTGTACCACTAGAATTTGTTTGCACGCATCTTGAACTTACACTCCTTTTAATTTAGTGAATTTATTTACACGTCCCTCCAATTTCAACTTCTCCTCACTCCTCTTTATCTTTTATTATAAAATTATACATATCATTATGTATATCATTTTTAAAAAATTCAAAACAAATGTGAATTAAACTGTTTGTTCTTCAACTTGTGTCCTTGAGAATTCAAACTAGTATTTGATATATTATCTTAGTTATTAATTTGACAAGGATTGTCATAACTCGTCAAATAGTGCTTTATATATATCATCTAAGTTTTAGCATTAAGTAATAAAATAGCAAGGTCAAATGTATACTTCTTGATTGTACACACACACATTCTGCCTGATCTATTTTTTTGGGTGAGCAAATTCTGTAATCTTCTCTCAATCTTTGTTTGCTTCTTTGTAATATGAGTAATTAAGAATCTAGTACAGACAGGCCATGTGAAGCCAACACCAATCTCGCTCTCCCTAATAAATAAAATTCACCACTCATTTGAGAAAACAAGACCAGATAAAAGTCAACTTGCTCCATGTCAACTCCCCCTCCCTCCCTCATTCCATCACTTATAACATCCCCTCCTTAGCACTCCATTCACAGAGAGAGAGAGAGTGAGAGAGAGAAACACAGAGGGGCCTCAAAAAATGGGTCGTGTTGAAGAAGACTCTTCATCAACATACGATTACCCGGCGCCGGAATCTGACCCACAACAATACCCACAAGAATCGTCCATCCCCACATACGCCACCCCAACCCTCGAACAACCTCCGCCGGCGGAATCTGACCCACAACCACCACATTACACTCAATTCGAAAAACCAGTGCCGCCTCCTCCTCCTCAACCCAACTATGCAACCCCACCCCAACAACAACAACCATTCCAACAACAACAACAGCCATACCCACCACCCCAAAATCCCCAACCCTACCCACCACCTCAGCCAGTGCAGTTCTCACCCCAGCAGAAGAACTTCAACACTACTACTACTACTACTACAGCCAACCCGCAACAGCAGTACTACCCCCCACAGTCGCCCTACCAAGGGCAGCAGAACTTCAACAAAGCCCAGCAGTACCCCCCTCAGTCGCCCTACCAAGGCCAGCAGTACCCCCCTCAACAGTACAATCAGCAGAACGGGCAGCAACAGTTCGCAACGATGCCCGCCAATGGCATCCCCATGCAGGCTCCGCCGATGAGTCCGGTTCCGGTGGCTTTGGCCAATGTGGGCACACAACCTTGGACGACCGGGCTTCTTGACTTCATGGAAGATCCCGGAAACGGTCAGTATATTCCGAGCGCGAAAAAAAGAAGAAGAAGATAGGTGTTTTGGATGTGTTGTTGTAACTCTAGAATTTTTTTAGTCCCGTTTTTCAAACTCAAATTTTAAAAATAATTGTTTTGTTAGTTTTTTAATATAATCATTTTTGGCCTGAAAAAACAACGGGGTTTGGGGTTGGGGTTGAAAAGTTGGCATCCAGGAGTTTTTTATTTTTCAAACGTAGAATATACCGCCAACTCTCTACCCCAGCTAGCCGATTAGTGTCGCCCTGCCTTTGTATTGTTTTTTTTTTTCTTCCTTCTCTCTATTCCTCTTCATTTTTTTTACAATGAAAGTGATATGGTAGCAGATTTTATCTTTTAGAAAAGAAAAAAAAAAAAGAATCTACCAAACACAGATCCAAATGAGGTCTACGGCTGTGTTTGGAAATTGATTATTTTTGGGTTTGCAATAAACTAAATTCCTCAAACTCATTTTTTTTAAAAAAAACTGACAGTTATTTTGTAAATAAAAAAAGACCACAAAACTTGATTTTCATAATCAGAGGAAAGTCAACTTTCTGCGAACCTAATTTTAAACCCATCTTTTTGAAAAAGCTAAAACTTAAATGTGTTTCCAAACAGGGCTTGAAGCATGTGAGACGGTATATGCCACGGTTAATACATTATATGTGTAGTATATACTCAAAGTGTTGTTATACACACACACACAGTGACACAAACACACTGAAAGGTTGGTATATATTTTACAGTCGTCTCACGTAACAAATGACCTAATGTAACCTTTCCCTCATCTTCCAACCCACATTGCATTGCACACATCAAGAACAAAATCCATGATACTGAATTGCTATTGCCAATTTTTTCCCAAGCAGCTCTCACAACATTCTTCTTCCCCTGCATTACGTTTGGCCAGATCGCGGAGGTCATCGATAATGGACACACAAGTAAGTTAATTAAGATGATGATTCCAACAAGTGACCAATTAAGAAAAATTGAAAAATCTAAAATTTGATTACTATTATTACTCTATGAATTGAAGGTTGTGGTACGAGTGGGATAATGTATGCGGGGATCTTAGTGTTGATAGCGATGCCGTGCTTGTTGTCGTGCGGGTACCGGTCGAGGCTGAGAGTGAAGTATGGGCTGATAGAGAGCCCCGCCGATGACTGGATGGTGCACTTCCTCTGTGAGTACTGCGCCCTCTGTCAGGAGTACAGAGAGCTCAAGAACCGTGGTCTTGATTCCTCTTTAGGTATATACCTCGTTAAATTTTAAAAAATATATATATTTTATTTTATCAAAATGTATACTACAGTAAACGATATTTTCTATTTTAAAAAAACATAAACACGTAAAATGAATTGAGTCTAAAATTTTTCATATATCATATTTTCCATATCAGAACGATGTACTTGTAAGTGGAAAATTGGATTAGTAAGTGCAATTTTTAAAAATAACCATGCTTTTATTTTTAAAAGGGAGGCGGCCTTTACCACTTGGGCAAAACATTCTTTTTATTATGTGTTAAAATTGAGATATTATTCAAAAATTAAATTTATCTTAATATTTTCCATTGAAATTGAAATATAATTCAAATTTAAAATTTACTTCAATGTGACGCTATTAATCATTTAAGTGAATTTTAAAATACCATATAACTAAAAATTTAAAATTTAAATCTTATATGTTAAGATTCAGATTAAATTCAAAATGATCTTTTCCACTAATATTGAAATATAATTAAAATTTATAATTTATTTCAATCTTATTTGATTTTATTTGAATTTCAAATCCACTAAAACATATAACAAAGATAAGAGATTATGTAGAAAAAAAAAACACCAGGTGCGCTGGAGATATCTATCACGCATCATTTGAAGAAAATAAAAATTTTAAAAAAAATCTGTCATAGGGTTAATTGTTTTTCCATTAAAAATAAAACAAGTTATTTTAAAAAATTGCATGAAATAATATTTTTTTTCACAAGCCTATATATATATATATATAAAGTTGTTCAAACAAATGGAATTAATGTACAGTTGTGCAGGTTGGCAGGGAAACTTGGCTCAACAGCAGAACATGCAAAACGGGGCGATGATGGCGCCACCAGCCAACCAAACCATGATGGTTTGATTTACACCTTCACGACTTCATGTGTCTTGTAATTTATGATTTGGCTTGTTTTTTTATGTTTGATGTGTGGGATTGGTTCTTGTTTATTCATTTTTTGTATCCTAGAAATGAAAGAGCATCAATCGTATAAGTGTTGTTTGTGTTCGTCTGTGGGTTTGTAAAATATATGAAAGCTTAGAACATGAAAATTTTTTGATATTTTGAATGTTATTAATGGTGATGCCTCCTATGGAAGGGCATCACGAACTTTATGATGAATTTCTTGATTTACCTGAATGGTTCACTTTGTATGGACCTTTTACTTGTGAATCTGTGATGACTTGAAATTTCTTGCAAAGTGCTTTTTAGTAAATAAAATTCTATGTGAGTAGTGAAATGCAAATTTCCAACAAAAAGTAGACGAGTAAATGGGCAAGTGAATGGCCAATGGGTCAGATTTGGTGAAATAAGGTGGATCAGATTTAAAATAAGAGTTATCCTTATAAGGTTCATGTCTTATGATATATAATAAAATTTAAGGGTGCCAGTATTTGTACCACTAGAATTTGATTGCACGCATCTTGAACTTACACTCCTTTTAATTTAGTGAATTTATTTACACGTCCCTCCAATTTCAACTTCTCCTCATTATTATAAAATTATACATATCATTATTTATATCATTTTTAAAAAATTCAAAACAAATGTGAATTAAAATTTGTGACTTATAAGAAATCCCTATCAACACAGCACACACAATTCGAACTTAATTACCTGACATTAACGTGTGTTTTCTTTAAAATGACGTCTTGAGAGACGAAATTAACCATGAACATCTATTGATGTAACAACTAATTAAAGACAAAAGAAAACATAATAATACAAGAGGTTGGTCTGCCGACGCGAATGACTTGCCTCGTTCATCCAGGTTTTCTCCGTGTTTTGGTTCGCTTTCAGCACTCACTGTCCCATTCGATTTTGACGATCCCAATTGAAAGAGAGTTTGTTTTGGTCGTGCAACGTGGCACTGGTTTTGAATGATCAACACCAAGTTTAATAAAAACCCTTCCACCCATGTAACAGTAGAGAATAAAACCCTTACATAGAAAATGACAATTTCCGTGAGAACTTAAATGATTTAAATAGAATTTTTGTTTTTTGTAATGACTTAAATGATTGTACAAGTAATTGATTTTTAGAAGATAATTGCTATTATAAAGGGTTCGACACGTCCCTGTCGATACTTGCTCAGATAGATCGATGGATCTCTGTCGTCCCACTAAAACAGACTTCGACTGATTTCTTGTCGACACTTGTTCAAACAAGTCGACGGATCTTTGTCGTTCCAGTAAAGAAAACTTCAACGAAATGGATAGTGGGAACAATTGCAAAAAAAAAATGACATTTTGATAATTTTGAGATGTGGGGGGATTAAGTGGGTTAGGTGAGAAAAGCTTTGCCCGATAGAAAATATATTGGGAGCTGGATGCTCATGGTCTATTATTAGCGATACAATTCTAAACCAATCTAAATTGATTTTTATTGGGTTTAATTGAGTCAATAACTTTATTGTTTTGTTTGGGTTTGGATTGAAAAATTAATAAACCAATTTACATTGGTATCGGTTTGATTTTATTTAAAAAATCAAATTAACTGAATTGAACCAAATTAAATTTAAACACATGATTATTTATAATCAATATTCTTTTAATCATTCTTTTTATATTAAAAACTACATTGTTATTATACCATTAATATTCATAAAAAATATATATATACTAATTTATACCGTCAATCTTATCGTTTTAATATTTATGTAAAGTTATAAACCAACCCCCCAAAAAACTCTAACCAACCTAAATTTGTGAGAAGAAGGGAAAAAATTGGATATATATATATATGTTTATCGTTAACAATTCGATTCTGTTCGATTTAGTTCGGGTTAAACAAACAAAAATCGATTCAGATCAGTTTTAAGTTTTTGATTTGGTTCGATTTTTGGGTTACATGTGAATATAGTTTGGTTTAATTTGGATTTGCCAAAATTGAATCAAACCGATAAAATCGCACTCCTATGTACTACTATTTGAATGGAAGCTAAAAGTGTGATAATGGGAATTATGCAATAAGGCTTGGCCTAAAAAACATGTGTTTTGTGGTGATGCAGAAGCTGTTTTAAAGGCTGTACAGAGTCACAGCCAAGGACCTCCCCAACTCCAGGAATTTTTGACATTCTTGGATGATCCTTAGGATCCTCTAACTTTTTAAAAAGTCTCCAGGAAGGCTGTGTAGGCACTCGATAGAATAGCTCAGAAGGCTACAAAATACCAATTGCATCTCTCTACAGAAGGTGAATAATCCAGTTTTTTAATCTTTGTACGTATAAATGTATGTAGGGGTCCAAGAGGACCATATTTTTGCTGATGTACAAGATGTAAACAAAGTTTTTGATAGTATGATATGATTATATAAGCCCAACTTAGGCCTTTAATTAAAAAAAAAAAAATTGGATTCAAAACTTATACAACAAATCTAGCTACATTTTAATATTTTAGTAACGTCATTTGAGAGTATATATTCTATCATATTATACATCTATTCATATATCCAAATGATATAAAATATATGTTTTTGGGGTGAACAAAATGTGAAAAACTAAGATGTTGAGTTAGAGTCTTCAAGATAGCATGATAATAATGATTCAAGATCTTAGCATCAATAAATTTATTTGATCTCTACAAAGAGAAGGAATTTTATATATATACATGAATCCAAAAATATGTTATTAAATATACCACTATAAAGTTGTGCATATTTATTACTCCAATTAACTTCTATCAAATTTTGATACATATTTCTATTAGCGCCCGCCCCCCCCCCCCCCCCCCCCCCCAAAAGCCATGCATCGTCCATATATGTGTATATAGGAGGTGGTATGAAATGATTGATCAGTGGTTTTCTTTTCTTTTTTTTTTCTTTTTAATTTCAATTGATGAGTTTACTTTGAGGAAATTTTGTATTTATTACTATGCTCATATGAAATAAATTCTAATATTAATTTATGTTTTCTACGATAGTGTATACTGTATACGGGGAAAATGAAATATATACTTAATTAGTTTGCAAATTTTACATATGACATTAGACATGAGAATGCAAATAGGGTTACAAAAATGAACTGTGTGTATAAGTGTCATTTGAAAATTTTTGATATTTGGAGTTGTGAGGCTTTTTAAAAAAAATTGTGAAAAGTTTTGTTTTCAAAGGAACACTGGTAGTCTGGTATATGGTTTTGAAGGGCTGAAAAATCATTTATTTAATTTTTAAGTGATTTTTATTTATTTTGATTTTGTATGATTGCTATGTAAATTATTGCAAATTACTTAAATACAGGCAAAGAAGAAAAACTTTAGATCTGAGTCGTCATAACTCAAAAGACTCAATTATTATCCAAGTGTTTTAATTTTATCCTAATTTTATATATTTATAATTAATTTTTATCATATTTTAAGGGTCTGTTTGAATCCATGGTGGAGTGGCATCCACGGTGGAAAAGCTGAAAAGTCTCCATTATTGATTTATTGAACAAAATATACAATTGGAGATTTTTGAAGTATTTCATGTGTTTCTTCACAAAAAAAAAAAAAAACACTGGCGTTCCGCCCCTGAACCTGTTGATTGGTGGGAGAAATCCACCAAATTAATATGCACGACAGTCTGAACCTATCCCAAGATTTAAATTAATGCATGAGCAATATTCTAAAATTTCATCAATGAAGCCACAATTAAATAATATTCAAGATATAAAATCTTAAAAGAAGCCAAATAAAGTTGGGTGAAGCTATTTGCACCCCTTTTTTTACTAAACACACCCCTGTCTTTATACACCACACCCAAATAAGTTGAGTGCTTTAAACACCCCCAAGTAAATGGATCTTATAAAATATTCATTTATGCAAGAGGAGGAGGAGGAGGAAGGCTGGGGCAGAGGGCGGGGTGGGACCGGGTGGGGAAGAGCGCATCCGAGAAGATATATCGACAGCCCTCGACGTTCATGGAGATCCGAGAAGGCGGAGAGGCGGTGATGAGAGTTTCTCGATCAAAATCAACGTCAGGTCAGTGTGCTATTTCCGAGGCGAGTGCGTGGAAGCAATGGTCATGGAGGGAGTGGTGGGCGTACACGGAGACAAGGCAAACAAGGATATGAGGTTGGGGGGGATGAAATCAAGGATATGAACAAGTTGACATTCTTCTGCATACATAGACACTACCAGTGTCGACGGTTTCACATTTCGTAGACACCCCATGTGTCGATCTTTTCATAAAAAATTCTTAACATTTCATTTGTCCCTCCAATCTCCACAAAAAAATAACATATTGGTTGTCTCCCTCACCTTCCTTTATGGTAATAGCTCTCCCCTCCAAAAATCACTTGGCTTTGTTTCTAAGACCTCGT
Source organism: Acorus calamus (assembly GCA_030737845.1). NCBI lineage: Eukaryota > Viridiplantae > Streptophyta > Magnoliopsida > Acorales > Acoraceae > Acorus > Acorus calamus. Next base: position 4,266,897 of record CM060866.1, on the reverse strand, counting down.
CGACAGATATAGTGTCTACAAAAGCTAACTCTGTCGACAGTTCTAGTGTCTACAAAGTCCAGAATGTTAGAGCAGTGTTCTAAAAGCCATGACTTATGTAATAAACTTTATTATTAAGATGATCTTAATATTTTGATGAGAATTATTATTGGTAAATGTTTGCATTATATTGTTTGAAATATTGTGCTTGTTTTTAATTTAATCCTTTAATTCACACTGTAAATAATCTGGTGTATAGAGTTTGGCTTACACACAGAAGATCAGATTATCGGTTCCCTGTGAATTATAAGTTGAGGTTCACAGCCTTAGATGGACTTGGATAATCCATTGGATAAAGGTTGTAGTGCAATTCATCTTACGTAGTTTATCTTGACTATAAAGGACCGGTTGATAGTTTTTGGTGATTGTACTAGTACACCTTGTGTGTATTGAACGGACCAAGTTGGGGTAATTATTTTTTTATACTGACTAGATAAAATAATTTACACCTCATGTTTATTATGATTGCTTATACTCTTAATCCTAAAATGGTTCTTAAACATGTGCATTTATTATTTGTCATTTTGATTTATTAAAGAGTAAGATTCTACTATGGATCAAAAGGCTCAGTAAGTTGGGTGACAATAACGCTTGTATGATGAATATTTGCTATTGATGGAATCCACGTCTCCAATATGAGATTGATGATACTCTCTTGAGGATGCTTATAAGTTTTGATTATGTCTAACCCGGCCGGTGGATTTAATTATCCGATATATCAAATAAGTTAAGCGGAAGATCTCAAGAAAAATAAGATGTTATGAAATAATATTGTCAGTAATAATCATTTCATAACGAGTATTGAAATCTTAGCGTGGGGAGATATTAATCATATAATATAAGGAGCTCGAAATATTATTTTTGAAATTGAGTATGTTTAGAGTGCAGTTATAATCCTTTAATAGAATGAATTATGACTTATGGGCTTTTGGTTTTAATTCTAGGTTGAATTATGGTACCCAAGCACATAGGAGCCAATTACTTATTTCTCCTTTAGGTCCCTACCCTAGCTTATAAATATGTGGCTTCCTCTCTCTCTCAAGAGACATATGATTTCAGCCGAAATCAAAATCCTAACCATAAAAACCCTTTAGGATCTCTGGATCCAGAAAAGGTGAGGAAATGAGAGAAGGAGAGCGAAGGGATTCGCGGCTGCCGTTCGAAGCAAGAAGGAGACCACACTCCGCCGCGGATCTGCAACATAGAAAGGACATACAGCAGAAGATCTGAAGGTTCCGATCGACTGATTCATCATCGTCCATCAGATCCGATCTTCTTCTATGGCAGAACTCTGATCTGAGTTCTGAAGGTAAACCCTAATTCCGCCTTGTAGGGTTTGCGTTAAAAAGATTTAATAAAAAAAATTTTGTTATCCGATCTATACCTTGATCGACGGATCTTGGCAGTCGGGATTTATTTTTCCAACACATAAACCATTTGACTTTGTTTATGGAACCTCATCGACATATTCAGTGTCTACAAAATCGGACTCTGTTGACAGTTTCAGTGTCTCTGGGTCCAGAAACTACTTGACTTTGTTTGTGGGACCTTGTTGACAGATACAGTGCCTACAAAATCTGACTTTGTCGACAGTTTCAGTGTCTATGGATACATAAGACAATAAATACATACTAAACACATAAAATATTTTCACACACACAAAAATCCAACAAGAAGCTGTCCCCTGCCGACGAAAACCATACCAACAATGGCGGTGAAGAATCAGTCCTCGCGAAGTCCGCCGACCTGCCTCCTCCATCACCCTCACCGCAAACCCACCTCCACCACTGATCCCACCCCCTTCGCCGCCTCCTCCTCCTCACCACCGCCTCCCTCCTCCTCTGCCCCACCCTGTCCTCTCCCCGACTCCGCCCCAACCCACTCTTTGCGGCTCTACCCACCCAGCACTCCTCCCTCTCCCTACCTAAGCACACCCAACACACACCCAATATAAATGGATCTTTTAAAAGATCCATTTATGTTGGGTGTGTATGGAAAAAAGGGGTGCAAATAGCCCCACCCAATAAAATTCATGACAAATAAATAAATATGCCCCAACAGGCCTTGGCTCAGTGGAGGACGATACCTCTCCCCTTGTTGGGGATTTCTAATTTCACCTTGGGAACAATTATTTGTCTGGGTCTTTGTACAAAAAAAATCATATAGATACACAATACCTAAAAGCATTATCTAAAATGCATATATTTGATTAAAAAAATATTAGATTAAATCCAATTTATAATCCCCTTACACCCGCATTCCAAGCATTTTGAATTTTCTATAAATTGTGTATCTTATCAAATGGGATATAAAATATATATAGTTTAGCGATAATATACAGATAGAGGAGTACCGTGCAAACATGACAACACTGTGCGGTATCATTGGGTAATCACCGTTCAATCGCGAGATCTCGTGAACTACTCTTACCAATAAGAGTTTATCAAAAAAGGACCATCCAATCACGAGTTCTCACAATCGAACACAATGAAAAGTATTTAATATGGCAAAATTAAACAAACAAACCCGACAGTCCTTGCTTTGTTTTTCTCTTTACTTACAAATCAATACTACGCAACACAAATCATTGACACCAAAACCAAGCCAAGTTTGATCACAAATAGAATCTTTACAAACCAAGTTGTCTCATATTCTCCCAATATGACAAAAAAAGAGGAAATCACATAAATATACCAACTACAACAAAGTTTGGTAACTAAAACACAAAAAAACCCTATCAATCAAACATCTGAAAAAAACCTGTACATACGTCACCCACAATAAACCTCCATAAAGGTGGGTGCCCACTGATTGGTGTGGAAAGAGAGGAAGGAAAATAAACTAAAATTTTAAACTTTGGTCTATCACTCGTATGTCATTTATTGCACATGTACAGTTTCTTTTCATTATCCCCAAATTCAATACATCACGTTGTTGGCAACAACCAGACCACTATATGGCGTTGGCCCGCGGGCCATCCCTTCCTCCGGCGCGGGCTGAGCGGGCCGGTGCCTTCGCCTCCACCACGTCCCCCCTCGCCGGCCGGCACATCCCCATCGCTTGCCTTAGCCAAAACCCATTCAATGATCTTCCACTCCAAGACGAATAACTCTTGTTATTCTTGTCTCTCTTCTTTCTTATGGACTGATAGGAAACCGAGTTGTCAGAGGCAATAAAGAGGTCGAGTTGTCTGGTGATCATCTCGACCTCGTAGGCGTCGAGGAGCGAATTGTCCGTGTGGGCCGGGTGGGTTGCGGGGGCTTGCGCTCGCGCGCAAGGCCGAACTCGCGCGATGGGTTGTCCTCGCCGCCCGCGCCGCGCATGTACCATGCCCACGCCGCGGCCTTCACTAGCGCGAGCTCGTCGGTCGTGCTTGATCTAGGCTTCTTCATGGTATTCTGCATATGAATTGGAATAGTTGATCAGAAGAGTAGTTGTTGGGTTTTGGGGAATGCTTGATGGGGTGAGGATGGTATTGTTTTAGTCTCTTCACCTCTCTAAAAGGGAAGGTATTTTGTGGATCCTATTTTGCTTGGATTTGGTTTTTGGGGGAAGGGACTTTGATGTGTGATTTGGGTGATGATGAGAGGCATTGAATGGAGAGAGACCCCACATATAAAAGTAAGTATATTTAATGATCCATATTTGAAGGGGTTCATGTGAGGCCCAAGGTAGATTTGTGTGTACAATTTGTGTTCATACAGGTGTTCAACTTTCTTTGATGGTATTTAAAGGATTCCATATGGTGTAATTAATGGATCACAATGTGTCAAATTTGTATTTTAAAGCTAGGACAGGTGAGATTGAAATAGTGGAGATCATTGGAGTAAATACCAAGCAAAAAAAAATCACAGAAGAAAGGGTAATTCAATTCAAGGTTTTGCGTTGACTTTAGATTAATTGATTTTTGTTAGGTTTCCTCTAACTTTCTTCTTGGAAGTTTTTAGTCCTCCCAATTTAATACATTTATATTTGAATCCTCGAGTTGTTAAACTTTTTTTTATTTTATTTTCGCAGAGGGTAGTCCATTTATAACATTGATTGATAAGTTACAAATGGTCTGAAGGGTGTAAAAGGATAAAGGGAGAGGGGAGAAGGGGGATAAAAGATGTTTTCATCCACAGAAAACAGAGAAAAGGAAGTGAAATAAAAACAAAAGCCCCCAGACCAAGAGAGTATAGGGACTCAGCACTGTCCGAACTACAATCTCCACCCGGAGCATGATTCAGGAGACCATCTTTTCAAGTTCTCCTAGCTCCATTGCAGAATGAGTGTGAAAATTTGCATTAATAGTGTATAAATCAAATTTCAAAGATACACACACATACACGAGCTTGAAAAGATCTGTATAAGAAGAAGGAGAGGCATAATGCGGGACACGAGATATCATCGATTTCATCGTCAATGTGCTTCAAAAGATCGGTTCATACAGGGCCGATGGCTAGTCAGGTAGTCAGGAAGGTCGATTTAGCGAGGATTTAAGGTAGAACAATGTCAGTAAAAGTGTGTACTTTGTATATTTTCTAAAACAAAAAAATCAATGAGAACCGTGAACGCAACTATGCGTAGATTGGACATGTCATTTTTCAAAAATTATACATCTTAAGCGGAAAAAAAAACACGCGTTTCACCTAACACCTCACTCTTTTATTATTTACTAGTTGTTGTGTATGTGCAGATGCACATAAATAAAGTCTAAATTTTTTTTAGTTAATATTAATGTCAAATAATTTAGTTACAATAACATCTTCATAATAATAACTTCAAATGCAAGAAATTAATGTCTCTAGCTTAATATTAATATTTTGATATTTAGTATTCAATTTGAAGTTAATTTCATGAACATAATCCGCATTCATGTCAAAAATAATTTTATTTTGTCATATAATATTTTTATTATATTAAGTACAGTGATCGATCAATTCAACTTACTTTAAATGGGGTGGGTTAAATGGGGTGGGGTAGGGTGGGGTGGGGTGGGGTGGGGCGGATACAAATATTAAGATGGAAAACTCGAAATGTAATGGAGTGGATATGGATTTTAAATTACAAAACCCGAGGTGGGGTGGGACAGGAATGGAATTTAATATTGGGGAAATGGATTAAGTTTAGATTATGGTAAACCCGACCCCAACCCATCCCTAAAAATAGGAAAGAAAAAGTGAACCATAGAAAAAAAAAGTGTGATAAATAAATTTTAAATAAATTATAGGAAGGGAATATATTAAAAAAAGATAATAACAGATGATTGAAAATGCATCACAAAAATTCAAGTAAATATAATAATGAGAATATGATTAACACAAGTAAGAATTGTTTTTTTTAAATCATTTTCGTTAGAGATAATGTAGGATATATTAGGTAATGTAATGAATTTATTTTTAAAAAAATATGGATTTATTTTTAAAAACATACATACAAAAAATATAATAACAAATGGTAGAAAATATACCACAAAAATAGAAATAAATATGATAATTAGAATCTGATTGACAGGAGTAAGAATTTTTTTTAAAAAAAAAACTAATTTTGTTAGAGATAATGTACGATATATTAGATATGATTTGAAAAACATACAACACAAAATGAATTTGATGGAACACACTTCCATACACATACATGGCTTATATTATCCTTTCTGATTTTGGGAAAAATCGATACAGGTCCTTGTAAAGTTAGCTAAATCGGTTTTAACCTCTGTAAAATAAAAAATCACCACAGATTCCTATGTTATTAGAAAAATATCGTTTCAGTCCCTACCATCACCTCAACTAACCAAGTACATGGTTGATCTTAACTACATATTAAAAGTTAAAAAATGTTATCACTCCTTATTTTTGAAAAATCGATATATCTCTCTATAAACTTATGAAAATCACTAAATCTTTTTAGACGATATTTATTTTAGTTTCTATTGTAATCGAAATTAACCAGATTTGTAGTTGAAATACTGTAATACCCTTTTACAATTTATTTGATAAATTACTGTAAGACACTAACCAGATTTGTTGTTGATTTTAAAGAGATTTTTACAGAAAAGTTTTCTCATTTTCATAAGTTTTCAAGGAGTTGTACCATTTTTTTTAAATATCGTTAGTGAATATATGATAGCAGGAGAATTTTCAAGAAAAAATAAGGGCATTTTGGTCATCAAAAGGACTAAATCGAATTTTTTATATTTTACTGGGACTTATTTTAATGTATTTACTGGAGTAATTTAACCTGGAGACTAAATTCATTACCCATACATACTTTCTGGGGGCTTGTGGTGATTTTTTAATTTTATAGGGATTAACACTGATTTAGCTAACTTTTCAAGGAGTCATATCAATTTTTTCCATTTAATTTTTTTATTATATAAATATAGCACATATATAGAATGAACCATTTGATAAACAAATTAAGACAACACAACGCGAAATTTTTATATTTTACTCTCCCAACATTCAATGTAAGAAATAAAGAGCATATTAATTCTTCATATGTATCATTTGCACAACAATAAATCATTTATTAATGCAAAATGTCTATGAAGGTGCAAAAACAAACACATATATGCATCATTTCAGCATGTAAAATAAGATGCTCCGGCAAAAAAATCATAAACTCTTTGCTTTCGATATGAAAGTTCGGGGTCATCTCCATTTAAACATAGTAACTTAGAATACTTAATTATTATAATATTTTTATTTTTCTAAATATTTATTGTTAATTGAACCATTTATAAATTATTTTAGGTTGGTGTTTGAATGCTTAATTCTCTTATCCATTTGCGCATCAATTGAATTGTTATGCCTATTAAGTCTTATTGAGTGTGTCGCATAATATAAATATTTTAATTTAGTCCCTCGAATTTTTGTTATGATACTTTCTGTAAATGGGCATATATTATATGGATCTTAACATTACTTATCCCAAGATAAAAAATTGGATGAGGTAAATTGAAAATAATGTTTTCGTGTGAAACGGTGTGAGAATGATGAATGATTCATTAAGAAAGGGTTTAGAGGAATTTTATTATGTGGATGGGGTAAATTCTTCGAGTGAAAGTTTTAGAACGAATGTCATGGGATTAAATGGGTGTGAAGGGATTGTTGTCATAATATTTTTGAGTAATTAGGAGGGGTATATAATAATCAAATGTTTGTTTTTCTTGCTAAGAGATTTTTATATAGTAAAATAAAATATAGATTAAATTAATAAAAATAGGATTATGAATTTCTTTACATATATGTGGTAACATAATTTTTATATAATCAAAATAGAGTACAAAATATATTCTAACAACGGATTATATTTTGAATATCCTTTCATTTTTACGTATTCCATTATCCTAATAATACCATGATAATACTATGATTTTTATGGAATTGAATAGCAATGTAGGGGGTAAAATAAAAAAATGGAAGGATCCTCTTTTCCTCATAATATTATGATATGATAATCAAATTTAACTATAAGTTAATGTCACATGATGAAATGTATGTATTAGAATAAACTATGAATGAAATTAAAATGTTGTAAATAGATTTTCATGGTATTGAATGGAAATGTAGAACTATCCTATTAATATTATGATAACCAATTTTAAATATAAGTTAATAAATATGTTACTTGATGAAATGTATGTATTATAATATAATATAAATAAGATTAAGATACTGTAAATAGATTTTAATGGAATTGAATAGAAATGTAAGGGTAAAATGAAAAATTCTATAAAATATATTCGGCTTTGTCACAAAATTCTATAAAATAAATACAAAAATAAAAACACACAGCTCAATCAATAAACAAACAAATGATCAACCGAAAAGCAAAAAAAGCACAAAGAGAGAGAGAGAGAGAGAGAGTCGATAGATCCATGGACCTTTATTAGGGATGATGATTGAGGAGGAGAAGATGAGAGGATTTAAAATGTTAGGAAGGAAATGGAATTGTCTTAATTTTAGGGTCATAATGTATTTTCTAGATTTGATGAGTGATGAATTTTCATTTGAAGGTTTTAATAGTAATTGAACGAATGTCATGGGATTAAATGGGTGTGAAGGGATTGTTGTCGTAATATTTTCGAGTAATTATGAGGGGTATATAATAATCAAATGTTTGTTTTTCTTGTTAAGAGTCATTTATATAGTTAAATTAAATTAAATTAAATTAATAAAAATAGGATTATGAATTTATTTACTTATATGTGGTAACATAATTTTTATATAATCAATATAGAGTACAAAATATATTCTAACAACGGATTATATTTTAAATATCTTTTCATTTTTTATGTATTCCATTATCCTGATAATACTATAATAATACTATATTTTCATGGAATTGAATAGAAATGTAGGGGTAAAATGAAAAAATGGAAGTATCCTCTTATCCTAATAATATTATGATATGATAATCAAATTTAACTATAAGTTAATATGTCACATGATGAAATGTATGAATTCCTTATTTTATGCTCCTTCGTCTCACCTCGTTTATTCTTTAATATGAATGAAATTAAAATGTTGTAAATGAATTTTCATGGATTGAATAGAAATGTAGGACTATCCTATTAATATTATGATAACCAATTTTAAATATAAGTTAATAAATATGTTACATGATGAAATATATGTATTATAGTATATTATAAATGAGATTAAGATGATGTAAATGGATTTTAATGGAATTGAATAGAAATGTAATGGTAAAATAAAAAAAATGGTTGTCATTAAAGTGGTGTGAATGGACTGAAATGAGATTGAATGAATTGATAAGGGCAAAAAGGTCAAATGACAGATTTTTTGTTTAAGAGACTTTTAAATATAGATTATACTTTAAACCATGTAATATACTTATAATTTTTATAATTTTATGCTTTATATTAAGTAATTATTAGATTTTTTATATATTAGATATATTACATATATATTTTTATAATTATATGAATCTGGATTTTTAAATAGAATATGAATACGCAATTTAAATATTTATCAGATATAAAATAATGATATCCTTATAAATATCTGGTTTGAATATAGATATGAATACAAGTGTATTTGATCCTTGTCGAACCTAGAATTCCACGGAAGTCACAACTCACAAGTCAATACAGAAACCTGTGTAATTCAGCATACACTCACAGGTCACAACACATCTCGTACATCCGACAATACAGAAACCGGTGCAAAATAATAATAATAAAAAAAAAACGCTACCTGATATACACTCAGCTGCCATTCCACACACCCGCGAAGACGAACCGATCAAAAGTTACCAACATTTTCAATTGTTCTACAGACAGACGAAACAATGGATGAGACCGTGACGACGCCGCCGGCCACGATTGGCGGGACTTCGGATCCCCTTCTGGCCCGGTATCCGACCCCAGCGGTCGGGGCGAACCGACTCGCGGCGATGATAGGGAGGGCGTCGGGGAGGGGGAGGGGACCGCAGACGCTGGTGAGGGAGACGGCGGCGCTTCACCTGGACGAGAGGAGGGTCGAGTGGGGCTCCTCGAAGCCCGTGGTGGTCCTCGACGTCCTCTGGAACCTCTCCTTCGCCGCCGCGGCTATTGTGATCCTCTCGCTCAGCACACGCGAGAAGCCGGTCACGCCGATCCGGTTCTGGATCTGCGTTTACGCCCTCCAGTGCCTTGTCCACGTGTGCCTTGTCTGGAACAAGTACCACCGGAGGATCGGTCTACGCCGAAGCGGCGGTGGTGGACTCGGTGGAACGGATGTTGAGGCGAACGAGAGCGGGGAGGACGGCGAGGATGGGCAGGGGCTATTACGGGATACGTCGAGGTGAGTTCTTAGTCTTCGGATTGGTATTGTTACAATGTCTTCTTTTTTTATTATCTAATTCAGGATTGTGGAAAGTGAATATATTCCATGAAATTCAGGTTAGATTGATATAAATTACCCAATTATGAGTTGGTTTTGTGAGCTTCATGTGCTAATGTTGGTAGAGGTCTTGCTTGGGGTACTTATGTTCTTAGAAATGTTTGTGTATAGTAGATTGGGAGCTGGAGCAGTGTTGCTTTAGAGTGTTTGTGTTGCTCAGAGGAGATGCTTGGTTTAAAAAATTGGAGTGTGCTTTAAGGTAGATTAGGCTTTTCTAGAAAGATATTTTAAGGTTTACCACAAATATTGTGTATTAAGGCTTAGTCGTGGAATATGGGCAACAATGAAAAATCAGAACAGGGGCCTATTCTGTCTCAAATCTTCTTGAAGATGTGACAACAAGCTTTGTGTGGGGTTTTCAGGGATCTATGGACCAAATGAAGGTTTGCATAGGCATGCATGCGTTCTTCAGAAATTTGGGAGTGGCAGCATTCATGGTGAGTTCTGTGGGTTTCAATGTGATTTAGAAGCCAGAAGAGAGACCAATGGGTGAAGGTTTTTCTGACAAATATGTGTCAATTTTGCGAGTGGTTAGAACAAGAAAGAATTTTGGAGATTCCTTTAGCAAATAATTACATGGAGCAACTTATGAGAGTGTCCAATATCTCAAAGATGGGTCGCTGTTTTGTAGATGGGATGGGAGGGAAGATTCCTGTTGGCTTTGTTGATGATCCTTACTAGAACATGCTCGAAGGACATCCTTGTTCTGCTACAGTGGAGGAGATGCTGAAGCCCTTGAACTTCAATTTTGGACGAGCATCATCTCACTAATATGAGATTTTGTAATGTTTATTTTGGGGATGGACTAGTTTTTAGCATTATGGGAGAATCAGGAGATTACTGGAAATGGGGGTAGTGTATTTTGTTACTTTCAGCAGTTGGGAACCTTTTTTTGGGTCTGTTTTCTGTTTTTTTTTTTAAATACTTTCTTATCTTTTTTTTTCTTCTTATTTTTGATACATGAATACCCTTCGTCTCCATTGTTTGAGGGACCTAAAATTGATATAATTTAATCAGGAGAATCCCAACTTCTATTAAAAAAGAAAAGGAAAGAAAAGAAACACACCCTTGAATGGCAATCTTCTATGATTGAGTTTGCAGCAATGGCATTCTGTGGCTTGATTTAATATTTCATAGGAGATTCCATATCCTTGTTCAACACCAATAGATAACATCCCTGTTACATTTAGTGTTAGGCAATTTAGAGGTGCCAACTTAGACATACCACTCTGATTACAGGCATGTGTGACAATGCCAATTGCTATTGTGACATACATTCCAGACCTTGCTCCAAACCAATGATCAACTTTCACAGAATTGAATCACTGAGCTCGACAACTTCTTGATAAAACACCAAAATCAGTTTACCACTCTGGTTGAATCCCTTCACGTGAGGCTGTTTACCTTATCTGGCAGCAGTGCAGCAATTATGTGTGTCAGTGCATGTGTAATGTTATTATTGTTGTTGTCTGGGTCTTAACTCCAATAAATTTGTTGAAACCCGAACTTTTTAAGGGGGAAAAAAATTATTAATGCATTACTCTGGATATGCATGTACTGATCAGGCTAATTCTTTCTTTACTCAAGGAAAAAAAAAGAAACCATGTTATTGCTCTCCTATTCTCAATGTAAACATGATAACTAATTGTATTAAAATATTAATTAAATCATCAAGATATCTACTCTTGGCATAGAAAATTATTATTCAAGTAATTATATTGTTATTATACGCAAGCAAGTTCTTTGCCTTATTTTCTGTTTGATTTATGCAATAACGCTGAATACTCAGTTTTGCCAAACGGTGTGAATCTGTCAATACGATGGCATCATTCTTGTGGTGGATAGTTGGCTTCTATTGGATGGTTTCTGGTGGTGAAGCTCTCTTGCAGAATGCTCCTCGTCTTTATTGGTAAGGCTATCAAGCCTGTTTAGGGAAAGGTATTACCTGTTCATATAAGTAAGAAACTGATTAGATAATCTGATTCTTGTCCTATTCCATGTAGAACTTTGAATAAAATAAAGATTCTGACTTGTCTAACAACTGTTAAACATCCTGCTACTGAAAAAGGGATAACATGATGTCATTAGAAGTTTTGTTTTATTGACCTTCAGTTGCTGATTTGAACATCATTGTCATCTCTCTTTATTTTTTTTGGTTTGAGGGGGGGGGGGGGGGGGGGCGCATTGTAATTGGGGGTGGGTATTCCCTTTTTATTTATGTTCCCTTTTTTTGGCCAGGTAAATTAAAATTTATTTACAAGTATAGTGAAAATGCCCAAACCTCAAATTTTGCTTTATTTCTGGACACCAAGTGCGAAACTCAAACCCTTGCTTCTCTTTGGAAGGCAAGAGGCTACAGTTAACCAACCAGTGCATATGCTATGACCTATGACTTTTAAGTTCCACATCAAGTACAATTCAGTTAGTAGGGATGTTATACAATTTAGAGCAATTTTGTTCATCTGGAGTTGCATTTCAGTGGCCTGTTTTATCAACACCTTGCAGTGCATCAAAGCGCCTCACATACTATCAACACAAACAATGTGTTACTAATTGTTTCAAAAAATTGTATGCTTGTTCATTCTGTCACTGATTTCTGGCTCTCTCTGTGCAGGTTGGCAATGGTATTTCTGACATTTGATGTGGTCTTTACTATTTTATGTGTGGCTCTGGCATGTGTAATAGGCATTGCACTTTGCTGCTGCTTGCCTTGCATTATTGGAATTCTTTATGCTCTTGCGGATCAGGTAAGATTCTCAGGTGCATGCTCCTATATAATGAATATCCTTTATGATGGTGACCAAGTGACCACTTACCTTTAGCACTGATGAGCAGGAAGGAGCATCAGATGCAGATATCAGCATGCTTCCGAGATATAAATTTAGTCGATCCAGTAAAGACGGCCGAAAAGAAATGACAGAAACAGGACTCATGATTCCCATTGCAACAAACAACGGATTTCTTGCTGAAGAACGTGTGATTTCCCTGGAGGACGCGGTAATTGATATTTTCTTGAATTTATGGATTTTGGTTAATGTTTCTAATAAGCATATTTAGTTTCATTCTCGTGATATAGTTGAATTTCCTGATCTAGTTTCATACTGACAATTTAAATTAGACTAACCTAGTTGAATTGCAAATTTAGTTCATACTATGATCAGCTTTAGTGCCTCCAGATGTGCGTCAAATCATGGGATGGTGGAATGAACTTTTAATTGTGATTTCAGTTGATTGTTAATAAAATTGGTTGTTTTTTAATTTTACTATGAGATAGTAAGATATTGATTTAAGAGCTGTAACATAGGAGATTATCTGTTGACATATAGCAAGAGATCCATTTAAAATATAGGACTTCGTTACCATCGGTCAATTAATTATTATTCTTGTTTAAGTTACCTTAAGTATAGTAATTCTTAGTAGCATGTATTGGAGGACGATGGTTATCATGAAAGGATCATCAACTCACCTTTGTGAGCTATCCCCAAACACATATCGTGATTGATGTCATCTTACCTTTGTCATACAATTTTCTTTCTATACCCTCATTATCTAATTTTTCCATTTTGGGGTAGAGCCAGTACTAGAGGGAGTGGGGAAGAGATATAGGGAAACCAAGAGGTTGACCTCTTGGATGCATCCTTTTAGGGGGAGAGTTCTGCCATTACATGGGAACTGCTATACAAAAAGGAATTACAAAATTACAGATTTCCTGGGTTACATAACGAGATACCTGAAGGTGTTTCTTCTGCAAAATCTTTGATAAAAGCTAGCTACAGAGTTAGCATTTTCTTTCTCTGCATGTGGAATTACCTTTCTGGGCTTGCTCTACCATCTGCCTGAAATCGGGAGGAAGCTCTTGTATAGAGTTCAAGATATCGAGTTCATTTTTTTTTTTTGAAATTTTTTTAACAACCCCACTTGTGGACGCTGCTTTCCTTTCTAGGAAGTTAGCTGAAAAACTGATTTCTCTAACAATGTGGTTAATCTCCCAGCCTTGAAACTGACCTAGTATCTGGACTTTTAAAAAAATTTCTTTCAAGCAGTCCATGGAATCCCACATTCAACCTTCAGCCATTTACCAACAAACTTGGAATCAGTCTCAATATTAAGGAGTTAAATCTGGTGCTGTTTGTCTAGTTTTAGCGTTTCCCACCATAGTAACAAAGTTCGTGTACGGCAAATGTTCGGCGAGTGTTCTGTTCGATACAGTATGTGTACATTCGTGAATCATACGGGATAGATACGATAAATATACGGAGACACATAAATATGATATAAACTATGAATAGACATAAAATATCAAATTATACACATAAAAACATAATACAAATAAAAATTATTATTTTATCTACCATAAAAATTAAAATAATCATGATTTTAATTTTAAAATAAAAAATATAATTTGAATATGTGAGCATGTGTCCCTTCTCATTTAATTTTTAATTTTAGTCCCTTCAATGTCGAGGCATGTGAGTATGCCATTCAATCATTTTTAATTAAACTAATAATAAAAATGGTGAAAAGGCTCTTCAGTATGTCACTTGTCAGTTTTTTTAAAGATTTTTTTTGACACAAATGAATGTGTTGTCCATCACACTGACTTTTTTTTATCAACATGATCCGTTAGTCCCTTCTCTTTATCACAACAATTTTGACCAAGCTGAGAGTAGGGCCCGTTTGGATGTCCGTTTGTGACCGCGGCGTTTGACAGACGCAGCGAATACCATCGGGTCAGTGGGATGGGTGCGATGAAGATGCTCCCCAACCCTTTTACCAGGCTGTTTGGCATCTTTGCTGGCAATGGGAACGCAGGCAGGGATGATTACCATAAAGCCCCTGAGCAGTTATTGAATCCTAACCCACCACTGAAAAAAGACATTAATTTTTTCATCCTTCACATCCCCTTTTGCTGCCGCTGCTTCGAAAGTGGTAAGCCTCCAAGCAATTGTGGTAAGGGTAAGCACCTGATCCCTTTATCACCAACTTCTTTTTTTTTCGTTTGATTGCTTGGTAAAGGTTTGAGAGATGGAAGATATCATCAGGTCACCTGTTCTTGTGGATGAGAGCTTGTGGATGAGACAAGTCGGCGACCCAGATAGTGAAGAGATTCAGCCCGACTGCCCTAGAACGGCGAGAAGATGTTGTGAAAGATGGTAATGGAGAACTGGAGATTAGGGTTTTTTGTGTATATTTATTCGAAGAGGAAAGATTTTTTTTTGTTGATTAAGGTATTCGAAGAATCCGAACTGACGGGTTCGGTGCGATTTGCACGAAATCTGGATTCGGCGAACTGAAGTTTATACGGCCGTTTGATACGGTCAACCTCAAATCGGCGAACTTGTCCGAATGTTCGGAGAAGTTCACCGAACTTTGTTACTATGTTTCCCACACACCTCTAGCTTCTAATATATGAATCAGATTGTCTGGAGATATTGCAGAAAACCAAATATGAATGTTCCTGTATGATCTCTAAGTAGCCCACCATAACCACACCTTGAAGCTGATTTTGCTCCATGGGTGCTTGGTTTGAACCACCCCTGCTTTCGCCAATGATGAAAAAATTGTTAACTTATTGTGGATTCAAGTAATGCCAAACCTTTGGAGGACTTCCATCTATCTCGTTGGACTTCCCTGGCTTGAGTTGCTTGGATAGGTATAGATACTATAGTGAGGATTTGGTTCAAATTGTGATGTTTTGGTTGTTTCCTTGGAAGATTCGCATGTTCCTTTCCTCCAAATGTACCAGGTAAAGGCTGTCAGACATCTTGCATACAGGCTTTTTGCCAGCCCCATGAAATACTCCCCAGACCCATTTATTTTCAGCTGCAACTGGTTTTTTCGGTCTTCTGTTGCACCCTAACTTGAGAAGAGTGACCTTCTAAATCCAAAATGTGTAGCTACACTGGAGGAAAAGGTGATTAATGGTTTCAAAATGAGTGTAGTATGTGCATTTAGGGTCCTGTATTTGCCTATTTGGATATCAAGTGATTATAACCTCACTCTAGTGGGAAATTTGTAGTTAATGGTTATCCACACAGTGTTTTGGGCCTTTTGGAATATGCCCTATCCCTCAGATAAGATCATGCCAGGCAACAAACACTGCCAAAAAAAAAAACAGAAAACAAAAGCAAGAGGTTGGACACCAAACACCATAGATTACGAACATAATACAGAAAGGTAGAAGGCAGGAGACGATCATCCAATAAATCTTCTAAACAATGAAGAAACCATCCAAAAAATAAATCAGTACATTAAAACAAAAAAAAAAATCAAAATGATTATATTTTGATCAATCAAACGAATAGAGAAAACATCATTTCTCAGTCCCCAAAACAGAAGATTGTAGCAGAGGAGGAACAAAGAACAGAAGGAAAAAACGAACAGAAGAGAGAAAAAAAAACTGATATGGTATTTGGGGCCGTGTCCAGGCTGCCTTGGCCCATGTCCTGGGAAGGCTACTAGTAAGTAAGCTGGACACATGCAGGACGCGTCAGGCGTGTCTGTGTCCGTGCTTTAGAGCATATATAATGTATGATTGTTCCTTGTTAGTCCAGAAAAACCTATCAACCAAAAAATTCACTTGATCCATACAAAGATAGGATTGAAACCAATTCATGAATCCTCAGTCACAACCATTATTTTCCTTTTTTACCTTTCTCCTTAACCCCACGTTGCTCTAAAAAGGCTATGATAAAATGTCAATCTTCTGAAAATCTTAGCCATCTTTACCGTCCTGATATAATGCATAATCCACTGCCTTTGATTATGATCCATTCAACTATTTTGCATGCTCTATTTTCCACAGCATCCTTGGCTCCTCCCTCTTTGTTTTTTTTTTTTCGGAGCATCCTTGGCTCCTTATTTTCCACAGTATCCTTAATATTGTTCCTTCAATCATTTCGCTAGTCCACACATCTATTAATATGCTTGCTATCACAATCAGCTGGTGTGAGAACCAGTTCATTTTTTGTTGTTGTTGTTGTTATTGTTTCCCAGTGATTTCTGGGTGTACTTGTATTCCTCCACTCATATGACACTTCTTGAGACTAGTATATTTTTTGTCATCTCCAGGAATGTAGCATATGTCTCTCACTTTATGAAGATGGTGTGGAGATCCATGCGCTACCATGCAACCACCATTTCCACTCCTCCTGCATCATTAAGTGGCTTCGAATTAACGCGACCTGCCCACTATGCAAGTATAACATCCTGAAAGGATATGATCGTGCATGAAAAAATTCTCTGTACAGTAGAACCCTCATTTCATCCATCTCCGTGTATATGTGAAGAAAAATGCAGCTCTATCTCATGGTCCAGATTAGCTATCAGAGACTGAGATGTAAGTCTGTCAGTGGAAGGTGCAAATGCACAGTTGGATATGTATATCCTTTATTGTTAAAGGACTCTATATAGCTGTAGCATTGTGCTTTATTTCACTTAATTTTTTCTCATAAAAGTATCAAATGGGAAATGACATTTGAAAAACAGACGGTTGAAATTGTTGTTTATAAGTTATACAAGGAAAGTTATTGATACACTTGTAGACCGCACACAGTTTGAATTCTTTTGACGTGTTTACTTTTAAGTACATACTCGAAAGATTGAATGTATAAATTTTTTTCACTTTTTATGATAAGAGTATACAAAAATAGCTAGAATTTCCAAGTATAACACCCATTGAATAAACTTGAAAGTTTTGTTGGAGAATTGAGTATGCGTCTATCTAGTCCTATTTATAGTCCCACTCCCATGTACCTCTTATTAGTCCCCTACACTATGTAATATGTAATGACATGTACACATCATTAAAATTTTGTTTATACATTTTATAAATGAATTATTTAATTTATTAGAGTATATATATTTTAGTTTTTTTTTAAAAGTACATATTTTATTAGACAAATTAGACTATTATTTTATTTTAAAACGGTACGAGTTGAGCATCACATTATTGTATCTTCAATAATGATTCTCAAGCCTCAACTTCACAGACTCTAAACTATACCCCATGATGTAACAAATGTATATTGTTAATTATACCCTTAATGATATTTTTTGGGAAACATTGATTCGGTTATGATTTCTTTCTGAATGGAACGTCAACATTGAATTTCATTAACAAACGCTGATCATGGAGAGTTACAACTGTTGATTATTTTTGGATTACCATTGCCGATATTATTCGATCTTCAGCAATCAAAACCGAATCATACACAATGAATAAATCGTAGCAGTCTCAGAATTCAACAATGAATAAGGCATCTCCTCGTCCGATGACGCCTTGACATCCACCCCCACCTCCGTTAGCCTCCACGACTCCGACGCTAGCCCCGTCGCCACCTCCCTCTGCTCGCCCTCCTCTTCAAATCCGTCGCCGTCCGCTTCATCCCCTCCGACCCATTTCACCGATCCTCCTCCGGTGCAGTCCCGACGCCGTCTTCGGCGACCTTGACTCCCTCCTCCGCTACATCGACAGCAGGTTCACCGGCCCCCCGTCATCGTCCCCGGTCCCTTCTCCTCCGGATCTTCGGTAACCTCAACTCCCTCCGCATCGTCGACAGTAACTTCTTATCTTTAAACGACGGACTGTCCGGGATAACCACAAAAATGAGGTTGCCATTGGAGACGGAGAAGGTGAAGTAAATCGAAAGCGATGTCAGGTATTGTTTTGTTGTATTTACATTGTGAAAACTGTGTATTAATTAATACTGTTATATTTGTAAATGTAACAGTTAATGAATATTGCGGTTTGTTGTGAAAGAGATACATTTAAGCAATACACATTTTTTTGTTATTTTGTTACATTTGAAATGTAACGGTCTTGTAAATATGTGTATTATTTTTTGTATTTACATTTGAAACGTAACAGTCTTGTAATGACATGATGTTATTTAACATGCAGATTCATGGATATTTCAAGGATCAATCATATTATTATTCATGACTATTTGGTTTGCAGGGAAGTCTGTTACATTTATTCTCCTCTTTTATTGTTTCTACAACATTTTTTAACATGAATGTTATAAACTGTTACATTACATATTTATGTTACATTTATGCATCACTGTTACATTTATGCAACACTGTTATATTCTGTTACATTCGTAAATGTATATTATTGTTATATTCATAAATGTAACATTCAATTGCATACGCATAATGATTTGTATTTGTTACATTTGTAAATATAACAGTCAATCACATGCATGTAATGATTTATATATTTGTAAATTTAACAGTTAACTACAAGTGTATTGTTGTGGAAGTGTTACATTTTTTACATGATAATCTGTATTTTTTGTGTTATTTAGGTAATTTTGGTGTAATTTAGGTAATTTTGGTGTAATATTGATGAAAAATAATTTAGGTAATTTTTGTGTAAGTTAGGTAGTTTTGGTATAAAATTCATAAGATTTTCAAAATTCAAATTTTGAAATAGGTAAATTTTAAAGTGGGATATATTTTTCAAAATAGGCAAATTTTAAAATAAACAAATTCAAATTAATGTGAAAGATTAATAAGAGAAAAAATGGGGATTTGGGTTAATGAGATTAATGAATGACATCTTGTATTTTGCCATTTTACCCATTTTCAAAAGTAAAAAAACTAACCAATGAGGTGATGACACCTCATGAAATATGTGAGTAGGGCCTATAAGTTGGGGCTGGGTATCATCACTCTTGTATCTTTTAAGGGCATTATATGAAAATAATTTTTTTTAGTGCTCTTACACTCATCTTTTGTGTAGCTACATTTACAGGCGTGTCCGCACGTATATCTTGTTAGTCACTTGCACTTACTGTAATGAAGTATATGACTCTTACAAATATTTTTACACATTCTCTTACAATTCAATAGAATGTATATATATATGTATATATTTATAAAAATACATAAATAATTAAGAAAGACGACAAAGTAGGGCTGCAACTTGGGTTGGGTTGAACCCGAACCCGACGAGTTGAACTCGATTTTTACATGGGTGGGTTAACCAAATCAGTCGGGTTCGGGTTGGCCAATTCAGGTTGACCATAAATCGGGTTGGATTCGGGTTGACCTCACTCACAACCCAACCCAACATGAACCCGTAAACTAATAGTTAAAAAAAAATCATGGCCGTTCATTCTGTAGCTTCTAATATGATAGTTCAAATTTTAGTAAACCTAGCTAATCTTATGGATTGGGCTATGTTGATTTATTTAATTTGCACATCATGTTAGAAATTCGAGTTAGATCGAATTGGTTTAATTTGGGTTGGGGTCGGGTTTGTCCAATTCGGGTCGGGATCGGATTGGGTCGGGTTTCTTTATTTAATTACGGGTTGGGTTTGGGTTGATCCAATTTGGATTGAAAATCAGGTGGATCGAATTAGGGTTGAGTGTTTGAAATTTGAGTTGGGTTCGAGTTGGGTCATCCCGAACCCAACCCGCTCTCCGACAAAGGATGTAGGCTTATACAAAACGTGAACCTATTTGGACTTAACAATCTCGGCGAAAACATTCGTATAAAACCGGCGAAAACATTCGTATAAAACGATCACCAGTTGAAGAACGAAAATACCTCCCCCCACCTTCAAAACCCCAAACCCTCCCCCGCCCAACATCAGAAAATAATTCAAACGACTCTCTCTCTCTCTCTCTACAGACCCTTCGAACTCATTTGAAACCCTAAAAACTCTAAAACCCCACCCTCTCGTTTTTTCTTCGCCTTCCATTAGAGGGTGAACAAATGGTGGGGGCAGATATAGAGTCCGCGGGACTTCACGTGAGCGAGTGCATCAGCAGGGACGTCGCTTCCCAGCTCGACCTCGAGGAGGTCCTAGAATCCTCCAGATACTCCAGCCATCCCTACTCTTCCCACCCCAAAGAGGTTCCTCTTCCCTCTCTCGTGTTTTCTTCAAATCCGACATTTTTTGTCGAATTTTTTTGTTGACACCTTGTTCAAATTGATTGCCTTTGTAGTGGCCTCCTCTGTTTGAAGTATCGGGCAAGCGTGAGTTGCCTCCGGTGCTTATTGAGAGGTACAATGTGTCCGGGGGCGAAGGGACCGCTCTTTGCGGGATATTCCCAGAGATTCGCCGAGCTTGGGCTTCGGTCGACAATTCTTTGTTCCTTTGGCGCTTTGATGAGTGGTGAGAACCTTATGCTTTTGTTAAGGAGCTAAATTTGTGTTTTTGACTTTTGGTTCTCATGTGCAGCAATTGTTATCAATGTAGTTTTTTTTTCTTGATTTGATTCAGTTTAAGCATTCAAAAAATCACGATGGATAAATGTGTGATTTGGTTAAAATGATTTGGTTTATAATATCGGAAAAATGAGGTCTGCCTAAGTGAGGATGGTTGTATCCCGCTAATTATGTTATGATATTAGATATGAAAAATATGATAAGATGTAATAGATTTAAGTAGTTAGAAGAAAACATCTGTGGTCCGGATGAACAACCATATGGCCGTGTCTTGATAGTTGCGAAGGTAGGTAGTGGCCTGAAGGAGGAACATGTGATGGTTCGAGGCAGAAACTGCTTTTCTAGTCTGGCACTGCAAAGACGAGATTCTAATGGGTGAATATAAAGATTTAATGTTTTTTTCTACTATAAGCAATTTTATTTGACAAACAATTTAATTTTTTTGATAATAATGATTGATATTCATGGTTAATTCCCCATAAGCATTTAATTATAGGTGGTTATCCTAACTTCTATCAAGATCTTTATAAAAATGGAAAATGTATGTGCCATGTTATGCACCTTTTTGTGGCTTTTATCAGGGATGGACAGTGTCATGAATATAGCGTTGCGGAACAGGCAATTTGCACTGTTGGTCTTGTCAAGACAAAGCCTGGCATTTTCATTGAAGCAATCCAATATCTTCTAGTCCTAGCAACACCTGTTGAGGTGGGAGCAATATCTATTTAAGTTTTGTTTAATATTTTTTTTTGTTTGTTTTCCTTTATTTTCCAATACCCTGGCATATATTTATGAATGCATTTTGCAGCTGAATATACGTCTCAGTCCATTTAATAGTCAGTTTCTTTCAGTTAAATAGAAGATCTTGACATGAACAGTGTTTATGAATAAAAATAGGCACTGGTTAATGTAATATGACTGTTCTTTCAATTTCAGGCTCCAATATCTTCTTCTGATGTCATGTCCTGTATGAATGCGTTGAATAATTTCGCTGAAGATTTCATAAATAACTCTCTTACTTTTGAAACTGTATTGCAACTCTGTAAATTGCGAAAACCTGGTAGCCTTTTGTGTTGCCGTTATTTTGATATGTAAACATCCATCATAGACATCATACTTAACAAATAAATTTTTGTAAATGAGTCATGTAATTAAATATCCTTAATTATCAATCACTTACTGAATCTTGGAATCTGGAATATGGCATTCATATCTGCAGTTTGCTGTCTCATTTAAATTTTACATTCTCATGTTTTCCTTCTGATGATAGGCCATGAAATCATACCTTGTTTGTGTGTGTGTGTACATACATACTTGCAGCAGTTTTGTAACGTTTTTTTTTTTGTGTTTCAGTAATTCAAGTTCTAACTGTCATGTGCTTGTTGTTTTCTCTTTTGCATTTTCCAAATCATTGTTCCTTTTTTTGTATAGAATTTAAATTTGTGCTCTTGATGTTGGTTCTTATGTTGACATCACATTCTTATTGCTTGTCTTTTTTTTCATTATTATATTTATTGCTCTAATTCTGAATGCATCTTTACGATGTTAGCTGGAACTCCTAGGATTATGTTTCTCCGGGAGGGGGGATGGAGCCGATCCATATGGAGAGCTTTCCTTACAGCCTTTGCCTGAGTACACTTTGCCCTCTGATGGAGTCACCATGACATGCATTACATGCACAGACAAGGGAGATATCTTTCTGGCTGGCCGTGATGGACATATATATCAAATGCTATACACAGCTCGTTCAGGCTGGCATAAGCTTTGTCGTAAAATTTGCCTAACAGCAGGTCTGGGTAGCCTCATATCCAGGTGTGTTGCCACATAAAAAAATTTGTATTGCTTTAAACATACTATAATGCTCAATATATTGCTGAATATTATTTCTAAGCTTGTGTGTGGTGTACCGATGTTCAGGTGGGTCTTGCCAAATGCTTTTAAATTTGGTGCTGTAGATCCAATTGTTGACATGGTTGTTGATAATGAGAGACACATTCTGTATGCACGGACTGAAGAAATGAAACTTCGGGTATATGATCTGGGGATAGATGGTGATGGTCCTCTTAAGAGAATTGCAGAAGAACAAAACTTTCTTGATCCCAAGACACACAGTATGGAGGTAGACGTTCTCTTGGATCAAGAGCGTCTAATCAGGTGGTTAAGCCTTCTGTAGTTTTGATAGCACCATTGTCAATAATGGAATCAAAGTGGCTACATCTTGTCATTGTGCTGTCAGATGGAAGAAGATTGTACCTTTCTACCTCCAATCCTGCTGGGGGGAACCGTGGTTCTGTTGGATCTCTGAATGATCCAAGTAATATTCATCAACGACCATGCTGTTTGAAAATTGTAGCAACCAGACCTTCACCTCCTCTTGGTATTGGCAGTGGCTTGGCCTTTGGGTCTCTGTCTATGGCTGGTAGGTTACAAAATGAAGACCTGTCTTTGAAGGTAGAGGCAGGTTACTATTCTGCAGGCACCCTTCTACTATCTGATTCATCACCTGCTGCTATGTCTTCTCTTGTGGTTGTGAACAGGGATTCAAGTACCCACTCTTCTTACCCAGGTAATATTGGAATGGGTGCAAGTTCTCATGCCCTGCGGGAAATTGTATCTTCTTTGCCTATTGAGGGTCGAATGCTATCTGTGGCTGATGTTTTACCATCAGCGGATGTAGTTGCTATGGTAAATTCCTTGTATTCAGATAAAGAATCAGGCATTTACGGAAGCATTGGTGGATCATGGGAAAAGGCTCTAGGTAAACTCTGGGCTAAAGGAGATCTTCCAAATCAACATATCTTACCGAGGAGAAAAATTGTTGTGTTCAGTACCATGGGTATGATGGAAGTAGTTTTCAATAGGCCAGTGGATATTCTTAGAAGATTGTTGGAATCCAATGGACCCAGGTCTTTGTTGGAGGATTTTTTCAATCGATTTGGAGCTGGTGAGGCTGCTGCTATGTGTTTGATGCTGGCTGCAAAGCTAGTTGATGTGGAAGAAAACCTAATCAGCAACACGGTTTCTGAGAAAGCGGCAGAAGCATTTGAAGATCCTAGGCTGGTTGGGATGCCTCGACTGGAAGATACCAGAGCTGTTTCAAGCACTGCGACTACTCCAGGAAGTTTTAGCATGGGTCAGGTTGTTCAGGAGGTTGAGCCAGTATTTTCAGGGGCACATGAAGGACTTTGTTTATGCACATCAAGGTTGCTTATTCCCATATGGGAGCTTCCTATTATGATCATCAAAGGTGAAGTAGGTTCAGAAACCCAGAACAGAGAAGGGGTCATTGTTTGTCGTCTCTCAGTTGTGGCTATGCAAGTCCTTGAAACGAAGGTTCGCGCTTTGGAGCAATTTATTAGATCTAGAAAAAATCAGAAAAGAGGGCTATATGGTTGTGTTGCTGGGCTAGGAGACATAACTGGTTTAATTCTGTTTAGAAGTGATTCAGATATGGGGGTTGGCGATCAGAGCATGGGTAGAAAGTTATATGGCAGTTATGCTCGTACAACTGATTTGGGTGATAGTTCTTATAAAAGACAACGACTACCTTATAGTCCTTCAGAACTGGCCGCCATGGAGGTGAGTTAATCATAGAAAGCTCCTCTGAAATTATATAGTACTGGTTTATGTAATTGTTACTTACTGTCCTCTTCACAGGTTATGGCTATGGATTGCCTTCGACGATTGCTCCGAAGATCTAGTGAAGCTCTTTTCTTGCTTCAACATCTTTCACAGCACCATGTTACGCGTCTAATTCAGGGTTTAGATACTGAATTGCGCCAAAAACTGGTTGAGTTGACGTTCCACCAATTTGTGTGTTCGGAAGAGGGTGACCAACTAGCTACAAGGCTTATTTCTGGACTTGTGGAGGTAAATCATATTCAACTATTGTAAATGAAAGTGGAATTGATTCTTGGAGTTCTCGAGCAGTGTCTCCAATTGTGTAAATACTGATTGATCTCTGGGGAACTTCAGAAATCAATATTCTAATAGTTCGTTTCCATGATGTCTCCTGTGTTCTTTTATAAGATGGTCTATATCCCAAAAAGAAAGGGTTGATTAGATATCCTCCCAAGCTACGCATAAAAACAAGAGAACCAACCTGAAATTAGCCCCCTATCAATATAAATTTAATTAACCACAGAAAGCCTCTCCCTGCTCATGTTCACTTATTCAGCCCAGAATCCGTCAATCTTTCCACCACATTGACAAATGTCATTTCTTTTTAGGCAGATGCTCCAACAAAATGTGGGTAAATTCTCTTTTAGCACTGTTGTGCTCTTTCTGTCTTTTTTTTTCTATGGAGAAACTGCTATACTTAATGTATTGAATGAGAACCAATCCATTCTCTCCATTAGGTGTTAAATCTTCTCCATATCTCCTTTCTGTTAGAGTGGCACATCATCAAATGGCCTGTTGTTTCAATTGCCTCCTCTCATAGCTCATGTTTGAGATCATGTAAACTAGCCCCACAATGTCTTGCATTTTATGCGAAATAAGGATTGCTTATGTTCTTCAATTTCAAATCGTTACAATTACAAAAAGCATTTTCTTACATTTGGTATCTCTTTTTCCACAGTACTACATTGGTCCAGATGGTAGTGGAACAGTGGATGACATCAGTGCAAAGTTACAGGAGGGTTGTCCAAGCTATTTTAATGAGTCTGACTATAAGTACTTTTTAGCTGTTGAATGCCTCGAGAGAGCTGCTAGTTCTCTTGATCCTGAGGTGAAGGAAAATCTTGCTCGAGATGCTTTCAAATTTTTAACCAAAATCCCTAACACTGTGGATTTGACTTCTGTATGCAAGCGCTTTGAAGACTTGAGGTCAGCTCTTTTTTCCCCTTATGTAGTGCTCTTTCTTTCATGTACCATTTATTAAAAAACTGACTGATGATGTAATACAGATATTATGAAGCCGTGGTACGATTGCCATTGCAAAAAGCTCAGGCCTTCGATTCAATTGATGCACATCGTGGACAAGATGCTCTTGCCCAACGTCAGCAATGCTTTGAGATCATTGCTAATGCCCTTCGTAATCTGAAGGGTGAAGTTGGTTCTTCCATGAGATACACTTCATCTGGATCTGTTCTTGACCAGGCCTCGCGGGATAGATACATATGCCAGATTGTTCAATTAAGTGTCCAGTGGCCTGATAAAGCTTTTCATGAGTACCTGTACCGGGAAATGATTGAAATCGGCCTTGAGAATGAACTGCTGGAGTATGGAGGTTCTGATCTGGTGCCCTTTCTTCAGGCTGCTGGTTGTGAACACGTGCAAGAGGTTAGCATTACTTTGATTCTAATTGTTGGTTCTCGTTTGATACAAGATGACATTTTTAATTTGAGTTTACGAATCCTCTCCAATTTTCTGAATTTATATGCTGTTCTTCAGCCACTCGAGTTGAATAAAATGATTTGGTCCAGTCATTTGTCGGTTATGTAGCATAGATTGCACTCATATCAGTGTGGTAATGGTATCTGACACACACCCAAGCTTCAGGCATCTACCACAATATTTGTTTTGGTAGGCGATCACCTTTTAATTAAAGAAAGGCAAAAGCCCATAATAAAGTTACATAAACGTAGTAAAAGGAAAAACAAAACAAAGCCCCAAGGTAGTGAGTTCTCATAACCCGACTCCCACAAAGCATCTACCAAGAGACGGCCAAGATTCCCTACCCAACAAAAACCCCAGTCACCCTGCACCTAATGAATCTCCACATTACCAACCAGCACCCTCACCGCCGCTGCTCCTCTACGAAACATCCCCCACTCCTGAATTAGGCTGACCACCAACTCTCAAATTTTTTCTGCATATGGTGTCTGACCCCGGAAAATAGAAAGGTTTCTTGTCAACCAAACTGCCCACAACAAAGGCGGAATATAAGATTGAGATACTTTAGCCCACAAGGACCGATCTCCGACTAGTCTCAACGTCCTACCGGCCTCCCACATCCCTTTCCTGTTGACGAATCCATCCTCGATGCCCGTAGCCACCCTCAGCCATCCCCACACCCGACGCACCATTGGGCATGCGATGAACAGGTGCTCAATCGTCCCATCCTTTGAGCTACATAGAACACAGGTCTTCACCATCTCTGGAGCCCATCGCTCAACGGAAGTCTTGGTGAGTCTTTCACAGATAGACCATCCATAGAAAGACCTTAACCTTAAGAGGAATTTTGCATCCCCAAATTTCCTTGTGTTTGACCACCGTCGCATGTACCACCGGCTTCTCTTTGCGTAACCACTCATAATAGCTCTTCACTGAGAAGCCCCCTGCTGGAGAAGGCTACTATATTGGGCGGTTCTCCCTATCTTGGACCACCGTCGTCAAATGTAGCAACTCAAGTAGAGTTAAATAGCTCTCCACCTCCGAATCATTTAGATTTCGTCGCACCTCGACCTCCCAAAAACCTGTTTTCCCCCGTCTTCGCTCAGAAGGCCCCAACCACTCCCGTTCGATCTCTTGCTATTTGGAAGATACGTGGGAACCTAACTCCCAACGATACCTCCCCAATCCACACGTCCTCCCAGAAACGAACCGACAAACCTGACCCGATGTCCCATCTGACCGCCCCTAGAAACTCTGCCTGCTCCTGGAGAATGTCTCCCCATAATCTCGATGTCCTGCCAGTCCCCTGCCTTGGTCGCCTAGCCATTCGTCCCTCATACCCATAGCGTTCGCGGACCACCCTCCTCCACATCAGATTCGGTGCCTCCATGTATCTCCACAACCATTTGCGCAGAAGAGCTCTGTTCATGTCTTCCATATCAAGCACGCTTGCCTCACCTTGTTTCTTGCTTGTGCAAACTGTCTCCCATTTCACCTGATGGACTCTGTCTCGTGCCTCCTTTGCTCCACACTAGAAGAAGCGCCTCCAGATCCTCTCAATCCTCCCAAGTACCCCTTTCGGAATTTTGAATATTGACAAGAAGAAAATAGGCAGATTGGATAAGACGGCCTGGAGCAGTGTAAGCCGGCCACCAAACTTAGAAACCTACTCTTCCACCCTTGGAGTCTTCTTTCGAACCTACCAACCAACGGATCCCAGTCCCTTTGTGGAGTCTACCCAGATGTAGTGGTAACCCCACGTGCCTGCATGGAAAGGACTGGACCTCACAAGAAAGAATCCTCACAAATCTGGATAGGATTTGTCTCTCCACATTGATCCCTAAGATAGCGCTCTTTCGAAAATTGATTTTAAGTCTCGATACAAGTTCGAAACATCTACATATAAACTTCACTCCCCGCACCGCGTCATCCTCCGCCGCACTCAAGACGATGGTATCATCTGCATATTGCACATGAGAGACAGGCGTCCCACCCACCGCAACCCCTTAACCCATCCATCCGCCATCGCCATCCTCATCATCTTACTGAAGGCATTTGTAACAATAACAAATTATAGAGGGGAGAGAGGATCATCTTGTCGTAACCCCTTATGAATATGAAAGAAACCGCAAGGTCTTCCATTCATAAGCACTGAAGCCTTCGCCGTGGATATACAAGCTTTGATCATCCTGAGCCAATTGGGTTCAAAGCCATGGCAACTCAAAACATGTAACAAGAAATCCCAATGCACATTATCATATGCTTTTGCGAAATCTAGCTTGATCACGACCCCTTGTTGACCAGCCCTATGCACCACAGATATACACTCCTGTACCACCATGAAACCATCTTGTAGAAGGCGACCCGGGATAAAAGCAGTTTGGTTCTCATCCACCAATGAGCCTATGACGACTTTGAGCCTATTTGCCCAAGACTTTGGTGATGATCTTGAAGCATCCATTTAGAAGACAAATGGGTCTATAATCTCCAATTTCACTAATCTCCAATTTCACTCGCCCCTCATGTTTAGGGATTAGCGCGAGAAGTGTGGAGTTCAAGCACCCGATCCCTCCTGATGAATGATAGAACTCCTCGAACATCTCCAAAATATCCTCCTTCACCACCCCCCAAAACTCTTGGAAGAAACGCACCCCAAAACCGTCTGGTCTTGGAGCCTTATCCACATCAGCCCCAAAGACCGCAGCTTGCACCTCAGCCTCCATAAATCGACCTTTCATGTTTTGAAGACAGTCCGCATGAAGCCTCCCTAAGTCTTCGTCATACCACAAAGGTCTCCAGCTCCTATCCCGGCCTGAATGCGTCTGTGAAGTGAGCCACCAAAGCAGCTTGCACCGCCCGATCCCCTTCAATGACCTGCCCATCCACCTGGAGCTTGCTGATTCTGTTAAGCCGACGTCTCGCACTCGCCGCCTTATGAAAAAACTTCGAATTGTTATCCCCCTCCTTCAGCCAAACCTCTCTCGACCTTTGTCGCCAAGCCACTTCTTCATTTTGGTAATATGCATCCACTCCTCCTTTCCTGCACGCCACACTTGTCTGTCCTCGTCTGTGATCAAGCCCGCCTCTTCCCACCTTTCGAATCTGAACATTTGATCAGCTAGGGCCCGTTTCTTCCCCATTCGCTCCCGTAAACGCTCCTTGCTCCAAGACTTCAGAGACAGCTTCAGCCTTTTAATCTTGAAGGCCATCTTTCTTGCCCCCGAAAGGACCCCTGTGTCTGCACCCCAATTCTGGCGCACCAACTCCACAAAACTTGGGCACAAAAGCCACCAGTTTTCAAACCGAAACATGGACTGCCCTGCTGCCCTCCTCCCCCCAGCACCAGAGGAGTGTGGTCGGACCAGATCCGAGGAAGTCCCCTTAGGGAGCATAGAGGGAATGCCCCTTCCCATTCCGGATCTAGCAATACCCTGTCAAGCCTCGCCAGAGCCGGTGACTCCCTCAAGTTACTCCAAGTGAAGCACTGCTGCTCAATTGGTACGTCAAGTAAGCCCTCCTCGTCTATCCAATGAGAAAACGACACCATCGCTGGGGTGATTGATCCATCCCGATTGTGATCTTCCACATACCTGGTAACATTAAAATCTCCCAAGACACACCAAGAAAGGCCCAGTTCCGCTTTATTATACTCAATTCATCCCATAACCCCTGCCTGATTGTATCCTCGTGCGGACCATAAACCACTGAGCACACCCAACGCCATTGGGATTCCCTTTCCTTCGAACAACACCGAAAGAGAGAAATCTCCCCTTCTCACCTCCACCATATCTCTAAACCTCCCATCCCAACACACTAGAATGCCTCCCGAAGCTCCCACTGCTGGCTTGTAAGCATAGCTTTGAAGGAGATCCCCACCGATAGCCCTGATATCCGCCTGAGAGAAGTCTTCCATCTTTCGTCTCCTGAATACTCAGCACACCGATATACTCTCCACCCTGATGTGATCCCGGACTGCCGCCTTCTTCCTCTGGTCATTAAGACCCCACACATTCCAACATAAGATGTTCAACATAGATAAACCAAAAAACTTACCCTTCCCCTCCCCCAACCATCCACTTTTAGACCTCCATGTCCGTCTCCTCCTCCTCCACTACCTCCACCATGGAACCATTGATGAATTCTTTGAATCTCCCTTTGAATTTAGAGACTGACCTATCCACCCCTACTATTCCAGCCTTTGAACACGCCGGAGAGCCAGCAAAGAAACCCCACGGCTGAACAATCGCACCCCCTTCCCTAAGCTCCTGCAACCTCTCCTCTTGCTTGGAAACCCGAACCATCTACCTATTGGCCTCCGACCTCTCTCCCTCTGTCTCAACAATCCTGCACAACAAGTCTGCTCCCATCGGGACCTCAAGACCAGCCTCGACCACAACTTCCTCCTCCGAGTAATGCCCCTCCCCTGATGTATACTCCTCCAGTCCTTCCCCCCATCGAAGTCCATTAACTCCTGACTGGATGCTCCACCGTCCAAGTAGCAGGCGACACACTTCTCAACGGTGAAGACGACCCTCCACCGTCCAAGTAGATCAAATGGGGTTCATCTTTCATTTCTTCAACCTAACAATGCGATCAACAATTAATTGAATCTTCACCCTTTTTTTTGGAAAATCAAACTTGTTCTTTCTATGTAGGCATGTCAAGATTGTCATCATGGTACATATATTATGGCTTCAATGCGTATGCTTGGTTTCTGACGGGCATGTTTTGCATCCATGTGTATCAAAGATCTGCATATGTGCTTCAGTCCATGTTCTTTGGCTTGAATACATGTGGTTTGGTTTCTCGGCTATGTACTAGTTTCAACTAGTGAAAAAAAAGTATCTTGAACATTATTGACAAGGGATGTGTGTACACGGAAAATTTTGAAAACATTAAAAAATATATTTGAAATATATGAATGATTTTTATTTATTGGTTAATGTCATGTTCAAGGATAATTCTAAAAATATCATTTTTAGGTGTCTAATCAGGTATTTTTACTTATAAATGGTCTTGTTTTTGGATTTTGATTTTTTTGAATATCATCAACACTGAATTCGAAAGTTTTCTATGAGAATAGACTGATATTGCACAATGTTCCTGTGATATTATTAGGATGGAATTTTTTTTAATAGATTTCTGTTACTCCTAAATTTTAGGAGTTCTATTTACTTGTGGAAGGGTAAATTCATAGTAGTAAGTCTTAAGGGTCCCATTTTGAGTGTGGTTGGTCTTACTGGGTCATGGTTTGATTGTCTTAAAATCATAGACTAGCATTTAAAGAAGTGGAGATCCTATTTGATTAAGTTTCCATTTTGAATGAAAAAAGTTGCTTTTAGTTGTGGAGCCAACCTAGGATCATAAATTGATCCCTTCTATCCCCCCCCCCCCCCCTCTTTTCCCTTTATTGTCTCTTTTCTCTTTCCTTTAATGGAATCCCATATTTCTCTCGACAGCATGCTACTTCCCACGTTCTTGGCATATTTCCATCTAATTCTACTTTGATATTCCTTCTTCAGGTTCATGCTGGTATGACAGAAGGATCGATGCCTTCATTAATTGGTCATTCTGAGGGATCCAGTCATTCAAATTCTTTTAAGTATTTGGGTCTTCTAGCTCGGTATTATGTCTTGAAGCGGCAACATATTCTTGCGGCTAAGATACTTCTGAGACTAGCAGAAAGGCACAGTTCTGAAGGGCACAACCCTACACTAGAGCAGAGGTTTGTTGTATATGATCACTAGTTTCTTAATAATCTATGTGATTCATTTATATTATTTATTCATGGGCTGGATACTTATTTTTAATGTTTGATTATGAACTTAGGTTTCAATACCTCAGCAATGCAGTTGTACAAGCAAAAGCTGCAAGCAATAGCAGTACAGTAAATTCATCTGTGGCAAATTGCAATGAGTGGCTTGATGTGATTGAAAGTAAACTAGCTGTTCTGCGATTCCAAATGAAAATTAAAGAAGAACTGGAGGCAATGGCATTGAGATTGGGAGATTCTTCTAACACAAATGATACACCATCAAGTGATCCCTTCCCTCAAGGGGGCCTAGTGGCTGATGTTGATCTTGCAACGACTGCCAAAAACAAGGCTAAAGAATTGTCACTTGATTTGAAGGGCATTACTCAACTTTACAATGATTATGCTGTTCCTTTTGAGCTTTGGGAGGTAATGCTTCGTTCTAGTAAGCCTTTCAACATTTAAGATATCATACATGAAAGTGCCAAACTACCAATAAGTCAACTTTTTAGATCGCAGAACTTTTCTGTTTCTTACTCCTTGCTATATTTTTTTGTTCCTCAGTTTCATTCTTTAATTTTGATGCTTGCTTTATGCCTATTTGGTAATTTGAATTTCATTCAGAGGAGCAATGCTGTAAACAACTAGTTTTTATCTGAATGTCTGGATGTCTATTGACAAACAACAATGATTGTCGACCTGATTTTTTTTTTAAATATACTGTTCAACATAGACTGGTATCAGTTCTTCAGTCCAGGTGATATTAATGACTGTACACCTGATAAGTACAGGTTTGATTCCATTGGATACAATAGCTATAAATACTTTACATATTGATCTTGGGAAGCTACTTTCAAATAAGTTTCAAAGGGCTTGCAAGTCAAGGGACTCCAATTTTGCAATAAATCTTCAACTTGAATATTCAAATAAACTTTTCTTTCTGTAGCAAGAAGAAAAGTTCATTTGAATCATGATGATGCCTCTTAACCACCAAAACAACTAGTAAGCCTATTATCTCTCATGTACAATGTTCGTTTATATCTTAGGACTACCAAAAAAAAAAAATTAAAAACTGTTAATCTGTTGTAACAGCCAACGGCTTCCTTCTTATAGTCGCCCATGTCAATGATTCTATCCTCTAGCCACCTCGAGGTCGACAGTGCAAAACACCTGTCTGCCCCCAGTAGTAGTTGCAACAAAATTTTCCAATTCTTCCCCATCCTAACAATATTTTCTTAACCTCCCCAACAACCTCAATTCTTAAATCTGTGGATTTGTACTGTTAGTCTGTTACAGGTGGAACTGATCTTTTTTTTTTCTTTATTTGTTTGGGCGGGCGGCAGGGGTGTGTGCGTGTGTGTGTGTTCAGTTATCTCAGTTGAGAGGATGTGCCGCCTCATGTGCTGCTGTTTGATCAAGTGATGGTCAAAGTTACTCTTACTGTATGTCTCATTTGTTGTTGCCCTGCTTTTCAGTCATGCATTTTACCTTAGCTCACTCCCTCGGTTCAACGGTACAGTTCTATGTTGCATTAATACACTAGAAGAAGACGATGGAGTTTCAATGGTTAGGTTGGACAACACAAGGGACTAGCATTGGAATCTACTAGGGGGAAGACAATGGTGGCAGTGTTCCCCCAATGGATTCAAGAGGAGAATGTTGAATATATAGTTTATGGGCTTGGATATACTACCAATGATAAAAATACAATGCTTCAATGAATTCCAATACATTTTTCAAAATGTTACGATTTATGAATGAAGATGTATTTTCATACTTTTCCAAATCATTTCCAACCAATTTCTATCATATTATGTAATTGAAATAATTTCTCTCTTAAATCTCAAGTTTTTTGTCATTTATTTACATAAATAAATAAATGTGCTAACCATTCACTTTTTGGGGCCTGACAGCACATGGTGGACAACACAGTTTGAAACTGTGGCAGCTCCGAAGGTTTTAATTGCAAATAGACCAAATGTAAAATCTTTCACTTATCACCTTCCATGGATACATGAGAAGTGTAATTATTGAGTCTGTAAATTTTTATTTTTGTGTATTGTATGTAGGATGTTGTGTCCATGACTAGAGACTAATTATTTTCCATCTTTGCCATATTAACTGCTCTTTTCATGAATTTTCTTCCCAATGGATCTCTTATTTGTCATATTTTTTGAACTTGCATCAATAATTGTTATGAATATCTCAATGACAGTACTCCGTGATATGAAATCCTGTCTTTCAATCTATTTTCATTTTTTTTTCAATCAGTCTTTCTACAGTTAATTTAACTACATATGCTTCTAATGATCAGATATGCCTGGAAATGCTCAACTTAGCAAACTATTCTGGAGACGCGGATAGTAACTTTGTTAGAGAAACCTGGGCTAGACTTCTAGACCAAGCTCTTTCAAGAGGTGGAATTGCAGAAGCTTGTGCTGTATTGAAGAGGGTTGGATCCCTCCTCTATCCTGGAGATGGGGTTTTCTTACCTTTGGACACACTATGTCTTCAACTTGAGAAGGCTGCTCTGGTAGTGTATTTGGCATCCAAATCCACATTCATGTTGCTTGCTTTCAATTTTTTTCCATTTATTTACAAAATCATTGGCCATCATGATAAACTCATGCACATTTTGACGATTCTAATACTTACTACATTTCAGTTGTGTGTTACTGATGCATGAAGCAAATGAGACTAGAATATTAATTGTTACATTTTATTCTATTATAGCTTGGAGACCAATGCAGAATCTTGAAAAATTAGGGGAGACATGTATTTGTAAAATGTCATATGTTCAATGTGTGTATGGAATGAATGCAGCATGTTGCATTGCTTATAATGTTACGTTTACTAGCCTTGTGGAGGTTTATCTAGTTAGAGCTTACTTGTCCTCCTAGTTTTGTTTTCCATCCTTCATGCTCTCATGCAAGAATCTAACATGTCCAATTTCTCTACTATTGCAGGAGCGATCAATTTCAGGGGTTGAACTCGTTGGTGATGAGGATATTGCAAGAGCTCTTATTGCAGCTTGCAAGGGTGCAGCCGAGCCAGTATTAAGAATATATGACCAGTTACTATCAAATGGAGCTATTTTGCCATCACCTAGTCTCAGACTACGTCTCCTTCGTTCGGTGCTTGTGGTCCTCCAAGAGTGGGCAATGTCGGAGCTTGCACATAAAATGGGGACTACTGGAACTGGTGCTTCCCTTGTTCTTGGTCGAACTTTGACCCAAAGAGCTGTTATTAACCAAGGAGTTCGAGACAAATTGGCGAATGCTGCAAACAGGTCATCCTTCACTTCCTATCCATGGATCATGGTGCACATTATCATAACAAAACTATGTTTTGAACTCAGGAGAATGCATGCTTATCGTTTTAGATCGTGGTGGGGAGGATTTGGTGTTAGGGAGTCTGATAAATCACCGCCACAAATCCAAATGGGTTTGATCGTTTGGCCATTCCGACGCATTTCACGCGTTTTCTTCACAAAAAATCCGGCGTTTGAAAAGATGGCAAAACAATGTTCAAATGCCGGGTTTAAACGCCCAGATTTTCAACAAGCCTGCGTTTGGATCTTGGATCCAAATGGGGTGTAGTTTAGTAGATGAAAATATACATAAAATCAAATTCAGATTTTGATTTTTTGGAAACATAGCATCCAACAAACCTCCTATAGGATATGCCAAAATGTAGGCAAATAAATCCATATTTTGGTTGAATAAATGCATGGATTAGTTATTGAATAACATTGCTGAGTTTCATATATTATTTTTATTTTCAAAAGTTAGTTTCTCTTGGATGTCAAATGCAATCCATAATTTGATGTATGAATATGTGATGTCAGGTATATGACTGAAGTACGCCGATTGTCCCTTCCACGGAGCCAGACCGAGGACGTATACCAAGGCTTCAAAGAACTTGAAGAGAAATTGCTAATCCCATCCTCTTTTTGAACTGTTTATGTATATATTTTTTATTCATAAGGTTTTAGTGTGAATTTTGTAACAGTTGATTGGGGAGAGATTTTTAACCCGGGGACCTTACACCGTGACATCTGAGCCGTTGATTGTGGAGAGAAGCCTAGTTCGTTCGACCTTACTACATGTTCTTATAGCTGGAGAAAAACAGGGATCCTTGATTAAGCTTGGCCTTCAATTTTTTTTGCTGAATTAAAAAGAGTTTGCTCATTTATTTATTTTTTTCGATACACAAAGTCTCAACATTGTGGTTAAATTTATTGAGTCTGGATTGACTGGTTTTAGTCAGTCTCATCAGTACTGAATCAACTATACAGTTATGAATCAAACTACACAGTTAATTGTTGGGTACATGTTTCACTTATTATTTTGAATAAAACTGGATTTTAAGTATCATCAATATCAATTAGGAGAGTAGACATGTACCCAATAAATTGACTGTGCATTCATAGGTTGTATAATTCGATTTTAGGTTTTGCAGTTTGATATTGAGGGGATTGATTGAAGCCAATCATGTCTCAATCCGGACCTAAATATATCCCTAAATATACCTATATCAAATGAATCTAACCCTATCCATAGCTCCTAATCATTTTGATTTTTTTTATAAATAATTTACCTAGATAGATTAGTATATATATTTTTAAAGTAAATAAATAAAAATTAATTTTTCACACACTACACCATATACGTTTCACTAGTGAAGTATATAGACGGTTGGGGACTGCCTTTGAATTGTAGATGATGTTGCAAACAAAGAGTGTATCAACACTTATTATGCAAGATATCGTGAGTGCTTCACAACGAAACAAAAAGGGTATATGGGCGCACTTCTGTTACTGTTTGTGTAGTTATTGGAAAAAAAATTCTTATTTGCTAACTCTGGTTTTTAATGAACATTTTCTCATGTAGATCCTTCATTAGAACAAATATATGTGATTCCATACAATATCTGACTGCATGCAGAGTCACCGTCCCTAACATCTTCCAATTTGGAAATTGGAAATGACTGTCACAACATGAAAAGGAAAATAATAATCAATACGAAATTTATTTTCCCACTGATTTGTTCCTCCATGTTCCACGCCAAATACAGGCCAAAGCATGTCACTCTCCGGAAAACAGCATATACACCTCAGTATAACAGCATTGGCAACAGTAAATAAACCAAACAAATGGTTCATTCTATGCTGATAAACCATAATTTCCATAGATTCCTTGACCTCTATAAAATCCAGTGTGTAAGAAAGCAAATAAGAAGTTTCAACTAATACTTCCCTTAGTATTCTGCCCTTGCAGAACAACAGTAATGTTACCCTCTACCTTTTCCATGAAAAGCATAACCAAATTTAATCTCAGCTCATGGACATTCTTTAAGATGACTTGACCCCCATAAAATAACAATCAACGAAAACTCCCCACCCACACTTTTTTGAAGATCAGAATTCTTGAAAAATAAATTCTGAGCGAAAAGAACCATTTCAGAATTCTTGAAAAAAAAAAAAAAACTCAGATGTATTCTTATATTCATTCGAACCCTCCACCAATCTGACCCAATAGAAAGAGACTTCCAAGTGTTGGGAGGCAATCATCTTGGATGCTTTTGATGTCTTCATCAAACCAATTTTGTCTTAACCTGTCATCTACATTGAACAAGTTGATGAAGTGCCTTTCAAACACGGATTCAATCTCAGATTTATCAGTCACCGAATCGTTATCTAAAAATTTGAAACAAGGTTTGTTTGTTCCTTTTATTCGACCAGCAACCCTATGAGATAATTAGCATTCAAGCCACCAGATTTAAGCCAAAGACGTCTTGATTTCCATTGCCACTCAGAATCTCCATGCCCAGGAATCTTCATGTAATTCTCTTCCGCAGATCTCCTAGAATCTTTATCAGATTCAATAAGGAACTGATTTCCTTCTAAAATGTCAAACCCTCTAATCAGTTCTTTGGTTTACAGAGAGACTTTCTTCACACACTGCATCTACCAGGACTATCAACTTTTGATTAGACTCAAGATGTCACAAGGGCTGCTCCACATGAAAGCTTGATTGCCTGAAGTTGGGTCCCAGTCATAATTTCAGCCTTCAAGAAAACTGGTGATGGAACATCCCAGTCCCCTCTTCACTTACTGAGATCCTTCACAGAGACATATATGCCTTTCACTTCAATGAAGTCCATTCAACCCCCAAAAGTACCACAAACCAACCCAGTTTTTGAGAATCATGATCATCCAATTAGTTTCCCTTTCCTCCGGCCGAACTGAATGGAGAAATTTCTTGCTTTGAGATCCCTAGTGGACTAATTACCACTGTTCCAACTAACCAAAGTACCTTCAGAAGTAGAAGGTTTGAATACCTTGCTATCCAATCTTGTGCATAGGTCTCAGAGATTCATTACTAATCTCATCCATCTTTGTCTCTTGAAGACGACAAATATATCAATTCTGTGCCAAAAATAAACCTCTAACCGCTTCCTTCTTCCTGGGATCACTGAGAACCCAAAAGTTCAATAAGATCAGGTTCATTTAACTTCTAGAATCACCCACACACAGCCCAGCAGTCGTTCAGCAAAGTCTGCAACTCCCTTCTGCAGTTTTCTTTTCTGTTGGATTCATTGTTGACGCGCCACAAACTCAACTTGAATTTCTTATCCCTGAGCACTTAGAGCTCCCATCTTTTTGGCCCTCAAGAACTTGAGCTGCTCACCTTCTCCAATGAGCTGCTCTTTGATTGAATCCATGACCTCCATCTGAACACCTCCTCCCTAGATGCAACCACAGATTGAGAAGAAATGGAAGGATTAACAAATGAGAAGCAAAATGAGTAGATTAGATGAATCTCCCATTGGAAGGGGTGGGTAGGAGGGATAAATGAGCATAGTGACTAGCCGAGGATTAGATGAACTCTCTCTATCACTGAGCATCTCATTCCCTCTTCTTCCACCAATGTGAATTAGTGATGAAACAAACTAAATGTTTATAGACATTATAATTATAAAGAAAGCAAGAGAACATCAAAATCACAACCAAGCATACT
Organism: Acorus calamus; assembly: GCA_030737845.1. NCBI lineage: Eukaryota > Viridiplantae > Streptophyta > Magnoliopsida > Acorales > Acoraceae > Acorus > Acorus calamus. The sequence continues at coordinate 4,227,670 of CM060866.1, read as the reverse complement.
GTTTCCAGTTATATGGATTTCAGTAAAATTTATAGAAATGAATGTAAACAAGTTCACCATGAGTCATCATCAAAACAAACAGAGTTCAGAGCAAATGCCCATTCTAAAGCAGATGTTCTAGCTTGTCCTCACTCAGATGCCATCATCTCCCAGTCATCCAGTTCCTCCTCCCCTGTAAGACCTATCGCCCCAGCACGTACATCTTGTTGGCCTCCAGAGCTATTGCCTGCAACTGGCAACTCTAACGCAGAAGGCCCTTCAACCATGCAGTGCAAATCTTGAGCATTAACCGAACTTGAATCAGACAAGTTTAGCATCCCATCTGAATTAAGAACATTCCATCGGTTTGTTGATAAAGCAATAGGAGGTTCATTTTCCCTGCGTGCTGGTGGGGCAGGTGCATCAACCATAATCGGCCAGACCCAGGAATCTTCATCCGCCATAAGAACTGCCTTTTTCCATGGATTACTATTTTCACTGCCACCTTTCATTGGCTCCTTGGATCCTCCCCACACGTTGTTAGATCCAGATGAGCTCTGCAGGACCACAACAGCACCATGGTATGCCGATCCATTGTCCAACCGCCTCAGAGCAGTTGCTGCCCGAGAGGGATCTGCAAAGACAGCCAGAGCATTCTTATCATTCAACCAGACAAGCTCACACTCCCCTCCAAACCTCAAAACCAGAGCACTTATGTCAGCATCACTAGGTAGGTCGAGCAGCGCAACCACAAGCCTAGGGTCGATGTCAATCAGAGGGTCAAACACAGGCTGAGGGTGGGGCCCGTTCACTGGTGCAGGTCCTTTGGGTCCAAGAATGCGGGCAGGGGCCTTGGACTTTGGTGTTACATGGACCACCAAAAAACGCCTCGGCTCCCACCCCGCCGCCTGCACATGGAGCTTCCATCTCTCTGCCATCAGCCTAATGGCATCCCTCTTCTCCTTGATCATAGCAAAGAACACATGAACTTTGAGACCACTGATCCCTCCTTTGTTGCTCCCCCCACCCTTCCCCAGAACCAAGAACTTGAACCTCTCCTCGATCGCCAACACCCACTTGGGCTCTCTCCTGAACAAGTCTGACAGCACCTCATTCACAGTTGAACTCTCCCCAAAATGAAGTGAATCAAGGTTGATGGGAGTTATATCAAACGCATCGGCCAAGACCTTCCTCCTCTCAGCCTTTGTGCACTCTTCATCACACATAAGTTTTCTCTGCCCAAGTGGCACCCTATGACCGTTTGCTGCAACCTCCACTGGTTGAAGTGGGACCTGCAGTTTTTGGATGATGGATGCCTCAAAAACTGGGTCAACATGGCCGCCCCCACCACCCGCATCACAAGGGACAGTGCTGGTGATACGGCCACAGGAGCAGGTGATCGTCACAGGAAATTCACACCGCAGATCCGGGCACAGAGATGAAGGGTGGCAGGAAGACGTGCATGTGTGCTTGCAATCCCTTCTCGGCGCACCACAGACCTGCCCACAAGAAACCTTGGAACCAGTGGCAACTCCGGATGATGACGAAGGTACCGCATCACATGGAGGAGGGTGGCACGAACGTGCACAGGCATGCATGCCACAACATCGAGTCTTACCACATAGTTGATTGCACCGAATGTCCCTCGACCCGCACGGCACGTTCCTCAAGACAACATGTCCACCGACGCAGCCCTTCGAAACAGGGACAGTGCATGGCGGACAGTCTCCAAAGTGACACCCGTGAGAAGCCGGGTGCCCGCAGGGTTGTGGGACTGGGCAAGTGTGAGGGCATGTCGGGGGCTGGGTACCACAAGGCAGAGGAGGGGGGATGGACGTCCTCCCACATGCGCATGTCAGGTCAGTGAATATGGTTTCGAGGCACGGTGGGCAGTGTCCGCTGTGGCAGAGTGACCGGCACGTGTGTTGCCCGCACCTCAACTTCTTCCCACACAGCATTGAACAGAGGTGCGGATCCCACCCTCCCATGAGACAGCTACTGCTCATCATCACCTCAGAGAGCGGACAGCAACGCTCGCTGCACCGGTGTCTCCCACAGTTCTTCTTTCTCCCACAAGGCTTCTCACAGATAAACACGCCATCATCTTCAATAGTTTTGTAACACTCAGTAGTCCGCGAAGAGGACCCGCATCGACATTTCTGAACAACAAGGGTCAGACACGGCTTGCAATCTCCCTCATGACACGGGTCCTTGCATCGATGCGTCCTGCACCGGAGCAGCTTCCCACAGACATCGGAGCATGTCGGAATCAAATCCAAGCAGCTTCGCCTCTCCTCCTCTAACCGGGCCTTGCCACAAGGACACGTCTTCACATTCTTAGGGAGGAACTCACACTCCCCGCACGGCCCCGGATGGCACTTCTCGACGCACGAGTGGTTCCCACACGACAGCACCCGCCCACAGACCGCTTCGCAAGAGAAGACCCCCGAGCCCTCCACCACCTCACCCTTCATAGCCATCTCTCCGCAGACAATGACCTCCGAACTCTTACCGCAGAAGCAGGACGCGGTCATCGAGACCCCGCACGGCTCGCACGGCCCGACGTGGCAGGTCCGCCCACACGGTGCCGGCCGCAGTCCAGCACGCGGTCGCACTGCATCCCGCACGTGAGCGCGGACGTCCGGTCAGCACACCGCCGCGCGATCATCTTTTTCCCGCATGGGCAGGGTCTCCGCGGCGCGAACGCCTTGCAGGGAGGGCAGGGGCCGGGGTGGCACTGGAGCACGCAATTGTGCGGGCACCGGTTCTCATCGTCGCCATCGCCATCCATCATCGGGGTATGATCAAGCGGCTTTCCGCAGGGCTCGCCGCAGGAGTGGGGGGTGAGGTAAAAGTCGGATGGGGGGTCGCGCCTGCGGCCGCAGAAGCAGGTGTACTGGAGGTCCTTCGACGGGACGGTCTGGACGGATTGGCACCCGGGGCAGCGCCAGCTGGAATCGGAGGAGGACGGGCCGCCGCCGCCCCCGGAGGTGGGGGCGCGGGCCCACTTCTTGATGCAGTGGAGGTGGAAGATGGAGTAGCAGCTGGAGCAGGACCAGACAGGGGCGGAGCGGCGGACCATGTCGTAGCAGATCATGCACTCCACCGAACCCTTCGCGAGCTTATCCTGGATCTCCTGCACCAGCTGTGGCACGCTCAGCTGCTGCTGCGGCTCCTCCGCCACGGACGGACCCCGGTTGCGGGGGGCGCGGGTTCGACGGACGGGATTACTCGACGGAGGAGATGGTCTACGGGGGCGGTTGTTGATGGGAGGGCTCGGATCGGGCGCCGGACTGACAGGGACGATCGGGTCGGATCCCCTCGGGACCCATTGTTGGCGGTTGCCGCCTCCGCCGCGGTTGGGGATCCGGGAGGATCGGTTGTTTCTCCGATTGATGCGGGGTTGTGGCTCGGTGGCCAAGGATGGGTCGACCATCTCTTGATCGGGGGAGTTCGGAACACTGATTGGGTTTGGATCGATCGAGAAGTGTTGGAGATTAAAAGAGGAACCCTAACCCTAGATGGGTTCCTGAAAGATGAGGTGATAGGGAGCGACTGACGGAGAAATAAGTGGGTTTGTTCTTGAAAAGGAAGGATTGAAGAATAGATGGCGAGGGATTCGGAGGAGTATTTATATGGTGGGGAGGGAGGCTTGGGGAGAACGCAAGGGAGATGTCTGTTTCTCGCGACTCGCGAGGTGTTATTTCCAGACCGCATTATTTTCATTTTTGGGAACAATGCATATTTCCCCTCTCAAAGATTGCGAATTTCCGGATCAACCCCTCTTTCTGGCGGTTGAGTGGCTGACTTGATTTGTACATCCTTTTGTTGTCTCTTTCTTTCACCGTTGGATTGAGATCGTATGGTGTGTGAGCTTTCTTGTCGAACAATCTTTTTTTCTCTTTAACGGACCGCAGTCCGACCTCCGACGTAGAATGCATGCGGGTCCGTTTGGTTACACGGATTTGGACGATTCCGCTCTTTGAAAAACTAAAATCTTAAAATCGTGCAGCTAAACGGGTTGGATTCCGGTGAAATCAAAAGCTGAATTCCTTTTAATTTCTCTCTCGAAATCTGTGTTTTAAAAACTCAAAAACTGTGATTTTAGGTCGGAATCGATTTTTTGAATTAAAAAACAAATTTTTCTATCAAACATTAAACCCCTTTCAAATATTTATTCCTAAATTAAAAAAAAAACATTCCAAAAAGGTCAAGGTATATAATCATCTTAAAAAACAGCTTTATTCCAAAATCTATTTTTCAATATGTGTTTCTAAACGGAGCCGCAGACAAGGAGACTAACAAAGATTAGACAGATCGTTCTATTTATTGCGGTTAAAAAATATAATTTTTATTTCAAATTAGAATTATCAAATTGATATTTAAATATTTTCAATAGACCATGTTTGTAAATCATTTAAAAAGATAGCTTTTTAATAAACTCAAAATAAAAAAATAAAAAACTCAAATGGTGTTTCGGAATAGGGTCATAGTCAAAACCATATTCTATTTTACTCGCTGTAATGACCGGCTTGTAAAGATAACTTCTCGTAAACTCAATTTTTAAGAAAAAAATTAATTTATAAACATATTTCTAAATAGGATCACGGTCAGAACCATTATCTTCTTTTATTCGCTGTAATGACTCACTTCATGTTCTACCAATTGCACCTAAAGAGGACTCTAATGACATTATAAACTTATACTCCGTTTGGAAACACAGATTAAAAAATAGATTTTGAAATAAAACTGCTTTTTAAGATGATTTTAGACCTTGACTTTTTTTGGATGCTTTTTTATAATTCAGGAATCAATATTTGGAAGAAGTTTAATGTTTAGTAGAAAAAGTTGCTTTTCAATTCAAAAAATCGATTCCGACAAAAAATCGTTATTTTTGAGATTTTAAAAACACGGATTTCGAGAGAGAAATTAAAAGGAATCCAGCTTTTGATTCCGTCGGAATCCGACCCGTTTGGTTGCGCGTTTGATTTTCAGCTTTTCAAAAAGCGGAATATAAACTTAGTAAATGACTATAAAAAAACATCTCTCTTATGTTTTCCAATACAGCAAAAAATTCAATAGATTTTCAATAATTTTTCATTGAAGTAAATATTTTCTTTATAAAAACATATCTATTATTTCTGTTACTTGATTATTAAAATAAAATGATTCAATTTTTCATTTTCATTTTTACTCTCTCATATATTTAACAATTACTTAAATTTTAAGATTTTAAATCATATATTTAATAACTTACAATTAAATATATTCATTAAATGTATCTCAATTATTTTATTTTACAATGTCTTTTTTTAATGGATCCTCAATTATACGCGTGGATTAAAAATAAAACCAAACATTTTATTTATTTATTTATTTATTCTTTTATTGCTATATATATAATTATATATATTACTCTACATAATTATTGGAAAGGCATAAAACATGCATTTATTATTTCATTTAATAATTATTACGTTTTTGTATTTTATTTTATTTACATATATAACATACAATATTATATCATATGCTTTTGATAAGATGTATATATATAATTAATATCTTGTTAAATCAAATGTGTTAAAACAAGCACCAAATACACAATGTATTTGAGACTAAAAATAATTGTGCAATAAGCCAGTAACATTGTCGCGCCGTGACAGGCCATTCCCTTGATGAACCGGCGGCCTTCTTAAAGCATTGAATGGTTCAACTGTGTTTGGTTGTAAGGTTGTAAAATTGATTTTAGGTTAAAATTAAATTTAAAACTGATTTTACAGTAAGCTGTTTGCACAATTTTTTAAAAAATTCCATCATATAAAGTTAGCTTAACTACACATAAGTTAGTGGCAGACCCCCTTAATAGGGTGGTTGAGACACACCCTCCTCAAAGGGAGATCACGGGTCGAACCCGCCTTTACTCGAAAAAAAAAACTGAAGGGGTTCTATAAATTTTTTGAAAAATGAGGGGTTGATTTGGATATCAAAAAACTTTCAGGAGGTTTTATGCATTTTTTGTTTTGTTTTGTTTTTCAGAGGCGGTTGACTGGTTGAGTGGCTGACTTGACTTGTACCTTTTTTTTATGTTTCTTTCTTTCACCGTTGGATTGGGATCGTATGGTGTGTGAGCTTTCTTGTGGAACAATCTTTTGTTTCTTTAATGGGCCGCATCATGGCTGGGTTCAACCCTAGTAGAATGGGGTTTGAACAGGTTGGATTGTAAAAATTGAGTTTTGAATTGTAAAAATTGAGTTTAGATTTAGATTAGTCAATTCAAATTGAGTCAGAAATTGAATTGGATTCGAATTGGTATCATAAACAACCTGACTTAACCTGAGCCCGTGGTACACCGATATAATATTTCAAATGAGTCATTGATACGTAATTATTTACTCTAAAATCTCTACCTTTAAATCTCAATATAATTTTTTTAATGGACCTAGATTGTTTTAGTGGGTGATTAAAATTTATGAAATATTTGTATTTTTTTTTGTTAAAAATTAGGTCATAGTCAATACCATTATCCTCTTTTAGTCGCTGTAATGACTCGCTTGGAAAGATAGCTTGTTATAAACTCAATTTTTAAGAAAACAATAATTCTCAAACCTATTTTCAAATTTTTCTATTTTGTAAGAAAACTGTCTCTGCACAGCTTTTGAAAAAACCCATATTTTAGTTTTTTTCACAAAAATTTATCTGCAGCTTTTAATTCCATTTTTCTATTTGAAAATGAGTTTGGAAAAATCAGTTTTTTACAAACTCAAAAGCTGTCCAAACCAGTTTCCAAATGCACCCAAATCTATTTCAAACACCCACTGACATTTTCGTAAAAGAAAATGTTAGTTTCAGTCTTTGTTATCAACCAAAATTCAAACCACACGTGTTTTTATGTTTAAAAAAATAGTAAATAACATCTAATAAGGTATATGTTTTAATAAAAAATATATATATCTCTCAATTTTGAATTAAATGAACTCATTTTTAATAAGTATAAGAAAAAAAATTAATGGAGTATATATATCATCGAACAACAAGTTATATGCCCAACAGTAAAAAATCGATAATAACAAAGCCCTTTGGTAAATTTAAAAAGAAATCAAACACATCGAAGTCTCGGTTTTATGTAGGCTTGTCAACGGGTCGGGTCCGGGTCGGATCGGGGTGGGCCCGGACCCGACCCGTTTGATTGTCGGGTCCTTCGGGTCGGGTCGGGTCGAGTCGACCCATTAACAAAAGTAGGTCAGACAAAGAGAGATTGATAAACTTCTTAAAGGTCTACAATGGCTTCATTTTTATTTCTTTTTAATAGTGTAATATATTATAAATAGTTTTTTACTATTTTGATTTTTTAATGTTTAATAAGATAACATTTGGAATACGATTTAGATTATTACGCTTTTACGTGAAGTCAAAAGATTGTAAAAATATTTCAAATGCTTAAAATTTTAAATGAGTATTTAATATTTAGTTATAAATGTTTGGTTGGATCATAAATGTTGGGTTGGATCATAAATAAAAAAAATCACAAAGTATTTGGGTTGGGTCAATCGGGTCCATCGGGTCCATCGGGTCTATAGGATCAGGTCAGGGTGGACCCAGACCCGACCCGTTTTCATTGTCGGATCCTTCGGGTCGGGTATTTATGTCTTCTATCGGGTCGGGTCCAGGTCGGGTCTGAGTCGACCCACGACCCGTTGATAGGCCTAATTTTATGTATATTGATCCATATGTACGCATGAAATTGTTGTTGCTTTGAACCTATTTTACAAATTCACGTTATAAGGGGCACTATTTGATTTTATAAGAGGGTTTTGCCAACTTTACATTCCTATGATATGGAAAGCAACACAAGAAACAAACCTAACATATGGAATAGTTAATTTACTTGGATTTTCAATACCATGATATAATGAAATGATTATTTTCTACACAGAGCAGACTCCGAAGATTGAACTATACACTATACAATAATGCTAGGTACTGGTTCAATCTACGTACTCTGCAAGAATCACTTGAGATGATATATATTATTTCTGTACTGGCTATAACTATAGTTGTACAATAAGATGTTGGGCGCCGATATTTCCACCCACAGAGTTCTTCAACCTATCCCTTCAAAAAAAATGTGGTTTTTTAAAGAGGTGAACAGACCCTGATCCATTCGACTTTGTAAAGTCATCCATTATGTCACAGGTTGACATCATAGAGTCAAACTGATCGCAGAGACGTAAGGGTGATAAGGCCCTCTCTGCGACCCATTCGACTTTGTGGAGTCGTCAGTTATATATTCTGTTCGACATCACATAGTCGAATAGGTCACAGAAACCTAAGACTCTTTATGTTACAGGTTGACATCACAGAGTCGAACTGGTCACAGAGACGAAGGGTGGTAAGACCCTCTCTGCGACCCATTCGACTTTGTGTAATCGTCAATTATATACTCCATTCGACATCACAGAGTCAAATATGTCACAGAAACCTAAGATTCTTTGTCACAGGTCGACATCACAGAGTCGAACTGGTCACAGAGACGTAAGGGTGGTATGGCCCTCTCTGCGACCCATTTGACTTTGTGTAGTCATCAGTTATATACTCTGTTTGACATCACAGAGTCGAATAGGTCACAGAAACCTAAGACTCCCATGTGGCCCATTTGACTTGATGAAGTCATCAATTATACAGTGTTTTAAAACTCAACCTCACATGCCTGATTGAAGTCGTCAATTATCCGGTTAACCCAACAGTTGAACCAGTGACCCTTGACTCATTCATTTTTCTGGTTCATTGAACGATTCGATTTTTAAAACATTGTCATTATGTCACATGTTGACATTACATAGTAAAACTGGTCCCAGAGACCTATGGGTCATAAAGAGATATCTAAACACTACATTAAGTGATATGCCTTTCATGATACTGAACAACGCAATATTGTTTGAAGATATCATTTCATTGATAATGTCATAACACGTGAACACATTGTTCAAGACACAAAGTCGAATGGGTCGTAGAGAGAGAGGCCTTAAGTTGCTGTGATCAGTTCAACTATGTGATGTCGATCTGTGAAATAATGAATAACTTCACAAAGTCGAATGGATCACAGAGAAGGCATTAGGTTTCTGTGACTTGTTTGACTATGTGATGTCAAACAGAGTATATAATTGATGACTACACAAAGTCAAATAGATCACAAATATGACTTTTGGTCTCTATGACTAGTTCGACTCTGTGATGTCGATCTGGGACATATTGGATGACTTCACAAAGTTGAATGGGTCAGGGTGGGTTCACTCCTTAAAAAAATCACATTTTGATATTTTGAGAGGGGTAGGGTGAATAGTTATGTGGGTGGGAATATCGGTGCCCTAAGATGTTTATGTGGGATTCAGTAAAGATAAGGATAGAAGCACAATATAAATACATTCACTGCACACAATCATCAGCATCCTCTCTACACATACATTGTTACAAATTATTCTCATCAATATGATTTCTGAATCATTCAGCTACAGAATTTGCTGAATGAGACACTACAATTTCACAAGGCTATGAGCTCCCATACACTTCCAAGCCAAACTAGGGGTGTACATATTTACAATGAGACTTTTAACACTACTGGAAGTTTACAACGCGTAGATACTCGTCCCACGACCAGATGTATAAGCATCAACATCCGAAATTCCAGAATAGATAGACGAGAAAGATTTGCTGCCACCACCTCTTCTAATTCGCCTCTGGGAATCATCGTTGAACCTGCCAAAACGTTGTCTGAGAACAAGGTAGCACATGATCAACAAAGTAACAACCACCATCGATCCTCCAATAACTGTAATAGTGATCGCCATCCATGAGCCTTGCGTACCGACAACCAAAAATGCTAGAGAAAGAAAAGCACCACAAGTGCTAAGGCAGGCTATCCACATGAGTTTGTTCACGACTGAAACGATCTGTTTCTGAGCACCAGTTTCCCATGCAACCAAAGTAATCTGAACCACGACGACAGCCAGAGATATGAACAAAGCAATGGCATTCAAGATGCAGAACACCCTGAAACCCATAGAATCAGCTATATAGGCTTTGCCAACATCATCACCACTCTGCAAATATTGACCAGGAAGATTAAATATGGCCATGAATGCAATGGATGCAATCAAAACAGCAACCACCGTCACCGAATTTATCGTGTTCTGAACAGCTTCCCTGTGGAGTTTTCGCAAATCTTTCGCTATCCCCCTCACTTTTTGGTTAGTATTTGCATTCTGTAGGAGTTGTGTGTGCACCTCATGCTTTATATCACTCACAGTTCTTCTCAACTCCATTGCTTCATTGCTTTCACCAATATTCTTGGCATACTTGGCACCTGCCTCCCTAAGAGCATCAAGTGTGACCAGTGAAGACCTGCCATAGGGAATTTTTTCTGCCAAATCCAGTGCAGTTTCATGCTGATTATTAACAGCATTGACTTCAATAGATTCATAACTCAGCAGAAGCTCCACCATCTACACAAGAACGAAAAAAGGTTATCCGACAAAGAATGATGCTATGCAGAACTTGGCTTCATTGTGTAGTACATGTTTAACTAATCAACTGCATGGGTTGGGGGGCATCTTTCTCATATTGAAATTACAAGGAGCAAGTAGTCATTTTTTGTTAACAAGATGAGAAATATGATATGGACATTAACAAGGGTAGCAATCATAATCTAAGTAAATCTCAACAACGCAAAGGCTAATCGAATGTCCATAACACACGAAACTTCCAAGAAATTTAGATATTAGATGGCATGCCGCAGAATAAAATCAACATGAAAGTGGGGAAAAGTCCTGCTACATCATAAACTCATGAACACTATATGTGAATTGGTGATGTTTGAATTTGCATCACAATAGAATGCTTCATCAGACAAGGATATGGTCAGCACTCCTTCACCACATAAACCCGTACACCTTCTAAGGAAATTTTACTCTCAGAATCTCCTTATTTTTTAGTCCTCAATAGACCATTTGGTTCCCTGGCATACAATGTGTTAGTAAAAAAAATTAAAAAATAAAAACAGCAAAGGCTTTTCATTTTTATTTTAGTTTCCTTTCCATTTCTTCTTCATTAACATTTCTTTTGATTCTCAGGCACCGTATTCCTCAATCCTCTCTTTGGAATGCCTCATCTATCTTGTCATCTTTATCAACAGCCACCCTAAACAAATTTGAAGCATTATTAAGAGTATTTCCATGGAGCTATTTGTCCAGCCAGAACCACATCTTCATACCATTGCCAACTTCGAAACAAAGCTATTTCTTAAAAGGTTCAAGCACCTTAATTACACTCTGTGAAAACAAAGAGTTCATAAATGGTTGATGGTAATACTTTCGTATTTTTACATCTCGCATGGTACCTCACACTTGTTACTTACACCAACTGTGATTTCATTTAACACTTGAAACCATTTTCTAAACAGCGTTTCATCAATAAATCCATCATTCTGAGGCCTCGATGAAACAAATTCAAAGTTAGCCAGACAAACCTGCCTTCTCCCCTCTCTGCCTTCTCCTTGCAGGAATCTCCTACTCTCTTAAGTTTGTTGACTACCTTTTAGGAAGAGTGACTAGGACATAAAAAGAATACTGGAGAGTTAGTGAGGATCACTTTTAGAAGCACCAAACAGCTTCGCTTCCAACCTGCCAGTCTCGTGTCAACCTCTTCGATTAACAAGGATCAATCTTGTATCTTTCAGTTCATTATTGGAGGGGAAGATCAAAGTATTTAAGGAGAAAAGTTTCAATACCAGCCCCACAAAATATCTGCATTTTATGCACATTTATTAAAATATCCTTTTGTGGCTTCATTCCCCATGTTTATGCCATTCTAAACGACAGATTTTTAGTCTTCTGAAAAATTGACAAACCAGCTGGGTTGAAACTGAAAACCTAGCAGACAAATGCCTTCTATGAACCAAACCATCAACAACTTCCACAAGGAATACCAATTCACCTTGTCATATGTTTTATTCAAAATCAACCTTACATAAAGCCCCTCCTCATTTCATTAAAGACTGCAAAGACACATTTTTCTGCCACCAAAAAAAACATTGACCATGATCTCCCTTCTAACAGAACTACAAAAGTTGTTTGAGACAATTCCACCAATTCCTAGGGAAGGAACTTTTTTTATGATCCTTTGTTACCCATTCGACAATTTTATTGGTCAGTATTCGCAATCTGCTCTGCACCCTCTTTCTTGAGGTTAAACACCAAGAAGCAGCCTTGTGATCCAACACAGAAATGCAAAGTGGAAAAGATAGAACAGCAACATTCAAATTTTTATGGATATTGTATGGTGCGATCAACAGATGAGAAATAAACAGGCAATCCAGTTCATGTCCTGGAAACTAAGATGTTCATGATTTTTTTACAATAAAAGGTCTCCATGCGTTTGCAAAATTACCTCTGAACGCCATTTTCTCGTGGCAATATGCAAAGCAGTGTTTCCTTTCTTGTCTCGTGAATTGAGTATTGAGATGTCAGCCAGTAATATTTCCTCTACAATTTCAGTGTTCTGGCCTTTTACAGCCATATGAAGCGCGGTTTGGCCCTTCTTGTCTATGATGGAAACTACTTCTCGATCTCTCACTAAAAGAGAATTCACTATGTGAAGGTTACCATATCTGGCGGCCGTGTGCAAAGATGTTTTCCCATTTTTCCTCACAATTCTTGCTGCAGTCTCATCCACATCTAAAATGGCATTTACAACATCCAGCTTATCTTTAACAGCAGCTGAATAGAGAGGGCTGGTGTTTGATGAGTCACATATTTTACAGAGCGAAGGCCATCGACTGAGAAATTCTTTCACAATCTCTGCAGAAAAAAAAGGCTCGATGGTTCATAAACTGCAACATATTTTTTTTACTTCATCATACGATAGGGACCGGCAGTACAAGGGAAAAAAAACAAGTTTGAATCTTAACAAATCACTATAGATTTTCTCATGCGCAACTTTGAAAAAGTTGGAATAGATCCTATTTTCAAAAACGATTAATTCATTTTTTCAAAGTAACAGCATCCGGTGTCACAACCAGGACAATTATGGGAGGGAACACATCAGTTCACACCCAGATGTATGGATCTTTCATCCTGGATCTACAATGATACTTTTCAATGGAGTGGCTTTTTGGAATGAATGATTAGGGAGTATGTCATAAACTTGGTTTGTAATTATGCTCATAGATGGATCCTTGTGCCTCAATCACAAAAAAAGCATTCACTTAAAGCAAATATTCACCAAACATTCTAGTAGTGCTGTGTTTCTCACACTTTCATTGTTCATCAATAACATTGAAAGTTTCATATTGCGCCTTTCTTAACCGTTTGGAACTAATTTTCAAAACAGTTTTTTTCTTAAAATCTGCTCTCAATCAGCTTTTTCATAGAAACAGTTTTGTTTACTTTAACTCATAAACACAAAACCGAAAAATCTTAAGTAAAAAAAAACAAAAAACATCCAGAAGCGATTACATGAAAAATGATTTTATAGAACCAAATCAATTTGACAAGGGTAGTCAATTGAGACTTTGATAGATTTCTGCATACATTACTTAAGTGATGAACAAACTTTGCAGATTCTCCGTTTGGCAGCACGATTGGGTCGGATTCCGCTTTTTGAAAAGCTAAAATCCCAAAATCGTGCTGCCAAACGGGTCGGATTCCGGCAGAATCAAAAGCTGGATTCCTTTTAATTTCTCCCTCGAAATCCGTGTTTTTTAAATCTAAAAAACAACGTTTTTTTATCGGAATCGATTTTTTGAATTGAAAAGCAACTTTTTCTACCAAACATTAAACTCCTTTCAAATATTGATTTCTGAATTAAAAAAAAGCATCTCAAAAAAGTCAAAGGTCTAAAATCATCTTAAAAATCAGCTTTATTCCAAAATCTACTTTTCAATTTGTGTTTCCAAACGGAGCCTCGACTTTCAAGAATCAACTTTGGCAATCCCACAAAACAAGCAATTTCTACTCAGATTAGAAGAACTAAAATCAATCACCAAATCACAATTCTCCAACAAGATCGACCGACCCATAGAACTCAATCATCATACCGAGGTGTCCGTTCTTAGCGGCTATGTGGAACGCAGTCAACCCGTGGGTCGGCCGGATCGACGCCGTCTCCAGATCGCAGAACTCCACGAGGTACCTGAAGACCTCCTCCAGGTTCTTCTCCGCCGCCAGATACAACGCGGTCTCCCCGACGTCGTTCTTGAGGCCCATAAGAGCGGTTACACCTTCCGGCGGTCGGCCCTCGATGAAGCCCTTGAGGGAGTCGATGTCGCCGGATCGGACGGCGGTGAAGAAGTCCTGGGTGGAGATCATGAGGCAGGTGTCCATGATTGGGTATCAGAGGAGCTGTGGTTGATGATGAGTGGGTCTTAGAGAAGTGAAAGAGGAGGGGTTTGGGTCATTGTTTGGGCTGTTCATTTGATAATCATTTGATAACAGTGACAGAGATGGAGGAGTGGGAAGACTTTTTAGCTTTATACAAGTCTTTAAAAGTGCGGTTGAGAAGCTCTTTTTCTGCCGCGTTCACATTGGGTTGGAGTTTTGGCCGTTGAGATGACCATGTTGCCCTTCATCTTTTACTTTTTTTCCCATCTATCTCATCGGGGATGTTTCCCTGAGAAAAATGTGATTGAACATGGAATGGTTCACGTGGAAAGTGAAAATAAATAGAATATGTTTTTTTTTTTTTGAATTCAGATAATATCTAAGAATAAATTGGTATAAAGTGGTATATGAATTTCAACCAATCCCTTAAATTAAAGTTTTTTTATATTATTCCACCTAAAAAATATGTGGGTTTATTGTCAATTCAATTGTCATCACCTCAAATAAATCATCTGTCAAATCAATTATCATTATTTTTTCATCTTTCATAAATCATTATCCACACTTTATTCACATTTTACTCAAACAATAAAAAAATTATTTTTATGTTTTCAAAGCACAACCAAACACAAAATTAACTGAAGACGCTTCCATTAGTCCCCGGCCCCACGACAAGATTGTTTGTGCATAGTCTTAAAAGGAAAATAAAGGAAAGTGAAAGAATTTTGTTAAAGGAAAATTAATGAAAAATTTATCAATTTATATGTTGTTTGTGTCTATAATGAAAAGTGATAAAAAATAAAAGTTGTTGTTTGTATCTGCAATGGAAAATGATGAAAAATAAAAAAATGTAGTTTGCGGTCGTGATGGAAAATGACAAAAAAAATTAAAATGTTCTTCTTTGAGGCATTCTCTTGTATCCATGAGTACACACACTGTTCAAATGAAGAATGTCTTGAATCATTGTCACTAGAACAGTAGTAGAATCCAAATAAATCATGCGTACTTCTACCAATACAGACATATGTATATTCCCTCGGCTGATGACCATACACACCCCAAAGTATCAAATCCACATCAATCCCCGTTCAACATTTTTCATTAGCACGTTGCACCCCAGAAATTAAGCCCCATTGGTGAGCCCCAATAGGTGGCATAATCTTATTGGTTCATTGATTGACTTATTTAAACTGCCAAAAAGTCAATGACATAACTACCCTTTTAAGAAATTTAAAAATTAACTCCAATTAAATTATCCCGCTATTAATTATCGAAACGGACTCCCAAAAAATGTGGCGTCATTAATCCTTCCTCCCCGATTGAAAATTTTCAAAAAATTTAAACGACCTAAAGTTTCTAATTTGGGCGAACTAGACGATTTTTCAGCTGGGCGAAATGGAAGAACGAAAGAAAAGAAAAAAAAACAGCGATGACGAGTTCATCTGATCATCATCCCCAAAAAAATCGTCGATAATGATGGAAAAAAATGTTAGATTTCTTACAATCATCAAAACCTCACTGCGCTTTTTTTTTTGCGACATAAACATAAACATTCTATGAATTTTTACTTCTTGAAAAGATGAAAACATATATGAAAGCGTCTCAATCTCAAAATCAATTACTAAATTGCGTCTGATGTGTTATCTTCAATTACCGGTGTATCCAGATTTGAGAAACATCAATATTTGACATTGTTCAATCGATTTAGGTTTTATTGTGCACATTTCATTTTCTGGATCAAAATCATAGAACGAGTATATAATTTCAGATACATGTATATGAAAATCATTAATGTGCATGAGTTTATTAGAATAATTGATTTTGTGTATCTGAAAATTATTTTTGTTAATTATTGTAAGATCTTAAAAAGTGTATCTGAATTAATTTTTTCTGTGTATTTACAATTTAAAAACAGAAGAAATAATTTGGAAAACACTTCAGTGGCAACAAAGGTAGCGAAATCGTATAAGTGGCATACGCACTGCAGCAAGATCGAATGTCGTAAGTGTAATTCAATATGAAAGTTCAACATTTTGTTTATTATCTGTATCTTAATAGAAATTGTTTTATTCCAGGATGGATTGTGGTCTAGTCGTCATAAACATAATGAAATAGTATGTTGTCGACGCGGAAGTGACCATGCATAAAATGGATAAGAAGAAGTGTAAGCTAATAAGGGCACACATTATGCATAAGTTTCTGAATGACAAGCATCATACATACACAAATGAAGATCACATGGTCAGACAAATGTACATGGAACCTTGATCAGCAAAGGAATAGTTTGTTTTAGAAAAAAAATTTATGTCTCATTAAATGACAACTTTTTGTTGATATTTGGATACTAAATTCTGTATTCAATGTACTGTTAATGTTTGATGAACAATTGATTGATTTTTGTTATGTGTTTAACTTCATATATGATACAGTTCAGATGTATCTGAATTTGCATGTGTATCTGAAAAGTTGTATTAGACATCAATATAAATTGCAAATATAAAGTCTTTTGTATGTGAAATATATTTGGTTATTGTGAGGTGTTTATTAGGTGTATCTTAATTTTATATATATCAAATAAGATTGCTATATATGTCACATAGTGAATAATTGATACTACTTGAAAACCTGGCAAAGTAAATTTGTAGTGTATCTGAATTTGAAATTTGTATCTGAAAACCTGTACAATTTGTAAAACTAAAAGTGATTCATATATAAAATTGTAATGTGTTTTGACATTGTAATTGATATATATAAGGAACCATGCAAATCTGATAACAGCAAACATTATGACAATGTAAAATGAAGTTCACAAACACAATGACATAACACATTATAATATCAAATGTGTTGTACAAACAGCCCTCTACAGCCTTTTAAATATTAGATCCTTGAGGTATTTTTGCTTTCTTATTCCTCGTCTTGTAGACCTTGGGTTCCTTCCTTCTTGATGATAGTCGTCCTTTACTTCGAACCTTGAAAGGCGAGTGAACAATTGAATATGACATCTGCTCATCACCAACAATACAGTCATTGTAATCAGGAACTTCTTTCGTCAAATCATCATACAAAACATCAAGATTTATTTTACACAACTCAAACATTTGATGTTTTCCAAATGGATTGAGTATTCGCATGGCTCATCCATAAAATCGTCATCACTGCCTGCTGAAAAAAAAAGGTTGCAACATGTTATATAATTGAGATACAGTATTGTATCTTAAATCCAAACAAATAATTTATAGTTTACATACTAATGAGCAATACATAGATTTTTAATAAAAGTCTTTCAAATCCTTATATATATACGACAATAAACAATTAAATATTTATCAGATAGACATAAATAAAATCCATAGAAATAAAATATCAAACTTCAAATTGGGCTGAAAAACAAATTCAAGATACACGTGTATCTGAAATTTAAATCCAGATCACACATACAAACACAAAAATGCATCTAAATCCAGCTACACAACTTGTATATGAATTTAATTTAAATTCGATATAAAAAAGGGTATATGATGATACAAAGGAATAATAAAAAAATTAGATCAACATGAAATTATTCAGATCGAAAAAGGCCTAACCTGAAAGAATTTCTATTGTTTACACCACGATCAGGTCGCAAACAAAATAAATGAATCGTGTAATTTTTATATTCTCCACCGATCAAACTGGAAAAAAAATTCGATATTTGTTTTCGTTTCCACTGATCAATCTGGATCTAAAAATTGTAAATCGTGATTTATTTGGGTCCGAAAAGGCCTAAGCTGGAGGTTTGCACCACTAAAATCACATAAATAAAAAAACGTTAAAATCTTATCTTCTCCGCCGACCAAATTTGAATGAAAAATTAAAATTGATGTTTGTTTTCATTACAACATATCAATCTGTATAAAAAAATTCATGATTTTTTATTTTTTAATCGTGCAAATGAATTAGGATCTTGAAAAAAGGAATTAATCACCTCAAATCGTAACTGCCTCAGCTTTTATTGGACCGGTTATAGAAAATTCGGTGAGATTAATTAGGGGGGGTAATATGGGTAATTCAAACTTGCCACCTCATGAGGTTTAGAATGGGGTCTAGCAATTGGGGCCCAAAAATCATTTCCCTTTTCATTATCTATTCTCCTGTTCATGTATCAACCCATATTCCCCCATTTTTCTTTGGGTGCTGCTACACTTAGTTTTATTTTCAATCCAAAATCTAGACCCTATATATCTCGTTACAGATTTAATAAAATATATACCTCATTAGATGATGTATATACCTCATTGAATTTTTTCTTACACTTGCTAAAAATGAGTTCATTTAATTTTAAATGAAGTAATATGCACTTTTTTATCAAAGCATATACCTCATTAGATGATGTTTTATTTTTAAAAAAAAGAAAAACACTTGAAGTCTGAGTTTTGGTTGTCGAATATGACCGAGTGTATCATTTTCCTTTTTCTTTTAATATTGGCTTACAATTCATTAGATTTGAAACACACTTACCATCGTCCAACCAACTAAAAAGAATCAAACCACAAATCTATATCTAAGATATAAATTTATTAGATCTGTTAAGAAAAAAATATATTATTCAACAAAAAAAAATCACAAAAATAGTTTTAAGATCTCAATTTAGATAGGCTAAGCAAAAACAAAATACAAAAAAAAAAGAAAAGATTTATTCAACAAATAAAAAACATCCATTCAAAAAATCAAATCAGATTGAATAGAAAAAAAGCACAAGTACATATCACAAAGGGAAATCTTACATGCTTATAAGATTGTTCTTGTCGGTGTGGAGAGAAAATCACAAATTCTATCTCTTTCTCTCCTCTAGGGTGACCACACATGTTTTTATTTTTTAAAATAGTAAACATCATACAATGATATATGTGATTTGATAAAAAATGCATATCGCTTCATTTCGAGTTGAATGAACTCATTTTTAGTAATTAAGAAAAAATGTAACAAGGTATATACACTGTCTAATGATGTATATGTTTCACTGGATTTCTAACGAGGTATATAGAACTGTAAAAAAAACTGCGTAACATAGCCCTTGCTCTAATGCCCTTTGTAAATAGTCAACAAAAAAAGTGCATACTCTGTTACATTTCTACTTAATAGAGTATAATACTGATAGAAGTTTAAGTTATAAAGAATCTATTTGTAAATATGTTAAGATCTAGATGGGGTGAATAGGTACTAGATGGAATGTGCTCTAATTTTTGTGATCCATTCTGGTCTGGGATTTATGGCTTGCCCTCAACCATCTTACTCTTAGGAATGATAGTTTTTTCATAGAGAATGTTTGGGGCTCTGTCATTAATTTTATAAAAGAATGGGGATTGCTTTGTGGGGGTAAGCAGGGCAGCTTATTTGAGAGAAACTTGTCATTGAGTAGATCTACCCTTATTTGACAGGAAAATTTGTCATTGAGTAGATCTAGAAATTTTTTTCTGTAAGTGGTGAAATCCTCCTCTAACATATTTCTTTTACTTTGGACATGATGCCTCTAATTTTATAAAATTAAGACATGCCCATCATTTTCATATAAAAAATAATTGTGATCTGTTCAAATTTTAATTATTTTAAATCTTGTTGCTTACGTAGATTTATCGATTAATCCTAGACTTTCACAAGAAATAGTCAATGCACATAATCAATCACACACAAACACCCAAGAGGCAAGATTTGGATTAATGTTAAAAAAACCCAACAGTGTAAAATTTTACAGCATCCAATCCAGAAAAATTCACTATAAAGTAAGAAGAAACTTACTTCTCTCGTTACAGCCACTCCCTCCTAGAGTTGTCCTCCGGAACTAATGAGATCTCTTTGTCAAGTGTTGAATGAGTGAATGAGTGAGAGAAATTATATAAATCTCTAGAGATGGTCAGGGAGCTAGGATTTGAACTCTCAAAAGGCTCTATCAGGATTTTAATTAAACCACTTTGAATTAAAATGGATGTCAGGCTTGCTTATTTATATATAGTATTTGAGACAAACCAAATATTGCACTATTGTATGTATAAACGGTTGGATAACCGCTTCTGTACTTCAGATGTGACTGCAAAACAGACTGAGTGAATCAATGGTACTTTACAAAATGAGCGTTGTTACATTCAGACCATTTTACACTCGTATAACTGAAGTATATACTTCATAAGGGTGATTGATGTTGCCAATATTCGGTGTCATCGACCTTACGCCCCTGTTTGGATACTAAATATGACTTATTCTAGGGTATTCGTAACCAGTATAAAAGTGGCTCCAGCTTGCCTTGAGAGAGAACGAACACTGCTACGACTTATGATGCGAACTTTCTTAACATTGTAGTAGTTTCCTCCTCTAGTTATTAATGCTTAAGTCCTCCACTATTTGTAAATAACTAAATATCCATGTAATATTCTTACTTGTTTTGGAATGAATGGTCAAATTCAATGGAATCACAGTTTTCTTATTGATAGAAGAAACACAACTCACTTGACTATCAGATGAAAAAAAAAACACGGGTATTTTCACATAATTATGTAATATGGATGTGGGGGTAGGGGTGGCCATGGGCCGGGCTCGGGCAGGGCCCGGGCCGGGCCTAAAGTCTAAAATCAGGCCCGGCCCGCCCATAGGCACGGTCATGAACGGGCCAAGTCCGGGCCGGGCCGGGCTTAAGGTTCGGGCTGGGCTTTATGGCCCACACCTTTTTTATTTTTTTATTTAAATTAAAACATAGAATAAAAAAAAAAAAGTGGATCACACCACATTGGGAATCCCGTTATAGTTGTGGCAGAATATTATAATAAAAATTTCAATTGCAATTTGAATTTTAAAATTCACAAATTCGAACGTATGTCAAAAAAATAATGCACTGGGAATGAATTCCGTTCGAACGGCATGCGAACGGTTCGGTTCGAATGCAGTTTGAACGGAATTCATTCCCAAAACATTTATTTTTAGAATCTGAACTATCATTCGAATCTGTTCGAACGACATTCGAACGGTAGTTATACCGTTCGAATGGGCCGTTCGAATGACCACTGTTCAACATGTCAGATCATATGTACCATTTAAATATATGATTATAAAAAAAATCAATCTACAATTTAAATTTCGAATTTGATATTTGATTGGAATTTATTGAGAACACCACACATTGAAATCTAAACACATTGGGAATCTCATTATATTTGTAGGAGATAAAAAAATCAATTTATAATTTGAATTTGATGTATGATTGAAATTTATTGAGAACCTCACATATTGAAAACTTTACTATATTAGTAATGTCTTAATATAACCTTTAGTGAAATCTACAAAATTTTTAAAAATAGCTGTTGGAAAAGGTTTTAAAAAAACCCTTAGGGCCCACGACCGGGTCGGGCCCGGGCCTATGTGCAGGCTTTCCCGGGCCGGGCTTTGGGTTTTTTCCAAAGGCCCAAGCCCGGCCCTATGGAAGGTCCGGGCCCGGGCCGGGCGGCCCGAAGTCCGGGCTAGGCCGGGCTTAGGCCCGAAAATTTTCAGGTCAGGTCCGGGCTCGCGGGCCGTTTGGCCACCCCTATGTGGGGGGCATTGTGGATCATGTGAGGCTCTGTAAGTTATTTCTTCTCATACCATTAAGAGACATCCCTAGTATTTAAGAAAGAGAGTTAAATCTGTAGCCCTACCAAATAAAGTACAAATTATCTCTTCCTTTCTATGGATGTAAGAAATCGATCTTTAGCTGAACCACACAAATCTTTGCCTCATGCAATTGTGTGATTTTTTTTTGAATCTTTACTTCGATACACAACTAAGGTAATTTTGAACAGAATGATATCAGAACCAAGTTTATCGATAAAAAGCAACCATGGAATTAAAGTTTAAGATGGAGAAGTTCCACAAAAAAGAGAGTATCTCCTTATGGCAGTAGAGGGTAAAAGCCCTTTTGGCCCAACAATGACTGCATTTTTGCTTCTATGGATATGTGGTTGAAGTTTTTTTTTTTTTTTTAATGAAAACCGTAGATCTTCGTAAAGCAAACAATCAAATCTATGGATACAATGATGTAAATAAGCAAAAGAAAGAAAGAGGTCGTCCAGGTAGAAGAGGGGTCTACAAAAATGACCTCCCCCAGCCTCAAAAACTCACTACTCTTGGATAAATAGATGACGTCCATTGGTGAGTGAAATCAAGCTCGCTCTCACACAATACTTCCCCCAATCCTGGCTGCAACACAAAGACAAATCTAGAATGTTCTCGACGTTCGATGTGCACCCTGTGGGTTTGTGGTTGAAGTTGAAAGTATCTAGCTACATGATGAAAACTGAAAAATCTTAATTTCTAATAAGTTATATCCGAAGAAATAACAATGTAGACTTTCGATGAAAGAAGATACTCGTATTCTTGACCTTCTCTCTACTTTTAATAAATTAATTGGTGATTTGCTATGCTTAGTTAGATGAAGAAGAAAATACCTTCTTCTTACATCATTGCCATCATCTTTTGAGTATTTGGTGACTACCATTATAAACAAAATAAAAATTACAATAGAACTAGAGGATGTTATTCCGGTTTTCAACGAGATCAGAAGGCGACCATCAAATCAAGAAAACTCAAGTGAAGATTTAATAGCCAAAAATTATAAAGATAGAGGAAGAGTGAAGGATGGATGGAGGAACTCAGGAAGAACTAAATAATAATAAAAGAAAGATAATGTTATTCATGTGAGAGGGATGGTGGAGCACCTCAAAAGATATTAAGGTCCATTTTTTGGATCCTAATAAATCTAAAGAAAAATTAACAAGTAACTCATTGAGCATGACACTTTGGTCAATCGAATTTTTATTTTTATTCAACCTTATAGAATTAGAATTGCTCATTTTTATTAATAAAAGTAAAAAAGAACGAAAGAAAAATTTTCAAGTACAAGAAATGGTTATAGAAGAAACGAAAGAGAATGATCAAATCGATGTTGTTTCCTGTAGATGATAAAATCCACCCTGATGAATAAGAAATAAATATATTAGAATATGCTAAGAATAAAAGAGGTGTCATGCTGAAACCCGATAATTCTCACCCCGGTGTCCGCAGCCCACCTTGGACCAAGCATTTGGTAGACTACAAGTGGCAGAGGATGAAAGTCCAACCTCTTCAGGTCCGCTAAAGTGTCTAAGGTGCCTGGATCTACAATTGAGGAATAAGCATGTTCAGTGGAAGGGGCCAGTGTCACGTGTCCAAAATTATTATAAAAGAGTACATTCAGGTATATTAATCTGTCCACAAGGACATGCCAGCCGGAGTCAAATTATGCCAACTAGAGTCTGGTCAGCTGGCTGACTTGGTCAAAAGAGAGTAAAACACATACATGTCACCCATCATTGGTCCACGTCTTCCACGTCAGTCGAACATGCCCGGCATGTAACCTTCGTCTATAAATAGAGGGGTACCCTCCCTCTGAAAGATATACATAGTTTTATACAGTCTCGCTACATTCATATTCTCTCGAATCCTTAAATTCTCTCTTCTTTTTTTTTGATCTCACACTGACTTGAGTATCGAAGATTCTTTAACCGACATCACATTGATGTGAGATCAGAGAGACGAAGCTGAATTTCACCGGCTACAAAGTTTCATCACCAGTTCTTCCCAGATCTACTGCAACCTAGGCCAGATAGAGTACAAATCCGGCCTATATGAGAGGAGGACCATTCACTCAACATTTCCTATTCTGAATGTGATAGTCTCACAACATGCTGTTCAAGTGACAATTTAAGGTCTCGTTTGGATTGAGGAATTGAGTTATTCTGGATAGATAATTATCCCAGTATAGATAACGAATCTACATGAATAAGAGATTTTCTGTTTAGTTGTGTTTTTTTTTATTCTCTTTGGAAAACGTAAGAATAAAGATTGAGTTGTTTGGTTGATAAAGAATCAAATGTAAATAAAGTGTAAAAATATTGATTTGACATGTGGGTCCCATGAGAATAGATAAACTGAGTATAGCGTATCCTAGATGTTATTTAGAATTGTTATACTCTCTTATACTCGTTTAAACTGGCTTAGTAATACCAAGTTATACTCTGCAAACAAACAGTCATTTTCCTTATCCATTCTTATACCACCCTTATTCTCGCTTAACCCGCTATCCAAACGGGGGCTAAATTGTTGCATTATCCAGATCAAGAATTTCAACTTTATCGTACAAAACAATATTTCAATGCCATTTGAATGATATCAAGCACCACCACTTATATAAATTAGGTATGTCAACGGGTCGGGTCCAGACTCGGACGCGATCCGATCCGGACCCGATTACACGTGTAATATACCCGACCCGATTTGGACCCGACCCGGTGGACCCGAACATACAAACGGGTCGGGTCCGAGTCCACCCCACCCGACCCGTTGGACCCGAGACCCGACAGTTTTATTAATCTACACTCATATATTACAAGAATATTAATATTAGTTGACCCATAATTTTATTTCTTATTTATCAAGTTACAAGTATAAGTGTTTATTGTTTACTTTGTGACACAAATAACTATGAGCTCTCCCTTTTAATTTATTGTTATATTGTTTAGACTTATGTTTACTTTGAATGTTGTTTAGTTATTCATTCACTTTTTTTGAATTGTACAAAAATATGTTCAAACACAGTATTAAGATATCAGTTTAGAAAGTTCAATAATAATTAATGTTTTATTATAAATTTTTCCTAATAGAATGATAAGACAAAAAAATTCATGAGTTTTAAATTTTTTTGTTTTTATTAACTTTCCTCGGGTCGGGTCCAGACCCGACCCGACCCAAGACCCGACGGGTACGGGTCTGGGTCCACATGTTCAGGACCCGCCGAGTCCTGTCACGGGTCGGGTCCGGATCCACCCCGACCCGATCCAGACCCGACCCGTTGACAGGCTTAATAGAGATATTTTTTTTAAAAAAAAGAATTATATATTACCCGTGCAATAATTGAAATAGAAATGATTGGAATTGGAGGGTCGCGCGATGAAGTTTCTAAAACATTGAACTAAAAACAATTTACATCGACACAATGCAACTCAAATAAATAATTATTCAACTAGTTTTGACATCAAAATTTATTATACACTAACAGTCTCGCATGTAGTCTCCATTCAATTTTTACATGCTTTATTTTTTTTGAAAGTATCTAGCTAAAAGCAGTGATGGAGCCAGAATTTAACTCAAGCAGGGCTTAAAAATAACTAATAAATTTGAAGTCTTCACTACTTATTTACATTATTCATAAGAACCTAAAAAGGAAAATAGAAAACTAAAAAATAAGAAATGAACAAAAAATGAAAAATAATTGAAAATTAATATATACTCCCAGAAAGAACACTGATCAAGTTTTTACTTTAAAAGAGAATAAAAAAAAATTAAAACTTAAATCTTGGATTCTGTTTTTTTTATTGATTTGTTAACACACACCAAAATATTATGCAAAAAATAAATGAAAAATGATATGTCTATACAGCCCAAATTGCAGTCCACACCGTTTTTTTTTATATTAAAAATCATACACTCTCTATGTTTTTTTTTTATATCGGAGGGACTCTTGTGGCTGACTTTACGGTCACCAACAAAAAGGTCGGTAAGTTAGCGCCAAGACTCGAATCCAGGACCTATCAGTAACACCGCTAAACCATGAACCGTTGTGTTATGACTACTGAGGACTCACTCTCCTATATTGATATATGAAATAAACATATATTGAATACATTAATGCATTTTTTTCGTATTGAAAAATAATAAAATGTTTTACATTATATCTATGATAGTGCAGGATATACTACCTTATTGTAGTGTATAGAGCTATAAAACAGACTCTAAAATGGACTGAGTGTATCAGCGCTCAAAATAAATGTGGATACACAATTTTTTTATTGCTTGGTAGATATACAATTGATTTGTTGATGATCTTGGATTTTGTTTTCATATATGATTTGCTACTTTCATCTCTTATTTATTTTTTCAAAAAAATCAAGCAGGGGCAGGAGGCCCTCCTTGTCCCAAGGTGGCTCCACCCTTGTCTAGAAGACTAGAACTACATGCGAGGACATAGTTAAAGATTGCGTGTAACAACATTCCAAATAACTGGAATAATGAATGTCATTAAACCAAAAATTTGGAAAAAGATGACAATCAACTTAATTTGCAACTCCTTTTGAAGCTATCACAAAATCACTAATATAATATAAAAATCAACTAACGCTATATATATTTCACTACATTAGCATATAATATATTATAAAAAAAACGTAAAAAGATATATATGCATGAGAATGGAGAATATAGAATGTATTCATAGTCAAGTATATGCTTAAAAAAATCGAGTTAAATATTTTCCTTACGCCCCCATTTGGTTCGAGAATAGAGTCTGAAATAAGTGAAAATTAGTCTCAAAATGGATATTTGGAATACATGAGAATTTGCATGTCAGAATTAATTGGTATAAAGTGGTATATGAGTTCCTGTCAACCCCTGGAATTAAATTATTTCAGGTTATTCAACTCAAAAGAATATGTGAGCCCATTGTCAAATCAACTGTCATCATCTCTTATAAATAATCTGTAATTATTTTTTCACATTTTATAATTTTTTATTTACACTTTATTCACATTTTATCCAAACAACAAAAACTTTATTATTACGTTTCCCAACGATAATAATTCAAAACACAACCAAACAAAAAAAATCATTTTATCTTTATGTATACTAGAATAGTCAAATTAGAAAAATTTAATTCTCTATCCAAAATGAGGCTTGGGTATTATGAAGTCATGGGTCCTATTAAGAATTCATCTGGACTATTTCTACAAAAATTATGGGTCCCCAGTTGATCGATTGGGTCACTGTCTTTCTATGTCTCAAACCCCTGTTGATCAAAAATTATGTCTCAAACAGATGAGCCTCACTAAAGTCTGAAAATCAGATTTTTAACAATGTTTTGGGTTTTTTATTTTTAGATGTTCACTGTTCACAACATGGATGAGAAATGGGTGGCCGTGAGGTTGGCATTATGTAACTTCATAGAAAAAGAAAGTCAAAGGAATCATCAATATTTTTATGAGGTTATGGTTATCTTCATCATCTCACAAATTGAGAATGTGATTTATTCATACTTGCTATTGTGGATTTTATATAGACAAGTCATTCAAGGATTCCTTCCTCTGTATTTCTTCAGCTCATATGCATTGAATGGTTGGCCAAGATGGAGATAGTTGAATTTCGCAAGCTGACATGCCACCTGAAAACAACATTAATGTATTATTTGATCTCCAATAAAAACTTGAAGCAAATATTTTAACAAATTCAAATGTGTAATCCAAGCATGGAATCAAATAATTAACTATATTTTAATAAAGATTTAATATTTTGTTTCAGAGTCATGTGTGCGTATAATAAGATACTACAAAGAGTGAAAGAGGTGATTCCTTCTATCATGGTTGACAATGATAAATTGTTTAATCCATGTTTTATATTGTGTGTTATTTGTGATGGCATCTAATGTGATGAAGTTTAGAAGCATGCTGAACATGGATTGATTAATGATTAATTTGAAACAAAAAATCCAAAAATAAAATACTTGGCTTATGCTTATAATAATTGGAAAATGTGAATTTATTAAGTTTTCAGTAAAAAATTTAATTAAAAATGAAGACCAATAACAATAAAAAAAATCTGAAACTAATAGTTGAATTGTAAACCTTGCAACTCACCAAAAATCATCTCTATTGTGCATGATGAGCCAAAACATTGTTATTTATCCCAACGGCGTTGATTTACTTAGTCCATTTTGTAGCCCTGTTTACGGGCATCACTTCACAAACGCAATGTGTGATCATGTCTAACGCAATGGATATTTAACTATTTTAATACATATTCCATTACAAAAAAAAAATTATGTAATATATACTTGAAAAAACAAATCAAATGGTGTGTGAGTTACAAATGAAACTGCAATCAAAACTAAACATGCCATTTTCCTTTTCCGAAACACCCAAATCATGTTTCCTCCAATTAAAGGAATCTATTCCTTCACTCAAAACCACATAATGGGGATTTCAAAACAAGGATAGTTTGGGAACCAAATCCACTAATGTCACACTCAATTGTACACCCTATGAGAGGCAGCCCACTAACCCAGCAGTATTGAGATTCTACGTCATGTGCATGTCTAAGCAGCAAAGGAAAACAAAAATAAAGTAAAAAGAAAGGAAGCAAAAGCTTTAGCTTTTGGAGCTCCTTCTTTGTTAAATTAAGTCTTAATGGGTTAGTGAATAAGTTAAACAAGTGAAGAAAGCAAAGCAAGAAGTTGGGATATTGTAGCACCAACTAGATATATATGTAGACGGCAAATCTTAAATAGTTCAATATTTTGGTTCAGACAATTTGATTATCATGCACAAGAGGATAAGATATTGTCCACCATGAAGAATATGTTCTTCGAAGTAGTACAACCAAAACTATCTGTTTTTCTTTTTCTATTGTGGTCCCATTGAAGCTTCATTGAGAATCAACAATGTCCACAAAAAGAAATTAATGACTGTGATGGCAAGCCTGGCCAATGCATTGCAACGATATTGTGATCAGAATTTGGCACCAAAGCATCGGATACGCATTGCCTGTTAGGGCAAATAAATCCAACTCTTATGAGACTCTGCTCATCCACTCATCCACTCATCCACTTGAGCAGATCCAAATATCAGAAGAGAATTGCCTGATTTTTTCTTTTTTCTTTTTTGGATGTTTGGCCTTTGATTTGGTCGTTGGTTAGGCATTGGTTTGCTTGGTTTGAAGCATGAACTATTTTGTTGTCACGCGATGTGTTTTTGTACATAATTGTTGGATCACTCTGATTGTCCAATAGAGAGATAAATCTCTCACATATTTAACATATGATAATACTTTATAAAATTTGGATAGTGTCAGTCCCTAATCGAGGAATAACGAGCACTGTAGGATCCAATACTGATTGGATCTCATCTGCTATATATGAAATATTATGGTTAACCATTCTTATTCGGAATGGGGTTTGGGATTCCTCACATACCCTGATTTGTTGTCGGGATATCCTCATAAAATCAATAAATTTCATGAAAATGGCCATTATATTTCTCATTATATAGTGCCATATACAAAAAATAAAATAAAATAAAATAGTAGTGTTATATTATAAAGGCCTTTGCATAAATATAAGTTTTTCTAGTATTTATGTGCTAAAAAATCATTTAAGGGCTAATTTGGTAATTCTAATCTAGAAGAAGAAGTCTTCCTTCACAGGAATCCAATTATAAGAAGAAAAAATTTTAACTCAAAATTTTCATAAACGAATACAAGCATTACATATTCCTAACATAACTATTTTTGTTATTCCAACATAATGAGAATAAACGTCAAATAGACTATACCTCTTTTTTCTTCCATGGAAAGGAAGGCCTTTCATTGCTTCACAGATCACAGTTGCCGAGAGAATGCCTTCATAGTCACATTGTGAGATGTTGAGACAATTAATCGTGGTTCATGTCCAAGCCCACTAGTAATTCTTTTGGTGGTTGTATTTTCCAAATCCAAGAGTTGCTTATAAATATCAACTTTATGAATATATATAAATAACTTAAAGTGGGTGATGGGGGGCATCTTTTAGGTTTGATTTTGAATTATGATGCATGCTTTGGTCATGAAGCACGAGCAATGTTGGAACTTGTATGGGCGATACAATGCATGTTTGTGCCGCAACTCCTCTCTTTATTTAATTCCATGTAACAATGAAAAACAGTGGTTCATTTAATTAAACTTTATAGATTCAAATTTAATAAAATATATAATGGATCTCGTGGTTGATGATGCAACAAAGATGCAGGTGGAGCTTAATATGTATAAAAAAATATCAAATTAGAGTCAACTCCAACATTTTCTTGATAAATAAAACACCCCTTTGTGATGCTTAAGGAACAGTGACCCTACATAAAATATAATAATCTTCGACGACTCATTGAGGGCATCATATTAATAGTTTTATTGTGTGATTTATTGATTTTTTTTAAAATTTGGTGATTTCAAGAAACAAATGTGGTGACATGAAAACGATTAGAATGTCTTAGCTGGTAGGTAATTCATTGTTTGAGCTGGTATTTTTATATAATGTATTCTAAAAAATGAAAATAAAATTGGGAAAAAAAATGATGTTGTGTGTATTATTGAATATTGGCCGTTGATTAAATGTACATTTTCCGATCGTATGTATTTTCACGGAGATTCATTTACTAACGTGCGGAAGGGATTGTGCCACGTCATCAGATCATAAGTGGGACCCAATGCATGGCCTGATTTGCGGTTACGAGGTCGAGTGGGCCTACGTTCGTTGATTATTTTGTCCGAACGACACGTGTCGGTGAAAACGGAAGTTATTACCGGTTCAGCCCGCCTCAACAAACCCAACGAGCTCCTTCACAGGGAAAGATATGGTCACCCCCGTGTCCTACTGTCCACGCTATACGGAGTTCTCTCATATATAGCTTTTGAAGCAACTGGAGATAGAATTTATCCTACCAATTTTGTTAGTACCTAATCAAACTGTTAATTGATAAGAAAATTCATAAAATCTCATGTGTACAAAATGTGAGGAGTGAGGAGACATATGTCAACACCTAATAAGGAACTGATACAAATTAACACTGTCTAAACAGAAGAAAAAAAATTAAAGTACTCGAGGAATTAATAATGATGTGGTCTTGAGGAGTATGAGCAAATACTCTTATGTGGCTTGTCATTTATTGGACTTGATAGAGAAAAAAATGAGATCTTATTAATAAATGTAAAATAAGATTTAAGAGGAATAGGGAGAGTTGTCCCATCCAATTTTGGATTTTAAATTTTGAGATTTATATTCGTCATGTTTCAAGTTTACTCCTATAAATAACAAATTGAATTATTTTTACTATAAAAATTAAATCATAACAGTTATAGACTATTACTAGGTATATGAAGTAAAATATATAAAATATACATTGTTTTCATAAAAACCATCAAATAAAACATATGATCATCTATCAAAATATTTAGACATGTATAACATAAATATTTTACTCAATCAAGTTATTTTAATACAAGTAAAAGGGTTTTGATGGAAAAGTGAGAGATTAGATGATAAAAAAATATATAAATTTTTATATTTTCCAATATAGACAATTTGGTGGGAGCTAAGCTCAAAACCCGGACATGATCTAAACATTGCGATGAATTGATGCGGGTTTTGGATAAGGTTAGGTATTTTTTTAAGAGATCGGTGCCCCAAGGTTTGATCCTCCTTTACCGGGGGGGGGGGGGGGATGCTAGCCGACTAATAGGTTAGGTACTTAGATTATCAATAAAACCCACTCTGTTGCTTTGGAAGGTATTTATATTATTTTGGGATCCTAATCATATTAATATGCATTAACTACAAGGCCACTATTTTATACCCAAAAAAATAAACCTGCAAGGCCATTAAATATTTGTTAGCGATATTTCATAACTATGAGTTTTTTTATACATGGGAGTTAATGTAAGTCTGTTATTTATAAAAAAGAAATCAAATTTGATCGGAATTTGTATTTGAAAAATTAAAAACTTATCAAACATCTGAAAAATCAATATTCGTTTATGAAATAAAATATTAAGTATTCAAATTTTTTTTGGAACGGACATAGATACGATCATATGCAATAAAAAATATTCATATATCAATATTATATTATTATTTAATTATATCAATCTAAGACATTTATTAAATTTTATGTCAAAGCATATAATGTTTTATATGTATGCTTATAAATTTTATGTTTTATAATTATTAAAAAAAATTACATATTTTGAATAGCAGATATGTGAATAAAATCATTAGATGTCTGAATTTATCATTATATATTTAGATGTTACAGTATTACTGAAATCTGAATCTTAATGTTCTAATTGGGCATTGATATTTGGCTTTAAATATTCGTCAGTTTATATACATTTACAAACTTAAATTAATATAAAAATATCATAAAAAGCTCTCCATAAATCAGTTTCAAAAAAAAAAAAACTCCCCATGAAATAAAAGATGGGAAGCAAAATGCGTGAGAATATCAACAACTCACGGACCTATCACGTGCCACCGAACACATCCAAAAAACCAACCGTTCCCACCACCCTCACATATCAAACCATATACAACAGCTCAACTAACAAAAAAATAAAATAAAAATAAATCCAAATCGTATATATATTCATTAATTATTCACTATAATTTTTGTATAAAATTTTTAAATACATTGTATTCAATGTAGTAATTATTACTATTAACAATTGATGCCAACCAACCATAATAATATTTAAAAAGGTGAGATAAAGAAAGAATAATAATAATATAAAAACAAACCCAGTTGGAGTCCGAGAATCCGAAATTTGGCTCCTCCTATAAAAGCCCTTCGAAGCCCCCCTCAAAATCCAATACAATTCATTCTTTCACCATTTGTGATTTTTGTTAGTTTTCTGTGTTTGAAGGAAGTGATCATTCATGGCTCTGTTGTCGGACTTGATCAACTTGGACCTCTCTGACACCACTGAGAAGATCATCGCCGAGTACATATGGTATCTCTCTCTCTCTTTCTTACCCTCTTAAGGATTTTGTGTTAGTTTGGGTTTCATGGTTTCATGTTGGAAGGGGCGGAGCAGGGGCAGAAAGAAGAGAACTTGATTTTCTTTGTTTTGTTTTGTGGGCCTCCTTTGGTAAAACGGTTTGAAAAACTGCTTTTTTAGCTTTTTGATGCTTTATGCATACCTTTTGATGGTGTAATGATGATGACTGCTCTATGAAACACAATTTCGAGTCACAGTTCAAAGACAAAATCTAGTAATGATGATATATTTAAGTTGACATGTTTGATAACAGCTTTTAGTTTTAGCTTATAAAAAAGCTAAAAGCTATTTTTTAAGTTTACTAGAAGTGGTGGGTCTTTGTTGGATTCTTCTTTTCTCTGTTCATTTATTGTTTCATGTATTCTATGTTTTTTTTTTAAAAAAATTTTTTATTAAGATATTTTCATGCATATTATCTCACTTTCATGCATAAGTTTTGTTGTCATTAATTTTTGGATGTCTGTAATTTGTATCAATATTTCACTTTCAAGAAATATAGAATCACTAATTGTTTTTTTCCCTCCAATAGGATTGGTGGATCAGGCCTTGACCTCAGGAGCAAAGCAAGGGTAAATTTTTATTTTCTTTCAAATATTTCATGCTTGGAATTTAAATTCTTAATTGGGTGTTCTTTTAATGTGGGTTTGCTTCTTTTTTTTTGGTGGATTAGTCTGTGAATCATGTTTGTTTTGTGATGTTTTCATGTTTTCAGACTATCTCTGGACCAGTTAGTGATCCTTCAGAGCTCCCCAAATGGAACTATGATGGGTCAAGTACCGGCCAGGCTCCGGGACAGGACAGTGAAGTTATCATCTAGTGAGTGTCTCTTGTGTATTGTATAATATTTGCTTTGATTATACTTTCTTTGAAGAATTATTGATAATTTCATTTCATGAATAGTCCTCAAGCAATTTTCAAGGACCCATTCAGGAGGGGAAACAATATCCTTGTGAGTGTTCTTTTGGTTCCTTCTCTTTTCAGCAATTTTAATGTTTACTTATTGGTTTTTTTTTTTTTTTGTCTTTTCTTTTTTGGTGCGTTAGTCTCAAGTTTTCAATTATATGTGTATTTGATTTTTGTTTTGGTAATGATCCCTTGATTTTTCTTATGTGAATTCAATATTGTGTCTTGATTTATATAGGTTATGTGTGATTGTTACACACCACAAGGCGAGCCAATTCCCACGAACAAGAGGCACAGTGCCGCAAAAATCTTCAGCCATCCCGATGTAGTGGCTGAGGTACCTTGGTATGTTTGCAATCGTTTCCTTACTTGTTTCTTCTATGTCCCCTTTTCTTTCCCAGAATGAATTTTTTTTCATTTTGGGTATAATAGATTGTTTCTCTCACTTTTAATGGATTCATCCTTTCTTGAAAAATGTTTTTGAATAGGTATGGCATAGAGCAGGAATACACACTTCTGCAGAAGGAGGTCAAATGGCCTCTTGGGTGGCCTGTTGGTGGTTTCCCTGGTCCTCAGGTACCATAAATCCATTTCTAGTACTTGTTTGATGTATTTTCTTCTTCTTCTTTGAGTTCCTTGAACTATTTTCCTATGCTATCTATCTTTATTTTTCTGTAGTGCTTTTTGTTTTTTGTTTTTTGAGCATGTCTTGACATGTGATTGGTTTTGATCAAAATTGATAATATTATGTTCAGTTTTAGCTTTGGTAGGCAATAAGCATTTGCTGATTTAATTTGCTTGTAAATATCCAGAATGAACTCTAAAAAGAATTAGTGTGTGCACCGCCTTATATTATGTATGTGTATATTATTTCCATGGGAAACTTTTCTGATGCTGCATGGAAAATTTTCATGGAAATTCATATCCATGTCTGACATGTACCCATCCTTGACCAGACATATGCCGTTTAATTTTTCCAAATCGACCATTCAATAGTGGAGAAAGATCTTCCTTAAATACCATTATAAGTTTTTAAAGAGCAATGAAGGGTTATTTTCTGTTTGATCAAGAAATGATTTCCTTTTCTCAGTTTTTCCCGTCTTGTTACCTCTCCAAGCTTAATTTCATTTTCCCACTCTTTTGCAGTTTTTAGTCCTTTTGGTTTGTATAAAATCTTGTCACTAATCCATCGATTATAATTAACTATAATGTGAACTGTCCACTTCATGATGCTGACTTGTTGAGTAACATTGCCTTACTTCTACCCATTTTTATCAGGGACCCTACTACTGTGGGGTTGGTGCTGACAAAGCATGGGGTCGCGACATTGTAGACTCCCATTACAAAGCCTGTCTTTATGCGGGCATAAACATCAGTGGCATCAATGGTGAAGTTATGCCTGGGCAGGTGTTAACTGAAATGATTTCTTTTTGTCAAATTTCTTGTCCCTATTTGGCTATATTTCCGAATCTCAAATTGTCTTTTTTCCAGTGGGAGTTTCAAGTTGGTCCTTCTGTTGGAGTCTCAGCCAGTGATGAGCTGTGGGTTGCCCGTTACATCCTGGAGGTAATACTTGCAACTTTAGCTGATACCTGCATTTTCTATTCAGCAAGTACCCTGAAGAAATATGAGATCATTTTCTTAGAGAAATAGATTGATATGCTAAGGCTCAACAATTTTAATTTGTAAGCGTGAATGCAACTATTAACTGTTGGCATTCTTGTACATGAAAACAGAGAATCACAGAAATTGCTGGGGTAGTTCTCACCTTCGATCCCAAGCCTATTCAGGTTAGATTGAGCTCTCAGATTTCTAACTTTCTTGGCACGCATTCTATTCTATGATTTCTTTTTGTCTCTATTTCTTGAGTTAGCCATGATAATTGAGTCTTTTGGTGTCACCAGGGAGACTGGAATGGAGCTGGTGCACATACCAACTACAGGTATGCAAGTACAAAATTAAGAGGTTTTCCCTTTCTATTAATATTTTCTATATGATTTCTGAATGATATCCGTTTCTATCAGTACTAAGTCCATGAGGAACGAAGGAGGCTTTGAAGTCATCAAGAAGGCCATCGAAAAGCTTGGCCTCAGGCACAAAGAGCACATTTCTGCCTACGGGGAGGGCAACGAGCGCCGTCTCACTGGGCGACATGAAACTGCTGACATCAACACCTTCGTCTGGGTAAGTGAAATTCTTCACTGCTTCTTGTTCATCACTTCAGTATAAGATTGTTCATTTCATCGCTTACGTGTGTGACTTTCCAGGGAGTCGCAAATCGTGGTGCTTCTATTCGTGTTGGTCGTGACACTGAGAAAGAAGGAAAAGGTGAAGAAAGAACTCTTCATTCAATGCGTTTATCTATCACATATATTGCGCTGTTTAGATGGACAATCACTGATTTCTTTACCCTTTTTGATTGATAGGGTACTTTGAGGACCGGAGGCCAGCTTCAAACATGGATCCATATGTGGTTACATCGATGATCGCAGAGACCACCCTCCTGTGGAAACCAACATAATCTTTGTTGGAATCCATCGGCATTGCCTCATCATTGGAGTGGAATCGTATCACGATGCTGTGTTTTTGTTGTTATTTTTTTATTTGGGGGATTTGAGTGGGAAGAACTTGAGTTCTTTTCGCTCCCCGCCTGAGTGGTGGTTTTAAGGGTCTCTCTTCCCATGCATTTTAAGATGCAGGCAGTGGTGATATTAGCTTTAGCTTTGATTGTACCATTGCCATTTAGAATTTGTCTTTGTATTTCCAACAATAACAGGAATAATTTGATGTCCCCATACCACTTTGGGCTTGTTATTCATAGAGATATCCCTTAAATGGGTTGGTTTTATTTGAATGGCTGTGGTTACATTGAAAAATATGAAAAGAATAAGTTCTGTCTTGAGTTTTAGTTCTGCTGCCTCCTATCTCTGTGTGTTGCCCTTTGTGACTAGGAAGAAATCTTGACCATGTGATTTTTCATATGTTTAGTGAATTTGTCCAGCACATACACACTGATGTGAGCACAAAATCATAAAATATTAAAACTGTTCCTATACTAATGAAAGGTTTTTTTTTTCTTGCTTTGAATTGTGCTTATTCTGTAGTTCTCAAAGTAGCAGAAGGGGGGTGATACAGTTTAATTCAAATGAGATATCCGTGCTTGCTTGCATAATTTGTGGGAGAAATTTATATGTATAATTCTATATAACAAACCCAAAAAGACTGAAGAATAATATAATGCTTTTTGGATTGAAACATCAATAAAAAAAAATTGAATTCAAATTTAATGCTACATGATTAGATAATTAATATTGAAAAAACAAGATCTTTTTGTATGTCGGATTGTGATCCACTTTAAGCAAGTAAAAATAGATTATAAGTAACAAAATGGGCTTTTTTAACAGATTATTTTTCAGATGGGAACTAGTGCTGCAAGTATGACATTATGATTTTATTTATGTACGTTGACTGAAAATATTCCTTATATATTTATTCGATTTAACCCTCAAACAAACCATCAAATAAATTGATTTCATAGAAAATCTTTATAAAAAAAAAACACTGACCCTCCATTCTTTTTAAAACTCTAGAAATTTGAAAATTATCTATTATCAGCAAGTCTTCAAGAATTTCGAACTTAATATTATTTCTAGAAAAACTAAGGCAATGTTTGGTTATGTAATTAAACAGCTTTTGTGCTTGCAGGGAGTTGGTTCTACAATCACACAATCAAACAGTTTTCTAATCACAGTTTTTTACAAACAGATTTCAGATAAATATTGTACAAAAATGTGATTGAAGAAAACTAGGGGGTGATAAATTCCTACAAAAATAGTATTAAACGTAATGTTTGAAGAAAATCAGGTTTACAATCCCGCTATCAAACACTACCTTAAACACTAATGAACTGCGGGCAAGACTATCTATGTTTTCCTTTCCCGAACAAAAGCAGCCAAGAGATGGGTTAAGAAGACAAAGTGGGAAAACAATAATAAATGTATGAAAATGTTAGTCTATTTTATAGTTTGAAATACGGACATTACAAGTGTTTTTTTAATCATATACATTATATAATAAAGTACATATTTTTATAAGGTAAAATTAGATAGTGAAATAAATTAAATGATACGAAGATTTTAATGAAGGGCGCGGCTATCGGCACCCCACATAGCAAGAAATTCACCCCTTAAAAAAAAATTTGTGCACTGTAGCAGTAGGAGTAAACTCACTCCGCGGTCGGCGATCCCTCTGGCGATGGTGATGAATTATGGTCGCCAGAGGTTCCGGCGAGTGTACCAACCCAGGTCGACATATCTTCTGACGACGGTGGTGAATTATGGTCATCCGAAGACCCGACGAGCTAAATTCACATGTTTACAAGTTTCAAATTAAATAAACAAATTTCACATCTAAACACATATAACGGACAGTCATAATAGCATTTAAAATACATTAAAATATGACATTCGCATTTCATAACCAATCATTCACGTGACTACATAATATAATACATGTTCAAATTCTACAATCGTTCATGTGACTATATTGATTTTTTCATATATAAAAATAAATAACATATCCAATAAAAACACTTACTCCTTTTTTAAAAAAATAAAATAAACATAAAAATAATTTGAACATGTATTTTGTTTTCTAAAGATGATTCGTTATGAAATGCTAAAATCATATTTTGATGTGTTATAAATGCTAACATCATATTTTGATGTGTTTTAAATGCTGCTATGACTGTCTGTTATATATGTTTAAATGTGAAATTTGTGTATTTGGTTTGAAACTTATAAAAATGTGAATTTATTCTATCTTACTTTAGCTCGATGGGCCTTCGGGCGACCACACTTCACCATCGTCGCCAGATGGCATGTCGACCTAGATTGGTATACTCGCCGGAACATCTGACGACCATGATTCACCACCGTCGTCAGAGGGATTGCCGACCTCGGGGTGAGTTTTCGTTTACTGCTACAATACATTTTTTTTTTTTAAAAGGTGTTTCTAGAAACTCGGGGTGCGGATATCCGCACCCTTTAATAAATTGACAACAATTATATAAATAGACGCTAAAAAGATACCCGATATTAAATTTGTGACGATAAAAAATAATGGGGGGATAGTCGATGCGGACTTTGATGGATTTTTGTGGACATTGTTTAAGTGATGAACTTTTGTAGACTTTGCAGACTTTCACAGAATTTTGCAGACTTTCATAGACTTTTGAAGATTTTCACAGATTGACTCTCATCACAGGACATATTTTTATAGACTTTCATTGACACTTTTACAGACTTTCACAGACTCTTGACTCTTATCCAAGAACGACTGGTTTTCACAGACTTTTGCAGACTTTCACAGACTTGTTTTACAGTAACATATTGACATGTCATGGATGGCTTTAATTTTCAGACCTTCTTTCAAATGGGGACACCCTTGCAGACAGACTTTCACAGACATTCGAAGACTATTAGACTTTCACATCCCCCATTGACTTTATGAAATGAAAATCTCATGTAATTTCACAGACATTTATAGACTTTCACAAATCACTCTCATGGACTTTCAAAGACTTTTATAAACATTTACAGACTTTCACAAATTACTCTCATGGACTTTCATAGACTTTCACAGATTGACTCTTTTCACAAATGGATTTCTATTAATAAACACATATGGATTTCAAATAAGAATAAAATTGTGTACTCTCCCTCATTTTTTGTAAAACCAAACATCCTGGTCTATACATGAACTCCGGTGTTATTGTATTCATTGCCTTCAAAAATTTATTGAAATTCTTACTAGTAGTCCATTTAAACTGGCCAAAAGTCTTACGAGTTTAACAATATCGAGAACTATGTCCAACTGCCATTAAAAAAGTAGTCACAAATGAATCTAGTATCTTGTAAAGCTGTTATTATAAAATCATAAATTATATTACTTAAAATAAAATAAAATAAAAGTAGTCATTATATTACTTTAAATAAAAAATAAAATAAAAGCAATTAATATATTTAGTCATATATATACATATGCTTAAATATATCTTTTTATTTTTATATATGGCTGAACATTATAAAAAAAATATGCATGTATATTGTACAATAATAGAAACATCTTCGAGGAAAATCAAATTAAACATTATACATATAATCAAATATATGATAAATATATATGTTAGAAAATAATTGTGGATGATTTATGCATATATTATATAATATATAATAATGAAATGATTAATTACAACACAAGCAAATCTATCATTCTCATATATTCATCAAACATATGAGGTGATAACAATATTTCATACAAATGGACATTTAAAAGAAAAAAATGATAAATAAAGAAAAAAGAGTGTGAATAAAAATATAAAAGACATGAGATAAAAATCATAAAAGAGTTTTGTTAAAAGAAAAAAAAAAGAAATATTCACAATGATGGAATAAAAGTCCATGAGAATCCCACTCATTTGGGTGAGATTTTGAAATGATTTTTTCCTTTGTATTTCTCTCTCTAAAGTCCACAAAAGTCCACAAAAATCTATCACTTATGAAAGTCTTGACAAATCCTGTTTAAATTGAATAACACAAGACAAAATGTCTATTATAAGGAGTCTCAATCGAATAACGCTGGACTTTTTGTCCATGAAATAATGTCTCAATCGAATAACACTGGACTTTTTGTCCACGAAATAATGTCTCAGTTGAATAACACTGGACTTTTTGTCCACGAAATAATGTCTCAGTTGAATAACACTGGACTTTTTATCCACAAATCAATATCCTGATTAAAAAACATAAGATTTACAAATCCATCGATATGTACAATTTATACATGAAAATCCTAATTGACTCCCCAATAAGTGTGTAATGAAGCACCTGATTGTATAAAGAGGTTCTCACACACGTCTCCTCGCTCTAAAAAACCTGTCTTCCTCAAACTTCCTCGGGCCATTTTTATGGTGAGTCTCTCTCTCTCTCTCTCTCTCTCTCCATCACTACATCAGTACACTTGTGATCTCACGCATGAAATAAAAAGTCATTTGGAAAGTGTTTCCTGATTGTTTTTGTGTTCCTCTACTTTGAATCTCTGAAAAGCTGTTTGTTTAAAGGGTCTTAAGATTATCACGCCTTCAAAAAAATTAGAGAAAAGGAAATAGAGGATCATAAAATTCACCAAAAAAAATAATCAGATTCTATATTTCTATCCATATCTTTATGATCCCCCTTTCTACTGTAACATCAAAGCTTCTCAAGATTGCTTGGGATCTAAGACATATAGACAGGTTGTTTGTCTTCACAGCTGATAAAGAAGTCATAGACTGCAAAACCCACTATTTGATCCTTGACATGGCCACATCTGTATTCAGCTTCACATATTCCACTAGAGGAGGAGACCAGCAATGATAGTTTGAGGAATGGAACATTATAAGATAGGATATTCATTCCTCTTTGTTCATATGTATAATTTTTCCATATCTAGCAGTACCATGCCAATTTAATAAATCATTTTTTATACTTTGTCCTGGATGAACTAGTCAGGATCTCCCACTAAAGTTGAGTAATTAACCTCCATTTTTGTTGAAGGGATATCCTAGTCATATCCCGATGTGGTACGCAGTTTCAAATGTCAATTGCTCAGTTCTACTTGAGAAAAAATATGTTTTTTCCATTTCCATCAATTGCATATGCGATCATAAATGGAATTTGATACCAAATGCTACATTTGTTTAGTTTTTCTCATGTAGACAATGCATCCAGTTTTCATCATGAGAGGTAAGAAAGCTTCATTATAGTTATTTCCTGATCATCCTATGAAAACCATCTCAGTTGCCTTTTCTTGTTCTTTCCCAATAGTCCATAACAATTGTTCTGAATCACGCAAAATAGCCATGTGATAAACCAAGTTGTCAACGCTACACAATTGATTAAGTTGATTGCTAACTATGCCAATAAATCCACTACTTATGATGTCATTAGAAATTGATAAATAAGATAATGACAAATAAAACCATAGGTCCATAATTCATAAAAAAACTTAATATAATAACATGAGTTGGCGTCTCTCACGCATTTGTAAGGATATTCTAGGTCTCGACTACAGGTTTGCCTCTTTGATTTTGTGAGAGGTTGGTGGAGGAGGGGCTGTTTCCTTTTGAAGTAACAGATG
Source organism: Acorus calamus (assembly GCA_030737845.1). NCBI lineage: Eukaryota > Viridiplantae > Streptophyta > Magnoliopsida > Acorales > Acoraceae > Acorus > Acorus calamus. Next base: position 4,185,569 of record CM060866.1, on the reverse strand, counting down.
GTGCAGAGAGGCCGCTGGCATTGTAATTCCTGCGGATTTTTTAGATTGTTGTGCGATAGGAGGGGTAGCTGAAGCAGTTTTGGAGTGGCCCAAAGGGGCAGAGACAAAACCTGGGAGATCCAATTGAGGCAAAATTTGGAGGACTGGGAGGTTGGGTAGTTCTAATGGTTGCTGTTGGAGGGGGTTCAGGTCCGGCCGGAGAGGGAGGATCCTGTGGTGTGATCTCCCAGACCAAGAGGGGTACACTGTGAGGAGGCGCTACACTAGCTCAGGGCAGACATGGGTATAGTGAATCAATTTTTCCACACTTTTGTGAATCTAGGCAAATTTTGCTGAACCACGCTTTTTTTTATGTCATTGTTCTACATTGAGGTTGAACCATGGAAAGGTGTTATTATGAAAATGTTAGGAACAATCATTCATGATCTGAAAAGGAAATCCAACGAGATTTGGGGGGTCAAAATCCCTCTGAAAGTACAAGGTTTCCAGTGGCTTATGTACCAAGATAGGATCTTAACAAAGGACTACCGATCTAGGAGGGCGAGCAGAGAATCCACGGCATGTGTTTTCTGCAATAGGGAGAGGGAGATGATTGTGCATCTATTTTGTGATTGTACGATGGAGAGGGCCTTATGGGAGTGACTATGGAAGGCTTCCAGCTTGATGGAAACCCAAACAACTAGGAGCAGCTGTGGAGTTCAGGGAAATGTCAAAAATTGAAGGGTGATTGCAGCAAGAAGGCAAAAATTTCACAATCACTAAAGCCAACAGTTGTATGGGCAATATGGTTAGCATGCAACCAGGCGCTTTTCAAAGGAACCTCCTACAGTTGAAAACAGTTGGGAGGCCGCAGAAAGATTTATTAGGGAGTGGGGGACATTGAGGAGTTAATAGTGTGGAGTTTGTTAATGGTATTTTGTACATTGAGGAGTTAATAGTGTGGTGACCCTGGTCTTGGGAAGTAGTTTCCTTGGGTAATGCTCAAGCGGGAGTGCAGTCTTTTATTCTGTTTAGCGCGTTTGTTTGTATTTGGACTTGTTTCCAGATTTATGCTTTATTGAATCGTGGCAGCTAATCAGCATTTTCTTCAAAAGAAAAAAAAATTCAATTCACACTTCCGGATTAACTATACATCAGCATGTGATTTTGTTCACTTCCAAGAAAATCCAATTTGCCAAGGGGAAATTTCCCATTATGAAACATTTTATTTGAGAAGGCTTTCATTAGCTAAATAAGATTCTTAAACATTCAAGGTCAGTGTTACTATTTAAACAACATATATGAATTGGTAGCCCAAAAAAATGATCTACAATCTTGGTTTTTATTGTGTAGTTAGTTAATATAAACCACAATGATAAATTTGTGCGAGAAGAATGATTCTTCTATTGGAGGTTGGCACATATGAGCAATGATTCAGGATTATACTTTATCAATTAACAATCTGCGAAATTTCCCATTATGAAACATTTTATTTGAGAAGGCTTTGATTAGCTAAATAAGATTCTTAAACATTCCTTAAACATTCAAGGTCAGTGTTACTATTTAAGTAATATATATGAATTGGTAGCCCCAAAAAATGATCTACAATCTTGGTTTTTATTGTGTAGTTAGTTAATATAAACCACCATGATAAATTTGTGCGGGAAAAATGATTCTTCTATTGGAGGTTGGCACATATGAGCAATGATTCAGGATTATACTTTATCAATTAACAATCTGCGTGTCCCATCTGTGTTTTTATGTTGTTGCATGTTGGTTGTTTTGGATGAACTTCATGCCTGTCTCTTTGATTTTATTTTCTTAATGTTTGTATTATTTATTGTATCTTATATTAGCTACAGATGTGCCTACTTTTTGCCTTTATCCCCTTCTCTCCATAAGTACAACTAAAGAAAATTCTCTGATCAAGGACTCAAGATGGACTCTGATACCATAATCCACAATGGGGGATGCCACTGCAGGCACGTGAGGTGGCAAGTGGAAGCGCCAAGCAGTGTTGTAGCATGGAAGTGCAACTGCTCCGACTGCTTCATGCGAGGCAACACCCACTTCATTGTCCCCAGAGCGAACTTCAAGCTGATGACCTCTTCTGAACAGTTCCTTACAACGTACACCTTCGGAACTCACACGGCAAGACACATGTTCTGCAAGTTCTGTGGCATAACATCCTTTTATGTGCCACGGTCGAATCCAGATGGGGTCGCTGTGACAATCAATTGTGTGGACCACGGTACGCTGACTCACGTGGAGATCAGGCATTTTGATGGGAGGAATTGGGAGAAGTCTTATGACCAAACTGGTATTACTTCTTTTTCAAAACCAGATGAAGAGGCAAGGTGATAGATATCACAGTTCTTGTTATATTTAAGCAGAAAACTCATATTTTCCTTTTAATCCTTCAGTGGTTAGTTTTTTATGAGTTTTTATTTTATATTAGGAAACTTGGACAAATACTGTTGTGCCCTGTAAACAGATATGCAAATGCAATGAATATTGCTAGACAGATTCTATATTGTAATTCCAATCCACATGTAGAAGAAGAAGTAAAGTCCACAATTAAAGGATGGGTGAATGGTGCATAAATTAGCTCAAATCCATTGCTTTAGGAACCATATGAGATTGAAGAATTTGTTCTTTCATTGCTGGAAGTATATTTTTTATTGCCAGTAAGTGTTTCAATTTGTTCTGGGAAATTTAATTGTATCACTTATTTGATTTTTAAGAGCCACTGCTAGGGGTGGTAAACGAGCCGAGCGAGCCGAGCTTTGACATGTTCAGGCTCGGCTCGTTTATAAACGGGTCAAGCCAAACCGAGATTAGCGTTCTTCTTCATTTTAGGGTTTTTAGGGGTTGAAAATAAAATTTTAACCTAAATGAGTCAAATTCATTAGCCTAAACGAGCATAATTTTGTATTGATTTAATGTTTTAATTTTATAAAGGAGGTTAGTTAAGCTTCAACTAAGTGTTTTATAACACAAACGAGTCGGATTTGAACACAAAATGAAGTTCGATCTAAGTTCCGAGCCTAACCGAGTTTTAAAAATTGTTCAAGCTCGCTCATTTGTTTAATTGAACGAGTATCAACGAGTTCAAACCGAGCTGAACCCGAGCGGTTTGGTTTGTTTACCAACCCTAGCCACTGCCTTTCTAGCTTTTAAAAGGCCACGGATGTACAACTCTTCAGAGTTCAGATGATATTTGTATAGAGGATAATGTTAGGTAAAGTCCATGAAATAATCTTGCGTGTGCAGTTCACACTTTTTTTAAATTAAAAAAAGTGTTATGATGAATTATGTGTTTTGATAATAATAAAAAATTGTATATAAATTCATTATGAATTGAATGGATTAAATTTAGCAATCATGAAAAAATGTAACGGACTGCGTGTAATGCTTTTGTGGGTATTAATATAACTATTCACGCAAACTATGATTTAAAGTTTTTTTTTAATTGGTAGAAGGTGCTATGTTTCTTTTAAAAAAAATGAATTTGGTGAGTCTACCACTTCTTTGTATTAGCTAAAAGGAGTACATTCCCGAAGAAGCAAAGAAGCGAAATAAATCAAATGGAGTACATTCCTGAAGAAGCAAAGAAGCAAAATAACCCAGACCTCCATGGAGTCCCCCAAGAGCCACTCCTATGAGGCAATCACCAAGGATCCCCGCTTCACCTTCATCGCCTTCGCCTCGGCACCAACGTTAAAACAGCTTCATGCTGATATGAAGTGCAAACCCCTTCCCAGATGCCCTCCACCGAGTGTGAAGAACCTCCAAAAATCATGTCATTGCAATCAAGCCAAATGGCCCACATAGTAGCTGACACCATAGTCTGTAGGACTTTGATATGAATGCTCCTATCACCTCGACTGGAGAGGAAACATCCCAAGGTCCAAATGTGGTCCTATGCCCCATGACATAACCAGACAACCACACACCTTCACCATCTTGCATTCACAGAAAATACGAACCCCATCTCCACATAAGGCGCATGTAGTAGATTCTCCAGGCTACCATATAGCTCGAAAAGCACGGGTTAAAAATCTCATTATATGCCAACCACAGAAAAACCCGCATCTTCAAGGGGGCTTTGATACCCCAAATTTTCCTAGCTTTGCACGCAACACCGGTATTGAATGGCTTATCTCGACACCCCCATGTGTAAGAGAAAATTCTGGACATTTGAAAGCTCATCAACTCTACTGAGATTTTTATTTTAAAGATTTTGATGTTTTAAAAACCTTCAACTTAATGATAGATCTTCAAATTTTATTGTATAAATCTTCAAATTATTATTTTAGATTGTAAAATACTCATTATGCGACTTAAACGATTCTTTTTTTTCAGTTCAATTAATGATTCGATTTTAAAACAATACTATTAAACTTTAAATAAAAAAAATTGTGAAAAAATACACAAATTGAATATAAATTCCAACTTTTAATCAAAGGATAAATTGAAGATTTGTAATAACATAGGAGTTAAATGTTACTTGTACAAATGTGTTGAGGGGTATTTGAAGTATTTTAAGGCTTGATGGGACAATTAGAGACCCAAAAATTAGTCTCCAGTTATAGAGGCTAAGGGGGTTTTGAGGGCTGCATATTGAAGATTTGCAACCCCCTTGAAGTTTGTCAGCCTACATATGTTGGGAATGTAGACTAGCTGGACATGCTCTTATGCGATTTGTTGGAGGCAGGATGTCAATGGATCTGTTCTTCATCAATACAAATATGTATTTGAGGTTAAAATTGATCTTTATATTTGGTTTTATGGAATACGGATATGGATTGGATATTAGCCAAATATCAATAGAAATATGTTTGAACAATAAAATATTAGACAAGTTCATATAAAAAATTGTTTAATATTTTTAAATTATATTAGTTTTAACAATAATTAAAATTTATATTTCCCAAAAAGGAAACAGTGCCAGTAATATATTTGAAAATCAACATATTAAATAAGTCTATACAACAAATAGCATTAACTACATTTTTTTCTTCTTCTATAAAGTATTAAACAATTTTCGTTCTATCTAGTTTTGAATCGATAAAGAAAAATAAATATATGTGTTATGTTCTTTCGGATATATGGATATACGGTACCATAAATAATAAATCCATCTTATATAATATTCCATTGAATATTTTTCATGGAGACTTCTCGCCATTCACACACGGTTTTTTTTTAAACAAAGGTGGTTGATATCACAATGATTTAATATATTATATATAAAAGTGTAAAATCATGAGAAATAAAAAAAATCAATCAAAATTACATAGACACTAAAATCTTACAAAAATAATAAATATCACTAAACTAAATTAACAGGATATCACTAATATAAAACTAATACTAAAATTTGAAAAGAATATTAATAAATATCACTAAAACTACACGTCAATTTTATTATTATTTAGCAGGATATCCAAATTCGTATATGATAAATTGAATATCTTGTATGCATATCCGAATATGAATAATGATATATTCACATCCAGCTAATATTTGGACCCGATGCATTCACATCCCTAATTGGAAGCATTTAATCAAGCATATCTTTAAACATAATTTTTTTTAAAAAAAAAAAACATTGTTACACTCATCTCATTTTACAATCTCATTGACAACCATATGTATCTTATTAGCAATTTATTAGAATTTCACTTGTACATGAGTCTATATAATTTATTAGAGTATACGTTTTTTTATATAAAAATATATATCTCATATGATTATATGATCTACTTTAAAATATAAAATTTCGTCTGAACTGACATTCTACTTTTTAAAATAAACTAGTTAAATACACGCGTAAATGCGCGTGTTTAAAAAGTTATTGTAAGTCAAATAAATGAAACCAAGTGATATTACAATTTCATCACAAAATCAATCAAGAAAAAAGAAGGAAAAATTTCAAATTCAAAAGCACAATTTCATTAATTAAGAAATCAATCTAACCAGACTCACACAACTCATCCAAAAAGAAAATTCAATCAATAACAACAACCTAAGATAAAAATAGAGATCAAATAATCAAACCTGACAAATATAAAACTTGGACTTCTGTGAAAAGGAATGACATACCATCATATCAAATTTCAAATTTTCAAAAAAAAATAAAAAATAAACAATATAATCAATAAAAAAATATCATAATAAAAAGTATTTATTTTCACATCCAAAGAAATAGTGATATGTATAGATTTATAATCAATCAAAAAATAAAAGACAGAACAAATTTTAAATTCACAAGCAAAATTTTCATTAATAACTTTATGGGTTGAAATTGGTCCAATTTCTTTTGTAATTTTGTCTATAACACTCTTATAAAGTGTTATAATGAGGATAAAGAATTCAGTCAATTTTTGTTCTCTTGTGAGCTCTAATGAAGTTTAAGATCTGGATTAGGGATCGGTTTGTAACATAGATAGGGTATAATTGTGAAACTAAAAGAATCTGGGGACCGATATGAAAATAGCCCCGCTAAAAGAGAAAATTGGTTGAGTTTTGTTAGGGACCTGGGTATAAATAAATAGGGATTGGATTGTGAAACTAGTAGAATCGGGGGCCCAATCTTCAAATATCCCAGAAAATGGACAACATGGCCGTTTTTTGTCAAGGACCTGGGTATAAATATCAGGGATCTATTTGTAATAGGGATATTGGCCTTTTGTGAAATGGATAGAACCTGGGGGCTGATTTGTAAAGAGCCCACAAGAGGACAAAAATTGGCCGAATTTGTCCTCATTATCAGTGTTATAGATAAATGTAACATTCTATGACCACAATGCAATCAATTTTATTATTAACTCTTAATAAAGTTAAAAATGCAACGATGATCCCCGAGAAAGAGGACTTCAGTAGTTCAGTCCCAATGAAATTTTGTCATCCCCGCAGTTTTATGTTACCCGCTCATTTTTACTTTCAAACATTTTTGAAATCCCAGGACTAACAAGTTATTATCTCAACATTCAGGGGATTCTTTAGTCATTTTTCGTTTACTAACATAGACGCGTCGACAAACGGATAGTCTATCCCCATCAATCATTTCCCTTAATCCACATGGAAAAAAACAATGTTTTTTCTGTTCCTACCAATCCGGCTAGTTCGATCAGACTTGATCGTCACTTTAAGTTTTTGGTGATCGGATTTGATCGTCATTTTATATTTTAGGCGATCTAACTTGGTCGTCATTTCAGGTTTTGAGAGACTGAACTTGGTCAAACAGGGTTTGTGATAAATTTTATAATTTTTTTCTTGAAAACCTAAACCCATGACGTGTATCCTCCTTGGATCCTTCGTACCACTCAAAGTTTGAGTTGTAATACAGAGAGAATCAATTATTATTCTTAAATGTAAAACATATGAATAATTTTTTTACATACATAAGTGATGGACAAATTTTTAAAAACCAGATATAAAATTTGTTTGGATCAACTGGTAGGTTTTTAAAAAAAAACAAAGAATCCGTTTAACAATAAACGAAGCTTAAAAATGATATATTTTTGTCTAATAAGATATTTTAATAAAAAATTAAATTAATTGAAAGTATACCTACTTACATTTTTTTTCCAGTCCCTTAGCTGCTTTTTGGATAAAAGAATAGATATAGAATATGATGGATTAACTCAAAAATTTATTTGTTTACAAAGAATAGGTAGATATAGTTCTGGACCCTGTTCGACCAATTTCAATCGTCCAGAACATGAAATGACGACTAAGTTCGGTCGCCCAAAACCTAAAATGGTGGTCAAATTCGGTTGTCCAAAACCTGAAACGATAACCAAGTTCGGTCGACCTGAATTGGTGGGAGCTTAATTTTTTTTTAATTACATATATTTTTAAATTGTTTTTTTTTAGTAGAGTATATGTATATATATGCCGGGAACCGATTAGGTGCGGCGAACGGCGAGTGCGGCAGTGATCACGGGCCGTCGATAACGGGTCCATCGCATCGAACGGACGGGTGCGATTTACGTCGACCGTTAAATGCGATAGACCCGCGATCGGACGATCCACGTCGCGGTCGCACCTGCCGTTCGCCGCACCTAATCGTTTATGCCTTTAAAGGAGATTTCATAATTGGCGGTAATTGACCTGGATTGATGGTTCAGATCACTTTTTCCCTTGTCTTCAGACAAGGTCCACAGATCGTACGGTCCTGATTCCTGAATGATGTGGACTATTTTGGCCCGAACCCGAGAAAAAGTCCACCACGAGCCCCCAACGAACAGTCGTTTGCCACGTATGATAATGCATAATAACTCATGTAGTGAGCGATACACGTTGCATATATTATAACACAACTCATGTAACAATATATGTTACATATATTTTACATCAAAAAAAAATATATGTTACATATATTTATATAACAAACAACTCCTCATGTTATAATTCTAGTACCCCCTATAAATTTACAAAATACCCCGTATAAAAAAAAATACATATATCATATATGCCTCCACCAATGGATCAAGAATTTTTGGCTAAATAACATTACATGTGGGGTATTGTAAAACCCCTTAATTTAATCTATTTTGATGCTTGAAAACATAATAAGTTAACCTTGTTGTATAACTCACTTTTATTGTTGGCTTGCATTTGTATAAATTGTATTTGTATTTTTTAATACTAAATTAACTTTTCGATTAGATGTTGGATTGTAATACTGAATTAACTTTACTATTATTGTAAAAATTAACTTAATTTTTTTGTCTATGGGAAATTTAGTATTTTTTAGAATGAACCTAACTTGAGAATTAAAAAAATATATTTTAATAACATAGATATTCATAACATTTTTTTTAAATAATATTAATACATCATTGTAAAAATGTTATAAAATAGTATTAATACATCATTTTAAATTTATAGCATGATTGTATTTTTTTTGACAAAAGGAAGACAATTGCTACCCTAAATAAATGTGTGTGTGTGTGTGTGTGTATACCCTAAATAAATTAATTGCTACACAGAAGTTAAACGGTGGGCATAAACCCTTCTATTACTGAGGGAAATGCCCAAATGAGAATACAAGGAAAATAAAATAAGAAAAGGAAAATAACAAAATCTTCGTAGAGAAGAACTCTTTGAAAGGCTAAAGAAAAAACATCAAAGAGCTAATCCTCCAGAACAAATCGGCCACCCTCCAAATAAGAGGTTGCTCCCGCACAGTATTTTCTCCTGTCCAAAATGCAACTAACAATCAACTCCCAAATGTTTTCCGCATATGGGAGGTTACCCCTATACAATGCATGTTACCGAAAACATCGCTAAATGATTGAGAAATCTTCACATGCACACTCTTATCCCCTGGCAATGTCAAGCACTTCCTCACTATCCAAAGCTTCTCAAGGGATGAGAAGTTGATGTCCATACCTGTTGTGAAGCACAACCACGTCCAAGTAAGCATCATCAAGTGCTCAACGGATTCCTCAGAAGCAATACATGGGACACAAGCAAGGTCCCCCCTGAGGAGCCCATTTGGCCCTATGCAACTTCGTGAAGATCTTCAAGAGATAAAATCCAAGTGAAAGCTTTAACCTACAAATGAATCTTAAACCCCCACACCTCCTTGTGTTTTTAGCATTGATCACTGTGACTGGTCTATCTTTCTTCAAAAAATCGTAACAACTCTTCACATAGAATCCCTCCCTTTTGCGTGGCCATTCACAAGGATAAAACCTTATGGGCCATTTCACTCTCTTTATAATTAGAAAAATTTATCCTAAGACATCAAGACATAATTATTTGACTTTTGTATTATACATTTGAAAACATATTGGAAAAATATGATTTTCAATAAAGTAGCCTAAATAAACTTGATTTTTAGTAATCTCACTTTTTACACTTTGTTAAAAGCATACCTTTTGTATTAAAAACTGCAAATAACGTTTTATTTAAGTTTACTTTTCAAGAGGCGCTCACATTTGTGCATTTCGCTTTTTAAAAAATAAAAAACGCATGCAAATTTAACCCATATCTAAATATTTGTAGCTTACCAATGATGTATGATGCTATACACAACGAGTCAAGAAAGGAATAGATCATCATTTATGTTTTTTTTTATCTATATTGGTTGTACTAAGAGTATTGTTGGTTATAAGTGATTTGAAATACATTTTTTTTTCATGGACCACAATTTTCAAGAAAATGAAAACTAATTAAATTCTTCATTTGAAAAGATTGAAACTATTTTATGTAAAATAATTTTCATTTGTTGTTTTAAAAAATACTTGCATTATATTTTTCTAGTGTGTTATTCTAAAATATATTAATGTTACATCCAATCCATTTTCCAACCCTAAATCCAGTCTACAAGTGTTTGAATCTTTTAAAAATAGTAAAACTCATTTAATGAGGTACGTGTTTTATAAAAAATAAAGCATAACTCTAATGAATTGCATAGATGTATATATAGAAAATGTGAAATTTTTTTATTGATGTATATACATTGCTAAGGTGAGTATATATTCTTATAATTTTCCATCGACGCATGTGAGACTGTAATAAAAACTGTGTGTAGCAACACTCAAATATACATATGATAATATCACGAGATAATTGTCCATATTTTATTTTCACGTATATTAGAAGTATTACATATTACAATATTAACTCCAATAATATTTTTTTTATGGAGTTTATATGATTTTGAAAATATAATAGTAAATATTTTTATTAGGTTGTGGTAAACTTATTGTAATTCACAATTACATATCATAGACTAATTTGGATATTCAAAATGTAAATTTTCACCTCCATCATAATATTTTTTTTTGCTGAATTGGAAAAATATTCAAATTCATTATATTTTCATCCATAATCTTTTTATTCGTGTAAAATCTATTGCAATTCAAATCATTTGATATCTTTTATCATATCCAAAGATTTTCAAATCTTTTATTTATATAAAAAAATCTTCTAAGATTGAAGGTTAATGAGATTTATATAACAATAAAATTTTCATAGTCAAATTCTCTAAAAATTGAAATTCAAATTTTCTATATTTCGGTGATTCAGATATTGTTTGAAATAAGATTCAAAGTAGTAGAGTGATTAAAAACTTAAAAGATTTAAATTAAAAAGAGATGATAAAGTTTTTAAAAAAGAAAAGTAAAATTTTAGATTTGAAAATATTGCTTAAAGTGTGAAAGACTTTCTTTTCAAGAAAACTACATACCTACTCATCACATGGATGCTAAATATGGATTTGAGAGTGCAACTTTGGTTGATTAAACTGAAAACTGAATTGATTCAAATCAATTATTTCATTGTTTTTGGTTTAATTTAGGATGTGCTGAAAAATTAATAAACTAATTTTTTTATTTGGATATGATTTAATTTTAAAAAAAATCCTGAATTAACTGAAAACAAAATAAAATTTAAACATATGATTATTTATATAATGATTCTTAGGCCAAGTTATAGAACCATCACAAACCCCTGACATACGTGTAATACCATTTATACCCTTTTGTTATTTTTGTTTTCTATTTTGGTAATCAATCCCATTAATTGAGGAGGTGGTTACGATAGGTGCATTGTGCATTGAATAACTGATCCCAAATCACATTTCTCAATAATCGATCCCAATTGATCTTTAAATTTTTTTTTGAAAATCTTTCAATCCAATCATTTATGAATGTATAACATGAAATAGTAGTCCATTTTCATTTTTTGGGAAGAATTTTAGGTTTTGCTTTTGGATTTGTGTGATCTGATTGTGATTTCATCAATATCGATCGTTTTAGATTTGGATCATTTCGATTTACTATCTGATTATACAAATGTTTATATTGATATGAATTACATTTTATTTATATTTAATTTAGTTACATTTGTCAAAATAGTTTTTTTTTATAGATTGGTTTGGCCTTTACCCTTTTTATGATGATATAGATGTGTATAATTATGTGATTCATTTTGTTTTTAAACACGTATAATCTTTTATAAACATTTGAATAAATTTAGTTACATTCGTGCAACCAATTTTTTTGGTTTTGAATTCAGATACATTTCAAATGCATTTGGTCATCACACACATTTTGTTTTCTTAGTTTCGTTTGGCATTTCGCGTTTTTCAATGATACAAATGTCTATAATTTTATTACATACATTTTATTTTTAAGCATGTATAGTCTTTTATAAGTATTTGAATTAATTTAGTTGTATTCGTTTTTTGGTTTTGAATTACATTTAAATTTTATCAGAACATTATAAGCATTTTTTATGAGTTTTGTTGGTTTAGTGTTTATTTTCTTTGTTGCTAACTTTTTGTTATAATTGAATTAGTTCTATCTGGCAGTGATGATTTTCAAATGTATCTGAATTTTATATGCATTATGCTATTTGTTTTTAGTGTGATTTTGAACTGTATTTGTTTGATGTTTTGAAAGTCAGTTATATTTGTCAGATTTTTTTTTTGAGTGTATCTGAACATTATATGCATTATATTTTTAGAATTTTTTGTGCCTTTATGCAGTTCATGTTTTTCATTAAAGTTAAGTTTGAACTTTATATGCACTATACTTCCTGTTTTATTTATGTTTTTAAGTAATGTTTGTTTTTCCTTGAAATTCAATTACACTCTAAATGTATTTCATCTTTATATACATTATATTTTATATTTTTTGTATTGCTAAACAAATTTTGTTTTTCTTTTAAAAGTCAGATACATTTTGAAATGTATCTGAATTTAAAAAAAAAGGTGGAGGTGGAGGTGGAGGTGGAGGCCAGAGGAGAGTTCGGAAGGTAGCTGAACAATCTCTCGTATGATAGAGGGCGGTGATAAAAATTCAAGGGTGGTGACGCCGGTCGTCGAAGATGAGGAGAACAGCTGAAATGAATTTTTAAAGTGGCGGAAAACTTAGGAGGATAAAAAAAGAATTTTCTAGAAGAGGGAGTATTGTAATGGGAGGCGGTTACGTAATGACGATTAATGAGGGAGTGTTGTACTGGAGTGAAAAACTCAAATTTAAAGGAATTGTAATATTTCTTTGTCCTTTTTACTTTTTTAAAAAATCAAACCTGGAATTAATGAGGTAAGGACACCTATTGAAGCTTCTTAATGTGGTATAAACTTTATGGCCCATGTAGCAAGACTCTTATTTATACAATAATCAAATTTCTTTTTAACTATATTAAAATTTCACTATTGTCTATTACGCTACTAATATCCCTAAAAGAACCTACTAATCTGCATCATCCATCATATTAGTTCACTTAAGTTTATGATTTTAGCAATTTGATTCTATTTTAGTTCCATCAATTTTCAGGTTACATGTGATTATAATTTAATTTAATTTAAACTTATAATAAATTAAACCAAACCGACCAATTTGCATAGAGAAAAAATATCCCTTTTAATCTCTCCTTTCTAAAACATATAAGCATCCATCTTACAGTTACTTTTTAGAAAAAATAGCACATATTGAGTTTTTACAGAAATAGACTGAAAATTTTAAACTTAAAACTCAGTCAAATAAATCATGAAAGTTATTAATAGCATACATAAAAAATCTTAATCAAACAAAAAACAGTAACAAATGAAACAATTCCATTCTTAAATGAATAACAATCAGGAAAACGGAATGTTTAATATTCAACCCCCATCCATCTACATCAATTTTTTTTCTTTCAAAATATACATTTGTTTATTAAAATATATACTAATATATGAATTGAAGTGTACATTAAAAATATAAAAAAATTATAACTACACACATTATGATAATGCATCATATATTATTATAGGAAAAAATTCAAATAACCCCCTGTAAACTGTCCGAAATCCATATAACCCCTTGACTTTAACTGAAGTCCATATAACCCTCTGAAAACACCTATGTAAATTCAAAAAGCCAGTTAAACTTACGTTGACAGATAAATAATATTATGCGAATATTCTATTTGATTAACCCTTGCTGAAAACACAGTATACCAAACAATGTGTTAAATAAATGTATAACTTTCTATAAATGATGATTTTACCCCTATGAGTATATTATAAAACTATATTTGGAGGGGTAAAATCATTATTTGCAGAGAATTTTTCACATTTTTAATACATTGTAAGATGTTTTTTTTGTATATTATATTTTTTTATCAAAGTTAATCAAATAAAATATTTCTTATATGTCAACTAAATTTTGTTTGTATTTACATAGATTTTTTAAGAGGGTTGTATTGACTTATGAAAAAGTGAGGGGTTATATAGATTTTAGACAGTTACTTGAAGTTATATGGATTTTTCCGGTTATTCCATCGACAGTGGAGATAGAGAGTGTATTCTCTAATAATTATATATATATAGACGTGATTGCGTGCGGCGAACGGCAGGTGCGGCAGCGATCACGGGCCGTCGATCACGGGTCCATCGCATCGGACGGTCGGGGGCGATTCATCTCGACCGTTGGATGCGATGAACCCGCGATCGAACGGTCTACGTCGCGGCCGCACCTGCCGTTCGCCGCACGCAATCATTTTCACACACATATATATATATATATATATATATATATATATATATATATATATATTCCACTTTATTTATTACCGTTGCCAAACGGCGGGTAGGGATTGTTTTGAGAACAAAAAGGACCCCAGTTAAATTAAATAATGAACAAAATCTATCGTATATTCATGATTATTAATTAAAGATAACTAAACCATATTAACATTAAAAAAAACAAAAAGCAAAAGCGACGGCTCCTTCACCAGCAAAGCTTCTCTCTCTGCGCTTCGTCTATTTATTTTCACATTTTTTTAAAATCTCTCTTTGAATCTCTCTTGGTTTTTTTTTTAAACAGTGACACACAGAGAGAGACAGAGAGATCGGTCCATCGAAGTCGCTTCAAAGCAAAAGAAATCGAAAGATCTGAAGAGGACCTCAGAACCCTAACAAAGCTTTCATTTTTTTTACCGTCATTTGTTGTTTTCATGTGATCGAGACCGTGAGAGCGAGTGCGCACCAGATCCGGTATGGCTGATGTTTCCGAGGGTGGCGGAGGGGGCAATGTGAGGGCGGAGACGGCGGCGCCGGGGGAGTCGCCGGCGTCGGTGTCGGCGGGGCCGCCTCTGACGGTTTCTGGATCTTTCAAGGGTGAGGGGAGGTCGGGTGCGGGATCCTCGTCGCGGAGGAGGGCGTCGGTGCGGCCGAGCTTGGACGCCGACGAGTTCTTAAACCTCCTCCACGGGTCGGATCCGGTGAAGGTGGAGCTCAACCGGCTTGAAAACGAAGTACGAGGTGAGAGATGGGTGTGGGATGTGGTTCGATTTGATCCGACGGTGGTAGTTCGGTTGGTTTGTTCAGCAGTCCTACTATGGCCGTTGATTGTTATTCTTGTATTGCAGACAAAGATCGGGAGTTGGGGGAAGCACAAGCGGAAATTAAGGCATTAAGGCTGTCGGAACGGTTGAGAGAGAAGGCTGTTGAAGAGGTGGGTTTCTTTTATATTTATTTATATATTTAGTTTGGTTCGGTGCATAATGTTTTCTTTGCATTTCATGTCAATGCTCTCGTTTGGTTGCTACTTAAAATCCAATTTTTTTGTCCACTCATGTATTAATGTGGTTTCGTGATTTATTTTTCTAACGATAAAATGTGGAATTTGTAATTTGAGTCTTCTTAATTTGGAAACTTTTTTTTTACTTGGGAGGGTTTTTTCTTTTTCTTTTTTATTTGGTGGGTTGGGGGTGGTGAAGAGTCCAATATTAGCTGGGAAAATCCGGGATGCATGCAATCTCCCACAAACCATGTGCATTGAGTAAGCCCTGAGGGATTTGAACTCAAGACATATGAGGTGCAAACTCATGGCTCTACGCCTCTACCCAAAAAGCTAGCCAACCCCGTGTGGGTTGGGGGTGAGATGTTGGTAATGCACAATTGCCTTCTGTTTGAATGGTTGTGCTTGTTTGGAGTTGATCCAGCACTTGTGTTTGGTGGCACGTTGTTAACTTAGTTGATTATTAATTTCTCAATTCCAACGTTCAGTCTTCTTCTCTTTTTTTTTCCCTCTTAGTTTTTTTTCCTTTACAACTCAAAAATTGAGTTTTTAAATTTTTTTTTTATCAGTGCCATAGCATCTGTATTTTCAGTTATGCTGGGTGCCAAATTATTGTTATTGGGTTCCTTAGTATTTGTTCTCTTTTTTGCTGGTTTCAGCTGTCAGAAGAATTGGCAAAGGCTGAGGAGAAGCTGAAGTTAACAGAGTCTCATCTAGAAAACAGAGTACACTCCTCAAATTTTCTGCTCCCTCTGTCACTATCAGTGTTTCTTTTTTCTGGGAATATGAATAATCATGATGAAATCTCCTGTAGAATCTTGAGATTAAGAGGTTAAATGATGAGAAGAAAGCATCCATGGCTGCCCAATTTGCGGCAGAAGCGACACTTAGAAGGGTCCATGCCGCTCAAAAGGATGATGACATGCCACCGATTGAGGCCATTCTTGCCCCGCTGGAAGCCGAACTCAAACTTGCACGACAGGAGGTACCATTTTCTGATGTTATTTTGCAAAACGTAAAAATGTTTTCTTGTTGTCTGAAGCATTGTATAATCTTGTCTATTTCAGATAGCGAAGCTGCAAGATGACAACAAGGCATTAGATCGCCTCACAAAATCTAAGGAAGCAGCCTTGCTTGAAGCAGAGAGGACGGTTCAGATGGCTTTGGCAAAAGCATCGTTGGTGGATGATCTGCAAAATAGGAACCAAGAATTGATGAAACAGATCGAGATCTGCCAGGTATTCTATCATCAAATGCTGCCCATCTCTGGGCTGTTTACTAAACTATGAAATGGTATTTGTTTTATAATGTTTTATACTGTTGCTCACATGTATTAGGAGGAGAACAAGATCCTTGACAAAATGCAACGCCAAAAGGTTGCAGAGGTTGAGAAGCTTAGCCAAACTGTAAGGGAGCTTGAAGAGGCTGTTCTTGCAGGTGGTGCTGCTGCAAATGCCGTGAGGGATTACCAGCGGAAATTTCAGGAAATGAATGTAATTCTTCACTGCGTTGTTTCACTAAACCCATCTGTAACTTTTGTCGTCTTCCAAAACTGTCAGAATGATCCCTCATTTTAGCTGTATTGGAATGTGTATTCTGCTAGGACGAGAGAAAAACACTTGACAGGGAGCTGGCTCGTGCAAAAGTCACAGCTAATAGGGTTGCCGTGGTTGTAGCGAATGAATGGAAAGATGCTAATGACAAAGTAATGCCTGTGAGACAATGGCTGGAAGATAGAAGATTCATGCAGGTATTTGGGTTTGTGGGGCACATCTTATTCTTGTGTGTAGCTGAACTTTATTGATGATGATTTTCTAATTCACTTGAGATTCCAGGGAGAAATGCAGCAACTCCGTGATAAACTCACTGTAGCAGAGCGCACTGCAAAATCTGAAGCACAATTAAAAGTAAGGATTTTACTTTAGAAGCCTGATTCTCATTGCTTGTTATATAATTGTTCAGATGTTTATAGATTTTTATTTTAATGCTCAGGAAAAGTTCCAACTGCGTCTCAAAGTATTGGAAGAGGGATTACGAATGTCCACAAGTGGTGGTAGCCGCCTTACATTGGAGAGGAGTGTAAGCAATGGCGTTGCACGTCGGCAGTCCTTGGGTGGGGCTGAGAATATATCAAAACTGTCTCCAAATGGTTTTCTAGCTAAGAGGACTCCATCTTCCCAGTTCAGGTCATCATTGTCTAGCAGCACCACCACAGTATTGAAGCATGCGAAGGGGACATCAAAGTCATTTGATGGAGGCACCAGGTCATTGGACAGGAGTAAGATTCTTTTAAACGGATCTGGCCCAAGTTTTCCAAGTAACAGATCTTTCCAAGGAACAAAAGAGAGTGATCCACATAATAGCTGGAAAGAAGGTCAAGATGAAAAGCCAAATGATTTCCCCACAGTTGATTTAGAAGATTCTGTCTCTGGATTGTTGTATGACATGGTACAAAAGGAGGTCATAAATTTGAGGAAGGCCTGTCACGAAAAAGATCAAAGCCTAAAAGACAAGGATGATGCAATTGAGGTATACATATTTTTCTCATTTTATTGAGCGCAGAGGACTAAATCCATATGGCATCTTATGTTTTGTTGAAACCAATTGTTGTTCAGATGTTGGCAAAAAAGGTAGACACACTAACCAAAGCGATGGAGGTTGAAGCGAAGAAAATGAGAAGGGAAGTAGCGGCAATGGAGAAAGAGGTTGCTGCCATGCGGGTGGATAAGGAGCATGATAACAGGGCTAAGAGGCTTGGCAGTTCCAAAGGTCCTTCAAATCCTTCTCAGCTTCCTGGAAGGTAATTCATAACTTTTTTTTTTTTTTTTTTGGTGGTACTGTGCAATTCTCTTTGCAGATATATGCAATTTTGTTGTTTTCCTAGCATCCAATCTTTCGTTCTTGCAACTCATTCTGTTTTTCTTTTCCTAGTGTTAGCCCTCATCTGGTAGGTAGTTTTCTTTTTGAGACTCATCAGGTACATCCATTCTATAATTTCACATGCATGTATGACTGGTTGATCAATTTTACTCTGGTTCATCATCGATTCATTCAGAAAATTTGTGCATCCCATGTGAACTTTGGTAAAAAAAAGACAGTACACCTGACCTACTACATCTAGCAGGAGCCATTGTGGAATTTGAAAATTCCAATTCACTAGGCACCCTTGTGGATCATATGTGGTGTCGGTACTGAATAGAACACATTACAAAATAGGTAGATGCTGATTTTCAAGCCATGATGTACATATATGTACACAGTATAAACGGATACCTAAGCTTCAGTATGAGATTAATGTACCTATTGCTTTTTGTTACATTATTTAATACGTCCATGTATCAGCTGTCGTTATGTAAAATACTAAAATATGTAAAAAAGGACATGCTTGAAAGTATTTTTTCAATAAGTGATTTTATTTTTGAGGAACATTGGCAAAATCTGTTTGGTTTACTAGTCAGATATTCTGATTTAGATTGAATTGAGCCAGGGACCTTGATCCAACAATTATGCAGATAGGAAATTATGGTGGGAACAAAAGAAAATGAAATGAAACAATCACTCAACTAACATTAAATACTAACAACTACATAACGTTGAGGGGCTATACAAATTTCACCCAAACAAAAATACCAATATTCAGTTCTGACCCACTGAACCTGAACATCAGATCACCTTTATAGGATTCAAAATACTTCAAAATCTTGAAATTTCTGACCTACCATGTAAATTTGAAGCAATGTTAATAAATGGATTGTTCTGCTTTATATTTCAATGATTTCTCTAAACAAGTTATCTAGCAAGACCATGATTTCTCTAAACAAGTTATCAGTGTTCTACCTTAAAGTCCTGTACAGTTGCATTATCTGATCTTTTCATTTTTGGAGAAAACTTATCAGATGTTCTTGATAAGACTGAATAGACTACGTCAATGTAGATGAGTTTATACAATATGTTAGAGATATTATGTTTGGATGAAAATGATAGATGCAGCCATAAAATTTAGCCTCAAGTGTATATATACAAATTAATATATCTTTGTAAAAATATGTCTATGTCATGCAATTGTTTAATAAACTATTGCATACAGAGGTTTATAAAATATATAGGTTAGGTGAATGCATAATTTGTCTAGTCCATATACATTTCAAAATAATGTTTCATACACTGTAAAACTGTGTATATGTTTTATAGCTAGATCTGTGGCTAGCTCTGGCAGCATTCTTTCAGGATTATAATTGTAATGTGTTAGAGGGAGACATGATTGGTTCTTTATAACAATTACTTCTTTTTTTTTGATATACCTTTATAACAATTACTTGATATTGTGTTATGAAATTTATGTTCTCATTGCAAACTGAAAATCTGAATATCCAACAAAATGACTTCAATAAGAGTGGACTTGTTTGAATATAATAAAGCCAAGAACAGTGTTTCCATAAATTCATATATCTTGCATATAATTTGGTGAAAGAGAGGAGATTGAGAAATTTCAGTAATAGAAGGAGAATAGAAATTGAGAAACCAAAGCTTATGAGGGGAAAGAGTGCAGATCAGGTTAGTTTGAAGATCATTCATTGCTGGGCTTAGGGAAAGGGAAAAAAAAATAGAGAACTAATAAATTTTTATTAGAGTAGGACATACACTAGCAGCCCTTAGGAAGCACATTTAGTGTCTGATTCAGTTTAGGAAGCTCTGTTACAAATTCAAAGTAGCATTATCACTTTATCAGTGTATGATGAGAGCTTAAAAACATATTAATGGAAGCAAGGGATTTGTTTACAAGTTTTACTTGTTGCAATGCCTTTCTCATTTTTTTTCAAAAAAATTGCCTTTCTCATTGTAGATATTGAGGGTAGTATAGTTGTAGAAACATGCATGATGGAAACACCAAACTATTTCTATATTATAACAGACATAAAACATGGTTTCAGAGGTTCCTAATTAGATATTATTTGCATATGGAAACTGTGTTCTTTTTTTTTATTATATATTATAATCTTTTAATGTCCAGCTTATCAAGGATAAGTATTATTGAGATTATAATTTATGCAGTTCTGATGCAAACAATCTAGTACTCCTGTTTCACATCTAACAAAGGAAACAAAAGAGAAACCCTAATTGTTGATCGCATGTGCAGAAGTGTGCCCCGGAGTGGGCTGATGCGCAACCTCCAATGAAAGGAAGCTTGCTTGCGGATGCGGGAAGGAATCCACGCAAAAGCTCTCTCTTTCTCTTTCAATATATTGATTCTAAGAATATAACCAGCACTAGCAGTCCTTCGATCAAATCTGGGAAGCAATATTGGGGGAAGTAGGTCTGCATCTGACACAAATCTCTGTTGTAATATCACTACCAGCAGGAAAAAAAAAGGCATTGGATCTGACTAACCTTTTTGGCATTTGCTTGCTTAGGTGTATAGGAGGTCGTGAGTCTCATTTTGTTGATTTGGGTGTCTGTTTTAATTTTTTTTGTTTTTTTTCCAGTTTTCATTCCAATATGTAATTTGTAGTGTTGATGGTGTGGTGTTTATCAGGGTTGTGAATATATTGTAACCTCACATAAGTGTTTTGTGCTGCTATTCACACAAGGTTTCAGTTCAGATTTAACAGCATGTAGAGATTCATTTGGTATTAATTTGCCTATAGCATTTATATTTTCATTTGGTTGTTAGTTTGCCTATATGTACTTCATTTCAGCCTAATTAATTCTGTGCTTATCATCTATGTTGTTATTGAATAAAGATACCTTTGGACTGTCTTTTAGTCTCATTTTTGGTCTTCAGGTTATGACTTTTCTGGAAGGTACAAAGTAATGAAAATGTACCTCCATATAAACGTATATACCTTTAAATAAAGGGGTAAGATTAAAACTGGGACAAAAAGATTGAATTAAAAAAATTTGTGCCATAATTTGGGGCCAGTAGTTCATGTTTGTGGAAGTCCAACTCTCAATTTCATTTGTCCAAAGCGACCCTTCAGTTCTTTTTGGCTTTGTTTAAGCTGTTCAGCTTCAAATTGGGTTTCTAGGCTTGGACCCCTTGTGGATCAATTTTTTTACAAAAAATTTGTGCTCAAATCAGTTTTTTAACAAAAAAAAGAAGAAAATGTTAGACTTGATCACATTTATCAATTAAAACTCATATCTCACATGTTTTTATTTTTTGTTAAAATAATAAACATCATTTAATGAGGTATATGATTTGATAAAAAATGTATTCGTTTCATTTCGAGTTGAATGAATCAATTTTTAGTAAATATAAGAAATTTTTTAATGTGGTATATACAACATCTAATAAAGTATATATTTTACTGGATTTTAACGTAGTATATAAGACTGTGTTTTATACTGAGAAAAAACTAAGTATAACAACACTAAAAAAACAATATGAATGTTGATAGACTCCATTTCATTTTTAGCATTGAATTTACCATTTTTCAAAAAGCATGTACATATGATTTTTGGGTGGTAATAGTGCTTAAAAAAGCTGGGTGGAATACATATTTTTTAAAATATTTTTTAATTGATTTCTAACACAAATATTAACAATATAAAACCTAAAGCTAAACCTGAAGATTAGTTTGATAATTGGGTCTAAAGACTAGTTGAGCAAGGGTCTCATGGGAAGTTTTACTCCCACTTTCTTTCTTTTTTTCTCCTCCGAAGTTGATGGAGAGACTGAGAGAGAGAAAGGATGGTGAGCAACTACTGGCGTAGGATGGTGGGGTGAACGAGATGGGGTGGGAATACACTCTTCTCAGGGCACATGCCACATAGGTCGAACAATTTGTTTATTAATTCTCCGCATAGCACAAACACCTTAATTCCACCCCTTCAATTACTCAACCCACCCTCAATTCCATTTTTTTTAATTATAGGAACCCACCCCGAAGCACTGTTTTATTAACGGCCATCACGTCCCACGAAAAAAAAAACCGTCATATATTACTCTCTCTGTCTCTCTCGATCTCGATCTGGGAATCGAAAATGGCGACGATGGAGAGCCTGATCGGTCTGGTGAACCGAATACAGAGGGCTTGCACCGTGTTGGGCGACCATGGTGGCGAGGGGGGCTCCTCCCTCCCCACTCTCTGGGAGGCCCTCCCTTCCGTCGCCGTCGTCGGTGGCCAGGTCT
Source organism: Acorus calamus (assembly GCA_030737845.1). Lineage (NCBI taxonomy): Eukaryota > Viridiplantae > Streptophyta > Magnoliopsida > Acorales > Acoraceae > Acorus > Acorus calamus. The sequence continues at coordinate 4,162,925 of CM060866.1, read as the reverse complement.
CCCCTCCGCCCTCTCATTCTCTTCTCTGGTTCACATTAGGGTTAGTGTTTCTCAATTCATTCTTGATTTTACCAATAGAGTTCTGGAAAATCGTCTGTGTTGGAGAGCATCGTTGGCAGGGATTTCCTCCCACGCGGATCCGGTAAAGATGGATTCTTCAATGCCTTCCCTTTTTTATGATTTTATGACGTGATTTGAATTTCTGTGGGTTTCAAATGAAGGGATTGTCACGAGGAGGCCGTTGGTGCTGCAACTGCACAAGACGGAGGGGGGGAAGGCCGAGTACGGCGAGTTCCTCCATGCTCCGAGGAAGCGGTTCAACGATTTCGGTGCGTTTTGGTGTTTCTGCTGATTGTTGGATTTTGTTTTGGGGGAGGGGTGAATTTGGGATCTTGATTTTACAGGGAATGATGTTGCATTGTATTGGTAATGTGGGTTGTTTTGGTAATGCTGTTGGATTGTGATTTGAGAGTTGATTATGGATCTTTTATGCAGATTGCCTAGATTTCTGCATATATTTGAATGTGCTTTTAATGATGAATTATTTTTTTTTTTGTAATCGTGTGTCCAGAACAGAACATTTACATACATGGCAATCACATTTAATTTTCTTAAAATAAGGTGCATGACATTATTTGTTGGAGCTCTACTGCCAGATTTCATTAAAAAAAAATTTGGATACTAGGATTGCCCCCCTTGATGGACAAAGTGAGAAAATATTCATTTTTCATTGCATTCCTGTGAAAAAAAATTCCTATCATTCGAGGTGGCCTCAGTTATTGTTGTTTTGAATGCAACTAGTAAGTTAGCTATTTATTTTAATATATTTTTGGGTTTTTAGTTTATAGAAGATTTTATTTCATTATCATGGTTGGGAAATTTGTACTAAGGTCCAATTGGCCTGTGCAGCTGCAATTCGGAAGGAGATAGAGGATGAGACTGATCGTATAACAGGAAAATCAAAACAAATATCAAATATACCAATTCACTTGAGCGTCTACTCTCCGAATGGTTAGAAATCATATACTCTCACTCAATTTCCCTGTGGCATTGGATTTCATGAAATTCTTGATTAGTATCTTCTACTTTTCCTATCAATTGACCTTACTATTCAGGTATGACTGAGTCTTAACATATTCTAACTTCCTGCCAATGATTTTTTAAATGAATGCCAATGACACCCAATGAATATTGGCATGATATGTAGCGTATTAGAGCTATGCACCGTTTTCCCTTTTTTGACAAAAGGTGGGAGCCCACCATTTTTAAAATTATAAAAATAAAAAATAAAAACCTTTACAAGGAGGTCGACATAGCACCCTGATAATACAGATAAAATGATCAAAACTCCAGTGAGAATTTCTTTGGGACAAACAGAAAAATTAAGACAAAATATATAACCCATATATGAACTTCCCAAGTGATCCTCAAAAACAGAATTGATCTCCATAATACCTGCCCTACGGAACACCAAGGTTGATGCTCCTACCATTCCCCAAGCTTTCCAAGATGTACACCTCAATATGCTTGTACAATATATATATTACACTCTCTCGTTCTCCTCTCTAATAGTCCCCTTTAATGTTTAAATCCAACAACATTTAAAAAAAAAATGAAAATATATACCATTTTATCTCATGTATCCTAAGTTATACAAGCCCTGATCAGATGTCAGTGATTTATTTTATAAGCCTAAATTAATTGTATCCATCATTTCTGATTTCATTAATTTTTATTGTTTGTCTGAATTAATTTATTTGGCAGTTGTGAACCTGACACTTATTGATCTACCGGGAATGACAAAGGTTGCTGTAGGTAACATGATTTACATCTCCACAATATGCAATAGACCACCATTTATAATCCTTTAAATCATAAGTTGCCCTTTTCAGAGGGACAGCCTGAAAGCATTGTTCAAGATATTGACAACATGGTTCGATCTTATGTTGAGAAGGTATGATGCATTGTTGTTGCATATGATTTAAGTTTCTTAATGCTGGAAGGAGTGTGATGTGGTTTATTACACATTGTCTCTTTTCTGTGCTTTACCTTTTCCATCTTATATCCAGCCGTCTCTAAGATGAAGCCAATAGATAGGAATTCTTCTTAATCTAGTGATGTATTTCTTTCCAAGAGTGATTATTCATCTAAACCTTTTTTTTAATTTGTTTTGTAGCCTAACTGCATTATTTTGGCCATTTCTCCGGCTAATCAAGACATAGCTACTTTGATGCTATTAAACTTGCTAGGGAAGTAGATCCTTTAGGTATGGCAAAATGGTTCATAGTTCACTAATTTTTTGTAGCATTATCTATTAGTCTGCGTATACCTTCTATTTACACACACTTAATTATTATTTGATCCATTGAGGTTGGTAACATTGGTGAATGAGGTGAAAGTACAGGAAGAGAGGGATTCGGAACCTCGGTAAACAAAAGCCTATATGACAGTTCCAATGCTACACCTTCAGGCTCTCAGCCATCTTTCCTATATAAGATACTTACCATTATGATATATAAGGCAAGTGAAAACTGAGTCACTGATATATACATACATACATGAGAAAAGGTGGGAGCTGGCCACCTGATACTTTATGGATTCAGTGATCAGCTCCAACAGAAACAAGGTTAATTAGATCCTACAATACTTAAAAACCAAACTAAGGCAAACAATTAAATTACATCCAATACTAAAGGAGGTAAAAATGCATGCCCATGTGTGCTCCCAACATGCTCGCCTACTTCGGAAAATTTACTTTGGCAAATAAGCCAAATTTCCCAACACACCGATTGGGGTATCATCATGGTTTACTTTTCTTTTTTACTTCTATGTTCCTTCTTTCTTTTTTATTCGAAAATCACCTCCCTCATTGGCTCCACATTTTAGAATAAACATTGCTTGAGACGCTAAGGGGGTGTTTGGGTAGAGGAATTAGAAAGGAATTGGTGGGAATAGAGGAGAATAAAAAAAAGGTGTTTGGGTAGAGAGAATAAGTGGGTATAGCTGTGCAGAATTAAGTGAGAATAAGCTGATATTTGTATTACAGGCCCCCCCCCTTGGAATTGTGTTATTCCTCCACTGGTATAAATGAATCCACTTATCAAATCACACGTCATCACTTTTTATATATCAATGGGGCCCACATGTCAAATCAACTTTTTACACCTTATTCACATTTTATTCTTCATCAACCAAACAACTCAACTTTATTATTACGTTTCCCCATTGAGAATAACAAAAACCACAACTAAACAGAAAATCACATATTCCATTGATAAAATTATCTATTCCTGGAATATGTATAAACCCCAGAATAATTTATGTCTCTATCCAAACGGGCCCTAAGATTTTTCCCATTTTATATCAAATATGGATGCTCTACTTGCACAAAAAGAATAAATGGTCCGCTTTTCTTCATTCTCCTTGCATAGTTTGCACAATCACATTTCTTTCATTTTCTCATAAATTTTACTCATTATATTCAGGAGACAGAACATTCGGAGTGTTAACAAAGCTTGATTTAATGGACAAGGGCACCAATGCTACAGATGTAGGTGTTCATGTTTCAGTCATCTGATTGTATTCATGTGACAAGATGCAGTAGTAACCATGATTGTAATTTTACTTATTTGTAGACTAATTGTGTATTCCACATAATGGAAATTACCTCTGTCAACATGGTGTAGGTTCTTGAAGGAAGATCTTACAGGTTGCAGCATCCTTGGGTCGGACTTGTTAATCGCTCACAAGCTGATATCAACAAAAATGTTGATATGATTGCTGCACGCCGAAAGGAGCGTGAGTATTTTGAAACAAGTCCTGATTATGGACATTTAGCAAATAAAATGGGATCGGAGTATCTTGCAAAACTCTTATCAAAGGTAAAGTTAAATTGTTATGGTATTGAAAATTGGTTCATGAATATTCCATAACTTAGAACTCTAATTCTAAAATTCATTTTTCAGCATCTGGAGTCGGTCATCAGGGCACGCATACCTAGCATCTTATCTTTGATAAATAAAACAATCAATGAGCTTGAATCAGAGTTAGACCGACTTGGAAGGCCCATTGCTGGTGATGCTGGGGTACTGAGGCTCTTTTTCTCATTTCTCGATTTATTTTCTTAAATAGTTCATTTCATCTAATACTGCTACATTATTTATCTTTTCCTTCATGATAGGCCCAGCTTTACACAATCCTAGAGATGTGTCGTGCATTCGACCGGGTGTTCAAAGAACACTTGGATGGAGGGTAATATTATTTATTTTTTTATTTAATAAATTAAATAAATTCCAACTGAATGGTGGTATGTTTGTTGGATTCAAAAGGAAAACCTGTTTATATTCATTAGTTTCCACATGTTGAATACCAAATTCAAAGTTAGTTGGCAGTCTTGAAAATTCAGGCTGAGTACCTTTCTACCATCTAAGAGTAAACACGAAGAAGAAAGGAAATAAAGTACAAAAAGAAAGTGTCAAAACTTGGCTAAGATTATTTGCATTTATCCAATTATGTTGAACTTATTAGTTTCTTTATTCATACATTACAATGTATTATGGAGGATGTTCAAGTGTCCATGCCATGTTCTTCTATGATATTATATTCCTTTAGTGACATCTCTGATACCTTGGGCTTGAGTGTAGAGAAAATATATGGATAACACATATTTAATTATTTTTTCCCACAACATTTTAAATACATATATTCTTTGATAAATAAATTTGCAAATTTCAATTCATTCTTTTTATTTTCATATGTGGTGATGCATATTGGAGCAATATCTTATTAGGAAGTGACTAAATAGTTCAGCAGCACACACAAATTATAGTGTTCTTTTGGACAAGAATATTCTCCAAACAATTGTGCTGATCATTGTTGGGGTTTCTCCAATGGAGGGAACCAAAAGAAGAAAATGAATGAATGCAATTTTCACTAAACTGTGG